>JAJQOW010000018.1:4349144-4995434 GCA_037975125.1 Latrodectus hesperus | reverse complement strand
TGGAATCGAAAGTCCTATGGTCGATCGTTGAGCAATTGGCATGGTTGTAATGGTCTTGAAGAAATTTTCCTCACCTTCCAGATCAATGCTAAAATTGAGGGAATGGATCCTCTGGTGGTGCCATCTGTCTGAGGAGTCTTAGAGCAAAGTCGTATTTTCACCTACATGATGCCCTTGTTAAACGAAAGACCCACCCTACTGACTTAAATTCGCTTGTCCGTCGGCAAAGCAAGCTTGGTTTATCCAAGTGTCATAAGTAACAACAACATGTTTACAAGTACATTATTAAGCAATAATGCATTTAAATTTCAGATATTCCTCAGAGTCTAAGCAACTATAAAAATAGCACCAACTCAAATGGTTTTCTTGATATTATAGCTGATAATCTTTATATTGATTTTAACTATCATCAAATAAACTATGATTCAAAAATTAGATTCTGAAAGTGTAGTATTCTAATGGAGTATAAATGCGATTATCTTTTCTTTATCTAGCTGAAGAGGAACTTATATCGAAGAGATTAATGATATGAAAAGATTTCTCACACAAGCTATGTATTTCTAACATGTGACAAATATTCTATTACATTTTTAGTTCTTTTTGAATTTCCTCTTGATGTTCTCACAATCAAAGTTTGTAAAAAATAGCATATCAGTAGTTCGTAAAACTTTTCATTCAAATTGAAAAAAAATATATAATAGTTCTTTATATAAAAGTGCCTCATATGGACTTAAATTAGAAAATCAATGTAATTGTTGTTAAACATTAACCAGAACCATTTCTGTATAAAAGATAATAAAAAGTAAATGACATTAAAACAGGAAAAATTATTGCAATTAATAGGAACTATTTGCCGTGTCAATTTATAGATTGATATCATTAATAATAATCATTAATGAGTGTAAGATATAGTTGGATATCATGACTACAATTCTATTTCTTAAAAATTAACCTAATTAAATAATTTTTTTCCACTATATTTCTTGATGTGTTAACTACTTGACTCATAGTTATAATTGAATCTTGATCTGTTGAGCCTAATATGCCCTATTATACTGTAGTCTAATTTCTCTGAATTTATCAATACTTTAAACAAAAAAGAAATACTAATGACTTTAATCTTATTTACTTTTTTGTAACTTTCAAAAATATTTTATAATTATGAAAAAACTTGAATAGGGTATATTAAAAGGCACTAGACCAGTATTTAGGACACAAGTTTTCAGATAAAAAACCTTGAGAATTACTCTAAACCAATTTAGAACAAAACAATTCAAATAGACAATAGTGCTGTCTGTAAAAACGTCACTTTCATCATTGAAAAGGAGAAGATTTGATCTAGACCAAACATAAGATATTAGAATTGTCAAGCTCTTTGCATTTTACAATAATTAAAATGCCATTTAGTTCCTTCATGGCGTCTTTTTGTTTATATCATCTGGAAATTTGAAGTGGATTATGTAAAGAATATCCTTCGCGTCGCATAATTACGACATTTTTTTTAAGTGTGATCATAAACGAAATAGTCAATATCAACTTTTTCGAAAAATCTTTCCGAGACAACATTTGTTATTCGGTGTCTTAGGTTAGATTCGATTTAATTTTGTATTTCACTAAACTGTATACCTTACCTAATAGTGACGTCTTTCCTTTAAAAAATCTACTGTGAAATATTGATTTTGTAATAGATAAAAAATATCATGTTATTTTTTGAGCTCGGACATGGGTGCTCAAAAATTATGTTTTTGATTATATGCTTTATTTGAATTTAACATATAATAAAGAAATTTCCAAAAATAAGCTGTGATTTTTTTAAAGTGGTAGAAATACAGAATTGATCGTGAAGCATTTAACGTCAATCAAATTTATTACAACATGTTGGTCCCGGGTTCGAATCCCGGTTCGGGCATGGATGTTTCTTTCCTTCTCTGTTCTCTCTGTTTTTCTCTGTCCTTTCTTCTGTGATGTTGTATGAATGTGACCCGCCCTATAAACGGGTTTGTGGTGGTATGGCGCGGGTAACGCTACTCGCCTCCGTGACTTGGTTCACAGGTGCCCGCTGGGTAACGACTAATGAGTAGCAGTTTCTGGCCTTGTTGTGGCATAGGGTTCGTCACCCAAGTGTGCCCGCCGTTGGAAAAAAAATTATAACATAGATTTGTATTCTTATGAATCAATTAGAAAACGATACTCACACAAATGGAACAACTCAACTTTTCTTACATAAATATCAACCAATTTAATTGTTTTTTTGTTAAAGAAGGCGTCAAGTTTTTACTCATTGCTGTTTTGTTTTGATTCAACCATTCAATTCCGCGGAAACTTTAACATACCTGTCACATTCAAGAATTGGAATTACTGTGCAAGATTTCTTCTCGCAGATAATAGGTCTTTTATCGTAGATTTTCAGCAACTAAAAATGGCCAGTTTTGAATTTTCTGGGGTATGGTTTTATTATAAATGTATTATAAATTTATGTAAAATACGTAAAATAATACGCATTGTATGTGTGAGCATAAAATTTAAGGCATTAATATTTTAAACATAAAGTACTACACATTAAATAAGCTATGTATATAATGACGAATATTAATTAAAAATTATAGGTTTTCAAAGTTATCAATTTAATGTATTGCTTGTTTGTAAGTTTACAGATTTGTTCAATTTAGTACAATAATTAGTGAAACTTTTAATTTAAAACTAGGTACAAAATATTTGAAATCATCTATTTCTAAGATAATTGAGTAAATTTATGTATGAAAAAATAACTTACAAATTAAATTTTTGCAATATGCGAATAATATTAATACTCTTTTATTTAAGACAAAATGCTTTATAGTCTTTTGAGTCGCTTATCAATGAAATATTTTACATTAAAAAGAAATAAAATACTTAAATGTTTGATGCTACTGTTTAAAATAAAATTTGAATAATACTTAAATAGAGAAATTTTGTTAAGGATCCTTCACGTTTTGAAATGAATAAATTTGATACTTATTTCTTTGATTTATAGCAGATTTCTATGATTGACGAAGAATTATAATTTTTTAACAAAGTCAATATCATAAGATCATTCAACTGAAACAAATTAAAATGGTGCTTCAAAGTGAATAAAAATCAAGAATTATAAAGATTAAATAATAATTTAAATCATTAATCATTTTTCTTTGAATTTAACTTTTCTGTTTGTATTAAGAAATTTCTCTAAAAATCACCTTTTTGATTAAATAATGTCGAAGTGACTATTTCTATCCTTATTAAAAATGTATTTTTAATTTTTGAGAAATTTTCTGTGTTATTTTGCAATCCATGACGTTGAAAAATACAAATCACTAAAGTGAAGATTTCAAAAACTTATTTCTGTTGTATGTATTTTAAATTATATATTTTAATATAATTTTTATTTTTGAAAACTTGGAAAATCCTGATATTAGTTAAAAGTGTAAAATTGTAATATTTTGTGCTAAAGTTACCTTAAGCATTATTATGTTGAAAATTTCGCAATTTCTTCAAGTGAGTAATCAAGCATGAAGTCCGAATTATTTCATGCGCTTACAAAAAGATTAAATTACAGTGAAAGTTAACATAATCTTTTGAACAGTTAAATATTTATACACAAATCAAAATAGATTTTTTTGATTATTTCTATAAAATTTTTCTGTGCTTATTAAAATCCTTATATATATTTAAATCGTTAATTTTTTTTAAAGATAAGAATATTCTAATTTGAATAACTTATTATTTTTAATATTTGAGAATTTCATATGCATGAGAAACTGTTTATTGTAAGCTGGTAGTTGATTTAAAATTATTCAATGTTTTTTATAATGTTAGCTTTTATTTATAAAAAGGTTAATAAATATTTTCATACAGACTTAGAAGCTTACAAGGATCTAAAATTGTTCTTAGGATGTTTTCCAAGTATTTGTTTCTTAAAATTTTGCATGTTTTTTTAGTATTCTAAAATTTAAGAATTTGACAGATTGACAAAAATTTTTGTAATGTATTTTTGTTCCTTTTTTATTAATGAAATACTATTATTAATTAGCTTATTTCAAAGTGAGATATTACGAAATAGTGTACAGAAATTTTCTGAAATTTATTAAAGTTTTTAAGATATGGATGGTTAATCAATGGAATCTAACCATGTTGGACTATTTTGGGATTTGCTTCCATATCCATATTGCATATCTTTAAAATTTAATTTTTCTTTTGAATTAAATTCACTTGGAAATTTGCAATAAAATTAACTTGAAGAACAACTTTAAATAGTATCTTCTATTTAGAATTCGATAAAATTCTTGATTCTTATTTTTGAAGACAGTGTTTTTGATCGATATTTGCAATAATTTTTACATTTTAGTTTCTGTTACGAGTCTTTAACAATCATTAATATGTTTAAAAAATTAGAACTTAAGAAGTCATCTCAAAATATCCAAACTCAAATATTTCTGAATTATTTCGAAGATGCGGTGTATACGAACATTGAGTATAAGAACCTCTTACAATATTGGAAAATTACTTCCTTTCAAGAAACTAAAATTTTATTAATTTGTTCTGCATTAAGGAAAATTCAGTAAATATTTGATTTAAATTTGACTATAATTTTAAGATTAGTTTCTTTTCTTATCATTAATTTTTAAATTGGATTAATCAGATTGGCCTATTGAATGAATATGCTTTTTTTTCCAATGGTTTCCTTTTAAATTACTTTATTCTCAAAAAATATTTTGACAGTATTGAAGAATTAGTAATTATACAAAAGTTTTTATCCTAAGACAACGATATTTACTCTGTATAGGGGATAGGCTAACGGCCTAAGTATGTTGTAAAAAATATTTGATGTCCACTGAGCAGAGGTTGCTTTCTTAAAAACTTGTCTCATAATGGGACGTATTTATGAGTCAAACGAGAGGTAACTATGTTAAAACTTAAGGAACTATGCAGACAGATATGCATGTAGAAATGCAGGAGAGTAATATTAATCTCGCATTCAATAGTGGCTGGTATCGATCCCGCGACTTTTCATTGTGAGGAGTAGTCCTACTACTAGGCCATGGTGAGTCCATGGCAATGATTTTGTAACATTTAGATATTGTGTATTTTAAAAAAAATTAAGACATTTTTCGAGTTTTACAAGAGACCACGAGATTTGCTGGCAGTTAAATATAACGCCAGTTTAAAGTTCAACAGTTCGTGAGTTTGAATCTTCTATTGGGCTGCAGCGATAGCCTTGGTCGAATTGGGAATGATAGGTAAATAAAGTGAGTTTGAATCTCACCTAAGGCTTGGATGTTCGTAACTTGCTTGGAATCCACTTTAAACCAACTTCCTACCTAACATGGGTAGACGACAGTCAATATTTAAGGGACGAAATTCAGATACATTTGACACCACTTAGGACAGTTAAATAGCATAATTCCTTTCGTAGGCACTTGAGTATTGATTGTGTACAGTCTTTTCGGAGGATTTTTCATAATGAACCATAATGACGTGTCGAAAAGGAGAAAACCAAGAAAATTCCATCACATCAATGTGCAATAAAAATAAACGGCATGGTGGTGTCTATTTCAAACTGTTCAACAACGGTTGGGATTGAAGTCGAGACCTTTCATTCCATAGATGAATATGAATAATTGAAATAATGGGCTTAATATTAAAACACAATGAGTGTACGATATAAATATATCAAAAATTATTCCTTTTACATAATTTGTTTTACAATAACCATAGTTAAAAATAAGTCATTCTCAATTACTCAGCGGTTTGAATTCCAACTAGTGCTTTTAAGTTTGCAGAAGTTCGAAATCTACTTAGAACTGTAGGTTTTGGTTCAATTAAACTCTTGTGTGAGAAAATGGTCGTTGAAAGACAACCAAACTGAAAAGCTTAACCTTTCTACTTATATTAGAAAAAATTTATTAGACAAATGATCCAATTCATCCCTAATAAGATTTGGAACTACATAGTAACGTGATTTAATAGATTTATTATAGATTATTTTAAGTAGTTTAGGTTAATTTAAAAAATAAGGTTTAAAAATAACGCGTATGTAGAAATTTTTCAAGTAAAAATAAGTTTTCTGCAAAAAATATTATAACCCAATCTTATTAGAAAATAATATTGATTAAACTGTCGAAATATTCTCAAATTTATTACCTTTCATATTGTCACCATTCCAGTTTTGAAATAGTTTGTTAGTTAGTAAGAAAAATCTTTTCTTAGTGGAAACAAATCAATAATATTGAGTTTTATCTGCAAAATGTTTTTCAAATAAAAGAAATTCCCAAACATTTTTGCAATACCGAAAGTGCATTTAAATATATAACAATTTTTTATATTCTGCTTTAAAATCAAATTTTAGGAATAAAAATGTTTTAAATCTTTGCTTCTCACTAGTTTAAAGCAAATTCCTAGCCTAAAATAGAGTATATTTCTTGATTCAAAAACTTTATTTGAGTGATCAAATAATTTTGGTTTTCTTATCAAATATTTCAATCAATTTAAGAATTCGTTTTTCAGCCGAGTTGAAAAATAGACAAATCTAAAATGAATACATTTTTTATGAAAGAAAATTTCATCAAATATATTTGATTTCAAAAAGGAAATTCAGAATGTTCACAAATGTAAGGGAAAAACACCATTAAATTTGAAACGGAGATAAATACACACAAAAAGTTTTTAAACTTTTTTCGTAAAAGTTTTTAGTTGTCAGGATGAAAATACTGATATTGCAAAATTAGGATAAATACAACCTATTAATTCTATGATATCAATATTTTTATTCTGACAACTAAAATGCTTACGAAATAAGTTGAAAAAAGTTTTCCGGAATTTAGATTTATTTGAAACTAAACTGAAATTTGTAATTGTGATATTATAATGGGAATACAGAAAATTGTTTGGCCGCTATTCAAACTTGTGAATATTTAAAGGCTGTAAGAAAATAAAATGTGAATCAATTTCATTACCTGAAACCCATAATGCAATAACCTACTATTTTGGTGTTTTTTCAAAACAATTTCGGTTTTTAATTGAAAAAAATTCATTGAATGGATAATAGGAAAAGTTAAAAATTACTTTTGAACTCTTTGTGTCCTGTTAATTATTCATTATAGTAAATATTTCAGTTTGTTTCAAAACGTCATAAAAATGGCTTAAGAGCAGTTATAATGAGAAGAAAGCTTAGAAGTTTGTTTTTACGTACCTATTTATATTTTTCCTGTTTCATTTTCTCAGTGGTTGCAATTGAATGTGAAGAAAGTGCATAAATTGAAATGCTTCCAAAGAAATTCGATTCTAACTAAACGCGCGAAATTGATCTGTTAAAAACTCAAGTATTTATGCAGTGGTTAAAATTAAATAATTAAATAGTTAACATTAAAAAATTATTAATTTCAAAACTATAAAAGGGCCACTTACACCAATTAGTTGTTGATAGTTGAATATTCTCTAGATATTTATTATATATAATAATGCCGAGCTGGCAAAGGGATGGTTAAGGTTCTGGCCTTTGATTTGACAGTTCGTGGGTTCGAATCCCATCTTGGTCATGGATGTTTCTAATTGGTCAAAATCTACTTTAAACTATAGGTCCATGTGTGATTAGCCCTCGTGCTTAGTGACCTTCGAGTGCCAAGCAAATCAAAGTTTGGGCATCATGCTTAGAAGAAAACATGCGTGATTTTGTATTTAACAAACTTATTCATTTTAAACATACCCCATAAAATCGTTATTTTTGTAACTGAAATAAAATATTTATCTCCAAATGAGTAAAGAAGAAAATTGAAAAGCGTATAGCTTTAGAAAGTTTTTTATAGAAGGAAAAACATCTTTTATTGCTGTTGAACTTACGTGACTCGTCTTTTCTACAAAGACGAATGGAATTCCATTATCAGATTAACTCTATTTTTTTTAATCGAGAAAAGTTCTTAAATTATCTGGGATGTGAATTGACAGATTTCATTTTGTGTGTTAAGTATAAGATCAGTTATCGATATATTCAACCCTACTATCAACTATCGATAAAAATAGAACTTCCAATAATAAATTATTCCTAGTTATTTGATCTTATGGTTTGTATAGGAAGACTATCTTTTAAATTATTGTAAATACTTTGATAATTGATGCTTTATAAATAAGTAATTTAATTTTTAACTATGATATTGTAATTAAAACATCTATTAACTCTTACCATTGTGGGAAAAGTTTACTATCTGTCTCAAAGTTTTAGAGAATAACGGTTCAAAGCCATGTTTGAAATTGTTGTCTTTATTTTATAAGAAAAATGATCTAACAGATTAAGTTGCATCAAAAATTTGTAAGAATTGATGATACCTTTTGCCTTCAAAGCGTAGTGTAAAATTGGCGCTGGATATTTAGCGATTTTGTTTTCAGTTCAATAGTTCATAAGTTCGATTTTCATCGTAGGTGTGAAGGTTTTTAAGATCTCGGAATCGAATTTAAACGATTGATTTAATTTCATTAATCTTGTGAAAAAGTTAATCCTGAAACGGTGATCCAACCAAAACAGAATTAAATAACGGATATGTTTATTAAAAGTAATTCTGAAAATAACGTTTTTGGATACAATAAATGTTCTAAACTTATCTTAGTATATTAAAAAATTTTAAGAGTTAAATTAATTTCAACTGAAATGACTCTATATATATTATATTTAGATTGATATTATAACTTGCTTCTTTTAAACTGGTAACTACCTTTATTTTTTTCATTTATATAGTAGATAGAATTCGATTACGCGCGCGCGATAGTTACATAAGTTAAAATTAACAGGCTTGAAGGAACTGTTCTTTAAAAAAATATTATTTATAGTAATTATTATAACATAGTTATAAATATAAAGCAAATAATATTTACTTAATCTATTACTTTATAAGAGAAAATTAGACAGTATATTAATCATAAATTTATTATTAGGATTATTTCTTTTTCAACTTAGAAATGTAATTAACAATGATAGACAAAATTGTGATTTGCATTACCTAATTTGTAGTAATATACTGTACAAAGAAATTATTTATAATTTCAACAACATATGATTTTTTGTATTTGAATTGTCTTTCCCTTTTCAGCTAATGATAGCTTAACTAATCTAGGATCAACAAAGATAATTTTAGAAAACTTGTTAGCTACCAAGTCTGATGCCATCATCTCAAGTTGGAATAGATTATTTAAATTTAAATTCTGGTTGCCTAACCAGAAATGTAATTATTCAAATTTGAAAGGAGTTCGTAATTGGAACCCTGTGCTGCTTAGAACGAATTTTCGTTTACCATTGTTGAAATGGTTGCATTAGCGATTTACATTGGCGATGTTTGAATTGTTGAGATAATTGATTGGTGAAGCAATATGGCGTAATTGTGTAACAAACATTCCTATTGATTTGATGGCATTACATGGATTTCATTAAAATGAAAGATTTAAAAGTATAGAGCAGAACCTAGAGAAAATAAAGAACAACTCCAAATGGAATTTTTTAAAGGAGAAAATTTTATATTTCTCAAAGTTTGAAACCAATTTTAGTTTTTTTTAAGAAAGATTATTGCAGCTGTCGTATAGAAGAAAGTAGTATAATTAACTAAAAAAAGTTATTTGAACTAAGATTTTGAAACTCTTGCAATTAAATTTCTGTGTAATCATCAAATTAGTTTAATAATAAAAAAAAACTTTAAAGCAAACATATTTAGGAGAAAGTTAATAAAGCTTCTGTTATTATAAATTTTGCTACTTTCATAACACTTGAGTTTTGCAAAAATACCTTGGAAAAAGATTACATGAAAATAACTGTTATATTTCATTTGGACAAATCTTTTTAGTAATTCCCTTCAGAAACTAAGTTCTCAATTAAGTTTTAATGAAGGTTGTTCGTGAATTTTAATTGTGGTATTTCTTTTTAAAAACATTTTGTTACAGTGAAAAAATTTAGTTTGGAAAAGTTAATTTGTAAAAATATTTTTGAGAAAAGTTAAATTCATTTTATGAAAGAAATATGCTTAGTTTTGGAAAAATAATTTGAGACTGATTTTAAAAAATTTTAATGTTTAATAGCTTAATCTTTAAACTTTTCGTTTTTATGCCCAAACTGTAATTTTAATTGTTTTATTTTAAATGTCTTAAAATTTTTGTTATATATGTTATACACTTATATATTATAAATATACTGATGAGACTTTCAGAAGTTATTGTTTCGTATTTAAATAATTTTTACTACTTTTTAATTAAGTACCATAATTGATACAATTAATCATCGTAAAATAATTATTAATTACATTAAGTCTTTTCAGAGAAAGTTAGAGATTATTCTAGATTATCAATGGATAATATTTTTAAGAAATGGTTCAAATTTTGTTCATTCCTTTTTAAATATTAGCCAGTGATTAAGTTAATTAAAATGTTCATTTTAGGGTTAAAGGGTTAAATCATTTAAAAGGGAAGAATTAAAATGGAATCAATAATTTGGAAACATCGGAAATTTATCAACATAAAAACTTGATAAATTTCCGGTTTGAAAATATCGAAAATTTATCAAGTTTTAATGTAAGGAAAATTACGTAAGAAAATTTCAACTTTTCCCAATCGGAAATTTATCAACTAAAACAGTTGATCCATTCTATTTTCTCCTTTCCTGTTTAAAAGTTCTCTGTATAATCTTGTTTTTACAGCTTTTCTCTCATAAAGAAGAGCAAATAAGATCTATCAAAAATTTTTTGTCGATGGTATTCCTTGAATTACACTATCAAAGGACGCTATGTTTAAAATTCAATTACATTTCTAAATCAAAGATACTTAACTACATAAATTCGTTTAAATTTGTTAGTTTCCCATTTGTATAAATATAAAAAAGTATATGTACTTTCGAAACTTTTAAAGCGAGTAGATCTCTTAAAAAACCTTGTTTTATTTCCTACATAATTCTTAAGATTTTTCTTAAAGCAAAGAATGTTTTCAAAAATTGTGTTTATTGAAAACATTTTTGGTAGTATGGAAAATATTTTATCATTTGATTTCAAAATCTTTGAAGATTTCAAACTTAATCAAATGTTAATGTTTTCATATGTACTGTTCATCTATTGTACTGAAGATTTGTTCAGTTCATTAAACTGCTTAGTCATGTACCATAAGTAATATTGAATCGAAATCAATCTGCAATTTAAAATTCGTCATAACATTTGTTTTTTTCAATCAAAAATAGTTTTATTTCTATTAATACATTAGCAAACCGATCAAAAATTCGACTACCACAGGTTCAATGGTGCATTATATTCCAAAGCCCCAAAATATTGATAATCGGTTTCTTCTAATGATTATGATTTAGAATCTAGAACATATTTGTCGCAAATCAGGATTTAATATTAAAAACAAGATAAATGTTATGCGGCATTTCAAGGGCACACATTATACAAATATTATATTTTAAATTATGATAATGTATAGAATTATACAATTTTCATTTCTTAAAATCATCTAAATTATATTGTTTATATTAAAATGATATCATTTTTTGTAAATTTCAGAAATGAATGTCGTTGAGAAAGTAATGCGCGAATGATTTTTATCTGACTTTTTTATTTACTAGTACAGTACTGCTTTTTATTTTCGAATGTGTTATATTTAAAAACTTATGATTTCACTTTTTGAAACCAAAAAATTTCTTTCAATAGTTTTTGCAAAAATAAAAGTGATTTTGCATAGTTCATGCACACAATTGTATCATCGGAATGAAGCTATCGTTATTAGAACAACAATTTCATTTCAAGCCTGTTTTATTAAAAAATTATCACTTAATATAAAATTTTATCATAAAACCAATCGCGTGATCTTTTAAAAGGTGCTTTCCTCAGAGAAATTGGGACTTCCAGGATGTATACCGAAACTTTCTGTTGAAACACTAAAAACAATTCTTGTATTAATAACTAGGATAAGTCATTCCTTTAATTCCTGTTGGATTAGAAATGCAGTTACTTTTTAACTACATTCTAAACTTAATTCCGTTATTCGACCATTTAGTGTCACTACAATACACAGAAACATCATTCCAGCAGTTAAGCAACAATAGAAAAATATAATGACACTAAATTTCAATTTCTCAAAAAGATTTTTCTAGTTCATGGAAAATTTCTAATTCAAAATTTTCACGTCAGATGCTAAGGAAATTTTTTTTGCTATAAAAATTGCTTCACTTTAACTTTATGAAGATAAAAGTGTGTTTTTTTTTTTTTTTTTTTTAAGGACATGAATTATCCAATATCAAATTATTAACGTTTTCCAACAATTAACTTTTTCTTTATATGTAACATAAATATTTTTTACTGCTATTTTTATCTAAGATATATAAAACAAGTTCATAAGTACTAAATTGTTATTTTGTTAATATTTTAAACAAAATAAAAATTTAGACATTTTAAGTTTACTATGAATGCGATACATCAGTATTTGATCATAACAGAATACATCTTTTGCCTTTTAAATTTTGTAAGATTTTTGTGGGAAAAAAATGTATTCTTTTTACCAAAAAACAAATTATTAAAATAGAAAAATGTTTTTTCTCCTTGAATTAGCCATGCGGGGTCTGGAATTGAAGAGGGGTGTAGAAGTGCTGTGGAAGAATAGTAACTCGGAAGAAAAAACCCCTATCATTCGAAAAAAGTGTCAAGTGACCGATAACGGAACCATCCCCATGGACCGAAGTGTCAGTTCAGAGGGCATGTACCCAAAGAGCGTGGGTGCGAAGCCAGGCTTCACCCACAGTATCGACTCCAAAGAAGACGAACCGCAAAATATGAGTCTTCTCAGAAAGCTGTGCTTTTTCCTGTCCTTAAACGCAGGGGTGATGTATGTCATTGTTTTGGGCTGGCTTCTTCCTTGTCGAATGTCCCCATGCTTCTTGCCTAAGGAGTCGTGGACAGCGAATTTCAGTGGTGCAAGTGAGTGAAAAATCTTCTAATATTTATAGTAAATTAATTTTTATGTACATTGAGCTTTTAATGTATCACGTGAAGAGTAATGCCGAGCTGGCAGCCGAATGGTTAGCGCTCTTGCCTTCGGTTCAACAGCTCGTGGGCTCGAATCCCACCTAGGGCATGGATGTTTGTAGTGATTCGGAATCCACTTTAAACCGTAGGTCCCGGTCTAATTAGCCCTCGTGTGCAAAAAATGACCGTTGAGCGACAAACAAAACAAACAAAAACAAACAGGTGAAGAGTAAACAATGAATCAGACATTTATAATTTTTGAGTGTGATTTATATATTTTTGTCATTGTGTGTGAATGGAATTATATTCAAAAGACGTGGAACACTTACGAGAGAATTTTTATACTTTAATCAGTATTTTAGTTTCCTAAAGTGCGAATTTTGGATTTGATTTGCAAAAATTAAAACTAGTTCTTTTGTTCTGTGTTTTGATATAAAAAAAAATAAGAACATACTTGATAAAGATATTGAATAGACTTAGATGATTTCATTTTATTCAAGTTCTATTTGCGTATATATTAATGTTATTATGGAGATAAATGAAAATTTATTTTAGACTAAGTATAAAACTCATCCATTCTTTCTGAGAATGTAGAAATTTTAATGCTTTATACTTAATGAAATATTTTCCAAAATCTAATTTTTCAGGAATAAATTTAGGAGTGTTTCGGACTTCAGTACTATGTAATTTTATTCTTAATATAATTACAGATACGTATTATATTTCCTTTATAATTTTAAATTGCATTTCCTTAATGGCATTCTTCAAAAGGTTTTCGTTTCGCTAGATAAATTTCAGCATTATGATGAGCATTATGACACCTTAATAATCCACCGAGCTGGCAGCCAAGTTCTTCGGTTCAACAGTTAGTGGGTTCGAGTCCTAATTTCATGAGTTTGGCTGTTTGTAACGGTTCTGTATCCACTTTAAACTAGGTCCCGATCTAATTAGCCCTTGGGGTAAAAAAAATAGACATTGAGTGACAAACCGAACTTCTATAGTTTCTAACATTAAATAACTACTGACATTAATTTTAAACGCAGATAAAATAGTCAATAGTTTTAAATGTGAGTTAAATTAGTATCTAAGAAATATGAGAGTATCGAAAACTGAGAAATGCTGGTGTCTGCGACAGAAGGGTTAAGTTTTATAGATTTATTGCATAAAAGTTACTCACGCATAATATGCTAAGAGAAGAAACAGAGGAACGCCCATTTATTTGTCTGACATCCAAAATCGACTTCATAAAAAGCGGAAGAAAAGAACACTTTCCATATAAAAACAAAGAAGAAAGCGTCACAATCTTTGATAAATGAGTAACGAGAAGTAGGCATCTTTTCAACATTTTGTGAATTTTGGATATCACGAACAGTTATGAGTTCCGTCAGCGCAAATGTATGGTTGCCTTTTAACGCTTAGAAAAATTGTCTTTTTTCCTTTTATAAATTTTGTAATCTAACTGTTCTGAATTTAGCTCTGGCCTCCGATTCAGTAAGTAAAATCCAATGTTGGTGATCTTACTGAAGATTGCACATGATCATTTGTTTTTAAATGCTAGTTTTAATATCTCAGCTACAGAGCCAGTCGCTGAATGGTGAGTGCTCTGGCTTTCGCTTCAGCAGCTCTTGGGTTCGATTCCTACCTTAAGCTTATGATTGATGTTGATAATGGTTCGGGTTCACTTTAAACTGTAGGTTTGGATCTTATTAACCTTTGTGGACAAAAAACGATTGTTGAGTGGAAATCAAACCAAACTAGTACTTCAGCTAATGTTTTAAGGCTACAAATGGTGAAATATATAAATAAGTATTAATACACTTATGGAATATCTATTTTAAGAAAAAGGTAAAAATTATCATCACATGAAGTAAGACTTAACAGTACCCTTTGTTAACGGTATTATATTATAATTATGTAAATTTTGCTTACATAAAATAAAAAGTAAATACCTAATTTTATTGAGATTACAACTTTGAATATATAAGTAGCTATATTACATAAATATATATACATATTCAAAATTAAACGTAGGAACTTAGAGTTATTATATAAATATAAGTAAATTCATTCATCTTATTGGATTCGCTTAAATATGTATAAAAAAATATGAATTATAACTTGCTGGAGTGTTTTATTTTACTTTGAGCAGTGCATTTTATCCTCATTGCTATTTTTATCAATTTTTTTCCAGATATTACAACAAATTTAGAGATGAATCCTCATTACAATCCTTCTGTAGCTATATTTGGGTATTTTAAAGAGGAAAATGGTTACTTGACAGGTGTCAGAATGTCCAATGGCAAAGTTTCTTGGAATGAAAGCTTCCAAGTTGTTCCTCAGCATGTGTACTGCAGCAACAAAGAACCAGATTCTAAATCGAACAGCAAACACAGTTGCTTCGTAACTGCTGAAAATTCGGTCATAGCCATCGACCCTTCAACTGGTAAATCATTTCTTGTTTTAATTTAATCTCTTACGTAAATTAGCTTGTCTTCAAAAATGGCGCTGAACATAAATACATTTGTAAGATTTAAGTTATATTAAAAATAATAAAAAAGGAGCTATTATTTATTTTAGAAAGATTTTAAACGATTATATTTAATTAAACATTTAGAGTTATTAGGAATGTATGTAGTCTTTGCTAAATTTTGAAATGTCCAGTCTCAGAGGTAATTCTTTCTTGAATCAAATGAATTCATACATAAATCATCTGAAATCTTAACCGAATATTTAATTATATATTTTACCATTCAATGTTATTGTTTGAATAAAATTTATATTGTGTTTAAATTGCGCATAAGCAATTCATTAGTTTTATAAAGTTATCAAATAATTCAACTTATCCTCTATTTCTCTTTTTTAACTATAAGCAATTGTACCTCCAAAAATACTTTATGCTTAAACAATAGTTTAATTATTATTTAAAATAAAAATGAATTAATTTTTTTAATTTTCTGATATTTAAGTTATTGTTAATATTTTAAAAAGTGTATAAATTTTTAACAGGCATACTAAAAACATTTAATTCAATAAATGCCTTATCTCTATTCTTAAAAATGTAAATATATTCTGAATATGTTAAGTCAGTATTAAATTCTTCAATCATTCATAAGAGTTTTCTTTATCCTTTTAAACTTGTTTAAAGAGATTCATTTTTCAGAAGAGAGATAAAAAAACACTTAGGCTTTGTAAGAAGCTGTGAATAATATTGAATTCGTGTTTACTTTAAAATTTATTCTAAAAATTTTCACAAATTGAATCTCATAATCCTCAAGTAGATCAAATTTTCATTTCAAGCTTGAATTATTTATGTTTTTAGTGCTCCTCTTTCATCCATTTGGCAGAGTAAAAAAGCAATTTTTCTTAAAGTATGGTATCATTTATTTCCTCGAGTCGTCTTAAAAGCTTTTTTACAAAACGTTTGATGCGTCAGTAAGCTTTTAAGCTTCGAAAGGCCAGCCGAGGTTTCATGCAAAACAAAATTATTTAATCCAGATTTTCGGAAGCAACAAGTGAATTGGATTAGGAAATGCATCAGAAAGGTTAATTTTGTTTTAGGCTCTTTTTATCTTTAATTGGATATGGCTAAGTAATTCAGAAAAGTAAATTAAGATTAAAAAAACATTTTTATAGTTAAATAAAGGCGTTAAAGATTTTAAGTATAAGCTTCTTAATAAAGTGAAAATAAAATAACTTGGGTAATGAAAACAGAGTGATAATTTAATAAGTTTTTAGTTTGTTCTATTATGTATATATTCCTTTTTTGGAAGCTGGTTTCAAAAAATGTGTATTAATATACTGAGAAACTTTCTTGCTTTAATATTTTTCTATTAAATTTATTTCAAAGTTCCGATTGAGATAGTTGAGGTAAAAATCACAGCTTTAGTTACTTCTAACAGAGCTAATACGATATCAAACTTCGTTTCTAAATTACAACAATGGAAGAACATTAAATCATCCTCAATACCTAATATTTCTTCGTTTTCGTATTGAAACGTAGTTTTTATAGAGGAGCATCTATAGATTGTAAGACTTTAAGTTTATGCAAACGTAACTCAAATATAAATTCGTTGTAAAGGACAACTTTTTAAGGACTCTAACGAGGAAGAATTACCTTTTATACCGTTCGATATTCTTTCTTTATGGTCTATCAAACGGAAATTGTTCTTCTCTTATTTGAAATATAAAACCTGTAGTTTTACCTCCAACTAACTTGTAGACGAATGTTTAACGCTCTAGCCTTCGGTTCAACAGTTCGTGGCTTCGAATCCCACCTTGGGCATGGATGTTTGTAGTGGTTCGGAATCCACTTTAAACCGTAAGTCCCGGTCTAATTAGACCTCGTGTGCAAAAAATGACCGTTGAGCGACAAACAAACAAACAAACTGTAGCCTTCGGTTCAACAGTTCGTGGCTTCGAATCCTACTTTGGATTTGGATGTTTGTAGGGTTCGAAATCCACTTTAAACCCTAAGTCCCGGTCTAATTAGTATCCTTGTTCTAAAAAGGACAAACCAGTTACAACTCTGATTTAGCTTGTAACAATTTTGATTAGTTAGTTACAATCAGTGACGTTAATCAAACAAGCTTAGGTGTAACAATAAATTATTTTATGAGGAAATTCTATTAACAACGGGATCATTAACACTGTTAATAAAAAATATTTTAAATTAGCATATGGAAATTTGAAGTGAAAAATAGAAGAACGGTTGAAAACATCCGGAGCAAGACAATACTTTTCATGTTTCTATTTCAATGTTATAAAGGACACATCTGCGCAAAATTCTTACATGAACTTTGGCAATATTAATGAAATAACTTATGCACAATTTTTCCTTACGATGTTATCAACGCTTCTTTCGAAATCGTGGGATAAGACACTGAAGTCATTGAACTTTATTACAGGTATGCTCTATACTCGTATTACTTTAGCTGATTTGATATACACAATGTTAGTTTATTTATGCTGACCTTGACATGTGATCATACTATGCAATATATTGTCTTTGACCTTGAATCATACCATGAGATTACCCAGATGTTGATATAAAAAGAGCTGTTTTGAGAAAACTAAAAAAGTCCATCTAACTAGTCTATACTTCTCCCATTACAGTCTCATTCACTACCTTAAGATTACTATAAGTTTCTAAAAACATTAGTCAATAATACATGTTAAAAGATTATTTTTCTTGAATCTTATTCAAATCTTTGATTATAAAAAGCATTGATGAAAAAATAGTTTTACTTCTATTAAGAAAAATTTGCCTTGTAACAAGATTTCCTAAATGAGTTTGTTACTTATCCCCCATATGAAGGTAAGCCTATGCAAAATCCAATAGGCCCAAATCGACACATTCTAGAGATCAGATCCTGATCATTCCACAGCTATCTACAGAAGGTGCCAAGACAATTAAGAAAGTGAGCAGCTCTGGTAGAAGGGGGAACAGGAAAAAGAGAAAAAATCATCTCCTCAAGACCTCAATATATTTTAGGTGGCTACTTCTAAATCTCGCCATGGGCGATTGAAGAGGCTGGTGCCTGTAGGACAGGGGCATACTAGGACTGTTGCCAGCATACCAATGACGAATCTGTGGTTGCTGTCTGCTTAAGAAGTAGATTTGCAAAGGAATAATTAAATTTAAAATAGAACTTAAAATTAACGCTTGAAATCATGAACTTTGAACATAAAAATGACAGTTCCTTTCGGAAACTGTAACTTAAAAAAGTGCAAACTGAAAAGAGTGCTATTAAAGATAATATTTGAAATACTTGTGTATTTAAGAATAAGGAATAGTTAAAACACAATAAAAGAATGAATCGTAAAGAAACTGAAGCCAGAGAGAGAGAGGTTATACTTATCATCCAATATCTTTTTTATAATTAGTTAATTAAGAATGAACTAACTAATAAAACAATCATCAGCTGATAGCTCTAACCGTCGTACCGCAAACAATAGCTGCTTATTTGCACAATTTCCTATTCTCGTATACCAGTTTTTTTTATACATAATACTGAATGGTGTTTCACTTCACTATTTTTCTGAATAGACTAAGAATATCCAGTTCAATATTTATAAGTAAATAATACACAGAAAAGGGTTTTTGTGGGTTAGAGCCTATTTGTACTAGATTCTGGTAATCAGGTGGTACATGTATGTTGTATTGCAAGTGATTAAGTGAGCCCTGTTTATTTATTGATAGCTTAAAATTTTGTGCTTAAATTATGGAGAAACATTTCTTTCAAAATCAGTGAGCAAGAAGTAACTTTCGAGCATCAAACCTGCTGACAAAAATGTGAATAATTTTAGATTAAATTTGTGTGAGGAGTTAACAGTTGATATGAGATGAAGAGTTGGCCAATTTTTTTTCCAGAAAGCATATTACCATTTAATTCGGGCATATTTTAAGAATCTTTCTCTGACTTATTAAAGACGAACCATTTATGCTCTGGACTTCTGTTCTATAATTTGGATTTCATCCTAATCCTATTGCGGTTGTGTGTAGTAATCCGAAAACCCATCAAGTGACAGTATTTGATTGAAATAGTCCTGTTGTATTAAAAGTAACAATGACAAACCATTTTCCACATCTGTTGAAAACATTCTTACTGGAATTCGTTGCATTAGCGATTGAATAATCAATTCGGCTGCCAGCTCAGCAAATCGACTGTCTCACATTTGCTGAACTGGCAGCCGGATAGTTATCACTCTGCCCTCCGTTTCGACACTTCGTGGATTCGATTAATACCTCGGGTTTGAATGTTTGTACAAGTTTGAATCCTATTTTATGTTATAAGTCACGATCTAATTAGTCCTTTTGTGTAAAAAAAAATAACCACAGAGTGACGATCATCCAATATCCTCTGATCTATATGTTTGTATTGATACGAATCCATTATAAAATGTAGACATCGGTTTTACAGAATGATCTGAAAAGCTCGATAGAGAAAGTAAGGATCATTATTGAAAGACAACATTTGAAAACATGACATTTTATTGAATGATATGAATGTCATTCAATATGTAATATGCCGGAAATGTCTCCTGTACTCGATTGTAGTGTTATAAATCTGGCTCCGAAACTATCATAACACGCTGGAAGGGATTAGAAATATTTACCAGACTCTCTTCTAATGGCTTGGCGCAGCATGCCCAATTTTGGACCTTGCGCCATAAAACCCAACCAATCTCTTCTAATGACCGATTTTGGGTTCTCCAGTGAGAGTTTTATGAATATATATATATATACTACCCTTGTGACACAACCCGATAAGAAGTCGTATACATTTATGTCCAAATCATTTTAGGGCCACTATTCATTGAATTTCTATTCAATGAAAATTCTCCAAACGAAACTAGAAGTCATGCAAAGATGTCAGGCTTGGGCTTTTCCCATAGAATTACTATGTTCATGAATCTGCATACGCATGCCATCATCAGACAGCCCGCTTCAGGGCCAAAGTCAGGCTCTAGCAACCTTCAATACATCACTTCCGTTCTTGTACCGCCAATGAATATCGAACCATTTACCTCGTTATTAGTACTTTATTAAGTGTTCTTTTCTTCCTAAACTCTGAGTAACACTCCCTCAAATGATGACATTTCGGTTATTCTCGTGAAACTTTATTGCGATAAATAATCGTTTTTTCAAGGTTACTGGTTATATATTGCTTATTTATCGCGCGCTTGTTGGTAATCAAGCATTCACCTAAGATGTCAATATTTTTTGTTACAATGTTGAAGAACTATACTTACATATCAGTATATTAAAGTATTGTGCTTTTTGGACCAACCTTTAATAGACTTATCATAACATTTATTGCATATTTTCATATGTGACTTCTACAATAAATAACCGCATATATAACATACCAATGTTATCCTTAATGCAATAAATAATCATAGAGCGGCAACAAATCAAATCAATCATCTAGCTGCAATTCCTTTTTATGTAAGAGTAATCCAAGTATTAATATTTAAGTTATTTAAATAAAAGAATAATACAATTTAAAATGTACGAGTGATTATGGTAAGGAGATGTATGTCTGCGGATTTGGAATTTTATTTCAATAAAAGAGTATTTTTTTATCTATTCAAATTGGAAAATACTTGAGTACAAGTATAGGTCACAATTAATTCAGAGATAATCATTTAAAATTTTAGTATAGCATTAATACAGTACTTCTTAACATTGCAATGTATACTTTTAATTCATATTAGCATGTATACTTAGAAAACAAAATTTTTATTATCTTAAAACAAGTATAATTTTCTATAAAATTAGAATTCAAGATCTTGAGTTTCGCACCAAATCTAACATATTTCATTGTCGACATGGCAGACATTTGAAATTCCATTTGGTATAATGATAGAAAAAAATTACAAGTAAATAGTTCAGTTTTTTCAAAACGAAATTTATGTTTAACCTAAAAATTGTAAAAAAATTTAAATCTGAAAATTTATTTTACGATTTTTTTTCAGGTCTTGAGATTTGGAATCACAGCCTCCCATCCGATCAAATTATAAGAAAAGTATCTGTCATGGGTGAAAGCAAAGACTACGTGTTATGTGTTGCAGATGAATTCATGTATGTAATTGATGCTCAAAATGGCACGGAGATTTCAAATGTTACTTTGCCATGCACTTGGACCACTCAAATAAAGATAGCTGGTCCTTTGAGTACTAAAAAAGGACCAATTTGGGGATTAGTTTGCGACTATGGTGACAGTTTCGGTAAGTGCATTTTAGATAAGTTTTTTTTGGCATAAACTATGTATATTTAATTGAATACATGGAATATTTTCAGAACTTCATTCATAAGAATAATCAATTTCATCAGAAGTAAAAAAATAATAAAATTCGTAATTATCCAGATTCATTTGAAATATTCAAGGTTGAACACGTTTTAAATGACATATGTGCCATTTTAATTTTATTATGCATGAAATAATGAATTTATTATTGATAGATTCAACATAATTTTATATTAAACTTTATTCTTTGCAGAAGTTTATGCTTTCAAGGAGAGAGAACTGATTGACAGAAGGAATTCCAGCACTGAAATGAAATTTCACTCTCTATTCAGGTAGAATATTTCTCCATCAATTTTGATTGGTTGGTTCTGAATGCTCTAATTTGATAATTAACTGTATTAAAAGAAGATAGTTTATTAAATCTATATGGCTTAAAATTCTTGGCGAAAAACCTTTTATGAAAGTACAATTTTTTACACGGATATTTTAATAAATAGTAAAATTTTGGAACAAATTGAAATGGACAAACGATTACATTTGTTAAGCAATAATAAAGGTTAATGCTAATAGTTTATTTTTCAATTTCCATAACATTTTAACGAAGCATGACTTGATTGCGTTCAATTTCATCATGACTTTAATATATATCAGTTACACTAACAGTGATATTCTCAATTTAAGTTAAATTGTTTTGCTTTGTTCTTAAAAAAAATTCCCTTGTATGCCCAATAAATACAGTTGACAAAAGATCGCTTTATTTCTACGATATTTTAGGATATTGAGCAGTTAATAATAAAATCTCAACAAAAATATTTAATCATAAATATAATTTAGATGCTTTAAGCTGGAAGAGTAATTGCCAATGTTTAAATGACAGCTTTATGTAAAAAAATGACAGTTCTTTTAAGCTAGTTATTTAATAACAATTATGATTTAATTCTAGTTATTAATATTAGAGAAACTCAAAGGTAAGAGTGAGTTCAATTCCCCATTTTCCTTAAAAACTGGCTGATATACACTTAGTCACAAAAGAAAGTATGCAGAGTGTATGCGATGATGTCCTATGAAAAAAAAACAGACCTACACTATTAGTGTTTTCAAATTAACAATTTATTTCGATTACAGCAAAACGGAACTTAATTAGAAAATAAAAAATATTTAAAAAAATACCAATATTTAATTGGCAAGATGAGCTTAACGTAAAATTGGATGTAATTTACATCATAAAAGTTTGCAAACAAAAACAGACATTAATATTAAAAATTTTACTAATTTTTGAAAAAAAATTAGTAATTTGAGATAGTCTTTGGCCTTTATAACAGTTCTGAATCTATATGGCATCGATTTTACTAAATTTTGAGTGAAAGAAGCTCTTTTGGAGGAGTGGCAGAAAATACTTCTTTTAGATCATTCTTAGTTTTGTTCTCTTGCTTTCTAATTTGGCGATCGAAATAATCGCACAAGTGTTCAATGGGATTAAGATAAGATGACTGCGGTGGGTTTTTTGCTGTTTTCGCACGTTATATAGCAGCCATTCCCGAGCAGTATGTTTGGGATCATTATCTTTTGGAAAGTGAAGGATCCATCGAGTCCCAATTTAGAAAGACTTTGGCTTAGATTATTCTTTAAAACATTCAAATAGCTATATTGATTCATTATTTCCTTCTCCAGTTGCTACTATATGGCGCAGCTTGTCCTTATTTGGACCTTGCGCCATAAAACTCAACCAACCAACCAGTTGCTACTGTACAACCCCAAACCATAATCGAACCATCACCTATGTCTTACAGTTTCTCTCATGTTCTTTGGTTCTAGAGCTGCATTTACTTTCCTCCAAACGTTTTGGGTACATCTGACCCGTGGATGTTAAACTTACTTTCACCTGAAAAAATCACGGGATTCGAAAAATTTCTGTCCTGCTTTAAATTTTCTTTTGCAAAATGTATTCTCTTTTTGCAATTCACATCGCTAACAAATGGTTTTCTTCGCATATTTCGACCGTGGTATCCTGCCTTCCGTAACACACGGCGAATTGTTTCAGGACTGCATGACTTTGCAAAATTGTTTTTCACATCAGTTGTCAATTTTGGTGCGCTAACTTCGGATTTTTTTCACATTTCCAGCAATTATTCGACCTTCTCGATCCGTGAAAATGGGAGGTCGTCCTGTTCTTGGCTTGTTTAGAGTATTTCCCTCAGCCTGGAACTTCTCAATGATTTTTTGCACTGTTGCAGGACTTTTTGCCTATGATTTTACCTATTTGTCTTTGGGCCTTGCTTTCCTTATAGAGCTTTATTATTGCATCCCTTAAATCTTTTGATAATTCTTTTCTACGTGGAGGCATTGGTAAATTGTTGATGTACTTAAAGCTCAAACTTACAGGATTTGTAGCAGAACTTCTAAACTTATCACTGAAATACGAAAAATCACTCGAAAAGTTTCATTCAGCCTATTTAAAAGTAAAAAATATTACATAATTTTGTGATTTAAATTTCTTCAGGTTGATAACAAAATTACTCTTAAAGTTTTTTAAAAATGTAATGAATTGGTTTATTTTTCATTACTTTGACTTGAATCAGAAGCTATAAACAACACTCTCCAAAATAATATTTATTTGAGAACTAAAGATCTTTTTCACTTAAGCTATGAGTTGCATACTTACTTTTGTGAGCAAGTGTATATGGATAGCTTCCTGCATATGGCATTCGGAGAAATAATCTATTTTGGAGTTAATGAAAATAAATTTAACTTCATTTTATTATTTTATTATAATATATATTTTGTTTGAATGTGCTAATAATAAGGTAACTTTTAATGGATAGTTAAAATAGCACTTATTTCTTAAATATAAATCTTGTTTTAGAGTAAAAAGCATACGAGCTAATTTTCTTGACACTTCGTCAAATCTTTGCAAATGTTTAACTGGGGACTATTTGCTAAGCTAATCTCCAATGATAATATTATATTAAAAGAGAAAAAGTTGAAGTTATTCATTACTAACCAAAAAACTAAATATATTTGACATGGACTAGAATCTAATATAAAAAGGAGACGCTTTTCACAAACATTGAATATTTAAACTATTAAAGAGCATATTGCTTTCTTCTTATCAAACTATCTTTTCCATAAGCTTCTCTTTTATTTTATCAATTAAAATAATTCTGTTATCAATGTTTTTCTTTCTGCGATACATGGTTCCATTTTTAACTCTACTAAGCGTGTCCCAATCTTCCATCTGAAATCCTATCTTTCCATCAATTAGATTGCGGTGAATAGATATATTTTAGGAGATTAGGACAATGTAAATCAAGTTTCCTAATGACGAGGGCTTTTGTGTGTCACTACGAAGTCTCTATATAGCGGATTAAATATTTTGGTGATATCTCGTGGGCATCTTGTGCATTCATTACACCATGTATGGTATTGCATATTCTTTCATCATGTATGGTCTTTATTCGAGGCCGAGCTTTTAGCCGAGTAGTAACCGCTATTTCCTTCGATTCAATAATTCGTGGATTCGAATTCCACGTTGGGCTTGAAGATTTGTAGTAAGGAATCTACTTTAAACTGTAGACCCCGGATTAATTAACCTTCGTGTGCAAAAAATGGCTATTCAGTGGAAACCAAACCTTATTTATTTGATGTCCGTTATTTATATCGTCATCAATTGGATGTATAGAATCTTTATCAATATCTTTTATTCTTTAAAAATGCCAAATTCTAATTTTGAATTGCTTATTTCCATATAACCACTTTTTTGCATTCATTTTCATTATGGCACTCCGCTGTAATAGATTTGAGGATTATAGTTTTTTTAAGAGGTCGTGTTTTTGTAGAACCAAGCTAACAGCTGATTAGATCACGGGTACTTAGTTCAATGGTTCGTAAATTCAATTTTCATCTCAATAATGAATGTATGTAGGAGTTCGAAATTCATTTTAAATTGTAGGTACTGGTCGAATTGCCTGTCTTGAGCAGAAGTTGGTTGTTAAGATCAAGTAATATTAACCGTATAAAATGTAACGATTTCTTCAAATGCATAAGTTCATATGAAAGCTATCGTGTGTAAAATGTTGAAATATGTATGTGTAAAATATTGCAATTTACGAAGAGCGATATTTATAGTACCATGTGAAATGATTACAAATTACTAAATAGATTACGACACACACATTTATTACATTAACCTTAAAATATTGTTCTGTAATTTGAAATTTTTTGATTAGTGGAATTTTCATATAAATATTAACATAAACATAGGAAATTTATATTTAAATGTATTTTTTTCAAATTTGACTCAATTAGCTCAGATTACTTCAAACATTTTATGAGAAAGTGATCAATATAATAACTCGAGTAAATAAACTTATCTTTTGCATTATTAAAAAAAAAAACTCTTAATATTATGGGAAAATGTAAGATAGAAATCTTAATGTTTCATTAACATTGTGTGTACATATGTTTGCTTCACAATAAGTCTGCTAGGTTTTACATTTTGCAAGGTGTAGATTAAAATTTGTGCCAGTAACACTTAATATCATACTATTCGACAAAAAATATCAAGCGACTTACCTATTCGTTGCCTTTCTGAAATTTCAAATAGTATTTTTTGCCCCTCATTATCGTATGCATTTATAGCATTTTCTACAATACAATTTAAATGATTATTGTGATTTTTTGCCATACCCAAAATGAAATCTATCTTTAAACATATTTTCTGCCTATATTAATTTTATGTATAATATATTAAACAATATTAAAACTAGTATAACTGCTGTAGACTTCTAAATATCTAAATAACTTATGCCAGAAATATTTTGAAAGATTTTACGATAATAAGCGAAATTAAGATTTCTTGCTCCTTAGCTGGCAGCCGAATGGCTTTTGGTTCAACAGTTCGTGGATTGGAGTCCCACTTTCAGCATGGATGTTTGCAGTTGTCCCGAATTCACTTTAAACAGTGGTACCGATCTTGTGTAAAAAAAGGGCCATCGAATTAAATACCAAACCAAGATTTCTTGAGATCTGTAAAATACACTACTGGCCATTAAAATTGCCACACCAGGAAAGCAGCACACCACACACGTGAAATTTGCATGACAGGTAGAACTTGCTGTGATATGCAAATGATTCGATTTTCACCGAATTCATACAAAGCAGGCGACAGTAACGACATCTACAATGTGTATAAAACCAGAGATTTGACAGCAGTTTTGTCATACTCAATTTCCGTTTCAACGTTGTTTTCGGCAAAGAAAGTTGTTGTAATGCCTCGTGTAGAAGAAGAAATGCCTATCAACACGTGTCTGAATTTGATCGAGGAAGGATTATAGCCTACCGGGATAGCGGTTTATCGTACCGCAATATTGCTGCTCGCGTCGGTCGAAACCCCATGACTGTTAGCAGAATATGGAATCGATGGGTTCAGACTCATGGCATGCAGGATCTCAGCGACCCCCATCACTAACAGCAGAGAAGACAAACATCTTATCCGCATGGTCACAAGGGATCGTACAGCCACGTCACGAACCCTGAGTCGAAAAATGGAGTAATTTGCAAGGCAACAAGTTTCTGCTCGAGCAGTTCGACGACGTTTACAGCAGCATGGATTGTCTACACGGCGACCATGGCTTCGGCTACCATTGACGCTGCGTCACAGACAGGAGCGCCTTCAATGGTGTGATCAGCGACGAACCTGGACGCGGGAATGGCATCACGTCATCTGTGCAGATGAATCTCGGTTCTGTATACAGGACCATGATGGCCGCATCCGTGTTTGGAGGCATCGTGGAGAACGCGCATTGCCAGCTTGCATTGGACATCGCCATACTGGCCCATCTGCTGGAGTGATGGTATAGGGTGCCATTGGATACACGTCTCGATCACCTCTTGTTCGCATTACCGGCACTTTGAACAGCAACCGTTACATTTCCGATGTGTTAAAGCCCGTGGCTCTGCCCTATCTTCGAGGCCTCCCTAATGCTTTGTTTCAACAGGATAATGCACGACCGCATGTTGCCCGTACTCTATGTTCTGAACTTCCTTGATACAGAACAGGTTCGACTGTTACCCTGGCCAGCACATTCTCCTGATCTGTCACCAATTGAGAACGTGTGGTCAATGGTTGCCGAGCGATTGGCACGCCATCACTTACCATCCACTACTGTCGATGAACTTTGGCATAGTGTTGAAGCTGCATGGACTGAGATCCCCGTACATGCCATACAATCTCTGTTTGACTCCATGCCTAGGCGGATAAATGCTGTTATTGCAGCCAGAGGTGGCTGCTCTGGGTACTGATTTCCCAAGATCTATACATCCTAATTTCCTGTAAATCTAATCACTTGTTCTTTCCACTATAATGTATGTGTCCAATAAATATCGTTCAGTTATTTGCATTCCTTCTTGGTGTAGCAATTTTAATGGCCAGTAGTGAACATACTAAGGACTTTTTTATGAATACAAAAATTCTTCAATGGTGGAATAAAAGTATATGTGTGCATATTATTTATGAACGTCTCTAAAATACTTGTAATTTTGGAACGAAATTGTTTGATGTCAAATGTATTGTTCTTGATGTAATGTTGTAATGCTTGAAACTCTCTTATAACTCGTTCATCGAAAATCTATAATACTTACGAAATATTCTGTATTAGAAGTAAAATTGATAAAGAAAGTAGTTTTTGTATGCATTCGTCTGTAGCAATAATTCAATTGTTGTTGTTGTCGTGTGACAGCTAGGCTGGCAATATAGGGTGCGCTGCTGCCCTTTTCCAACAACCATATTTTTGAGTGGAGTTCAACTTCCTCTCTGTACACACATGCCATAGGTACCCGTTTATAGGGTAGGTAACCATTCACAACACATTCATACAAGGAAAGGACAAAGACAGGATAGAGAAAGTATATCCGTGCCCGAACCGGGGTTCGAACCCAGGACCTCCCTATCCGCAGCCAGACACGCTGACCGCAAGACAAGTTGGGCGGCTGTAATTCAATTACAATGCTAAATTTCTATAAGAATGTTCCTCAAATTATACTAAAAATGTTTTCAAGCTATTTAACAATACAGATCTTGTTTATATAAATGCAGAATGATTAATATTTTATTTTTCTACATTTAAAGATGAATTGGTGTATTCATATAAAATAATGATTATACCAAAGGATAAAAAGTTTTTCTCATCATACACTTTCATCCTGCAATCTTGTAATATTTTATCTCCAAAGTATAAATAGATTATTAAAGCTTATTCTTTAAAAAAAATATTTTAAATTCTTGTAGTGTGTCATCTATTCAAAAAGAATATGAACTAATTTCTAAATTACTTTACATAAAAATATTAAAACAATCAAGATTTAAAAAGTTCTTTGCATTTAATGTTTACATGTTTACTTTCAAAATATTTCGAAGCATTTATGTTAATAGCCCAATTCAAAGTAGCCAGACTTAAAATTTATAAAATATATATGTGAATGTATGTGTGTATTCTAAAGAATTTATAACACGTAATCTTGTGTCAGAAAAATGTGGAAATTTTAGAAAGCTGCAGTTAAGAATATATGCTTCATATTTTAAGCAAACATCCCGCAGAGAATGCGGCGCGAACGAAAATTCATTCTGAGATTTAAGCATCTAATACAATCTCTGTTTTGTGCCAGGAATTTACAAAATAATCCCCATGAAGCTTTATTTAGGGAAACTGAATTCCCTGCGTGTGGTGAACACTGTTATTTCAATAGCTTAAGGTCTTATCATCGCAATTTGTCGGGCATATATATTTAAAGTATGTTTTGTATGTTTAAGTAGTTTTGCATAAGCTTTGCATTTTCTCTTTAGGAAAGACTTCGATTAAATTAAAGTTTGGAGAAACGAAGCTTTGTAGAAAGAAATTTCATTCGAAATTCACTGCTTCTAAAGAGAAGCTTCTATCGTGAAAATGCTTCGTTCATCGTATTTAAGAAACATAGAATGGAACCGCTTCTTTGCACTGAAGAAATAAAACTTTAGGCAAAGATATAATTTTTAAAATTATTCTACTAAAATTGGGATATTTGGAATTAACATTAAAAATGAACTATGTTCTGTGCTTAACGATCCTTGTCCATGAAAAGCAGGATTTTTGTGCTAAAATATATTGAGAATCTGTATAAATTTTGAAGTAATGGTTTTTAAAAATGATCACACTTTCTAGTGATTCAATACAATTTGAAATCATTAAAATTGTATTAAAAGTATTCTAAATCAGATGTGCATATTAAGAACTCATTAATAAATTAAATGCATACGAGTAAGAATAAAAATTAATGATAAATTCAAAATTAGAGGGATAAGATTTGTGGTAGGAGAAATGTGACAAAATCAATTTTTATTGATTGAAATTTATACAATGAAATTTCTTATATACAACAAAGAGAGAGAGAGAGAGAGATTCCAATTCAGATGTGTATGTAGTAGTAGTTCAGAATTCATTTTAAACTGCAAGTTTAGGTCACGCATGCGCAAAACATTATCGTTATGAGACAATCCAAATCAAATTAGGCTCTTTTGTCCTAAAGATAAGCCTCTACAGGAACAGACATGAGAAAATAAAAGTATAACTATTTGTGTGTGTGTGTGTGAATGTAGCATCAGAATTTTAAAACTTTAGAATTTATACCTTTTGGCTTCTAAAAAACGAAAAATATGTAATATAATCATTAAGTTTTTCACCTTTCACAAATAAAGGATATTTTGTTATTAGAAATCTGTAAAACAGCAATTACAAAGTTTATTATCAAATTTCTTAGCAGTGATTATTATACTTTCTTTTGATATATTCTTTATCCTTAGTTTTTCAGTATTTCGACATCATTTATCAGGATTCCTGCTGTGTTTTTAACCAATTTCTCCATTTTTCATTCCTTTTTAAGCTTTCATTATCGGGCGATATTTTAGTAACAATACGATTGTGTCGATTTTTCCCGATACCATTTTCATGTTTTATTTATATCCAGTTTTTTATATTAGTTTATTTTATTCATTTATATATTAATTTATTTTGCTCTTTTTTATACTAAAGTCGTCTGACTTTCTTCTATTAAAGAAAATTGTTTTATTAACAATTCTTTGAAACACTTCAGTATAATGCTTATCTTTTAACCAAAGTTTAGGTATTTTGAGTTAAAAAGAAGCATGTGAATAAAAATAGAACGCTAATTTTCGGTAACTTTTAAACAGTTTTAAGTATCAGAAATTACATCTGAAGTTATTGTGAGTTTAGTGCTACCAATTATATATTATCGAAAGAAAATAAATTCAATTTTTATTTCAAAGTTATATATTCAAAGTCAAATATTTATAAAATATGTGGATAACACAATGGCTTGCGAAATTTTTATACATCATACTGAAAAAGCATAAAGAGCTTTCTAACCTGAAAAAAAAAGCAAGCAAGCAGTAAGTCCTTAGATAATTATAAAAATTTACGGAAATCAGAAGCCACAAAAAATACCTATAAAGTATATTGTATTTTCCTCTAGCTTCTAAATGAGCTCGGATTATCATTCTAAATTCTAAAGAAATGTAAAGAGCTTTAACAAATTTTGAAAAAAATTATCTGAGTTAATGCAGTAAAATCTTTACTAAGCCTCGTTAAGAAAAGAATTTTTCCTTTTTTAGAGGCAGGTCATATTTCTCTTTAACAACCTCTTGAAAATCTCTTTACCTCTAGAGCAGCTATTAGAATGCTAGAAAGGGATAATTTTCTTGTTCCTTTAATGATTAAAAATTCATCTAAGTTTATGGTTTATAAAGAATTGGGATTATTATAAAAGTGTATAGAAATAGAGTAAAATCATACCAAAAGATTATATTCAAAGAATTTAATTTTGAAAAAAACTGGGTAATGTTTACTTTCATAAAATATAGATGTTAAAAAGTACTTAAAAATATCTTAATCATATTTGTAAAATTGTAAATGTAAACATGCGTTATATACTACCATACAATCGAGCTGAAAACTAAAATTTTTACGTTCTATTCTTTGTGGATTTGATTTCTCATTAATAGCAGGAATGCTAGTATGATTTAAGAAGCTTTTAATCCTAGACCTTGTTAAATTAACTCTAGAACGCAAAAATGGTTGATGTAGGACTATAAGTAATTTAAACCCAAATTACAAATGAAACATTTTATTTGGAAAACTTAATTTTTTAATTTTTTTAAATATAATAGATTTTCCATTTTTACAAAAAAAATTTTGATTCAATTGAATTTTCACGAAAAATCTTTTTTATTTCTCGTTTAATTAGCGACTGTGAATTGCTAGCATTTTGGCTTTCGGCTCAGTATCTTGTGAGTTCGATTCTCACCTTGGATGTGGCTGTTCGCATTGGAATTCCATTTGTCCTCCGTTTAGCCCTTCTGACCAAAGTGACAAACTAAAATCAGGATTCCCATGAAATAAGATGCACAATATCAAAATATGATATCTTTAGGAAAATGTTGCTAAATCTATATTAGGGATATATATTACTTTATTGGGATCAATAAAGTGCTTAATACAACTTCCTTAAGTAGTTAAATTTACTGCAATACATTTCATAATTTATCAAATAGTAAAATTAAAAATTTATGAAATGACTGATTTTTATCAAAAATAAAGTCTGATAACTCAATAACACAAATTTGTTACTCACTGCAAATACAACAGCTCCAAAATATTGTTTATTAAAAAAAACAATTTATGTTGCTATCATGGCATTAATTGTTCGCAGTAATTTTGTATCGGGAAAACAAGAAATACCCACTGTGTGACTAACCAAACCAATCTTAACTTGGGTCGAGCAGCTTGAATTGTCTTCTATGCAATACCTCGCTATCTCGATTATTTTTGAATGAATGTATTTGCAATGGTCTGCAATTCTTTTTAAATTGCAATTTTCATTAAAATTAAATCTCGTGTGCAAAAAGATTTTATACATCATTAAACACAATTTTTTCATAATTTTATAACATCCTCTACTTCAAAGAAATATTTTACAGTTTTTTTTTTGATGAGTTATTTCCTTTTGTTTTTTTACATATCTTATTTTGCGGGAAAAAATCCCTATTTTGAAGCAAAAATACCTATTTTCTAAATGACATATCAATGAATGAAATAAAGAAGGCTGATTTCTGTAGCAGAAATATATTTCTAGAATTTTCTCACACAATTCATGGATAATTAAATTATTGTCATTGAACGATAAACACAACAAATTCAAAATTTATAATAATTTCTGAAAAGTAATAAGTTAAAATAAATTTCGGTGATTTTAAAATTTCTGCAGTAAACAATAAGTTTGAATATTCTTTTTTTTTTAAATTGTATTCCTTATATGTAGAAAAAAAATCCTTCACCTTAATTCATAAAAGTAGAAAACGACTTATAAATTTCTTTCAAATATTGAATACTGTTTAATTGTTTTTATTTCACTCTCAAATGTTTTTACTATCCAAAAATAACGATACTTTTTACCTTAATTACATATTGAGGGCATTTTATTATGAGCTCTGTTAAAGATTTCTTTAAAGAATCAATATAATTTAATCATATCAAACACGGAAGAATTTTTCAAGGTCACACAAAATTTTTCGATTCATATACTCCACAAAAAGAAAATTCTTAAATTTCCCCCAAACAGCAGGCACGTATCTCAGTGACCTTGAACTATATCTACACTTCTTTTAGGTGATGTTTACTTCAATGCGCTCACATAACTAGTCTTTGAACTATCTAACTGTTAGTCCTTGAACTTTTACAGCGAGCAGAGCTACAGTGGTTCCATTGATCTGGCAGGTGACGTCACTTCGACTTCTAGTTCCCTCTTCTTCTCTTGGGCCGATATGGTTGTCATGGTTACGGCCCAAGCACCTTCTCATCACCTCCATAAGGCGTGGGAGCGGCATTTTTCAAGCCCCCTAGGATACACTGTGGACGTCACGTGAGTAAAGCTATTCATTTCACTTCGTTTGATTCTCTGTTCTTAAATTACATTCTGATAATTATTTAAGATTTAAAAGTTCATATATAGTTGTATAACTTCGCAAATTGCGATTGTGTGTGAATTGTATTTCTTTTTCATGGTTCATCATTTAAGCAGTTTCTTTGTTATTCTTAGAGTTATTCATTGTTTAAGATGCTGGTTTTATGTTCTTTTTAAATTTTTACTGGAACAATTTCATTTTAAAATTCGATAAGCTGTTCGAATTTATAAGAAACTAAAATAAAATATTACCTTTCAAATTCTAAATAGAATCGTTTCAAAGCATTTTTTTTTCAAGCATTATATATAACTTCTACTTTTAGTATTACAAGTAATGAATTTTATATTATGTTTTATCTCAAATTAATTTTTGTTTCTTGCGCATTCATTTTGTTTTGTACACTTACAAGAAAGTTATGTTACGTTACAATATATATATATATATAGTAATGTTATTATATAATAACGAACATAATGAATAGTTAGAAAATATGTAAGGCTTTATTTAATTGTAAGTAAATGATGGATGGTAGTTTTAGTTTATAATTTTAGAAATATTATAGTGCGAGATCTTGAAATATTTCTTTATACTAAGCCATTACTACCAAATGTTATGTATTAATCTTATCTGGCGTGGGATTTATTTGTTACATCAGGGAGAAAAAAAATGCTAAATGTGTAAAAATTCAAGATCGAATATTAAGTGATAAGTCTTGATTTGAACACTTTTTTAAATATTATTAGCTAAATATAAAAATACTTATACTGTCAACATTCACCCATAGAAAAGTCATTCGGTAAAAGTAAATATTGTAAAATCAATACAAATTATCTATCCAAGAAATGATTTTCTTTATATAAAAATTAATAACTTTTTTTTCAAGTATTAGTTTTACTTGTCCAAATAAATGCAACCTCAATTACAAAAAGGGAAAATATTACACATATTTTCACATCAGTCATTCAGTAGTACAAATGAGCTCCAGTGGCTCAGTAGCTTCACGCCGCTTCCCGTAAGCTCAGCAGAGTGAAGCATCATTTGCCGCGGGCAGTGGTTGGGAGGGTGACCACGGTGCACTCTCCTTCACTAGGTTGCTGGAACTCCGTGGGTTGGGGACGTGTCCACGTTAATATGTGACGTCCAAAGTCCTTCCGCTGGTGTGGCGTGGATGTGGAGAGGAGGATGCCAGCTCAGGTGTGGTCTCGTCACCTGACCGTGGTTCAAAATGACGAGGCACCTTAAAAAGAGCAAGGTCGTACTTTCATCTTCGTGGTGCTCTGAACCAAACGAAAGACACTCTATTGATTTAATTCGCACTGCCAAAGGCATAGCGAGCTTGGCTTGTCCAAGTGTCATAAGCAGCAACAACAACAACAACAGTAGTACAAATACATAATTTACATCTTTGTAATGCATTTGCACATTTTTAAGAATTTTTGCATTCATAACAAAATGAATTTATTTCATCAGTTTATGATCTAATAATTTTTGATAAATTTTTTTTAGTTTTTTTATTCATTGCAGATTCGATTAAAATTAGATTCCATAAAACTGTTGTAATCATAAATCAGAATCGAACCATTATGCCAAACATTTTAATTGTGTATCTGCATTTGAATTTTTAATTCTCATATTAAAAATTTGTTAATTGATGTTCAACTGCAAATTTTCCATTCCATACTTTTTTCTCTTTCTTTTTTATCAAATTATGAAAATGTTTTACGGTTAGCTGTAGGGGCTTCTGGTTATTAACTGTGGATAGTTACAGCACTTAACAGCTGGCTTAATTGTAAAAAGCAATTGGACATGAGTTAAGTTTCCCGTTTCAAAATAACTTCATATATATGACCATACTAAAGTGTCGCACTCACATGCGGAAATCTGAAATTCAACAGCCTTCTTCTCTTTCAAATCCAAGGACTTACTTCGTGGAGTGGAGTTCTACCATTAGACCACGTTGAACTGCTTTTAAGTTATTCCTCGCTCCTCCAACGGCCGAGCTGGCAGCCGAATGGTTAGCGCTCTTTGCCTTCGGTTCAACAGTTCATGGGTTCGAATCCCACCTTGGGCATGGATGTTTGTAGTGGTTCGGAATCCACTTTAAGCCGTAAGTCCCGGTCTAATTAGCCCTCGTGTGCAAAAAATGACCGTTGAACGACAAACAAACCAAACGCTCCTCCAACCTGGACCACTCAGGGGTTTGTTTTTAGTGGTTTCACGTCGTTTTTTTGCTATAGGTCTAGTACGTTTCCACGAGATTTCACGTCGTATACGCCGATGTCCATCTGTCCGATGGAGCATGAAACGTTGTTGTTGCTTATGACACTTGGACAAGCCAAGCTCGCTATGCCTTTGGCTGTGCGAATTAAGTCAATAGAGAGCGTCTTTCGTTTGGATCAGAGCACCACGAAGGTGAAAGTACGACTTTGCTCTTTTTAAGGTGCCTCGTCATTTTGAACTATGGTCAGGTGACGAGGCCACACCTGAGCTGGCACCCTCCTCTCCACATCCACGCCAATCCAGCGGAAGGACTTTGGACGTCACAGATTAACGTCGACACGTCCCAACCACGGAGTTCCATGAAGGAGAGTATACCGTGGTCACCCTCCCAACCACTGCCCGCGGCAAATGATGCTTCACTCTGCTGAGCTAACGGGAAGCGGCGTGAAGCTACTGAACCACTGGAGATCATGAAACGTGATTCATCGGAAAACGTTGCCTGTCGTCACTCGGTGGACGCCTAGTTGCAGGCAAATTCCAGCTTTCGTCGCCGATGAACAGCAGTCCGCATAGGTGTATAAACCAGGTGTCTGCTTTGGAGAAAAACACGCATCAACTTTCGCTGAACAGTAGTTTGGGAGACACTATTGCGCGTGGTAGCCACTTGGTTCCTCCGGGTGGTCATAGGCTCAAGGGTAGCACGTCTATTCGGTCGAACGCATCTGCGCAGCCGTTGTTCGTCTGTCATCTGTGGCTTGTGGTGCACTACATTTACCACGTCGCTGATTTTGAACAATCCCATTTCACCGTGAACGATGTACATTTACCACTTACACTTCATTTACACATTTTTTCATCTTCTACAACTTCCTGAAGTCATTTTATTTTTGTAGGTTCCATTTTATCACTAATTACTAAATAGTATTTTCAACTGTCTTCAGTACATAATTCTCCTGTATCCCCCATTGTGCTTTTCTCTGTGTAGATTGTGTTTGATATTTTTTTGTTACTGTATACCCAATTCTATAGTTCGCAATTGTTATATCTGCCTCACATATGTTTAAGTTCATCTCTTGACTTGCATCAGCACGTTTATTGTTTTTCTAGGTGTAAATACTAAACTATTTTGCTTTTGTTCCGTATTCTGAAAAGTTGGCTTTAAATAATCAATGCGTTGTATATATAATTACATTAATTGTATTGTTTATTTATGTTTAAGTTCATTCTATAAACTTGTCCGAAGGGAGTGATTACAGAGCCTTAGTTCGGTGGCTCCTCCAGAACCATTAGTTGAACTGTTGTGTCGGGAGCTCTGGGCTGCTTAGCAGCAGAGATGCTCCTTCGTTAACAGTGTTTTTTTTCTCCTCTTAGACAGCACCACCTGAACTGGTTGAACTCTATTAGAATTAGCACAGGAAGTTTGTTGCTCGTGTTTACTGAGTACTTTTACCATGGCGCCATGCAAACGCTTCACAAACTTAGTAGTTTCGAAAATGCTTCCACTCTTTTCCCGAAAACCAATGATCATGTCCCTCTGGACGTCGGATAAATAGCTCCGATTATGCATTACGCCAACGATTGCAATGTTTCCTGAACCCTTCATATCTCCATTACATCTCACACACCCTTTATATACGCTTGCCTTCTGAAGTGCCACGGTGGCCTGGTTGGTTAGGGCATCGTTCTCATCAGCAGAAGGTAGTGAGTTCGAATCCCAGCTTGACGAAAGATGCGTCGTGTTCACTAAAATCGGCTGGGGCACGTTAAAACTGGGCGCAGTCTCAATGTCCTTTAAGTGAAATGATACCTCTAGGGGTGGCAGAGCACGTATTTAGGGGTATTCTGCTTGGTTTCTACTTCCAAATCACGAAGACTCCACCTGGCTGCTTCTAACTGGTCAAAGCCCAACTCAGGGCTCGGTACAGGTAAGTATGCTAATACAACAACAACCACCTGTCTTCTGAAGGACCGCGGTGGCCTGGTCGATTAGGGGGTGGTCCTCATTATCGAAAGGTAGTGAGTTGGAATACAGGCTTAACAGAAGATCCGTCGTGTTCGCTGAAGGCTGCTGGGGCACGTTAAATAGATCGTAGTTGCAATTTTCTCCAATTGAGAATACTTCTTGGTGGATGGTCAAGTATTAGGTTTTTTTTGCTTGATGCCTTCAAAAATCTCGTGTGAGCAATAAAATGAACACATAAAAATGAAGAATGACCCTTCTTCAAAATCTAACTGGTAGAGCCCAACTCAGAACCAGTAGGGTACCGGAAGCATGCTGGTGCAACAACAGCAACTTGCCAACAAAAACAAAATAAACGTGTCAACTTTTAATGTGTAGAAATTTATTTTAAAAAAATGGGGTTGGTTTGTAAAATTGTGTGTACATAATTTCTTCATTTAATATCTTTTATGGATCTTCTAAACTTGTGACAATCTTTAGTTTAAATGATTGTAATGGTAGGAAATCCTCTTTCAAATTTAAGTTCCTCCCGAATATCTTTGTGCGAAAATCGGTTGTGGTACGACAAACCATTTCAATTTAGAAAATTCAGCAGCTTATATAAATAATCCAGCAAATATTTTCGGAACTAAATTCCTATTTTCTAAGGTTTAAGTTATCTACAATGATTTCACATTTTCAGTATTAGAAATTTCAGTCTCCTATCAATAAAAATTTTCAATTCTTTTTTATTCTCATTATTTTTTAATTATTTCTTTTGTCATAATGTAATTTAAGATTGCTTGTTTTATGTAATGACTATTTTTTTCCGGATTCAGGTATTTTTCGGGTTTTCTGAGTTTGCTTTCACATGAGAAAGAATCTGCTATTTCTTTAATATCATGAATTATGAGCAATTTTTTGAAATATGAACAGACAAAGCAATCTGTTATGAAAATTTGATCCGGTTTTAAATTTATGTAAAACCGGATGAAATCACGGAAGATTGCTTTTATTGTTCCCACACATATATTTCGTAGATTTTGGCGATATTTTAAAATGGAAAAAATAGAACAAAAGGTTCACTTTTTGTGCGTAAAATTATTTTGCGTTATTATTCATTATATAATTAAAATATAATTGTAAACAAGTATTTTTCATGTGTACAACCTGAATTTTCATTTAATTAATATTGTTTAGTTCGAATCATTATGTTTTGTTGAATTAAGTGATACTCAAGAAAAGAGGCATGTACAAAAATTGCTATTATAAATTCTCTTTTTTCTTGTGAAGCGATTTATTTTGAAAAACATTCTTTTAAATATACTGATAATTCTTATTTTAACTGATAAGAATTATCAGTACACGGAAACATAATGTTTTAAACTGGAGTGAAGATTTATCAATATTTCTGATCTGAATTTTAGATGAAAATTCGATATCAAGATTAAAATTTCATATTTTTACTATTAGAAAGTATGAGTATTTTAAGATTTTAAGTTACGTTATATTTCAGCCGATAGAAATATGCTAATTTTTAACTAAAACAATACAAGTTCTTAAATTATAAAAAATTTAAAGGCCAATTTGTCTTAAACTTGATCTATTAAATTTTTGGGGAAAATGATATGGACACTTTTGACATTTAACTATGTGTAATTATATTTTACAAAACACAATTAATAACCGAATTGTTAACGTTCTGGGCTTCGATTCACCAGCTCTTGGGCTACATTTTCATTTAGATCATAGTTAGGTGATTCGTAATAAAATTTAAATTATAAGTACTGTCTAATTAGCCCTTCGTTTACAAACATTTATTGTTGAATGACAAACCAAATTTTATTTCGCAAATGTTTTAAGTTAAATTTTTTAAGCAAATATCTTAGCTTTTGTATCCACTATGATTATGAAACTCCAGTATCCACTATGATAAATTTGAGCAACTGGAACAGAAGGTCCATCTTCCATTCTTCAGCAATGGCTGGAATTGAAATTGAACCTTCCACTTTTCAGAATTTGGATTTTATCAATATTAACAACGAGCGTTATTACCTTACATTATTTGGAGGATCGTGTTTTATATCAGACATTTATGTTTGTTGAGATTTGGAATGCGCTATATAAAATTTAAAGGTTCCATCAATCTGAGCAAAATGTGATCGCAAATTGCAAAGCAAACTAAATGATTCCTAATAAATGTACTTGATTACATATTTAAAAATACATTCGAGGTCTGTTAATATATCATTTTTATATAAATATACATTTAATAATTTTTTATAAAAATTATCTTATTCGATTAATTACATGTTTTAATTGTACACACAATTTGAAGAATAATTATTAAAATTACTTATATATTTCATTAGCTTTTCAAATGCTGATTTATGTGTTATTATAAAACAATGAGTTAAATTTGTTTTGTAAGGGTAGAATATATGAAAGGAAAAAAAACGCTTGTTTATGTGAAGATTCCAGATTTGATTCATTACGCATCTTGTAGGTTTTTTAATACTGAATTTATAATGGTACACATTATAATTTATAATGGTACGCATACATTGAGCGCTATATTTATACAATATTTTAACTTTTATAAAAATATTTCAATGTTTTTTTCTGTTTAATCAGACAAATTCAATCAATCAAATTATTTGACAAAAATGAAAATTGTAATAAATATATCATATGTATAAAATTGAGATCATTACATTGTGTTTCATGGCAGAAAAAACTGAGAAAATGTATTTTTATAGGAGCATAATTACTGGACATTTTATTGACTCAACATCATTGCAACTTGCAGTAAGTGTTCAAGATGGAATGAATTCTACGGTAAGTAATAAAATATTTGATTTGTACTTTTTCATACAACTTGGTATATTAAGTAAATAATTTAAATAGTTTAATTTTTCTGTAATATAAGTGATAAATTGTAAAATTTGTTAGAAAAATTAACTAATTAGTATGTATCAAAATTTTTACCCTGGAATTGCATTATAAATTTTATTTTCAATACAACCAGCTGATATTTAATTGGTACTACATGTGTAATAAGACTATACATAATTGAAATGCAAATTTTAAATGTATGACATGTGTAAGATATATTTAGTATTAAATTAAAAACAGTGCAAATAAGGTGTTTCAGTAATTATATTATTATCGCATTAATATACAGAAATTATTTATAGCTCAAAATAAAGAGCTAAATATCAATTTAATGAACATTTATTTTGCTTACTTTAAAGAAAGTCTTTTTAAATCTGAAATTACTTCATACTAAAAGTAATTTGCTTCTGAAAATATAGTACAAATTCTTTCTAAAGAGCTAACCTTTAGGCACAGTGCCCAAGACAACTTTTATTCTTTTTAAACAGTTGTTGATGGGTTGTGCTTGAATATTAAGACGAGGATGATAATTGTTACAAATCACATTTTTAGGATACCTAATAATTTTGTCAATAAAAATTCGAATTTTTCAAGTTCAGCAAATTGTAACATTAGGTATGAAGTTTTAAAATTAAATGTATATTCGTATATCTCCAAGAATAATTAGAAATAAGCCATTTGTTTTATCACCAATACTTATCACATATGTATTGCCATCTTTTTTATAAGTGATAAAATCGCAAACAAATTCAAAATTTTGAAAATTTGGCAATTATATTATTAACATCTTCTACTAATGTGTAATCGTACAAAGTAGATCTGTCTATAGACTTTAGTAAGTAGATACTATAGACTTTTTCATGAAAATTTTAAAAAAAATTGGAGATTACTCAAGGAAAATTTAATTTCTATTAATGTGTAAGCATTGTGTCCTTAGACTAAATTCGGAAATAGAATATTCATACACAACCACAAATACATATACTAAAGCTATAATCCATAATTAAAACGAACATTTAAGAGGAGTGATAAAATTAGCTTTAAGAGGAATAGACGAAATGACTGTTGAATGTTTAGTTTTTTAGATTTCTACTCAACATTTCATGAGTTTGAATTCCACCTCAGGTGCGGTAGAATATTTAACTCTCTGAATTTCTGTTCAACAGTTTGTTATTCAAGTTCCACTTTAGGCATGAATGGTCGTAATAGTTCGGAATCCATTTTAAACTGTAGGTCTCGATCCAACAAGCGCTCGTGCTAAAAAAAATGGCCGTTGAAGTACTAACCAAGTCAAACCTTGGGTGTGAATGCTTAAATTGGTTCAAACTCTACTTTAAACTGCAGATCTCCGCCTTATCGTCTAATCTAATAAGCAAAACATCTAATTAGTAAAAATTGATCGTTGAGCTACAAACCAATAAAGTAACAAATTTTAGAGAGATTCGCTCGTTGATTAATTTCGATCCTGATTTTAAGATACAATCTTTATCAAATTTATGTGCAACATTTTAAAAATACATGAATATAACAAAAACATCATGATTTCTTGAAACAGTCATGCAATCATACAACATTTAAATAATAGAAAATTAACATAAATCTTCTCCTGCGACTTGAAAATATGAATATTTCAAATGTTTTTTTTTAAACTTAATAAACTTTATGAAAATTATCGATAAACTGGAATTTGTCCTTGATATTAACCTCATTCATCCAATTTCCCATTAATTGTAGTATATTTTTCGATTCCAAGTATCTATTTCACAGGTTTCATTGTAGGTTTACTAAAATACATGCATATATTCACACAAAGAAATATTGCACTTGATTTAGATATATTGGATACAAATCTTTTACATATTCTAGTACATAAGTCTCAAATACTAGTCTGAGGTCTCGGTGGCCTGGGTAGATAGGGAGTCGTTCTAATTATCAGAAAGTAGTGAGTTCACAAATCCCGGCTTATCCGAGGTGTTCGTTAAAGGCGTTTAAAACACGTTTAAACTGGACGTGGTCGCAATATCCTTCAAGTGAAATGATACCTCTAGGGATGGTAGGCCAATTTGAAGGTCTTGTGCTTGGTCCCTGCTTCTGAATCACCAAGACTTCGACCCTGCTGCTTCTATCTAGTTGATAGAGCCCAACTCAGGGCTTGGTACAGGGGAGCATGCTGGTGCAACATACCAATCTATAACCACACAGCTAGTTTCCAGGTGTTTTTTTTTTCTTTTTTTCATAAAGCTGAATATGTATGAGTACCATGTTGAAAAATAAGTAGCGTTAAATTTGATGGTTTTTCAACAAGTTTTTACATATTCTTCTAATTTTCTTTAAAAAAAAAAGTTCTAGAAGCTAATCTATTGAATTTAAAGGCTAACTGGTAGCTGAATGGCCCTAGCTTTATTTTTTAGTTCAACTTTCAAATAAGTTGTAGAGATTCGAGTTTCTATTTAAGATGTAAGGAGATTTGTATGTTATGTTAAAATAAACATCAACAACACGATATCATCTCCTTAAACAATTTTATTCAATTTCCTTTATTGCAGACATTCTTCCAATAGTGTACTACTCGCATAGCACACTCTTCATTTCTGGTCCCTCTTACAAGGGTTACAAAATTACTTGGCGCGATGGCGCCTAGCTCTGGGATTCACCACAGATATAGATTCCTCTGTCGATCTGATTAATCATCGTGAGCAATAAATGATTGCAAAGCGGTAGTTTAAAACTAAAGAGTTTCAGTTTTAACTAAAATGGCCTGTTTAAAGCTATAGTTGCTCAGCAATCTTATTGGCCTAATCACAAAGTACTAAGGCTAAAGTTTTCACTTCCTGTTTTTACAAGTTATAACTGCCAAAAACATTTTAAATTGAATATGAAAAAAAATGTTTACCGTGAAAGGTGAATAGTAGTTAATGAATATGAAAAGAAAAAAATGTTTAGATATGATTGCAAAATGTCTCGGCTTTCAGATAAAATCCCGATGTCCCAGCCGGTTTACTTCACATCGCGATAAAAATTAGATTTTATAGATGACCAAAATATCTAAAAGTAATTATATGTGAAGGTTTATTTAGAATTTGTCATTTATTTCTGTTCTGTAAAAAGTAAAAACCATCTAAGAATGGTGATCTGCTATTAAGTAATATTGTCAACGTATATTGTTCTGTCCACTCGCGTTCTGTTTGCTAAAGAATATTTGCAGCCAAATTGGAAACAAGAAGAGATTAGCACAGATTTGGTTATTTCAAGTGAAGAAAAATAGCTCACGCTGATGGATCAGTTCCAGAATAATCAAATAACTCCCAATCTGATCAAGATTGTTAATTATGGTTTTTGCTTACTTGAGGCATCAGCGCTAGTAAAGAATACATGGACTGATGAGGAACGTTTGATACAGGAATCTACGGTTAATGAATCAGTGTGTGAAGGTTTTTTAATAATAAGATTCAAACAAAAAAGTAATTCCTAAAAAAAAAAAAAAAAAAGTCCAGGCTAATGATAATACGTGCCAGTATTGCTCAAAATTTTCTTCCTCATCCAAAGTGTTTTTCCTTACTTAAGTAACTCATAGAATCAACATATCATAAATAAAATATTTAATCTTATATGCTTGTGCTATTATTCTTGGTTTAGATTCCTAATCTATAACAATTAGCACATAAATTACTCTGTAAAATACTAAAAACTCTCCAGAGTTGTGTGTCCTTGCATGTACTTGTTACGCTGGAGAGTATTTCAGTATCCCGGTTGAACATTTCCGGAATCTGACAAGTCTATTTTTGGCCCACTGCAAATTTTCTTGAAAATATAGTTACGAGAATATATGAAGCGTTCTTGTTTGAACATTTATCTAAGTTTATCCCCCATCCTTTAAGCCAAACACGTTTAATCGAAATTACAGATTTACACTTGCGAATTTGTTTCATGGTAATAAATGGTTTAAATAAAATTTTCAAGTCTAAAGTGAGTGCACAAAAAATATATGAAGTATGTATCAGTTTCATACTAATCTTTAATATTTTTGGTAAAATTATATAATTCTTAGGCAATTTAACTATTGCTAACAATTTGAGCATTTTTATGAAACTAATTTATAAATTGTAATTGTTTGTAATCGATAAAGTGACTCTTGATGTATTTTCCAATTGTACTGAAATGGAAATCCACATAGAATTACGAGTTTTGATTGGTACTGTACTTCTTTCGTTGTTGCGCCAAATACTTGCAACGTTTTTGTGATAGTTTCTAGACTTGCTTATTGTTATTGTGCTTCTTTAATGTGATGTAAAAAATAAAAAATCGGTAAAAATATCAGAGAAAGTTAAAGAAGCTTAATCGAAGATTTTTGTTGTGATTCAATGGTATTGACATCGATCTTCAACTTATATTCCATCTATTGATTTTTTGTAAAATGATCTCAAAAAAATTGAATAGCGTTCACACAGAGAATTAAAAAAATTTTTTTTACACTCACGGGTCATTGATGTTTAAAATGTTCAATTGTGTGTACATGAATTTTTTTAATTAAAGACATAAATTTTACACATTTTTTTACTACACGAGTGCTTAATTATTTAATATGTAAAATTTATAACTACAAACAGTGAATACATGTGACTTAAAATTTTTCAGTTAAAAAGTGTTGCCACAGAGTGGCAATAAAAATCTTAATTTCCTGATTATTTAAGACTATTAAATAATATCTAAGTTCTAACAATTTATTTTGTTATATCCCTTTTTACTGAACAACTTTTAAATGTATGTTCTCCGAAAAAAGTTTCAGTGTTGCTTGTGTAAAATTCTAACTAATATATAAATAAAGTAATATTTTTAGGAAAAATCGTAAGCATATTTGTTCTATTTATCTACAGTAGAGCTCCAATTATCCGAATCGATTGTTATCGGATCCCATTCGGATAATCAAAAATGCAGATAATTGGATTTTTTTCGGAAAAGGATCTATTTCAATTATTGAACGTTAAAAAAAAAGAAAAACAATTTAAAAAATTTTTTAATCAAATAAAATGCAACACTTTTTCGTGTTAAAGTACTTTTAAGTGCTGTATATTAATAGAGTACGTTCAGTGCAGTAAATGAATGTCCTTGCTTGCTGAACATTTCGGTCAGCTATTTCACTGCCTTCATCCGTTTTCGAGCAGCCGCATGACAGCGAGAATTAGCGTGTGTGTCACACTCAGACTGACGCTCTGTCCACTTCAAAACCAGTTACAAAGTCTGCAAATGTTAACTAGTCCATATGCACTAGTTAAAATCTCCGTGTCTGCTTCAATTCGGACATTAAGGTCAGATTTCTCTTCTACACTTTTAATAAGTTGACCATCTGAAGTTTGGATTACAAGTGCAAACTTAGATTTCATTCTCCTATATCTTCAGCATTAACTTTTGAACATCCAGGAATTTTCAAAAAGAATGTTTTTGAATTCCTCAAATGGCATGCCATTCTCATTTTTGTTTTTCTCTTACGTTTCCTTTTCTTGAGTTTTTTTCTTTTTCTCATTTTTCGTTTTCTTTTTTATTCTAATTCATTGATTCAAATAATCAGCGATTCGGATAAACAGAGTTCTACTAAATATTTAAATCGAATATTTGGTGGGAATTTTCGCAAAATGCTTAAAGTGATTTAAAGAATTAACATTAATCTCACTTGTTTTAATGCTTTGAATTAGACACTATTATTAAATTCTAATGTCTTTTTTATTTACGTTATTAAAAATATTGTTATTCTACTGCATTTAGAGTCGTTTAAACAGTAATGTAATTTTAATGATTTACCCCCCCCCCAAAAAAAATTAAAAATATGATGTGGTTGATAATGTTAGATTAAATTTGTGATAGGAAAGATGTTATTTGGATGTTTTTATTTACAAATAATTAATTATATTCTGATAACATAATTTTTTATACCCATATATTTGCGCTTATAATTTAACGTATACAATTTTTATGAATGAATAAATTTTCTGGCGTTAAAAATTTTTGATTACTGAACTTCCGATATAGTTTTCCCATTTCCAAAGATTAAAAGCATTAACCATCAAAAACAATTACAAATTAAGTAATTTACCAGAATTTGAATAGTGTTTAGCGATTTTGAAGAGAAATTTTTAAGATATTTCTATTTTTAAAAAGAAATTGTTGAATTAATGATACCTTCTGAACTTAATTCAAACTATCCATAATCAATTATTAAATTCAGACAAAATTTTAAAATTATTTTATATGAGTTACCATTCTCACAAATTTATGATTTAAAAATCTTTTATTGAAAATGTTTCGCCACTTCAACCTAATAAATTTATCTAAATAATCAAGAAGAGAGACTTATTTATTAAAATATATTAGAAAACAGGTATTTTATGAAACGTCCTTTTCTGTAGACTAGTTTATTCCCTATCTGATATATAGAAAATATTATCGTCCATTAGTCTCTTAATGTAGCTCTAAAGTTTCAAGTGAATTATATGTTTTATGTGATGTGCGTCAGAAACGATTTATCTCTAAGTAATTTCCAACTAAATCGCTCAATTTGTCATCGACTATATCGTGTGCATATCGGAAGGGTTATATATTGTGAAATAATGTTATATAAATTCATCGAACTGATATAGATGCGCACGGAATATGCAAAGCCATGCTTAACTATTATATTTAACTCAATGTTTCTGACTTGTAAGTGATGAGGTTAATAAAATATTACAGGATATTCAAGCATAACATGTTTTTTTTAACTAATTTTCTTTATAAACACAAGTGCAAGAAAATGTATGAATGATATCTCTGATTTCATTCGGTAAATTATTGAGGTAATGCATTTATTCTACACTTAACTGTTGGTCAATGGATCAACGTTTTGGCTTAGTTTGTTATTCATGGATTGGACTTTCTGTAGCAACATCCTAGTCGAATTGAAAGTTTAAAATTTTTGAATTATTTAGTGTTATCCGGTTGAATTATTTATCCAGTTGAATTTTACTTAGTGTTTAAAAGTGTCTTGAAGATCAAAACAAAATGCATACTTGTGAAAGTTAAATAAGGCAATTTTTCAGTAAATACTGGAAACTTGCTTTTGAAGCTGAAAAAACTTTTTCAAAAGTAAAAATTACCAGTAGATTTATTAGTTTCTATATTTGTGTGCGATTTTATGATTAAGAAAAACAGCAATTTGGTGCCCTAATACCATGTACACTCTCTACGGGCCGTGGTAGCCTAGTGGTTAAGGTGTCGGCCTTCCATCCGGAAGGGTGGGGTTCGATTCCCAATGCCGCAAAAGACCCACCGAGTACATGCGATATACGTGCTCGTTAAATCTGTGAAATCGAAAGTCCTGTGGTCGGTCGTTGAGCAGTTACCATAGGTGCAGTAGTCTGGAGAAATTTCCTCCCCTTCAGATCAATGCCAAAATTGAGGGAGTAGATCCTCTGGTGCTGCCATCTATCGGAGGATTTGAAGAGCAAAAGTCGTACTTTCACCTTCATGGTGCTCTGATTAAACGAAAGACGCTCCCAATTGACTTAAATTCGTACAGCCAAGGCATAGCGAGCTTGGCTTGTCCAAGTGTCATTAGTAACAACAACAACACACTCTCTACAAAAAACAGCTATGTATAGATGACACAATTTTAAGCTGTATAAAGAACTACGCTTTTCTTTACGAAATGTCTTTACAGAATTTTGAAATATTACATTGATTAAGTTAATTACATCAAGGTAATCCGCGTTTTAAAATGAGTCCAAACCAGAATTAATGTTTAAGTTACTAATACATAAAGATTTCGAAAAGAGAAACAGCCCATTATTTTAGTTAATCCGGTACTAACACCAAATTCCATTCCAGTAACTATTTTTAATTCAAGTCCAGATGAACATTCGGCAGACAGAGTAATAACGATTTATTTTAGAACCGGGTTTTATAATGAATTATTAGTCATTTACGGTCGATCATTTTCACAAAATACCAAGAACAAAATCTACTCTAATCAGAAAACTTAACAGCTGTGGGACATCGAATTTTCTGATTTAAGACGTTCTATCTAATTTTTAACTGTTCAGCTTTAGACATTTAATCTTTTTCGTTTGAATACCACTATTTACACATGGATGGATTTGATCTGGAACTAGTTTAAAATAGATTCAGAATCAATTCACTCGACGTAGGAATTCATTTTGCAAGCTACTGGAATGAAGACGAATGCTTATGGAAGCACCATCTCGGTAGAGTTTTAGTGTGCCATATCAATACTTAAGGGAAGGACATTTCCTTATTTCTTGATTCTATTTTCAAATAAAACTATATACTACTTTTTTGTATTATAAATAAACGATATGTGCATTTTTTAATGTGATGTATAGTGCATTCAAAATTAGTAAATTGGTGTAGTGTATTTATCATGCATTTCATTTTAATCTGCTTATATATTGCTGTTCTCCGTACAAGTTTGTTTCACGAAGTGGAAACTAATTAGAGCCCTGGTCTTCAGGTCAAAAAACTTAGTAGATTTTACTGATATTACGGGTGTGAAATCTTGTCGTTCGGTTACGGTTAAGAATGTTAACACATTTTTAACCATAAATTCTTGTCAAACTATCTCTTATGTAAAATTTTAATAACTAATAAACATAACTATGAATTTTAAATTATAGCACTTATGCCTGACATATAAATTTCAATGAACACATATCAAAGACAAAAGATCATATTCACATAAAAAAAACTTTAAATCCAATCAACAAAGAAGAAAACTAATTTGCTCAATCATTCAGTTTGACGTATTACTTTTAATCTATGCAAGAAATATGCATTAATTTCTTCATGTTCGCAAAGGTGATGTGGCCTCGATTCCATAATGTAACATTAGTTCAGAACTTTCCTGAAATCGTGAACCTTAATAAAAATTAATTTGTTCGCTAATAAATTCCTAAAATTTTACAAAAAGTCACTTTAACAAAGGTTTATTATATAAAATTATTTTTAAATGAAAAAATGATTAAAATTTTACTAAATATTTTGAAGATACAATTTTATATTGTGTGATTAGATTAAGCTAATAAAATATTTTTGATAAGAAGCTTATACATGTTATAACTTGTGATGAATTCTAGTATGTTTTAACTATACATCAGAATACAGTGAATAAGTTTTCTATTTTCAGTAATTTTTTTAACTTTTATAAAAATAGTAGACAAAGTAAATTGCAGGAAACTTGATGCATTTGTAACCTCCAGAATTTGGCACAATAATTTTTTATAAACTTTTAATCCCAAATTCTTTTTAAAATTTATAAAGAATTTGAGAATAATAAATATAAATCTATTCGACAATAAGGTTTACCTGTTAACATTAAATGTTAATTCGTTTCTTCGTAATAAATATGTTCTGTTCTATACAAATCTTATATTTTATTAATTCAATACATTTTTTATAATGTTTGATTGAAAGTAAAATTTTACTTTCATTGTAGAGAATATATAAGAAAAAGAAATTTTTTATATATTAAATAACTTAAAATATTCAATACTTGTTAAAGAAATAAGAATGCGCTATTGTGAATCTCTTACTTTATTACAGAAATATCTTACTTAAATAAAATGGGACTATATTTGAAGTGTCAAAATATTTTATTAAATATATTCTGAATGTAATATATTGCCTATTCTGCGTTATAGATTAAAATAACACAGTATTTTATATTGATCTAAGTGATTTTTGAACAATATATTAAACACAAAGCCGATATTTTAGTTCTCTTTGCAGTTATAATTATTTAAACATATATTTGAGTTTCAATTTTTTTAAATAAAAACTGCATTATATTACATTACTATATTCAATGTTCTAAGTTAATCATGACTACCCAATATTGTTATGAAAACGTTCCTCTGAAAGTAAATGCATATCTAAAAAAATTAATATCAAATCTCTATTTAAAATTCTGTTAAGTCGGTGTATGGTCTATCAACTACTGAATATTTTAAGGTTGAATTTCAAATATCAGCCAAATTTATCCTTGAAATCTAATTTTTTCCCATTGAATATCTTACATAATAAAATGAAATTGTGTTTTTTGTCATAGCAGTGTTAGAGCTTCTAGCTGATTTTAAGTGAATTTCGATAAAGAATAATTGCAAATAACTTTTCTAGATTGTTTAAACAAAAGTACGTAAAATATGAACATTACAAATTGTATTTTTGAATGTACTGTCCGTTATTGAGTTTTTTCTGATTATTCAGTGTTTCAATTTACATTTAAACTAGCGAACCCAATATTAAATTTCATGGGCCATAACTTCCTTAGAAAGTATGCCTATTTTGCGAGTAAAATTTAGTTTGGAAAAATAACGGTATTTATTATTTATTTTTGATTTGTTCAAACACTTATAGGCGCAAAGAGATATTTAACTTATTCATCAGCTAAACAAATCGAATAGGGATTTTAGAACGCTTGAAAATTTCTTTTAATTATGAAGTTATTAAATAACGAAGCTTAGATCTTTTCCATTCGCATTTCAATGGTTTTCAACCAGTGATATATTAATGTAAATACATTTGCTGCATAAAACAAAACTTTTTTTTAAGAAATTGAAAAAAAATCATTTTTAAAAAAATGACTGGAAATACAGAGAAATATTTTATGCGCACATATTTTCATTTATTTTTTAAGTCGTTATTCATTGATAATTTTAAAATTGGGATAAAAAAATTTTCTTTTTTGATGAGTTTTTGATGGAATAGTAACTACGCCGAGCTAGGAGCGAAATTATTAATGCTCTTGCCTTCGGTTCAGCAGTTCGTAAATTCGAATCCCATCTTGGGCTTGTATGTTTGTAATGATTCAGAATCCACTTTACTCAGTGTAGGGCCCGGTCTAGTTAGTCGTGTGGAAAAAATAGCCGTTGAGCTACAAACTATCCCAACCGAACAGTAATACATCGTTTAAATTACATTGCGCCATTAACTACTTTAGAGTTCTAATTAGCATTAATTACAGTTTCAATAGATTACAAATGATCCAAAAATAATATATATATATATATATATATATATATATATATATATATATATATGTTATATATTAATTTTAATTTATACCTATCCAATGTTATTAATTTATCTTTAATTTACTTTATTCTTCAATTATGGCTTATCTAGCCCCTATGCAAAACTTCAAAATGAAACAGCCTATATTTTCAATTAGCTCATGACCAACAGCTTCAGATCTTTTATCTCATTCCTCTTAATTGTTTTCAATTAAGTATTTCAGAAGCATTGGATGAAAGAAAAGAGTAAGAATAACTTTAATTTTCTTACTATTAAAATGTTTGAAAGGAAATAAAACCTCAAAGTAAATTTTTCTGAATTACTTTTCGATTCTATTCATAATAGTTTTAAGAATGCTAATGTCATAATTGACATTAGCATTCTTAAAACTATTTAAAAATCTCTTGAAAATTTTATTTTGGTTATTTTTAATTACAAAAGAAAATCATAACTTAAACGTTTGATCTTTCATAAAAGAATGATTTGAAATAAGTATTGAATGCTCTTCAGCTTAAGGAAAAAATAGAATTTTTATAACTTACGTAAATGTATGTTGATATTTCAATCGTGAAGGCTCTAATGAAATTGAATATTAGTTTTCTTCAATTTTTTATATTGCTGTGATAAATAAAATCTTATGTCCTTTTATTCCAGATTCATCTCCTTGATTTAAATAATGGATCCACAATAATGGAAGCAGAACTCGGTGCTAGATCTGTTCTATCCTTGAGGACAATCCAGGAAGATTCAAAGAAAGATATCGCATTTATTGAATCTGTAAGTGAAATTTGTACGTTTCTTGTCGAATTAGGGTAAATATTGTACGATGCTTTTTTGCAGGCATTATTTATAAATATGTTTTAAGACTTGTTTAAAATATCTTTACAAAGAGAAAATGAAGCGAATATGACGAAAATAAACTGTTAAATCATTCAGATAAAATATAAAATGAAGTGCATTAAATAAAATAAAGAAGTCGCATACATACTTACGTTGATTACCCCTTTTTAAATAATCGTGGAACTTATTAAAGGATTTGAATTAGAATAGTTTTTTATAATTAGAACAGCAGAATTGATTGAAACAGATAAATTATAATAATATTCACGAGACATGAAATGTATCATTAAAAACTTTTCTGCGAATATATAGTTTTGAAACTACAGACAATGCAGGAAATAACAAAGTAGATCCAGTACTAAAACTAGAAATTCTTGCTAGTGAAAAAAAAATCCAGAATGGTGGTAAAAATCTTCTAATCCCACAACATAGGTGAATCACTTGTAAATTGGTAATGAAAATTTTAAAATTTTGCAAACTGGTTCAGTTTCTACTAAAGAAGATTTTGGTGGAATAAGGAAATAAAATCATATTTCAAATGAACAAGCTAATATTGACCAAATGATTGACTGCCGAATCGACTTTTCATTTTCAAAAACTACATTGGTCTTGAATTACCATCAAAACTTTTCTTTAAAATAAAGATGTGAAATTTTGATTTTTGTGTTCAGTATTGATAATGGTTTGGTTATTTTAGTGTTGGCTGCATATCACTTGAAAAACTATTATAATATAGCAATAATACATCATTTCATTAAGTTATTGGTTTCACTTTTCATTTTATTTTTTCTCAATAAAGATCCAACTTTTATGCCAAAAATAAAACTTTGCACATAGGTCCAGTGAGCCTGCATTAGAATGGGCTGATAAAGTCACTCGAAATCTGAATCCAATTTAGTAATTTAATGGTAATTAAACTTGATGGTTAAGAGGCTGTGGTACCTGATTGGTTAAAACGCCTTTCTTGCTATCGGAAGGTAGTCAGTTTGAATCCTGATCCAATCAAGATTTGTGGTGTTCACTAACGGTGGTTGAGACATTTAAGATTTGTGTTCGCAATGTCTTCCTTTGGAAATGATGCTTGTAGTTGACAGGCCAAGCTTGGCCTCTAGTTCTAAATAATGAAGGAACACTTCTGGAATCTCTCTGGCACGCCCACCGGGTACCCAGTATATAAATGGTGCAATCACTTTCTTCCCTTGCAGTGCAGAAAGGTGAATATTTGAGAATTCGGGCTTTGTAAAAAAAGCAACAATAAATTAACAACTAATAAAATTGGTTGTTAAAACTAGTCGCTTAAACTATGTTTAGTCAACGACATTATAAATTTTCCGAAAGGAATATTAAAATTAGGCGTTTTTCTTTGTCGCTAAAGTGGAGTTCAGGAATTAATCAAAGCAACGACTTCCCATTCAGAATTCAATATATTTGCATTTACAAGTGCAGAACATCTGTGTTCACAAAAGCGAACATGGTCAAACTTGATAAATTTGAAACTGGATTTATCATTACGCTGTTTGGATTCTTGTTAGGATATTTCCCACATAGAGTGGAATCCTTAACTGTAAATAATCTTATGACTGTTATGTTTTTGAAATATTGTGTTACCTTTAGCAAAGACCTTATGTAAATATTGGAGCTCGTATTCATTTATGAAAATGAGAATAAAAAAGAATTTGAAAATGTTCCCAAAGAAACGCACGTGTTAGATATATTTGATTCCATTTAAGTGTGGATAAAATCAAAATCTAGAACCGATGAAAACTTTGAGAAAAAAGAGAAAAAAACCCGATATAGTGGTAAAGAAATTTTTTGAATGTTTGCATTTGATAATCTAAATTTCATTTTGTTGTTCGGAGACAAATGAGATGCATTCGTTAAAGGTAAATTAATATGCAGCTGCTTGTCCTATTCTTGGACCTTACGCCATAAAACCCAACCAACCAGCCAAACCTGTAAATTAATAAAAATTTCTTCGTATTTCAATGAACATAATATAAATGATAATTAGCAAAGAGTGAGAGAGAGAGAGCTATATTGCTTTTCAAATTTGTTATTCACAATCTTGTTCAATATTTCATTGTACAAAAACTTGTATTTATCATTAAAGTTTGAATATTTCCTTTTACAACTTATAAATAGTTACCTTTCGACAATGTGGTTCAGTTTATAGATCCGAAATTACGCGAGAAAATAAATTTGAACAGGAAAAATTAAGCTAAAATTGATTTTACACATCACACTGGATAGAAAAATCAACACCAAGAACCATGCCAAAATTAAATTTCAAAAAATTAAAATTTCAAAATATCAATATAAATACAATTTCAAATAAAAAGAATAATTTATTAGATTATCCCTAAACAGAGGTGAATCATTCTAGAATTGCATTCATCAATAACGTCAATTTGGATATTTATAGTTCAGAATTCATTTTAAATTATAACCCTTCGTGTGCAAAAAAAGCGTTTATTACAGCGATAAACAAATTTTCCTGATCAGCAGTATAGGAGAATTTCTTTTCTTAACGTTAAAGAATGTTATTCTTGTGTTTGGTTTGTTTCTTCAGTTATTCATTTTTTTCACTACTTTAGAAAAATTCAAGCATCATTTATTTCTAACTTTTATAAAATTGACATTTCAACTTGAAAATAAATTAAATTTTTAATAAATTGATTTATTTTGAACAAATGGATATAGTTTTAAATGTAGGATCTGTTATTACCAAATTTATTAATGGATATTTTTCGAAACCACAAATCAAAATTCTATAGAATTAAATTCAGAGTTCCCGTGTATTTTAAAATGTTATTTTTGATACATCATAAGGTGCAAAACATAATTACTTAAAATTGTATTAAATATTCAAAGCTGTTATAAATTCAACAGATTTAAATATAGAATTTTTCATCAATTTTTTCATATATATTTTCACTATTTTACAAAGGTTATCAATTTTATTTGGCGCAACCAGAGGTTCTATTTTTTAAAAACATCTGCTTAAAACAGTCAAAAACAAGCTGGAACTGTGCCAAAAGAGAAAGTAATCGACTTAATTGAGATCAATGGAAATAAGCACTCATTCATTATCAAATAAGATGCATCCTTTATGCTGAATCTAACCTATTAAGAATATTAACCATAGAAGTGATTTTCAGAATAAATTTTGCAGGTTATTTGAAGTTTTTGTAGTTAAAATGTGCATGTCAGCAAACAATATGGAATTGATTGCCAGAAGGTTTGCACTTTGACCTTCTACTTAACAGATTGTGGATTTAAATGTCTCCTCGGGTGCGGTTGTTTGTAGTTTTTCTGAATCCATGTTAAATCATTTATCTTTGCCGAATTAACTAGGTTGGATGAATAATTGTTCGGAATGCATTTGAAACTGTAATTATCAATACTACGTAAAAAAAGACTTTTGAATGACAAACCAAACCTTGTCGAATTAGTCCTCATGCGTCAAGTGATCATGGAATGAAAAACATGCGAGAAACACTGGCTTCTACACTTTTTGAGTGCACTTTTTCTTAATTATTAAGTAATCTTAATAATTAGAAGGAGTTTATTTTAAATTCTCTCCTTTAATATTTAAGATTATAGTATTATATGGAAATCTGATAAGTTTTGCATACAATCTGAAAGCATGTGGCTAAAGGTGACATTTATATCAGAAGTAATATTTTTAATTGAGCTTAATTGTAAACAAAAAGGAATATTTATATTTTCATACATTATGTTTTAAATATAAAAATCTAAATGTAAAATATAAAAATCTAAAGTTTGTAATTTCAATTAAACATAATTTGCAATTTCACAAGATGACTTACAATAAGGTATAAAGTTTTAATTTGCAATAAAGTCCATTTGTGCATTAAATTTTAATTTCACGAAGTTATATTTTGCGATCAGAAAATAATTACAGAAGCTCTTAAATTTAATATTGTCTGCTGTGACTTTGGTTGAACGCGCATTTAATAGAAAGTCCATAATTTTATCCGAATCTTCCAATTTTATTGAAAAAGGTCTCGACTAAAATAATATTAACCATATATACCGCACTCATTAAATTTTGTGTGAATAATAAGAGTCAATAAAAATAAATCACATTGTTTGTTCCCGTTAAAAACGGCTGTAATAAAATTTATTTCCTAATGAGCGCCATGTTACGATCAAATAAATTAATGTCTATGAAAAGAATGTTTTATGTATAGTTTTTACATTTTTTCTGTTAACTTTGAGTGGTTATTCAGTGAAGCAACTATTCTCCATTCTTGAAACTTCCAGAATGCTTAATATGTACTTTTTTACAAAACTGAATTGTTGAAAAATATTTTTATTCCTTAAATTAGATTATTTTTGAAATTAGATAAAATTATGAAAATATCTTATAAAAATAAGCGAAAGAACTTGATATAAAATCAACTTTCATTTTGTTTGTAAAAGTCTTAGATAATATTTAATTAGTAAGACTAAGCAATATATGTATATGTATAGGCTTGTATAACACTTTCTTCAGTTACTGATACATCAAGATAATTTATTTCCTTTATACAGTTAATCGAATATAAATTATATAGTTTAAACTATAAGTTTTTAAAAGTTTAATAAACAAATAGAATTTATTTTGAGTTATGGTGTATCATATTGATACTAAAATAGCTCTGACCTACAATTCAACAAGCCGAGCTGGCAGCCGAAGGGTTAGGGTTAGCGCTCTTGCCTTCGGTTAAACAGTTCGTTGGTTCGAATCCCATCTCCGGCTGTCTTTTGTAGTGGTTTGGAATCCACTTGAAACCGTAGGTCCCGGTATAAGTATCATATTGATTCTAAAATAGCTTTGACCTACAAGTCAAAAAGTCGAGCTTGCAGCCGAAGGGTTAGGGTTAGCGCTCTTGCCTTCGGTTAAACAGTTCGTTGGTTCGAATCCCACCTTGGGCTGTCTTTTGTAGTGGTTTGGAATCCACTTTAAACCGTAGGTCCCGGTATAATTAGCCCTCGTGTGCAGAAAATGACTGTTGAGCGACAAACAAAACTACAGTTCAACAATTTGTGGGTTCGATTCTTACTACAAGATTGCAGTGGTTAGAAATTTACTTTAAACTGAAGGTCTCTTTGTCAAATTACCTCTTCTGAGGAATAACCGTAGAGAAATAAACTAAATCAAATAATACGATGCTGTAAGTAATGACCTAATATGAAGTAATAGGAATAACCTTATTAGACTAAAAAACGCAATCAGCTCGGCGTTTATGATCAATGAAAGAAAGTAAAATATTCAGTAAGCTATCGGGATTTTTTTAAGTTCCATTACTGTTATATACATATAAAGCAAGCATATAAATGCCCCCTCAGATTTCAAGAGCAAAACATTTTATTACAAAATATATTTATAGTATAGAATAACAATTCGAAATGAAGTAATAATTAGGAATAAATTATGTATATATTGACATATTTAATAAACGAATGAAAAACAAAAATACATAATAAACTTAATAATTTCAGAAAATTGCTATTTTTTAAATTCAAATTTTATTTCCATATTTTTATAAAGTTTACGAGTCCAAAGAAAGTGAATAAAAATAAGTTAAACTGAAAGTAAATTGAAGATTGATATTTCATTTTAATATCTGTTTAAAGATAACATCTTTTAATTATACATTACTCAAGATACTTGATTTTTTTTTCTGTCTAAGAATTTGATAATTTTCAGATATCACTTCTTTGTTCTCATTTCGAATAACTTCTTTACCGTCAGTCAGAAAATATTCAATTGGTAGCTGAAAAGCTGACATTTTAGGCTTCATTTTTTACTGTTCGATACTTGAAATCCACTTACAAAACTGTCCCTTCGTATTAAATCTCTAAAGCGAAAAGTGACGCTAAATCGATAGCCAAACCAAAGCTATAAATATTCAATGGTTTCAAAGTTTAATACAGCGGATGATTCTGTTTTTAAAGGTACAATATAATCATGGTTTTTGATGTTCCTATAAAATGTTCCTTATTTTGAAAATTTTATAAGCCGAGCTTTTCTGAATTTGGAAGAGAACTTGCTTCTAAGATTTTGAAAAGGCATTTTATTAATTGTAGATTCGATAAAGAATTTCCAACATCTGTTATAGCCATTTAGTTCTTTATTACGATCGAACCCTCGTAGTAATTTTAACTACACATTAATGTTTGATTTCTCCATTCAGCTGGCACATTCATCACTGCAGAGAACGCGGTGCCAATCTTGGATCTATCCAAGAATGGTGTTCACTACTTCAAGATAGGCAAACTCTGAAATGAAGCTTTGTGAGGTAAAATATGCCAATGATCTCAGCCCAAATGCTCTCATAACTAGTCGTCCATTCGTTTCGATGCTTTGTTCCAGATGAAGCAGCAAGATCTGGTGAGCTAGCAAAGAATCTTCTCTATGATGCCATGCATTTAAAATCCCATAGTGATCTTCTGGATTCTTGGAGGACCTTATCAACAACCTTTGTACTAGTATTCGATGTGTCTGAAATTCTTACCATAATCTCTGGAGACCATCAACGTGCCACTGCTACTTGTGCTTGTCAAACTTATAATTTACCAACTGTTCTCTATTATATAGACATTTCCGAGTAAAAATTTTTACTGTGCAATCTGCGTCTAGGTTTTTATTTTTATTTTTTAAACGTGAAATTCTGTAAGAAAAATTTGGTAAATTCAGAATATTCCCGCCTTTCTACTTGATATTTCACTTCTATTTTAACGACCCTTTTCACCATTAAACGAATACAAAATACATAAATTGGAATTGTTTCCTGAATTCTATACAACATCAGATTTTAAAATAGTAGTAAAATATTTCTATATATTGCAAAATATGTAGTTCTAATTAATGATACAAATGTAGGAAAATATTTACAGAGTTTACAAGTTCAATTTATAGAGTGTATAAAAATAAAATTTTTTAATTATAAATTTCACATTATTAGCCACTTAATTAAAAATGGATTATTTCTACAATAGTTAACTCTCAATCATTATTACAGAGCATATAATTGCAGTTTAATTTCTTGTGTATAGTTGAATTTAATATTGTTAGTATTTAATAATAACCAAAATTTATATATATGTATGTGTGTGTAATAGATATGCAGATAACATGTGTAATTTTTTTATATAATTCACATAAAAATAATATACAGTTGACAAAATGTTTATTTATACACTTCAATTTTGGAATTTTATAGCAAAATAAAATAAGGTGACTAAGTTAAAATTGCAGAAATATATTCTAGAGATGTAAAATAATAAATATCATCAAAAAAACAATCACATAAACTTTAGTTGATTAATGAATAAAACTTTATAAAAACTATACAAAAAGAGCATTTGTGCAATTAGTGACAAATTTTAAATATAATTATTTTATATAAATTTAATACTTTGTATGCATTCCATTGACTTTTAAAATTGCTTCAAGACGTCTTGGCATTGATTCTATTAACTGTTTGGTGGTTTTTTATCTATTTCTTCCCAACCTTCCAGGAGAGCTTCTTTCAAACTATTTTTACTTGTATTATTTTTTTTCGGACTTAAGCATCCAATAGCATCCACAAATTTTCAATTGCATTTATATCCGGGGATTGTGGTGGAGTTTCAAGGCGTCTTGGCGGATTATAAAACAACCATGTTTTAGTTACTATCGCAGTGTAACATGCGATAGTAACTAAAACATGTTTTAGTTACTATCGCAGTGTGTTTTGGATCGTTATCTTGTTGGAATAAGAAAGTGTCTCCGATACCCAATTTTTCTAGTACTGTCTTATAAGTTATGACGCAACACATCCATGTAACCTAAAGCTGTCATTTTTGTGTCAATAAAGTGAAACTTTCCAACCCCGCCATGAGCTATACAGCCCTTAACCATCACATTTCCACTACCATGTTTCAGGGTCTGAAATACATCTTTACTACCAAGAGCTGTTTTATTTTTTCGCCAGATTTTTCGGATACTCATCAGTATTGGCACGACAGCCCTTTGTGGGCCTTGGCCTTCTTCAGAAGTCTCTGCCATTCCGCGCCTTTTCTAGAAATCGACCTCCAGTTCTTGACTTTAAGTATTTTGAAGTCTTCTTTCAGGTAGTCCTTCCATCTCTTTTTGGGTCTTCCTCTTGGTCTACTACAGAAAGGGGTGGTGTTGAAGACCTTTATTGGTGTTCTCTCTGCACTCATTCTCATGAGGTGGCCTGCCCATCTCATTCTAGATAGTTTTATTGATTTAATGATGTCTTCTCCATAGATTTTGTACAGTTCAAAGTTATACCTTTTTCGCTAGGTGTTATTTTCCAGGACAGCACCAAAAATAGTTCTTAGGACCTTTCTCTCAAAAATCGCCTATGTTTTCTCTTCCTTCATCGTCAAGGTCCATGTCTCTGAGGCGTAGGTTAGAACTGGTTTAATCAATGTCTTGTATAACATTATTTTTGTCCTTCTCCTGATTAGGTGAGATTTCAAAAGAGGTCTTAGACCAAAGAAACAACGGTTTGCGGCAATGATCCTCTTTCTGATTTCAGGAGTGATGTCATTTTGGTAGTCAATCTCCGAGCCCAAAAAGCTGAAGTTTCTCAGACTGAAACTTAAATGTGCCGATCATAAAAGTCTCAGACTGGTATTCTTTTTTACCACAGAACATATGTTTTTCGGATACTAGGGGGTGAAAATATTTCAAACGTTCTCTCATCTGAAAAAATAACCTTTTTCCAGAAGTCCATCGGTTTCTCTTTGTATTTCATAGCATAGACGCTTCTTTCTATTAACTTCAGAAATCATTGTTTTTTTTCGGAGTTCTGCCCTTTAAACCAGCACTGTGTAACACATTTTTTATTGTTTGAGCGGTCACTCTAATGTTAGAAGATGCGAAGTGGTCGTCTGCATTTTTCTGAGCAGAAATTTGTTGTTTTCTAATAGCTACTTTAACAATACTTTGTTTATTTCTTGAAGTTATTTTACTCGAGCCACCTGGCCTGCGTTCATTTTCAACGTGTCCAGTATTTTTATATTTTCTTAAAATGTAACCAATAGTTGTGTGTAAAGGGTAACTTAACCATCTTTTGAATTTCGCGATAAGATTTTTCCCTTTTATTAAGGTTAACAATATGAGTTCTCATGTCTAAAGAGACTTTTTTTGATTTCGTGACCATTTTTCAAATTTTCTCTGCGTGTGACCTTCACTGTTAAAAAGATAACCTTCGATGTTTAAAAAATACAAACTATCCAAAAAAGTCAACTATCATGTGAAAAATTACATGAAATGATAGTAATACTTATACCGGAGATATAGGTATACAAATATACTTTTTGCTAGAAATTTTCCAAGTTTGTAAGATTTAGATTTTATTTTCAATTTCAAAATATTTTTTTCGTTTGCTTAGAAATAAACAACAGACTCACACTCACACATCGCATCTGGGATCTATTTTCGTTTACGAAGTGTCGGCATGCAAAGCAGGCCTTTACTTCATCTGTGATAAATACTTGAAGGAAGACATTGCTGTACTGACAGGGAACGCTAGTCTTGAAGCGTGAGGAACCGAGTCTTGGCGGTGATAGCCAATCAGCAGAGAGCTGAGGGGCAGAACAATGAGTTGAAAATTTTTATTCTACTTGAGAATAGAGGAAATAATAAAGTTGGAATAAAATTGTTATATACAGTGAAAATAGAAAAAATAAGAAATAATCCTGAATAAATGAAGAGTAATATGAGGTTAAGTAAGGCTATATACTCTATATACAAAAATTATATTTAATATGTATTTATCTAAATAATGTCTAGCGATTGGCCTATACTTGCAGTCTTCTATGAGATACTCATAGCAAAAACTTGATTAAATGCTCCATCTGTGCAGTTAATTCCTTTATCATAGAATTTTTTATTTAGATTAGCAATATGCTCTAGAATATCAATAATTTTCAGATCTTTTGAAATGTTTTTATTGCGAATATAGTAGGGCGCCATCGTAATTTTTCTAAGCATTTTATGTTGATGCACTCTAAGTTTGTGTTTGTCTCTTCACGTAATAGAGTATTCCACACAGGTGAAGCATAGGTGATGATTGGTCTTAACATTGTAAGGTAGAGCAGTCTCTTGAGTTTTAGTGTTAACAGTTTAAGCAGTTTGCCCATACGGTATAGTGCTACCCGAAATTGGCCTCATCTGGTTTGCCCGTACGGCGTACGGGCATCGATATTTTCTCCTTTTTTTCTGGTTTACCCGCATTTTTCATTATTGAAAAATAATGTCCATGTAAATGAAATGCTTTTCATCCGGGTTTTTCTATGTAGTGGGAACTTTTCTTTGAAATTTTTGTTTTACTGTATGCTGTGCTTGTGAATCTTATAAAAATTGTACCATACACAAAAAGACTTCTGAACTGTTTGGAAAATTGTAAACTTCAAAATTCACAGTAAGCATGAGAGAAATTTTTGCAGAACTTGTAAGCCATTCTTTAATGCATGCAGAATGGACTTGAAAAAAGCAAACATTTAGGGGGTTTTGTGTCCAAAATTGTAAAATAAAAAATGTTGTAAAAGCATTAAAAGTGAAAAAAAAAATCTTAATATTCTTATTCTATTAAGTATGGTACTTAATGATATGCAATAAAAAATATGCCTTTTTTGGAATCATTTCTGGTAAAATAATTGACCGCTTAGAGGGTTAAATTTGAGTTTTTTCCAATTAAGTTGAATAGGCATCCATAAGTTTGAGTGGCTTTTTTAATAACGTTATTGATATATGGAGTCTATGATAGTTGAGTAGTAAATGTTAATCCAAGATATTTAGTGGTTTTCACTTCTGGAATGATTTTATTGAATAGTTTATTATGTTGAAGTAACTTAATTTTCTTTTTTCTGTTAAATACTATAAGTTGGGATTTAGCAGCATTTATATTCATTTGCCATTTACTGCACCAGTTTTCGAGGTTATTTAACGCATTTTGAAGTTTATGAATAGCCTTATTCGGCCTCATAGAATCAGCTGTAATAGCAGTGTCATCTGCGTAGAAAGCAATTTGAATTGAGTTATTGTCCAAACCGGGAAAGTCATGGGTAAAAAAATAGGTATAAGATTGGGGGCCCAGGATGCTACCCACACATCGCAAGGAATAAAATAGCTGCTTATAACTTTAAAAAAAAGTGGTGTACAAATAATCATTTTGCCTACTGTATTAATGTTAAACTTTTCTGCATTTCCGTAAACTCATATTTTTTGGTAATAGAACAAATTATAAGTCAGAAAAACTAATAAAAATATTAGTTTGAATTCAATCCTTAATAATAAAATTTTGAATTAAAATAACGATATTATTATAATAAAGCATATACAAAAATTAAGGAGTGATATACATATTTCAAAGAGAAAATACTTTTAGCATTGAAAGAGAAATTCACTTACAAACTCTCTCCAACCAAACTTTTCATTAGATTTGGCTTTTAATATAAAATCAATATCTAATTATGTTAACAACTTAATCTAACCTGTTTAATATTCTTGTGTTGCAAAATACTCATAACACTTAATCAAATGTCTCATTAATGTGGGAGGAAAACACAGCTGACATCTATTAACATTTTTACAGTGTCATTCGGCTGATATTATTAGCACTAGCTGCATATGGCCTGTCACATACTTTGTGAACGAGAAAGAATTACATTTACATACTCGGATCGATATTACTGAGGTCTTGTAAATAAAAATGATTTACTAAAGATTTTAATGAGATCATTAAGACTCTTCCTAGAAAGAGAAGTTTTTTATGATAGTTGAGTTGTTTTTACTTTTGTATTAATTCAAATCCTCAATTTGAAACTCTTAAGTATAAAGAACTGTTAGTAGGAACTTGACAGTAATTGTCTTGGCGCTGCAGATAACCAAATTGGAGAATAAGACTCATTTGATTTTCTTTAACCTAGTCAGAAACTTCGTTAAAATCGATATGTTATATAGTCCATGGCGAGAGGACGAAAAAAAAAGAGGCAAGTTAAAATGTCAACTGTTATTGTGACATTGATTAAAAACTAAATTCACAGATTTGTTCAGCAACCTGGAGTTGACACTGGTTAAAGCAAACTTAAAGAAACGAATTCCAGCTACTCGCAAATGAATGGCAATTAAGTGAAACACATAAATGTGAATTCATTTTTTGTACAATGCTTAAAAAAAGAATAAAGCGGAATTATTGTGTTATCAGAAGAGCAATTTTTAAGGGTTCTAAAGGAATTAAAGCTAGATTGTTTTCGTAACTTAATTTATTTAACTTAATGCCATTTTATAGATAAAATTAAACGCTAATAGATGGAATATTCAGCGAAAAAATGAAAGTGGATTTAATCTTAACGTTAAGCAAGTTTCGTATGTAATTTGCTTATAGTAAGCTGAGCCGACATTTTTGTATTTAGTTTGCATTAACTGGATTTTTCTTTATTGAATAATCTAATGATTCCGAGATTAACAAGAAGTGTAAAAAGAGCCTTAAAATGTTCAAAATGTTTCAAAGGTTCAAAATTTTCCCTATAAGTATATGAAATATCTGTAAGGATGTATATTAATATAAAAAGAATCTTGAATGATAAGAAAGGGGCCTCTTTCAAATTTCTTATAATTTTCCGTAATAAATTTGTTTCTCAGGTTTAATTTGGAAGATAATTTTTTTGCTTTTAATAGCTTTGTAATTAAATTCATGCATCTGAAAACAAACATCAATTATATATTTTTGAAAATATTTCTCAAAATTATAAAATTCATGTTAACACTTGTTGAAAATGCTGACGGTGTATAAAATCTTATGCAAGTTTTAGAAAACTTTCCGTATTAACAATATAGGAAATATTTCAATTCACTTTTATAGACACAAATATGTTTTGTTAATAATTGGACAGTTTCGCCTACCATAAGTTTCAGTGAATTACTTAATGATGGACTTTTAAGAAAATTGTATTGTATGAACCTTTACAAAATATTGATAGAATATGCAATGTGTGAAAAACAAGCTTTAGATTAATAATCTGAAAACACTTGGGTAACATTTGTAAATTTCACTCAACATTTCTATATCTAAATTTTTTATAAATATTGGAATTATATGGAGAAATTATATTTTCATTTATTCAAATCTGATAAAATCTTGTGATCAATATTGCTCAAAAGGTAGATTTTAAAAACAGGTAAAATTTGAATTTTTTCTTGTATGTTTTGAACTGGCAACCGATTGATCTTGACTCAACAGTTCGTGGTGTAAATTCCACCTCAGGCTTGGATATATGTGTTGGTTAGCACTCTATTTTCAACTATAGGTCTCAAACTAATAAGCCGAATTAGAAAAAAGTTGACATCCGAATGGTTCGTCATTTTGTTTTAACTGTTAATCCACCTTGGGAATATGTTTGTATTGGCTCGGAATTCAGTTTTAAATGTAGGTCCCGGTCTAATCAATCGAAGTTTGTAAAAATAAGTGTTCAATGACTCACCTAGCCAAATCAAATTCATTGTAAATAGCCTATGTGCGAAAGTACCCACTGGGTGACAAATCAAACCCGGAATAACCCTCGCATTTATGTGTGCAACTGAGCAACTGTTCTGAATGTGAAATTGCTACCTGTGCTGAAATATTTCATCCAATATTAGAATATGAATCTACAAATTTTAGCTAAATTTATAGAGTTATGTCTAATTTCGTTAGATTTTAGAGTTTGTAGAGATACGCTATCAATTTACTTTATAATACATAAAATAGAACTTGGCTGTGGCATGATAACCAATTGGGAGTGTAATTTCTATTACAGAATGAAAATTATATAGTATTCTATCAATAACATTATTTTACGTATTCCTAATTTTTCAGATGGATTTAAAAAATTTTTAACTACACTTTTTATTGAAAATTGAATAATTATTTAAACAACTAGAGATTGAGTTATGGATAAAGACACAAAATTCGAGTCAATAAATCTTGTTCAGTTTCTCGGTCATTTGATTTTATACCTTAGAACTTCAAAACGTAACATTACAACGTTTAGCAGTTTCACACAGTTATTCTTTCAATTTAAAATAGGATATCTATTATGATTATCATAGTGATTTTTTGATATGATATGAAATGAGCATCGATGTTTTCAATATTGTAAATCGGGACTTAAGAAGTACTCCTTAAAATACAAACTTCCATATCTTTTGGGTATATTCTAGTTTAATATACCTTTAAAGAATGTTGAGTTTCAAGAGTTCAAAAATTCCTACAGTTGGCAAAAAAAGTATTAGAACAATGAGAAATTTGTAGTTTTCAAGTTAATAAAATCAAGTAAATCGTATAATCAGTTTATGAATGACAACATTTTCTTAGAAAATTATAACTAAGTAAAAAAATAAAATTTAAAAATAATAACAATGTTATTAAAATAAAAATAACAAAATTTGCAAAGCAAAAAAAGTATTAGAACAGAAGCGGAAACATGCAAATTACAGCGCTGATGACGTCATTACACTTTCAAGGTTACTTTCAGACGTATCAATGTCAAGGGCGCTCGTCACATTCACTGCTAATTTGTAGAAATTCAGTTTACGTTGACTTTTCCTGCCACGGCATCCAAAATAAGAGAGCTTTCACTTCCGAAGAGAAAACAAATCGTTCACCTGCACAATAGTGGTAAAACACTTCGAGAAATTTCCAGTAAGTTGAATGTTTCACTTTGCGCAATTCGCAACATTTTAAAAAAGAAAAAAGAAATTGAGGCTGTGGATAATCAGCCAAGATCAAAGAGACCAAGAAGCTAACTGTCAAAGAAAAACGACAAGTGGTTAAAGATGCCCTACAGTATCCGACAAGAAGTGCAAGGAATATGCAATATTGAATCAATCTCAGGAAAGGTTGTAACACTTCAAACAGTTAGAAGCCGAGCTGGCAGCCGAATGATTAGCGCTCTTGCTTTCGGTTCAGTGGTTCGTGGAACAGTTCGTGGGTTCGAATCCCATCTTGGGCATGGATGTTTGTAGTGGTTCGGAATCCACTTTAAGCCGTAAGTCCCGGTCTAATTAGCCCTCGTGTGCAAAAAATGACCGTTGAGCGACAAACAAACAAACCCTCAAACAGTTAGAAATGTACTGCATAATGTTGTTATAAAAGGAAGACGGCCAAGGAAAAAACCCTTTATTTCAGAAATCAATGGAAAAAATGCCTAGAATTTGCCAAAATTTATAAAAATAAATCATTAGATTTCTGGAGAAATGTTATCTTTTCCAACGAGAGTAAATTTGAAATTTTCAAACCTAAGCACATGCTCACACTTTGGAGAAGAAAAGGAGCTGCTTTTCAGGCTCAAAATGTACAGAAAACTATAAAGCACAGAGGGAATGTCATGGTCTAGGGCTGTATTACAATGGAGTTAGAAATCTCCATTTCATTGATGATAAAATGACAGCTTTGTCATAAATTGAGGTGTTACGAGATAACTTGGAAGATAGTGCAAAGAAATTAGCGTTAGAGAAGACATTCATTTTTCAACAAGACAAGACCCCAAACATACTGCCAATAAAACCAAAGAATGGCTATTATATAATGCTCCCAATCTCCCGACCTGAATCCTATAGAACATTTGTGGCATCTATTGGATGAAAAAGTGAGAAAATACCCAATAACAAATAAAGCAAGTTTAAAGCAAGCTTTGCAAGATGCATGGACCACCATGTCATCAAACGTCACCAAAGATTTGGCGGAATCTATGCAAAGACGTCTGGATGCAGTAATTTCAGCTAAAAGACTACATACCAAGTATTTGTATCACGTTTGAATTTTTAGTTATTTTATGATGATTCAATATTGAAGTCCGATGTTCTAATACTTTTTTGCAATGCAAATCTTTAATTTTTTTAAATCCTATTGATTCTAAATATTTGTTTCTTACTCCATGAGTAATTATGTAAAAGTACTACATAATATAAATACTATGTGACAAATGTTTCATTTTACTACCTTGATAACTTAAAATTTCCTACTGTTCTAATGCATTTTTTGCCAACTGTATAACCCTTAATTTCATTTATGATCTAAAGCAACGATTTGTATAATCAAATTTAGAAAAGTAAAGGACATTCTGAGTGTTACTAGATGCATCTGAAGTTAAGTAAAATAAAAATTCATCAAAATAAGGTAAACTGCAAAATTTTTAAATTCTATATATTTTTTTAGAACACAACAGTTTATTTCAATTTACAATGCTGTGGCTGTTCGGAATAGAGAGAGGATTTCGAGAATTTGTGAAACACTTAAGAAAGACACGAAAATCGCGAAATAAAATACCTTTTTCTATTTTAAGAGAACTTTGAGCCTCTGACTTCATTTATTGAAAAATCTTAGTGTTCCATTTTCTATGAAGTTATGAGATTTTCATGATATATTTGTCACAGATGTCAAAAATTTTAAGTGTTAGCTAAAAGTTGATTCAGCGTTGAAAATAACTATTTGTGTGTTATAATTTAAACATAGTTACATATTTATGCTTAAACGATAAATGTATGTATATATTTGAGATAATCTTTAGAAAATGAAATTTTTAATTTACATTCCACACACAGGTGCCAGTTGGAAATAAATTAACGAATTCAATCAGACCTGACTGTGGCCTTAGAAATTACTTCACTCTACAGTACAGAGGAGGCGAAATTGAACTCTTGCACATAATCACTTCAGAAGATGTTTGCGGTAAAACTTCTTGACATTTTACGTTTTTTTAATTCCCAATTTGATTTCTTTTCGATTATTCCTAGACATAAATCGTGCATTTGACTGCATTTAGTTTTTATTTTAGTTTAAATATTAGAAAAATGGAAAATATATAATAAGAAAACACTAAAAAAAAATCTGAAAGTATAGGGAGAATAATTTATTAAAAGATGCAATAATACTCTAGTGGATATCTTATTTTATTCATATTTGAGTTTAATGTTTAGTAGCTCCTAATAGAGTGCATAACAAGTTTATTATCGAAATAAGTATTCTGCCAAGGTTTATTTAATCTCAGTATTTTGAGAAATGACAGATTTTGCAGTCATGAACACACACATTTAGTTAAGAGAACGTAATTCCAATAAAAATTATGTACGAAAGGATATTTTCATATATTAATTTTAAGAAAAGCTGAGGTAAAAAATATCTAATCATTTTTCAGTATGTCCCTTGAAATAACAGCTAACATAATAATAAGATATAGCACTATAAAGAAGTTATTATAACCTCTAATAAAACCATGTATATAATTGAAATTAATCCATTAACAGAATTTTTAATCAAAAATCTACCAAATATAAATAACTTGATTTCCAGGTTTATTCTTAAATGGTGCCATAGCTGTATTTTTTAAAATCTCGTTTCGGACATCATAAATGAAGACTCTTAAGAATCAGCTGCTTTTGCTTTCGGAATTTCAGGAATAGTTCCAGTGTCTTGAGAGACAACCCGGAAAACTCTTCCAGGGAAGCATGCTGATGCAGTAACAACTTCGCGCATGCGCTGTGTGTGCCCGAAAATTTCCGAGCACACACAGGGCATGAGCGCAGAAAACAGCTACATTTCTGTTGTAGAGCTGAACAGTGTCAATAGGTCATTAAATAGTGTCGGAAATTGGCTATGATGGGCTTGTTACATTGCTTAATAAATAGCTGAAGTGTTTTTTATCTGCTTATTTCCTTCCAAGGAAATTCTTCATGAAATTTTGGCACCAGTCACGTATTGAAAAAGGAAAGGAACATGAATTTTTTGTAGCATCCATTCCAACAAATATAGCAGAGTTGGTAGCTGAAAGGTTAGCGCTCATGCCTTCAGTTCAACAATTCGTGGATTCGAATACTATCTCGAGCAGGGATGTTTGTAGTGGCCGGAATCCACTTTAAGCCATAGATCCCGGTCTAATTAGCCCTAATGTGAAAGGATGAGCCTTTAGCTACAAGCAAAACAAAAAACAATCATTGCTGAACAATAATTAGGATCGAGTTTGGGACTTTTCCCCTTCCTAAGAAGGCGGTTTTATCACTAAGGTAATGTGTGATCCCAAGAGTATACTGACCCTTTGTAATTTCTGCATGCGTATTTATCAACTTGGATTTTGAGAGTTTTCAATGTTCTGTTTCTTGCGACAAGTTAATAGTGCTCTCAATGATGCATAGTCGCTTGTAATTGCTTTAGTTTTTAAATTTTTATAACTACAATTGTTCTTATTCTTCAAAGTCACTCATGCAAATATAATTTATTCATTAGTCTCCAATGATATCTCACCCCTTCAAGTCATGCAGGCCGCCTCAAAGAGTGCTCTTATAGCCAGCGAGGGGGTGTGCCTGGTCGGAACGGGTGAAGTACGTCGGGAGAGTAATCTCCTGGGGTAGGGTCACCCAAGGCGTGAAGGCCGTTCCAGTATGCTCAGCTAAGGTCTGCAGGCATAGGAGCCCAGTCAGACTTCTACCTTAGGTTCTAACATAGGACAAGGTGCTCCAGGTCTCCGGATCAGCAGAAGCTGTCAAATTTTCCCCTTTACCATGAGTCACATGATATCTCATATTTGGCAACTTGAAAAAAATATTTAAAATAACTATTTTTACAACGCTTAGAAAAAATTTATTAAAAAATTGATAAAATCAACAAATTAATAATATGCTTAAACTTACATACCTGTGAAATATGAAGCGGGAACTCACTTAAATTAAAGTGCAAATATGAAATAAAAAAAGCAATTTCAGTTATCCTAAGGTAATTCTAGTGTTTCTTTATTATTATTCTTTCATTTTTTAACATCAGTATCAATGTAAATAAAGAAGTATAAAATATTATTTTGAAAAGTTTGGATGCATAAAAATTTTTACTAAATGTGTCAAATTTTTTATGCATTTTCTTTTTAGAAAATTTTTTTATGCTTTTCTTAAAAATGAATTTTATTAAATTCACAAAAGAAATTATTACGTTTTATATGAAATAAAAATAATTAAACCATTATAAAAAGATATTTCATATATGCAGTTTCTTAATTATCATTAAAATTAACTTCTGGTTCAATTGTTATTTCTCATACTTAATATTAGAAACATCTTTTCATCGATTGCACTTTGAACAAAATATTTTACATGTATTTCCTTAAAATAATTTATGAAATGAAATTTAAAACTGTTTACTTGTTTGGAATAATGAAACTAAACATCTAATTAATTTTCAATCTAGAAATCGATCAAACCTCTTAGCTTATGCTTTATTTTATCCAAAAAGAATCTTTGAATATTCATATTTTCATTTAAATTGGTGAAAGAGAATAAAAATATTGTATTTTCCGTCATATTGAGAGAGATAACATTATTGTAACACATGTAATAATGACTTGGACAAAATCAATAGTCTCTTAGAGAATATAAAATAATTATTTTACTTCAAATATTAAATCTTGGATTTTGTTTCTAAAAATCTCTTAGGATTTTCAGATCAAGATACACTTTTGTAAATTTATTGCTTTTCATTAATAAATTATAAAATATAATTTTTTTCCTTAAAGATATTAAAACTGTCTCAAACTGCTAAAATGATTAAAGACTAATTGAAAATTTAAAAGTTTTGGTGTAAAACTTTATTTCTTTTTAATAGCAAGAAACAATATTACGTTACGAATAAATTAAGAAACTATTCAATATGTGTATGCATTATCAAATAAAACTTGGTTTGTTGAAAAGTTCAAGATTCAGTTAAAAGAATCATTTTTAGATGGAATCTTGAACTCAGTTTGGGCCTTGTGATCTAGTCTATTAGAATTTTATTATTAATTTGTAAAAATGTAAGAATTAATGATTTTATGGAATTCAAATGCTTTTACAATATAAAAAAAATAGTAATTCTTACACTCCGTAACTATTTCTGTCCTCTTAGCTATGATAATGAGAAATTTTATAACGCTTAAATGTATGAAAAGGTTGGTATTAGTAATTTGCTCTTGTGTAAAAAATTTTTTACCCAGAGCACAAAATACTAAGTATTTGTTTATTACTTCTAATGACTATATAAATCTGTGGAACAATATTTTATTCAAAATGAATTTCTGTCTTGTGAAATTAACAAATATCTTGTATTTTAGATTCCAGTTTGAGCCAAATATCCAAAGGAAATTCTAATCTTCTATTAGCGATAGCACACCAAAATGGCGATTTGGTTATTCATAGAATTCTCATCAATTCACGTGATCCTGAGAAGAATCTATGCACTGACGACAGAAAGTTTAACAATTCCGGTTTAATGTTCTTTGAATGATAAAGGAAAATGGTTTTTACACATTTAATGAAAAAACATAGTGAGATTAACTTTACACATTGTTCTATGAAGTGGCAACATCTTCAAAGAATCGTTCATTGTTTTGTTACGTTTCATTCTCCAGACTCGTATGGAAATCTGAATCATGGAATATTTTGCTTTATCAAAAATGTATGTAATTAGCAATCACCAGTGTATGTTATAATTCTGTTATGCACTTGTAAGGAATTTTAAATATTAATGCATGCTAATAGCATCAAATACTAATTTTTTTAATGTTTGGGAACGGTTGAAGTTTCGCAGAGAACATTGGAATAAGAACTCGTAAAAATTGTTCTACTTTTTGTATTTCCAGAAAAGAACTTAAAGTCGATATGATGCGTATATGATAAAGTTCCTATGAATTATCTCAATATATTTTTAATAGTTTAATATTTAATCTTTAAATACTAATCTTTACTTAAATTGCGCTTGAAGTGTTATACTTAACAATTTTATGTGAATATTTGAATTATATTTTTATTGTTGAATTTTATGATTGAAATAAAGTTTGTAGTGATGTTTCATAATATTGACTTATTCCATCTTAATTTGCTACCCGAAAACACCCAAATTTTCTTTGAATCTCAATATATCAGACTTTCAATAAATTTTCGAATTTAAATTGCTCCTTCTAGTATGTTTATGTAACTGATAGTTAAAATGTAAGATTTCTGATTTTAAAAAAATTATTTATAAAAACTAAATAATTTTAACCTTTTAAATTTTTAGAACAAAATGAGCATTTTAAATTTATTTCTTCACTTGAAATAAAAAATGTTTATGATGGTGAAGAAATCAGAAAAGCGTTAACAGTTTTGATAGAACATGTTTGAGATGAAGTTAATATTTCCGATTAAGAACTCGATACAGTTCACTTTAAAGTTTCATATGAAAATAATCATAAGCAAAGTACCTAAAATAAACACATGTATATTGGAGAACGTTTCAACAATCAGATGTTTTGGAATTTCTAAGATTGAAATGTGTTCTGTTTTGATGTACTTCTTAGTTTTTCCTTTTGTATGTATTATTCTCTATCTCATTTCACAATAGAAATTGAACAATATTTGATACTTCAATTCTAAAAGCCATAAAATATTCACCATTGAAATAAATTATTTGGATGAAACGGAGTATGTGTTTATTCTTAAGTTAAAACTTTGAAATAAGAGAATTAATCTAAAAGATGCTCTGTGAATAATCTTAAGATTTTTTTCTAAATTTCTTTTGAAAAAACCTGTTAAAGAAATTTTGCTGTTGCAAAAAAAGTAGAAGCACCTATACGTCTGGAAAAATATTATTTAGAGATACTCTTGTTTATTCTGAATTTTAATTAAAGCAGAATAGTTGGTGTAAAGTACAAAATCGTTGATATAAAACAAAACAAAAAGAAATGTATATAAGCAGTAAATAATAAAAATTAATCCTCCACATTAATATTAATATGTGAATTAATACTGAAGGAGCAATTAATAAATAAGAAACTAAAAATAACATGTACCAAGCTTAAATTAAATCTTATCCTTAAATTTCTAAAAAAATATCAAAACAATGCTCCGATTAAAGCACGTCATAAAATTAGCTATTTGATTTAGCTCACTTATACAAGTCCATTTTTGAAACAATGTTTTGATAAAAAATACCACCCAAAAACTAAGCATTAAAATTTTTTTAAAATTGAAAAAAAAAACTACTATTGTGACAAAGTTTTATTAAAACAATTATACAATCACTGAGAATAGTTTAATTACTGTTAAATGTGTGTATACATTTGAGAGTTATTAAAAATTATGTATGTTGAAATTATGACGCGTATACAACTTAAAACTATAATAGGATGCAAACAAAAATTGCATGCCTGTCGAGTATAAGATTAACCTCTTTTAATTCATGTAAAATGAGAATAAACGTGGCAGTTATCAAAAAAGTTATGCACTATCAAATTAGTTTTATGAAACCACGATTTCTACAACGTTAATTTATCAAACTTTCAGCCGAATGGTTAGAGCTTTGGCCATTGGAGTCATTTCAGTGTCACAAGCGATTCTTAACGTCAGTTATTTTGGGTGGTAAGTCATCTTCGTAACATCACGGATAGAGGCAGTCACTGGTCTTGGAGTTGTCATCTGGGGAATCATACTGAACAGTAAACTGAGCTCAATACAAGTTCTATAACAAGAGATTATACCATTGTAATGCTGTGGTACTTCCCCAAGTGCGTCTGTTCTGAGATGACATTAGAGCGAACTTCGTTTTTATGGATGAATCCCACTGTTCCACAGATATTGAAAAAGTTAGATATTACTCGAATGGATTAACCCCCCTAATTTTTAAATCCCATAGACAAGCGTGACACGCTTTGGGGAGTTATCTGGCGATATCATTTTATCTTCCGGGAAACACCCAAGGACAGCTTGTCCTCTTTGGACCTTACACCAGTAAACCCAACCAACCAACTGGGAAGCACCCAGGAACTGAAACATGCTAATGAAGAGCGGGCAATCTTACCTCAAGCAGTGTTGGACAATCTGGTGCATGAGTATGGAGAGATGGTGGGAAGCAAAACCATTGTCTTAATAAGAGAGTATACACCCTATTAAGAAACATCTGCTTTCTTCTATTGGACAATCATGTGTACCAATGCAAGCTTAATGAAGCCTTTTGTTTGATTCCATACTGCATGCGTTATATTCAATTTTGCGCAACTATACTTTCGTCATAGATTAAATACAACATGCTATTCCTCATCTCTGAATTTCAGGTCTCAGATAATTTCCCGAGGTAAAAAGCAACTATAAAGTTTTGAACATTAGTATATATATATATATATATATATATATATATATATATATATATATATATATATATATATATATATATATATATATATATATATATATATATATATAAATATATAAATTTGGAATAAATAAAACAAAATGTAACTTCGAAACTATTTACTCATAATTTTGCTGGAGATGTCTCACACAAACTAGTCTTAACTTGCTTCACATTATCTAGCAGTAATGCAATGATCATTAAAAACTTAATACTTTTGTGTAAAATTTCTTTCTCTTAAATCAAGAATGAGGACTTGGTTAGCGTTATGTAACATGACGGTGGGACCTTAAAATAGTCCTCGTTATTTTTTAAACAACTGAAGATTTATGCTAATTTGTGTAATAAGCAAATAATGGTATAAATAATGAAGCTTAGCTGTTTAATTAATATTTATATTATGAAGAAAACATGCAATGAAATACTTTTCTGAATTTTGTTGAAATTTCCGCAAATTTACAGCATTGTATAACAAATACTGCTACATTCAATAAATTGTGATCACATTTCAATTATTTATTGGATTATATTTCTTGACTAAATCATGATGCTCTTGAAAATATTCCAATATTAAAAAAATCACAGAAATAATTTGTATGACTAAAATTATTTTTGGAAGAAAAAACATTTGTTGGATTTTGAAAGAAATCTGTGTTTTTGTAGTTCTTATAAAAATAAAAATACAATGAGAAGCAAGAAAAAGCTAATTTTGTTAATTGTTCGGACATACACATACTCAAATTTTATGTTACACATTTTTGAACATTTTTTTTATTTATAATGACAGTAAAATACATCTTATATTTTGTAATATTTACTTAGTTATATGGAAAAATATTCCTCATTAGATGCATTATTCCATAACCCTTTAGTACCACTTTTAAAGCGATTCAAAAGCATTTTTCAACATTATAAATTAAAAATTGAAAAATGAATTCAAATGATTAATAAATTAATAGCTTTCATAAAAGTTTGTTGTTTAATAAATTTCTTAAAATGTCCAATTCTGATTGGTAAAAAGACGTACATATTGAAATTTTAAAAATTCGTGGTTTTTTTTTAAACTCAGCTATTACAAACTAAAAATGTTAACAGATTATGTGATGTTCCATCAGATTTAGTGAATTATTTGACAATTCGTTTTGAAGAAATTGTTTTATAAATGTTGATATGTTGTAAGATTGCCGGTCACCAGCATTTCCATAATTCAGCACCAATGACAAAATGGAGAGCACCGTATAGAGTGGGGTATCTTGTAGTTATACCATATCTTAGCCCAAAAATGGTTTTTCGTAATTTAGAAGCAGAGGGATCAAGCAGAAAACCCACAGACTTGGCTTTTAATCTCAAGAGGTATCATTTTATATGGAAGATATTGCGACCACCACCATATTTAACATGTCCAAGCCATCATTATAAATGAACACGGCGTATCCTCTACTGGGTCCGGATTCGAATTCATTACCATCCGATAACAAGAACAAATGCCCTAACCAACCAGGCGAAAAGTAGTAAATTTATAAAAATTATGCTTATGAAATCTTCATGTTATCATAGCATTAAGCACTGTAAAATATAGTTTTTATATTTCAAAAGTTAATAATTTATTAATTCTGGATTTAAATAAAGCAAATGATGAAATTATGTCATGGTTGTGAATGTGCGACCAATTGATTCGATGAGCTGCCCAGCAAAATGTCAGATTGATTACATGGGCTATTAAAGATATTAGCGAACTTGGCCATATATTTAATATCCTAATAGATTTCATCACGCACACACAGTTAGACACAAGTCATTTAATTAAAATATCAATATAATGAAACCCAGTGGTGCTGCTATTCACTGTCGGTTGCTTCCACTAACAGATGGAACACAATTCTGAGCTAGGTGCAGGTGCAACAACTGCTACTCACACACACGGTAAGAGAAATTACAATGAAAATATTCCTAAAATGAGAAAGAAACAACTCACACGAATGCGTTTAAATTGTAAAGAATATGCCGATATGGGGTTTCAAAATGACGATAAAATGTGCAATATAAGGCTCTACAATTGTTGTACATAAGAAGCTACTAAATGGATTAACCTATGCTCAGCTCAGAATAGTTCGTTTTCAGTAAAGTCTAGAACTTTTACTGAAAAGTCGCATTTGGACATCCATTTATTTGCAAAAGTTTGCTTTATCCTATCAATTACTTTTTTTACTCTTCTAGATGAGCCAAAATTAACGCATATTGTAAGAACGTCAGAAGATGGTTTATAATATCATCTGCATGAATAAAAGCTGAGGAAGCAATGTTATTCTGCAAAGAAAGTTCTCCGGGAGTTATTTAAGTACTTTTAACCTTGTCGAGGATCTTATAAATCAATATAAATGAGCTGATATCTTTGCTGAACATAAATATCGAGGCGCACAATATTATTCTTAATCTTGACTACACTTACCAAAATGATAGTAAAATATTTCAGAATCGATGTAGATTCGCGATGCACGCAATAGATTTCTTATCCTTTCATATCTTCGGAATGGTACAATTCTAAGGCCAACTGAATCTATGGAATCGACAGGATGGGGCTCAATTTTTACACTCCTCACTGAGTATTTTCTAGACAATTTAACTGTTGCCAACTATATGCATGATGGTTAATCCAACAGGTAGTCACCTCAATGCTCATCGATTGTGTTACTGTTCTAAATTAATTGGTAATTAATCTAAATTAAAGGTTTACTTTAAAATATATGCTAAAATTAAAATAAAGGAAAAAACTATTGGAAAGTTCGGGAAGAGGCACTTTTATGTTTTTGTGCTCACTAAACACGAATTTCAAGCTTGCTACATCGTAAAAGTTAAGTAAATAATTTTATTGAGCTAAAAAATAAAATTATTCACAATTTTTATTTAGCCGGTTTTCTCTATGGTTTATAAACTGCTTTTTAAAAAAATATTTTTAAGGAAACTTATACCTCCAAGTAACCATCAAAGTTTCCTCATTTTTTTCAAACTAATACGTTTTTGAGACAAAATAAATTCATGTGATGACTTAAAAAACATCTCAAAACCAGCAACCTAAAGTAAATTAAACTATTTCAAATGATTAACTTTTGGATAAACTGTTTTAAAATTTATATAAAAATAAGGAAAAGAAAATTGGTTAATAAATCAATGTAAGGAATACGCAAATTTAGTGAAAATAATTTTTACTTTAATTAATCTATCGAAGTAATAAAATGTGTAAAGAATATAAAAGGAATGGTTACACTATATACAATTAATTAAAATTCATACGCTTTGACGATTTTGGATGATTCTAATCTTCTATATGAATTAAAATATAAAATATAAATACTCAAATTTCTTCTGTCCATAAATTTATACACTTTTTGGCATCACTTGAGAGCTCTAATTGAGAATCCACTCCCATTTGAATATGTTTTGAACAATACAGACATCGATTTTCCTTTATTTATCGATATCAATAAAAGAATTCATTTTCTCCCATCGAACTATATTATTAAAGCAAAGAGAGAACAAAATTGCTCTTTCGTGTTGCTGAAATATATACACATTTTATATTTAGCAAAAATTTGTTAAAAATGTTTTGTACTATTAACCATATAAGATTTTTTAATTGCATGATGCATTCCAATATTTTGTTTAGTTTATTGAGTTCCATATGCATTTTATAATAAGGCGCAATCCACGAGTATTTTCTGTGGATGGAAACAAAGCTTTAATAGCTACCATACAGTAAAATAAATTTGTATCTAAGATTTCGTAAATTAACATTGTACTGTCTTCATGAACATAACTTGCTCCATAACATGAAATCTGTCTCGATTGACTCATGTAAAATGATCTTATTTGCAATCTCCTCCAAGAGAAATTATTCCTCAGGAACAACAAGCCAAATTTGGCGATCTTCTGTTTATAGTCTTGTCCTTCAAATTCTACAAAGCCACTCTTTTACTTTAATGGTGTTCTACATCATATAATGAACAGAAGCTGAACCATTCTTTTTCCTTGACTGTAAAAACTAAGGTTTTATGAACCTGAAACAGCTCAATGATTAATCAATGCAAATAAATCTCAACAACAGATTTGTGAAGAAATGTGACTTTTCACCAACAACCTATACGGAAATACAATAAAATATGTAATTTCATTAATAAGATGTTCCGTATCTTGGACTTAAGTACAACAATTTGACAAAAGTGTATTGTTTTTCAAAATTTTGAAGAATTCCATTTTATATTGGTTTTATAGACAAAAAGAGGTATAAAATTTACTCAGAAATAGTATGTTTTTAATTGCAGTTCTGATAACTGCCATCTTTCTGAGTTTCTTTCCTGTGTGAATAACTTTTATTTCTTTTGGTTTGAAGCAACAGGACCCTAAAGAATATCAAAAGAATAACCAGTAAAAACTGCTCTATTTTTGGACAGAACAGCTTTTTGAATTTTCTACTCTCAGTAAATGTGATGATACTAATCTTTTATATCCAGAAAGAATCTGCGTTCGGTTGTTGCATCAATTCTTTACTTTCACGCGCAAAACTTTTCATATCAACTGTCAATTCTCGGTTTAACAGACTATAAACTAAACTTGAACTTCTTGAAATCGGAATAAGGGTTCGAAATTGTCGTTAAAATTTATAATCCACACACGAGCTCATATTTAACAGTTATCTTCCTTTTTTTTTAAATTGTTTTTTTATAATTTTTCGTTCAAATGGAAATATGGATCGAATCATTGTCTTCAAAATAATAATTTTCAGTCTTTTCAATATTTTTTTCTCTCAACTGAATCTTTCTGTCTTCTTTTTCAGTGTCTGGAATTTTTATATAGCAATGTTACCAGTATTTTTTTACTTTAGAATAAATTTGATTTTTTTACAGAATGGCTTATTTTTCAATGAGTTATGCCTATTTATGTATTTTTTTCATAGTTTTTGTGTGTTATTGTTATATACGTCGTACACTAGAACAATCTTTGCACAAAATTTAAAAAAAATGTCCATTAAAATAAATTTAAGAAAAATGATTGCTTGATTTTTATATTATGTGTGATAAATACATTTGTTTTAAATATTAATCTTATATCACCCTCTCATAAACTGAATTTATTATAAGGAATTTTATTAAGTTATTTTTTAAAAAAATTATTTTTATCTGGTAAATAACACTTGAATAACAAAAGTTAACTTTAAACTATTTTATTTATGTTTACAGAGAGAGAGAGAAAAAAATACAACATGTGTTTTAAGTATACTAATATTCGCTACCTCCCTTGCCAAGTAATATCAAATTTTAAAAAATTGCCTTTTCGAAATGTGCAAATTTTTTATACGCTTAACTTTAACCGCAGTAAATAACACTTAGTATTCTAAAAATTCTTGCATGCTGTATATACTATTAGTCTCAAGATTTTCTTTTCAACACGTTTATGTTAATATTTGTTAGTCACGACACAAACACATCTATTTTTCTTCTACTGCCAAAAATACATTTTTTCTAAAACTTACGTATCTTATTTTCCTTCGCATTTTTTGGGGCAAAAATAAGAAACTGAAGTGAAATAAGGCATATAATTTTTAGAAAGCTTTTATATATATATATATATATATATATATATATATATATATATATATATATATATATATATATATATATATATATATATATATATATATATATATATATATATAATTTCTTATACACGGCTATCGATATTAAAACTTTTGACTTTGGAATGCCAATTTAAAAAATACTTTTAGATTTAATCATTCAGAATTTCAATACTAATATTTAATGAATAAAGTAACTTCGGAGATAATGCGAAATGTTGTTTAATAAATAGGTAAATTTTTCGAATGTTCATTTACAAACGGAAAATGGTAATATGCCAATAAATTAATTATTTGCAGAATATATTTATTATTTTAATAAATCGAAGAATGCAGTATTTTGGTCATCAGGATGAAATTGTATATGCTTGTTACGCATACCATAGCACCGTGAAAGAGCACTGTTTAATGCAATAAAATGTGATTTTCCGAAAAAGTAAAAAAATAAAATAAAATAAAATAATATATATATATATATATATATATATATATATATATATATATAATTTTTATAGAAATAAATGAAAATAAGCTATTAATACATTTGTTATATGTTATAATAATTTCATTCATTTTAATTATTTATTCATTCCCTTAATTAATTTTATTTTGACTAATTGTAAGCAATTTAATTCAAAAGAATGATATGTTTGCGTTAAAGCAGATTATTATTTGGAATTATGTACTTTCATTTCGAGAAGAAGACAAATGAGGAAGGCTAACGTTTTCTATACGTTCCAGCAAGCCTTTTAAGACCCCACGAAAATAGAATACATAAATATTTTTAATCTCAATTTAATATTCATGTGTAACTCTAATTTCATTTTTTTTTCATTTCAGTATGCAAACGATTAATACTAATTCATCTAGGATTACTGTGCACATTTCACAAGATGAATCGTAACTCATGTTTATTTTTCTATTTCCCTCTAGAAAGTGAGCAGAAAATTTCGTTCTCGAGTGTCCGATGACGTCATATGCATACATCTAATTACATGTTAATATAAAAATATATCGATTTGAAGTGTATTATTTAAGTAAAATAATATTATTTATTTCATAAAATAAAAAATAATTTTAATTAAATAAATATCATGAAAAAAACTAATTTTTGCGGATGTTTATATTAATTCTAACGTCCCAGGAACTGGATTATTTTTTTAATGAACTTGATTATACTATTTCGTGTTAAATAAACTGATTTAAACATTTGAAAACATCAAAAATTTCGGCTTTCGATATCTGCATCAGAAAGACTTGCTGTTTGGCAAAACGATTTTGAAAATCCTGGTTTCTATAGTAACCGATGTACATGACGTCAAAAAGTCGATTCTTTAGAATTGTTGTTAAGTTAATTGAATAAACAGGATATAACTAAGACTATTTTCCTTAAGTTTTTATTAAAATTCTAGGAAAGGCAGGCGTAGAAGTCCGTGATTAATTATCAAAGATGAATTCCCATGGCTTCTTTGATTCAATTAAAAGCTAAATACAGTCTTTCATCTTCGAGAAAAATATTTCATTTGCGAAAAATATTTTCCCAATTTATACTTATTTAAGCATGATTTATGATTATATTTTAAATAATGAAGCTTTTTGTAATTTTGAAAATATTTGATATTATATTTAAATTTAAAAAGGTAGACTGTTTTTTTTTCATTAATTGATGAAATTTAAATGAAATCATACATTTTAAAATTAATAATATTGTGTATTATTTTGTATGCATCTTTATTTGTGCTGTAAAATTTTAAAGTTAGGAGAAGGAAAGGGAGTTTGTGAGCCAAATATTTAGAAACAGAGAGTATATCTAATAATTTTTCTGTGACCCTTATAGTAATGTTTCCTACATTATTATTACGTGGAATATTTCAAACTTTTTTATCATTGACATATTATTTTTAAAAATAAAGTTTAGAGAGTTATTATTATCAGATCCTCATTTTTCGATGTGTTGTTTATGTGTATACATTGCAAAATCTATATTAATATAAAATACAGATACCTTGCTTATAAAGTACATACACGGACTTCTGTATCAACACTGACTTTTTTCACTTTTAAATTATCATAGTTATAAATTTATATCATACTTGTATTTCCGTGTAATTGTGTATATATTTCTAGAAAAAAAGGATACGAATTATAGTAAGACTGGAAAGAATTTAATACTCATTACATACATACAATATTCATTATTCTGTGTATATATATTAAGCCTTAAATTAAGCTGAAAAGTAAAGCACACATGTTTAAAACCAGATAGTAAGATCAAGCAAGAGAAGTGCATAAAAGACAGACTATTTAGTTTCAAAATCCTATATTTATTTGCAACATAATCACCTTTAATGCTTATATCTGTACGTAAGGACACAGAAAAAGAATAAATTATCTTTCGTCACGTTCGTTAAAACATAAAAAAGGGAGAAAAGTTATTAAAAGCTTCAGAACAAGAAACACTTCGTGTTCTCTTATTATGTAGTTGATTTCGTTTCTTTTGAACAACTCAATCTATGAAGTTTCGTTTATCGAAAGAGATTTGAGTCGATTCCCTGGAAGATTTTTCGCAATTAAAGAAACGAACGTGTATATCAGTTGAAGTGAGAAAGAAAATTCTGAGAGTAAATGAAAAAATTATTAAAGACAAAAGTATGGAACTCCAAAGAACACTCTCGATAATTATAAATTCTTTGGAAAAAATCTGCAAAAGGAAATGGTATCAGCGAAAGTGCCCCCACTGAAAAATATTGTAGAGAAATTAAATATCCTAAGATAGAAAAAGCTTTACTTGCTTAACTGAGAAAAATGAGAAGAATGATCATTCCTGTTGGTGGTAAGGTCATTAAAGAAAAATACAAGTGCTTTGCTGTGGAGCTGAACATAAAAGATCTCAAAGCATAAGATGGTTGGCTTCCAAAATTTAAAGCCAGATACTGCTTGGGTTTTAGAAAATTGTGCTGTGAAGTTCAATCGATAAAAGGAAAGTAAGTGTTGGTGTTAAGAATGAATCTTACTTTGCATGTGCTTCTTATAGTGTGTATGGTGCATTCTATAAATAATTCTTTCTAATTATATTTTGCTTTTAAAGAAAAAGTAGTTTGGTAAAAATAATCAGATCTTAATAATCTAATACATTATTTTTCTATTTTATGCAATGTTTTATCGGTCCCTACTAATTCATAAAAACTAGCGTCCACTGTGTGTGTGTGTTATATATATATATATATATATATATATATATATATATATATATATATATATTCTCATCCATATCATTCAAGGTGGGGGCGTGGCGAGGGAATTTTCCGGATATCTTGCGTCTTGGAACTCATAAATATTTCCCACCGTCTCGCTTAAATCCCATTCGAAAACAAAGATATTCATATATCTAATAGGGGCCTCCCTTTATTAAGATATCCCAATGTAATGTCAAAAATGTTGTTTAGAATACCACTTCGGAACTGCAGACCAACATGATACTATACAAAACAAAATCACAAGGAATTTGTTTTGAAATGTTATTGTTCAAGAATTTGCAGATATTTTCGAAATACTCTTTCTCTTTATTATACTTTGTTATATAAGATTATATTTGCTCAAGTTTGTTTAAGCATTAAATAAATATTTGTGACAAAAAAATAATAAAAATAATTGTGAAATTCTTAAAAAAAATATATATCCTTCAAGATTTATTGATGGGAGTTCCTCTACTTCTTTTTCAGTGTCAAATATTAGGAAAAAAAATCATAAAACTCAAAATCAATGAAAAAAACTAATTAAGTCGGTTAAAAGATTTATCGCCATTGGTTTTGAACAGCTGTTTTGATTTCCATTGTTCATAACTTATCATTTTCTACCTTAAATTTAGTAATTATAATTTGTTATTAAATGTAATATAATTTTTAAGCTGTTCGATAATGTAAATTAATTTTTTTTAATAAATCAATTAAATCTCGTTTTTTTTCATTTGACCAGGAAAGTATTTTTAGCGGCTATTAACTACTTGTTTAATATTACTCTGTTTGAAATTTTATCAATGATAAATTCTAGTCATACTATTTCCTAGCAATTTTCTTAAGGTTGACTCTGGTTGATATGACATATATAAATGAAGATGACTTAAATAATCATTCACTATTAAAAATATTAATAAGATTTATTTTATTAGTCAAACAAAAATTCAAGGTGTAAAAAATGCAAAATCAAAATGCAGCAAAAATTACAATGAATTCATAATGACCCTATTTTATGATTTAAATTCATTTGTTATACCAAAACATTGTCTCGAATGATGCCCCAGATGTGAAGTGTACGTTATATATCATTCATGTTCTGAGAAATTAGAAACGATGGCGTTAAAAAAAATTAACTATTTAAATTCATCTATTTTAGATTTTTGATTATATGAGTTTTTTCAGCGGCATGAATTATCTTTTTCAATCAGTATCTAAAAAAAGGTATCAATTGTGCTTTACTCCCAAGTCGAGATACGTTTTATAATTTATGAACAATTTATAACTCCACCCTCCCTTTACTAAATAAAATCGTTAATCAAATGATTTTTTATGTAAAAAACGTCACGCATAGGTACATATATAAATAAAACAGAATTAAATTTATTAGTTCAATTGGCGCTCTAATACCTAAATCGCTACAAATAATACGGTTACAAATTAATCATTTTTATGATATAGATTTTGTGTGTGTGTGTTGCTTCATTCTTGGACCAAAAATGCTTTTACTCAATTTCATTTGAAAATCTCCCAACTTTTGAGAGGTTGTCTTTGTCTTTACAGGAATATTTGGCTTAAGCATTTTAGATCACGGGAAGAATATATATGCATTATCATTGCAGTATAGATAAATCTTGTTAATATAGGCATACTTATTGCATATAGTCATGTTAATATAGTCATATTATACACTGAATTGTATGATGAAAAATTATACAATTCAGTGTATAATTTTTCAATATCATAAGCAATGATATTAAATGATTTATACAATGTTAAAAAATTTTAATATTATTTCATGTTAAAATGTTTTATCATTGTATAAATCATTTTAACGTTGTTTCAACAAAAATATGTGTTAAAAATTTCCTTTGACATGACACACAAATATTATTAAAGTAAATGTATTGTCACATTTTTATTGACAAATTTTTTGAACTTATTTCCTATAAATAAAGCTCTCTTCACTATATTGTTAATATCAAGAAAAAAGCACATATGCTGTATAATACAAGATGCCAAATTCTGAATTTTTTTTGCAGATGATGAATGTTGCCAAGATGACAGTGACGTGTGCGATGATGTAAATACTAGGGTTGCCAAAATAAAAATTTCTTTATAATTCTAGGTCTCCATATCTATGACGTTATAAAAATTAAATTACCTCATGCATGAGAAAATCCGCTAAAAACTGAGAATTTGCCGTCCTGGATAATATAGCATCTGTGCCAAGAAAAAATAACATGAGGTCACCTTTGATGCTCAAGTAAGCAGTGATTCTGTAAATGTGACCTTACAACTACATTAGTTGCATTCTTCATGACACACATACCATATAATCCAGGATGCCAAATTCTGAATTTTTTTGGCGATGAAGAAATGTTGCCAAGATGACGTATCGTGGCGTGCGCGATGACGTAAATACTAGGGTTACCAAAATAGAATTTTCTGCATAATTCTTATAGGTCTCCATATGTATAACGTAATAAAAACGAGGTTGCCAGATACATAAGAAAATCCGCCAATCTCAAAATTTGGCATCATGGATTATACGGCACCTGTACCGAAATTGTATGTTCTAGTACTTTATCACTATTATTAAATTTATTAGAAATGACATGGGCCGATAACTCAGATTTTTATGTACATATCTACAAGATCCCTGAATTTTTCAGGGCAAGCCATTTGGTGAGGAGCTTGATAAGTGTTGGCATTTTTGAAAAATGATTTTTTTCATACAACTGAAAAATCATTATTTATGATGAAATTTCAGTGCCCGAGTACTGTGTGCTGCTGTATGTATAAACACATACTAATTTCTAATAATTACATACAACACACACACTAAAATGCAACGTAGAACAATCGTGTTTTAATTTATAACAAATTTTTCATTATGTTGCCAAACGACGTTTTAAGAAAAGAAAAGAATAAATTATAATTCACACAATCTGACGTCATACAGTTTGGAATGCTCTTGCCAAACGACTTTTAAGAAAACAAACCATAAATCACTCTGACATCATACAGTTTGTACAGTGTACTCCACACCAAAAAATCTATTTCTGCTTATATTCCCGGTCAACCTACTTATTCACGGATAATTGACTTAAATCTTATTTTAGAGATTGAATATAATACCTATTTACTGTCATCTTTGATTTTAATTTCTTACAAATTCACATTTATTTTAACTTTAATATTTTGAAAGCGATTAACAATTTTTAAAATATTTCTCCTAATTTTGCAATCAATATCATCTGAACTATATTCATTAAATCCCGTAATTTATTCCCTGTGTAAAGAAAAATAAATTTACCTTTAGATACGGGTTAATAAATTTACAGATCCATACTTTTTTCACATAAATGACTTTAAATGGTAGGTCATTGACGCTCTGATTTATTATACTTTATATATGCTAAAAATTCTCAGTTTAAAAAACTATATTTCAAGTAGTTTTCTTTATTACCAACATAACTAGCGAGACAAATTTTTAAAGCTATACTCTACATTCCATAAGTATCTACATTTTAAAGAAGCAGTAATGAATTATTGCTTATAAGTCTTAATTATAATTGTTCATTTAAGCATTTAATCTGCGGGACTAGGCAAATAATAAACAAAAAAAACTCCCTCTCTATTTTAGTTGTAATCTACGGAATTTATTGATCGCTTCTTTCAGAATTTATTGATCTGTCTCTTTCGAGACTATTATAACTCATTTCTCTCGAAACATATCTAAGACCCAAGTTTTTGTTTGACATATATAAAAGATGATAATTAAAAGAAACCCTTCCTTTTATAAAGATCTTCAAAACAAAAACTGTACTCCAAAATGTAATTGAATATACCTGAAACCGACAACTGTGATTGACGGGACGAGTTTTCTTGACGAAGCATTTCTTTTTTCTTAAGACGCTCGTTACCGGCCCTATTCGATAATGATTACTACAGCATATGTACTGCTATAATCGATAATTTCGTGAGCGGAATCTTTTAGAGTCAAAGACCCGTGGCACTCAGACTAATGTGTATTGAACATTAAATGTCGGATATCTTTTCAGGGAATTCTTATATTGCATTTGTTCTTTATTCCTTGATTTTTATTAACTTTAACATGATAATCCATTTTTGTAAAAAATATATGGATCTTTTTAAGTACATTTGTTTTTTAAGTATTCTGATTGATTTATTGATGCATAAACTTCTAATCTATGTAATTTATTTTAAGACTGAATATCTTCAAGTTATAGGTATACAGCATCTATTTTAATAACTGCTAAACGTCATTACATGTTTTTCTGATTTTTATGAATATAATATAGCCTTAGTGTGTGATTAAAAATATACTTCCCCAATTGTAGTTGATATGATCACATTTCTTATTGCATTATAGAATTGTGAATTAATTTCTGCAACATATTAATAAAATAAGCTTTGTCTTATTGCGATATCTTCCCCAAATGTTTCTGTAATTGTGAAATACATTTTGTATGTAAAATATTGTATAATTTAATTTACAAGAGTTAACGTTGTTAATATAAGTAATTAATTTACAATATTGCAGTGCTATCAATAATATACTTTCATAAAATAAATTATGTTATCTGTTATTGGAAAAATCTATTATTCTAATTTGTATTTCGCCCATGGCCTTTTTCTAATATTGTTCAATTGCTTTTGTTTGCATATGAGGATTAATTAGACGGGGAATTGCATTTTTAAATGGATTCTGATCCATTACAAACTCCATGTCATAGGCGAGATTCGAACCTACAGACTATCAAACCAAAGGGCAGAGTGCTTAATTTTCTGCTGACAGCTCGTAATATAGCTTCATGTTTTACCATATAATTATTTATTTCATGCTCTTCAAAAATTGTTGCTATTATGACCGTTATATTCCTTCTGAAAACATCTATTAATTAATAATTTTCAATCAAAAAATTTTTATGATTGAGTCTTTATTTAAAACTATATAAAGCATGATAATAATGAGACTATGTGTTTTAAAATCTTGATGATATTTTAAATAAAAAAAGATTTTTCTGTTAGTACTTTTTATCTCATAGACTATTTTTATCGCCCAAAATGCCTAAAATATATATTTTTTATGTAAAATTAAGATAAGAAAAAAGGAAAATTATAAGCATTTTAACCATTATTTTTCGTAGATTATTCATCACCTTATTACAGCGAAAAGAAAATTCTAGACATTACTTTTTTTTCTATGTATTTTATATTATCTTTATGGCAAACAAGATTCTCATTTTCGTTGAAGAAACTAAAGTATTAAGAAATATATTTCAAACCAATACCTTTTGTACTTGAAATTTTGAAACTCTTACATAATGCTCATAAAATACTTTAAATAATGCTAAAAACTATGAAATTAGGAAATGCCATTGTTTCAATTATTTTAATGCTTTCAAATTGTAGACTAATGAATACAACAGTTCACAAGTCTTACAAAATTGTTCGAAAAAAAAATCATTCTTCTTCGCAAAATGACCATAATAATATATAATAGATTATATATATATATCCACTATTAATGAACTATTTCAATAAGGAAGTAGACTATATTTAAGAAATCGAAGAAACATATGAAGAAAGAAGTTGAATTTAGCTAGACAATCTCTATCATATATGAACTCAAGAAAATATAATTAAACTTCTATGCACCTGCTAAGAAAAGCAAAATAAATGCTGAGCTTATAATTAATGAGGATGAGTGGATTTGATTATTAATGATAATGAAATTCCGGGTACTTAATACCTTTTTCTAATATATTTTTGGCAATAATTACGTAGAAGAAATCCTGCCATTAATAATATATACTTTCCAAACTTTATAACATAAATTTTTCAGTAGTTTTATTAATAAAAGTAAGAATTCAGAGAAATAGCATATACTCCAGACTCTGGAACAATTTTTTTTAAAAATAAAGTAAGCAAAATCTTGAAAAAGTATGTTGATTTTACCTTTAGATTATTAAGCCTTAAAGATAAGAACCCATATTTCTAAAAATCAAAAATATCATATTTTTTGAAATGAAATTTTTTTTATGTCATTTCAATGAAAAAATATTGAATTATCACAAATTTGAAGGATCTTTTTCTTTTATCTTCATGAAAAAATTTCTTGATAAAACAAAATAAAAACTAAAAAGAAAAATTATTAATTGTAAAATATTTATTATCAAAAAGAATCATCTTTCACTGTGTTTCGTTATCGGAATAAGATTAATTATTTATTTTTAATGATTTTTTATTCTCTAGTGAATTAAGATTTCTTTTTTTTTTTAAAGATAAATTCTTTTATAAAAGTTAAATATATGGAAACATCTATAGCTATGTATTTTAATATATTTTGAAATGCTTAAATCAATGGCAAAACATTTAAACTCTTTGAATGTTCTTTTTTTCATAATTTCTCTATTGTAAGAAGCTGTTCAACCATTTATTTCATAAAAATGTTTTGATAATTTTTCCCTTAATTATTAAAATCTAAGTTCTTTTTTATTGAAATATTTTTAAACCTTAATTCATGTAATTCTGGGTACATTTGCAAACAACAGTCTGTATTTATTCACATACACAACAGAAAGCTTAGTCAGCGATTTGTTAAAAATATCGATATTGTTTTACCAAAATATAATCACTGATTATTAATAGTTTTTTAAATAATTTTTGATTTGTGTATCTGTGTGTGTGTGTTAAACCTCAACAATAATTAAGTAGAGTCACGTAATTTGAACAGTAATCTCCATTGTTGTTTACCTAATTACTTTTCAAAAGGCTTTTGAGAAAGTTCATTTATAAACTTAATTAGCTAATTCTAACTTCCTGACATTAATTAATATGCCTACAATAGCTATTTATGAAGTAAAACATATTAATGGCGAACTATAATGTTATGATCTTCTATTCAAACTTCAGCATGATTTTGATGAAACAAATGTAGATTACTCCAGCATTATGTTTACATTGAATTAATATCTCAAAATAAATTGTTCCATAGAGTTTTATTTATCAAAAGCTGCCAAAATTAGTCAGGCCTAAAGTTAAAAATAAGAAATTACCAATACTTTTTTTCTGCATTATAAGTAGTTTCGGGGATTATACAGTTTGAAAAATCTGCTTTCTGTGCACTATACATTCTACAACCATGCATGTAATTTTCGTACTTCTTTTTTATTTATCACAAAATGAAAACGATTTAGTTAATAACATAAATATGTTTCCTGCCAAACTCAAAACGAGTACAAAAATACAAACTATTATAAAAGACAAAATCTAATACACTGCAAACAGATTTGACTTTTGCAATTATATGCTTTTTGGAATGATGGTTCTTATGTTTTACAAAAAAATCATGTATAGTATTTTATAAAAGAAAATACGAAACGTTGAATATTAATGGTCTCATAAATTGTTAGACGATGTTTATTCAAATAAAAATTCTTATATGTTGGAAAATAAAAAATAAAAATTTGGTGAAAATGTACAATAGAATAAGATGTTTTATACATGACTTAGATATAAAAAATTCAAATATTAGTGACAATTAACATAGATTGCTTTTTCTTTTTCTAAAACTCTTCCACAAAATATTTTAATACTTGCCAAATTTCACATCCATGATTGTCAATGGTATATTTAATTAAAAGAACTCAAAAATGAGCGACTTCTGAAATTTGTACGTTAACTTTATTAAAAAATGTGATAAATAGACTTATATTCTATTCTTTTATTGATCATGGTATGTCACCATAAGAAAAATCATTGTTGACTAATATTTGACTTTGAGAGAACTATATATAGTTAGAGTTCAATATATAATTATTCCTCGAAATTGAAGAAAATGGACTTTGTCAGCGAAGTTTCCTTTATGATGAAAAACATCATTGATGGGTTTCTACCTGTCCATGATGTATGCAATGCGTACGTTTTTAAATAATAAAAGCAAGAAATATCAATAAAATATCAATTTTAAAATACTGCTCAAACTATTTAAAATTAATAAAGATAAATAAAAACTCAATAAATGATAAATAAAAACTCGCATGTATGAAACAGTTATTCTTGTTTAGCAGAAAAGAAATATTTATGCAAGTTTCCTTTTGGGTATAAGCCCGAAGAATTCTGCTTGCTAATCAGTATCAATTTGAATATTTTGTCCCTTTATATATAAGCAAATTTTGGTGCATTTTACTCTTATTTACTCGCATAGTTTTTTTACTTTGCTTTTCCAAATTAGTATAAATTCTGCCATACCTTTCGACCCCTACACTTTGCTTTATTAGATAATTAATCAATTACCTATAACTTGGAAATGATTCAACTGTTTTACCATTTTAGAATATTTTTGAGTACTTTAACTTGTGAGAAATTATCTGACAATGTAAATTCTGGAAAAGCTTCTCTCTGATTATATATTTGTCCCATATATTTCTAAATCTTAAATTAGCCATAACTTATTTCTCAGTCTGTGCTTATACTTTGAAGCTTGTTTTGACATTGCTTCAACAGATACGAATTTTAATATATGCAAAAATATTTATTATAAATATTTAATAACATTTGTAAAAATATTTATAATATGTAAAAATATTTTAATACGTAAAAACAACGAACAAAACTAAAATTTGCAATCTGTAAAATCATTATGAGAAGGAAATTTCTATTTTTTCCCCGAAAATTTTTATATGAAGGATTTTAATGAAAATGACTTTGAAATTTAGTGTAGTGGGACGTTAGGGCCAGGAACGTTTTACAAAAAAAATCCTTCTCTGTGAACTTAGACTTACATGAACTGATGCTCTGAACAAAGTGGTACTGAGAATAATTTGTATTATTACATGTATCGAATATATATCTTTTTTAAATTATAAGGTAAACAAGAAAATTCTTGCCGTTTTCACTTTGCCATTGAAGTGAGAATAAGCATGCAAATTAGTGTATGACATGGTTGAGACACTAGTCGGTCGAGAGTAGGAATATCAGTCGTTATAAAAGCAGGTCCACCTCGCTCGTTCATCAATCGTAACTCATATAGTAGGGAAGAAAAATGGACGTGTAGGAGGAGCTCATTCGATCTTGCTTGCCTTACGACTTCAAAGTGGGCTCATCAGCTGCTGCATCAAGTCACCGAATGTGACAAGCATTTCGGGACAGTGCTGTGAATGAACATAATATGACAAGGCTTTGGTTTCAGAAAATCAGGATGGGAGATTTGCCCTTTTGGTATGAGGCTGATGGACTAGTCATCAAGTGGTTCACTATAAGCTGCTAGCGGCAGGCCAAACGGTCAATACGGACCTGTAGTCGAAGCAATTGGAATGTGTTAAGCACTGGTTAATTGTAAAGGCGTACTGTTCTTGGCCGATAACGCTAGTCCGCGTGTCATGACCAGGACTACCTTACAGATAGCTTACGTACATGACCTTGCACCATTAGATTACCACGTTTTCCACTCTGTGGACAATCATCTTTGTGGAAAACCCTTCACCAATGAAGAAGACTTGTGAAAAAACCCACAGGTGCTTATAAAGTCACATATTTTTACCTCAAGGGGATTGCGCAACTGGAGACACATTGGCAGAAGGTGCTGGATGACGATGGTGATTACTTCGAGGATAAACAATAGGCTACACTTTCTGAAGGTCATGTTCTTTTGTTCCATTAATAATGGCAAGAACTTTCTTGTTTACCTTGTATTTCTAGGATAAGTTATGTTGCCCATTAAATGAGCAAGTTTTGTAAATTGCCTATTTAGAATGAAATGATTTTATTAATAAATGGTAGTAAATAAATGCAAATAATGATATATTTTGATATTTCATTACCTCGCATGCCATTTCAAAGAAGACGAATTCTTAATTATTGCTATTCAAGTAGACTTAAATACTTCAAGAATAACACCATATATATTTATATATACATACATATTTGTATATATATATTACATTAAAGGGAATTTCATTAGGTTAGACTTTATTTATTAGTATTCTTCATCTCAAATATAACTACAGCATAGATAGTAAGTTATAATTTCATTTTAATATAATATAATTAGATACGTTTTCCCATTTTGAATAAAAGTCAGAAAATATTAATAAAATAATTCTGATATTATGGCAAAATGGATGAAACTTTTTAACATTTATGAACTAATTTCTTAGAACATATATACATTTAACACAATCTAATTGCTTATAAGGGAATTTAATAAGTGTAAAATGGATGTTTTTTTTTTAACAAATCATAATAGTTGGTTAGTAAAACAGCATGCTCTAACAAAATCGAGTTGCTTCTAAGAATGTTTTAATTAATGTAAAAGAACTGGTTTTTTTTAAAATTTACTAGGAACATCAAAACTTTAAAAATATTTTGACATCGGAATTTAAAATGATAAATAAAGATATTTCACAGAAATGATAGTTATTTTTGACTGTGGTGTCGATTTTTAAAATGTTTTATAAAAATTTTCATAGAAGTATTTAAAATTTTAACACACACACACAATTTTTGCTGTCTTTAAATTCCCATAAATCTTTATTAAAAAAAAACGAGGAAAATTTTTAAATGTATACATGTTTTCCAAATTTCTGAGTAATACATGTAATGCTATTTCCATTAAAACTCATCAATTTTATTTTGCATAGTATTTCAAACCAAAACATTTATCAGAAAAAAACTATTCTAAAGAATGCATAGAGAAGAAACTGCAACACACAATTTCTTATCAATGAATTCTTAAATGCACCATCTTAAAGAAATATTTCCTGCGTTTTATTTTGAACTGAAATAGAAAAGTATTTACGTAAGTTTTAAACGATTTTCTGTGTTTCTTAATGCTATTACTGGATAACGTCAGAACTATTTATTTAAGCAATTTAACAACAAACAAATTGTAACATAATGTGTATTGGTAACCAACGTATATTAACCTATCAGAAAATATCTGCGTACAAGCCCACAGTAAATACTCTAAAGAATAAAAGTATATTATAGTGGGTAAACATTAATTCAATTTTTATATAAAACAATTTCAGAAAATTAGCACACATTGTTTCAAAGTAATAATAATAAGTAAAAATTACACAAAAAACAGTCAGAAAAGGTTTGCGTACCAATAAGAAAAGTTTTTAAGAAATAACTTCCATAGACTGTCAGTTAAACTAATATCTGGTTGGAAAACCTTCATGCCTAAGAAAATCTTCCAATCGCTTAGGTACAGAGAGAACTATTTTGGCAGTTTCAGCACGTGAATTTTATTCCATTCCTTCATAATTACTCTTTTCAACTTTACTTTTTACTTTTTTCGATGTTACGTTATGTTGCCGAATCTTGCGTTACAATAAGTCCCATAAATTTTCGATGGGGTTTAATTCTTGCGATTGGGGAGGAGTAGGCAACTGATTTTTAATACTGTACAACAACCAGAGCTTTACGATGTGCCTACATCGTGTGTTCTGGATCATTGTCTTGTCGAAACCAAAAGTCTTCGCCAAATTTCCCATCTTGTGCACTCTGTTTCAAATTTTCCTTTAATATATTTAGGAATACCATATGATCTAATGTGGAGTCGATAAAAATTAATTGACCTAACCCACTTGTCCTCATGCACCCCCAAAGCCACCCCCACCTTGTAACTGTAGGCAAAAGATTTGCTTCTCAAAAGCCGTACCTTGTTTTCTTCACATCTACTTAAGCCCTTTAATGCAAAAGATATGAAACTTCATCAGAGAATGGTATTTTTTTCTAAAACTCATTGGTTTATTTATATATTTATTGGAAAAATTTAAACAATTTGTGCTCATTGTCAGATGAAATGATGCTCGAGTGGTGCTCGAGTGGCTTTCTTCGAGCTACATGGTTATGATAGCTAGAATTTTTCAGAATATTTCGTACAGTATCATTTCTATAATATCAATTACTATTAGAGATGCAGTAATCTTTGGATTTAAAGGTACGGATTTAACGATGCATCTTTTTTCTCGTAAAGTCAACTTAGATGGTCGGCAACTCCGAGGCTTTGAAATTACATATTTCGATGACCAGTAATTATTGATCATTTTTTGGATAAAGGAATAAGTTCTTCCAACTATCTTGGAATTTGTTAGAAGAGTTTTACTTTCATTCCTTAATCTTATGATGATTTTCTTTTCATCCGAAACAATCTCTTTTCCTATAGAATCCATTTTATACCTACTTGTTTGCAAGTAATAATGTATCATATCAACAAAACAATAGTTTTTATTTTATTTGTTGTATTGCCACCAGAGTTAAACTGAATAAGTAGTAAAAATAAATGCAGACGATATTTCCTTTCATAAAAGCTCACGGAGGCTAAAAAATGAAGTTTAATTTGCAAATATCTTTCTAATTTGTCTCACTAGAATGTTTACTATGCGCTTGTATGCAGACTTTTTCTAGCAAGTGTGTGTGTATATATATATATATATATATATATATATATATATATATATATATATATATATATATATATATATATATATATATATATATATATATATATATTCAATATATTCAAATAATTTTTCGAAGAAAACTAGTTGCTATAAAACAATCTAAAGAGTCATGAAAGAGACAATTTCAACAATTTTTTAACTGTCTTGAAACTTCAAGCTTTGCTACTACAAAAGTAAACGTACAGTAATGAAGGGGGACTGAAGCGAAATCAAAGACAGGTACTAAAAAAAGTAAAACAACCCTCAAACAAATCAGAAAACATAGAACCTCGTTTTCTTCTGGCAATTGGTTGTTTCTTTTTCTTACTCGGAATAAAATAGAAACGTGATCGGGTTAGGAATTTAGTTCTTCAATCATTTGGAAACTCTCCTGGTAAACAGAACGTCTAGTTCAGTTATGCAGGAAGCTAAAAAACAAAAAATTACCGTTTATAAGAAGGGTCGTTCTACAAAAGAGGTGGTTTGAGAACAAGCTCCTAAATGTCCTGGCAGTCTGTAATTTGATTTAAAGAAGGACAATTAAATTAAAAAGTACTTTACCAAAATTTACAGTAAATCAATAACGTTCGACAATAGTTCTCATTAGTAAGTTCTTATAAAAGGATTAACTTAAAAAAGTGCTTTTCCTTCGGAAAAATTTCTTAATTTGATGTTAGAAATATGATTCTTTTCTTCGAAGGAAAAATTTATTTATAGCGTTCTGCTTCTTTTATGAATTGAAAACTCCACATTGAATTCTATAGAAAATATTTATACTGGAAATTATCAAACGCGTCTTTTTGGATTGTAAAACCTTCTTATTTTAGTTTATTTATAACATCAATGAAAATATATTTTTTTCACTTGTAATTTTAAAAGAATTTTGTTTTGGTATTTACTTTTAAAAATAATAAGAACCTTTTAAAGATATGTTGCCTTGTAATTGTTAGGACAGTGTAACAATTGATTGCAATATTTCCTCCTATAATTTCTCGCTCAATGTAGATATTCAAATAAACGACAAATTTCATTTGTAACACTTATATAAAATAATTTATCAAAAATTATTTTTAAGTGAATTTTAGCACTCGATTATTTTTCACATTTGGCTTTACATTAAGCTAGATAAAACTTATTATTAAGATCTGGTGAAATGTTAAAGTAATGGAATCTGTTCTTGTTCACACATCATGAAAATGTATATATTCTAATATTTATTTAATTTTTGCAGAGGAAAAACGAATTTTTATCTTTAAAATTAAAGGAATATGAAATTTAAGGTAACTGTATCTTGTTACCTAAAAACAAATTTCTTATGTACCTAATTTTAATTGCTTTTTAATTCGCAAAATAATCTTAAATACAACTTTTGGATCATTGATAATTTTAATGTAACATGATAAAAATCTTTACTCTGGTATCTTTTACATCAGATAGTGGATTGCCAAACATACACGATTATTTTATGGTAATTACCAATTTAATGTCTGCAAAATGTACCTCTTTAGTTCATTTTCAATGTTATTATTGCTTTAATTCTTTAATGCCTTATTTCGTCTCACATATTTTTCTGAAAAAAAGTATCATTTAAGTTTTTATAGTTGAAAAATAAGTAAATCGTAAGTACCCATTGTACCATTACCATTGCTATAAGCAAGATTTTCTCTAACATAGTAATGGCAAAGTAAAGATATGTGACGAAGAGACCCAAATGAGTATATATCATTACGAAATGATGTGAGCATGAATTGAAATTTCAATCTTGAAATACTGAAATATATTCTAACTGTTATCTATGTGTACAAATTTATCTGGCTATATATATATATATATATATATATATATATATATATATATATATATATATATATATATATATATATATATATATATATATATATATATATATATATATATATATATATATATATATATATATATATATATATATATTAAAAATAACAAGTTACGAATTATTGACGAGTATTGCAATTAGAAACCTGAAGAAAAATTTCGTTATTTATCTTGAACATACAGTTAATCAAATTTAGTAAGAACATATGAAAAAAATTGTCACTGTATTTAACATTTTAATTATTTCAGAGTAACTTAAAATATTCTGAAAAATATTTTTCGGGATGGTTGTAATTATCATGAGAAATATTTAACTTCCCTGGAATTAAATGGGAATTATGAACATTTTTTCGGAAAAATGAAGAAACTCCTTCATGTTGGCGATTTTTTTTTATTCATTTAATCCTACAAAGATGAAGAATTTCAATAGAAACTGAACTCTTCAACACATCTGATTCTTTTTAAGACATTCCCTTGGATTTAAATGTCTATAATTAATATAAATTAGTAAAAGTTCTTTTCTTTTGAAAATTATGAATTATGTGTGCATTCTATATATATTCATATTTATAAAGTCCGTTAGAAATATTTTTACTTAACAATGAAGCCTTAACTTTAGCAAACGTAACTAAGCTATTCCAAAATATTAAAATGCAGAACTTGTGTATTTTATAAGCGTCTTAAATATATTTTATCACATCATTTCCATATTGAATAAAATACTTCAGAACGACAACAGTGCATAAAGATTACGTGACTAAATACATTAACGCGAATTTTGCAGAATCCTCAACAGTATTTTATTCCACTTACCACCTAAAAAATCATTATTTACAACAATCATTTGCATAGAAAAATATATTACATTGTTTCTGAAAGTAGTTTGCTACAGTTTAAATTACATCAGCAAATCAAAGAATTGTCGCTTTCAGAATTATGAAAATATATCACGAGACAGAATTTAAGTCTTGAGCTGGAATCTGTTTCCAGAAATAATAAGTTTAAGATTATGACTTCTTCAACGAATGAAATTTATTTATGGTTAGTAAAATATATACTATATTATTAATTACTATATAAGTTATTTCCATAAAATGGTATTTTTTACGTAAAAAATGGCAGATTTACAAATCGTAAATATAGTTCCTTCAAATAATTGTATGCTAAATATTAGTATAGTCGAAGAATAAATTTTCTTCGACTATACTAAAAATATAGCAACTAAAATAAATTCTCAAAGGGGATTCATTTGCGAAAAACTTATTAAATTTCGTTTTATATAAGACTTCATCCTGAAAAATTTAACGTAAAAACAAGATTTCTCGTAAAATATAATTTTTTTTTTACAAACATTTAAAGATGGGTTGGATACCACGTCGTGAAGACTCAAACAGTCGGAAGCTCTTGTAAGGGATTTGAACATCTATCATGTCTTTGATTTCTGATGGACATTTCTTAAGTAATGGGCTGTATTTATGATTCATGATTCGTAAGGCGGAAAACTAAGAAAATTCCTCGAGCATTCACTCAAATTTTATACATACATATATATTCATGCATGTAAATTCAAATATATATCTCAATTTATTTAGCGATATAAAAATGTTCCCAAGGTGACGTATTGTGACATGTTCGATGACGTAAATAAAATGGTTTCCAAAATAGAGTTTTCTGCATATTTTTATAAGTCTCCGTCTTTATGAAGTAATAAAAACTAGGTTGCCAGATACATAGCGTAAAAAAATCACCAACTCCAAATTTGGCATCCTTATAGGCATTTGTACCCTTCTTTTATGTAAAAAAATACGTTTTATACAAAAGAAATTTAGATATTTATTTGTACAAAAAAAACTCTTCGGTATAAAAAATAATTATGAGAAAGTCTACCGAATAATCTAATGTGTAGACTTGCTCGCGTTTGTTTCCCGCTCCATTCCTGAGACACACACACAATTAATTGTTTTAGCATACCATTTTTACATACTAACCCCAAAACTTTATAAAAAGACCATTTTGAAATTTTATAGCAGTTTTATGATTTTGATCTTAAAAGTAGGAAGTTAGAGTGATTGATTTCAGCTTTATCTTTTTAAAAAGATAAAGTTGAAGTCATCTGACCAAGGCTTTGTTGTAGACCAAAGAGTGCTAAGTTTAAAGATGGTTTTGACTCAAGCTAAATGAGATGAAAATATGTTCAATTACAATAAAAATTATTTTGATAAATTTTATCTTAATGATCACACATACATAAACAGTCAAGCTTTTAGAATATGAGCTAAAAGAAAGTCTGATCATGGATTATTCACATCAATTATGTGGACTGAATAATAAGCTGCTATAAAAATATGGATACTTGCTTCATTTTATGACAAAGTTGCTCTTAAAGTGAGGAAATTGCATTAGCAAATACTTTGAATAACCTTTCAATAAGCATACGATAAGGAATTTTATCTATTCTTATCCATTCTTGCTTCCATAATCTATTGACAAGTGGTTATCAAAATAAGGGAAGTACCTCAGATTTATAAACAATCCTTTATTAAAAAATATGGTCAATGACCGCATTTGATTTGCAATACAGCTTGAACTTGCCAAGAAATCGATTTATACAAGTGTTAAATATTGTTCAAAGGAATATTGTATCATTTTTCATGGAGGTACTGTGAAAGTTCTTGGAAAGGTGTAGTTGATGACTATCGATTCCGCATTCAACATGCTAAACTAGACAATAATAAATCATAATATGTTAACTGTGTGGGCCAAAAAAGTTACTTAATTCCATCTTCATGTTCACAAAATCATTACTGGAAAAGTCCCTCTGCATGGATAGGTGCATTATCATCTTGGAAAATTTCATATTCTGCCTGATCAGCTAACATTTCTTGATACATTTCCCCACATCTCCAGTGGCTCAGTAGCTTCACACGCTTACCATTAAGATCAGCAAATGAAGCATCATTTGCCGCTGTCATTGATTGGGAGGATGACCACACATTTTCCTTCACAGGATTGCTGAAGTTAGGGATCTGTCCAGGTTAATCTGTGATGCTCAAACTCCTTCAAATGGAGTGGTATGGATGAGAAGAGGAGAATGCTAGCTCAAGTGTGACCTCATCTCATGGGCGAGTATTCCAAATCCACTAATTTTAAGATACACACCGGGTCTCGCCTGGACCGCTTTGCATGTATATATACTTCTCCCAGTTATCTTTCATTTCAAGGTTATAACTAGTCCAGTAGGAAACCATGAAATAGCTGCACAAATCCATCTCAATGCTTGATAATTGGTAAGAGACAATCACGATTATACGCTTATGCAAATGTCCTCCAAACTTACACCAACCGTGTTGTAGGAAAAAGTGCGAAAAACGATTCGTCAGACCATATTACTTTCTTCCATTTATTAATCGACCCTGATTTTGAGATTGTGATTTTACTGTACACAAAGTTTTGCCTTATCATCTGTGGCAAGTCGTTTCGAAATAGCTGCTCTGCCTTAAATGTTCTGTTTACGAAGATGCCTTCTGATTGTAATTAGTAACAATGGAAAATACAGGTGCTGATTGAGTTCTGCGTTCAATTCTGCCGCAGTTTCCGACTTTTTAGACATTATAATCCACATCAATACATGCTGGTTCTCTTTCACTGAGCTTCTCTTTTCATTAACTATTTTATTTTCCAAGCTTATCATTCCGCGGTCAGGGTATACTGATATGACTTCAGACACCGTTCCTCTAAAGTTGGTATGTTTCCACCGTACTCCTAAAAGTTGGTATGCTTTCCCCCGTACTCCTAAAAGTTGGTATGTTTCCTTTGTATTCCTAAAAGTTGGTATGTTTCCTCCGTACTTCCACAAAAGTTGGCATATTTTCTTCGTTCTCCTAAAAAATGGTATCTTTCCTCCATACTCCTAAAAGTTGGCATGTTTCGATTGCACTTGCTCCAACTAGACGGGCTTCTACAATTTGGCCTCTTTGAAAATCTGAGAATCCCGATATTTTACGCCTTTAAAATATTCAAGACTTAGAAAACTTCAATATAGAATTACCAAATACTACCAGAATGTATACACTTTTAAACATTATAAAAGCTATTATACTAAATGCTTACGAAGTGCATTAAAAATATCATTTAGGTTTACAGGTGTTTCCATTATTTTAATAACCACCTTATAGTTAATAGCAAATTTCAAAACATCATCCTTAAATCTGTTGACACATTAAATCTTTTCAGCAGTGTTTGATGGAGCTTAAATCGTTATTTTCAACTGACAGCACAAGACTTTTGTTTTTATATCTGGAACAAAAGTCTCCGGTTAATAAATACTTCTCCTGAAAACATAACCTACGAACCAAGCTTGAATTCATTTTTAAATGTCGCTAAGCTCCCATAATTTATTCAGAATACTTTACATAATATTAACGATGTGTTTGTCGGATTGACACTCTACCTGATTATTATCTTTTTCTGAATTATCTTTCAAGTAGCGAATGGCAATAGTTTTTTCTAATGTTCTATTTTTTTTACACAAACGGTCTTGAGTTTTTTTTTATTGCATTATTATTTGAGTTACTTATAATAAGTATTATTTACACCATTTATAGTACTATTTTGTGATTCAAAGCAGAGAATGTGTGTTTCTAAACAATACATAAACTGTTCTGTGTTATTGTAACCCAAAGAGCTTTCATTGAATGATTTATTACACAACGAAAATTATGCTTTCAGATGTCGAAAATTAAACGAGACACAATATCTACATAAACAATCTGAAATAAATTTAAAATATTTTCGGAAGGGCGTGCATTTAGATTTGATTCTAAATATCAGTGGCATAATCCTAGTATCCATAACGCGATGGATTTGGTGACATTAAGATTCGGATTGTGTGTTTATGTATTGCCATTTTGAGATTCACGTTTTTTTTTATTATGAAACGCTCGTCTATGCTGATGGTTATGAATCGCGTGAATTTTGCCGTTGGCAATATTTTTGAAAACCACGTCAAACGTGTTACATGTACTAAGATTTTATTATATCAGATAATGAGCATTCATGCAATATGTAGAATTTACTACAATCTGCGTAAAAATAAATATGACATTAAAACATGGTTTTAATAGGTCGAAATTTTGAAGCTTAGTGGAATGATGAAATATCTTGTTTGAACAGACATATTTCTTACAATGCTTTTATCAGTAAGAGACGTTTGGCAATATTAAATAAAGTAGCACCCTCAGTATGGCAATTTCTAATCATGTTAAATTTTAGCTCTCTAACTTGTAGTAAAAAGTTTCAAATCTCACGCAAGGAACTTCATTTATAAAAGCTTACTGTTTCAAAAAACCAATGTATTATTTTCAAAGGATTAAAAATTTTAATTTCAGCTTAATGGTAAAATCCCATTATACGTAACGCTTTTGGCGCGGATTTCAAAAATGTTGCCAATGTCGAAATTCATGCGGTTCATAACCATCAGCATATGTGAGAATGTCATCATCAAACACATTGTAAATCTCAAAATGGCAATACATAAATACATAATCGGAATTTTAACGTCGCCAAATCCATCGCGTTACGGATACTAGGTTTAAGCCCAGCTTAATTAATTGTTTAAATAAAATATTTTATTTCTTAAAAGTCACTAAATTAAATTTTATATTTTATTTCACAAAATCTGCGTTGCAATGTCATCATTAATTTAGAGAGAAATATATTTACTTAAATATTTCAGCTAAAACTTCTTACAATTTTTTCATAAATTTGAACTTTAATAATAATAAAGGAAAAGTACTTTTCAGATTTAAGCATTCATTATTATCTAGATATTTTTGAATACCAAAATTTAACATTTTTTTTTAATATTGCAAGGTGTCATATTTATAAATACTCAAAATTTCGCATCCCTTTATAATTTAACTAAAATATACTTCTGTGCAATGCCTTTCTAAAAAATTAAATCTAAAATATTCTAAATTAAATATCAGAAATAATAAATAAGATATTTTAATATTTGATGATCTTGTTGTCCTAAAAGTAGTTTTTATGTATCACCAATACTATTAATTTTCCCGTCATGTGACTGACAATCTAAAAAATGTTTGGTTTCGAAAGACTTAAAATTAATGCACTTTAACAATCTGTAAAATATATGGTAATGAGACTATGATCTCTCTTATGTAAATAATAAATAATGCTACTCATCCCCCCTTCAGATCCTCGATTTCCTTAAGGTCAACGGTCTGATGGACTTTGTCTGACTTCGTCAAACATTTTGAGGATAAGCCACAACAACAACATAATGTATAGTAGTATAAAGTTCTGTAATATTATTACGTATTTTACATGCTAAGTATACGATACTGTAACTCGAAGGCTTTCATTATCAAAGAAGTATTTGGATTGATCACTTTATCTTGTAAACTAAGCTAAAAAGCAATGGGTATCCGTTCTGCTCATTGATGAGTTTTTCTTAGATTGTGATGTGTTTGTGCTTAATAGATTAGAAAGCCTACTATGGGAATAGATCTATATCTTTAGGTAGACTTATATATATATCAGTGCTCAGATATATAGGATGATATACTGGATGTGTTACAGAACAATCATCAATGTAGCTAGTTGCAGAAGCAATTAGCTACATATTCATTATGCAAACTAATTATAATTACCTTTACACTATTCACCGTGTATGTAATATCTACCGTATATAATTCTCTTGATGACTTTTTACTAATTATTTATTTTTAATTTAATACTTACTTTTGAAAACCAGTATATTTACGCTTTTGGGAAACAAAAGTTATGGTACACGATGAACATTTTTCTACATTGGCATTTTCTGATTTTTCAAAGATACTATATCCAAATCACTGATTTAATTTAAAATTTGAGTTTCTCTTTTCATACAACTAAAATTTCACTTAACAAGAAAAGTATGTTTAGGATGGCAAAAGGGTTTTTATGTTCAACCGTAAAGAATTCTTAATACTCTTAGTAATTGTGCTAATGTATGGAATTTTCTTGTTTGTTCTAACGTAATCGTAATTGGTGATAATTTTAAGCTGATAACGCCGAACTCTTTCCCATATAATTTGGAGAAATTGTAATCCAAATAACATTGAAGGAGTACTTTCTGGGGCTTAGATTATGTAGAGGATGTGTGACATCCTGTCATAGAGCATGTATGGAATGTCTTTGGGAAGCTGATCTTTAACACTAGCAATAAATTTTGAATGAACTTCATACGTAAAATCCTCTCCAAGCACAGCATACTGCTGAAATTCAAACATCTTACTATAACTTTCAACAGCTAAACTATCTACTACGTTATCTACGTTATATTATATTTTTTGATAATTTGCTCTGATAATTTCAAGTGCTTTTGTTTGCATGGAAAGAAACAAAGCTTTTCGGGGAATTTTTGAGAATTTCTTGCACTTAATCTACACTGTTAATAATTTTTTTTCATTTCTTCTCTGACAAAAACTTGATACTTTTTTCCTAAAAATCACATAAAACAAACTAATTTTTCTGATTTTTTAATGAATATCTAAATTTTTGGGGAATAAAAAATCAGCCTGTATCTGAAATTTAAAAAAAAAAAAAAAAACACCTATAGAATTTTACAAGAATGAAGCGAATGAAAAAAGAATGAATATATCAAGTCATAAGGTTCAAGCAAATTTCTATAATAATGTATGGTTTATTTTTCTTTACATTAAAATACAATTTATTCATATTTATCAAAAAAAAAATAATAATTTACATTCAATTTAAAAGGATATAATTACTTTTAATCTACTATGCAATAAGTTTTATTGATAATCCCTTTAAAAAGGAAATAAATGTTCGTGTATTGCAATTTACATCAAATGATATTTAGTTTCTCTAAAAGTTTTCATCTAATTAATATAATAAAACAATACTAAATATAGTAACATGGTATTCCTAAGAGACTTCATGAAAAATATTTCCAGGCAAAAGGAATCTTCTGAAAAACTAACAAGTAGTTGTAAACAATACAGTTAGATCAGTAAACTGTTTGTCCGAACAATTAATTTTCATTTATCTCTTAGTACCGCATGAAGTGATTTACAACGCAAGCGTCTCTATGGGGACACAACTGAGCATGAAATTAATTAAACTGCCGCTCATTTAACGAACTTGGAACTTGTTCAAAAACAACTTTTATTGTTGTTATTGTAACGTTTGTGTTGGAGGAAAGCATTCCATTCCTTAAGGATTATAATTATTTTTGTCATAAATGAATAAATTAAATTTTTGTCACTGGAAAATTAATTGAAATTCGAATAATAATTACAGTTTAAATGTAATTCTTTCTAAATATACTCTACAGATAATATTCCATTTTCTTTTCAGCGATATTTTTTTTTTAACTTTTTGAGTCGAAATTTCATTTGTTTTATAAAATACGACTGGGAAATAATTTTATTATTTTTCTTGCTAATTTAATACAAAAGTTTCAGCAATATTTTTCCTGTTTTTATGTATTTTCTTTAGCAATAATTTTTAATTATAGTTTTGAGAAATAATTATTGGATAAATTATTTATTTACACATAAAATGTTCAGTAAGAGATAATCAGAAATTAGGGCATTAAATTACGGGAAAATTAGGAGAATTGATATTAATATCTGATCATTTAATGTAAATTTATTAATTTTTAACTTACTGTGCAACATCAAAAAGAATAATAAGAGTTTTGGATTTTATAAGTTCCTACAATGTGTTATAAATCTTTTATACCAATTCTTACATTAAAAATGAATTAGTTACTTAAAATTTCTTATACGTTTAACATTTTATTTAGGTTAATGTATAAAGAAATACACGATGACATTTTTAGATAAAATGCTTTTAAAAAAAACTCAAATGATATATTAAAATAAAATTTTGAAACAGATTTTAATACATTTATAATTTAAGCTAAAAGATATTCCATAAAATATATTAATACTGAATGTTTTATGTATTACAGCGACAATTAAAATTTGTAAAATGTCTGCATCCCTTGCCTTATCCCAAAATTATAAGTTATAAAAATGAAACTATTATTATGTTTTGTTTTTCAGTATAATACACTGTAAATAAATTCTTAATATAATAATTATAAACTTATACACTCTCAGTGGTTGAAAAGGGTTTTACTATATTTTTCAAGCGGAAGGTTTTACCAACTTTTTAAAATTTTTAAGAGTGTAAATTCTGAATTATGTAATTGAAATTAGTGAAGAATTATTTTAACGTCGGAGAAATCTACCTATGTCTTCTTTTATTGTTGTTTTCTTTTATTAACAATCTAAAATCTTTATCTACACATTTTTTAAAAGTTAAATTTGCTAAATTTGTTTCTTTTCCTTTTATGCGTGTCATTTGTTAATCTGTTATTGTTGTTGCATACCCTCTTTGGCCAGCAACGCTAGACCAAATCCATAACGTTGACCATTTCCAAAAAACCAAGCGCCGTCAAGGGATCGTTAAATAAATCATGCTTGGATAGCCCCCAGGCACTCAAAGATGTGTTCTGGTGTAGCTTGTGCCGTGAAACAGTTGGTACAAGTCTCGAAAATGTTGGTGCCCTCAGAAAATTTTAATGATCAGAGGTGACCACTTCGAAAGCGGGTAAGAGCAGTTTGTTTCTTTATTTATGCCTGACATTGCTAAAGTTAGTTTACTGCTACTACTACGGTAGTTATTTTAATTTAATAAATAATCTTTTATTAATATTCTCCACTAATGTAAATTTTCTAGTTTTGAATTTAAGATTACCCTTTATTGTTATATTTATATGATGTGAATAAAGGTATAACTAACCATTCTTTTAATTTAGCAACTCTCTTTCAAATATATATATATAAACAAACATTGGAGGGAAAAATTGTGAATATCTTCAGTTTTTTAGATGCATTATTCGAATTTCTATATTACAATGACATTAAATATCGGTAAATTTATTTTCATTGTTTAATTTAACCTAGAATGTACATAATGAAAGAATTAAAAATTTTCTTCTTTGAAAAGGTCATTCTGACAAAACTTGGCAAATTTCAGGGAAAAAAATGTTTGGTTAAAATCGATATCACAATTCTTTCGATCGTATTAAACGTCACAAACTTCCGTGTATATTTTTAAAGATCTTATAACAGATCTTCACCCATTGCTCTCTAGCATCTTTCGAGTGATATTAATGCCAATTTTTCTTCGGAATACAATAAAATAATTTATCAATTTTAATACCAGTCTGAAAATCAAATTATCGAGGAACTAAGTTATTTAAATTTATTTTTATTTGATCCCAAACCCTAGTCTAAAATATAAACTGTTAAAAAAGCGTAGTAGTATTAAAACTAAATACTTAATGTTTGAAAAACTAATATTTAATATTTAACTAATAAAAAAGTATTTTTTAAGTAAACTATTGCAAAAAAATATACAGTACATTCCTATTTTTAAATTTTATACTTAAGTCTTTTTAGTATTCTTTTGTAGGGAATGTACCAACCTGCTGAATATAAATCTGATTGTATAAGGAGCGTTTATGTACAGCTTTTCTAAAAAATCCGTTATACTAAGCCAATTTTGAAGATGTAAGAGAATTTCGAAAAATATTCTTTTCAAATGCTATAACAACACTGTTTCACAAAACATTAATACTTTGATTTCCAAAATCTAAGCATAGAATTGAAAACTGCGGTTGAATGAAAAAATATGCGAGTAAAATATATGAAAGTTAGTGATACTTATTATTCTGCTTTTAATTAAAAAAAGCACAGTAAAATGCTATATGGAATGTTTAAGAATATCTGACTTTTAAAGTCTTTAACTATTTTTTGCTGATTTGAATTGATTTTTCGATTAACTGCTTAATTTTTGGAAACTGCTTAGTTCGAAATATGTTCTTAGTAAATTTATAAGTTTTAAAAAAGTATCAGTTGTTTCACTTGAATTCTGATTCATTAAATAATTTGGTTCTCTAATGACTAGTGTGAATCAAAAGTTCGTTTGGATACTCACATTTAAATAGTTTTACACAATAATCCATGTTTATAAAATATTACATTTGAAAGAAAAACTCTTCGATGTCTTGAAATGTCCCATAATTGCATCATCTATGTTGCATGTGATTGTTTTCGATTGAAAACAAAACCCTATAATTTGCAATAAGTTATTATTTGCCAATTTATAATGTTGTTTTGCCATTTTCCAGCATCGCGCGTTGTTCGAATCAGTAACCATCGCATCAAGTTCATGCAAATGTGTTGTTGTTGCTTATCCTATCTGGTTACCCAGTAAGCTAAGCCAGATCCATGAGACAGTGAACAACAAATAGTCCAAAACAAGAAGAGGACTTAGAAACAATATCTGTTTTTTTTAGACCTTCGCAGGAAAGTAGATGACCAGGGGTAAAATGCGTGGTATCAGGCAAATGTTAAACCAATGAGTTCAAGACAATTATGTATACCATTATACAAGATCTCATCAGCTGAAGATTATTGATACCCAAGAGACAGACTTAGTATTGCTATATCGGCTGTTAAGGATTGTACAGACACATTATACATTCTTAGTAAAAAATACGGTTATGTGTTAGACACGAATACTTACACGGAAACAGACCTTAAATTCAAGATTGGCTATAGTTCTTTGCTCTATGTATCCTGCTTTTATTATAGTCACCGAAAACCATTTCTGACTCAAAACCTACACATTTTACATTAATCTGAAGTGTATACTTTGGAAATAGCACGCATAATTTACAAGTTTCAAGAGCATCACTGATTTTTTCTCAATATTTTTTACAAACTTTAAGTATAGCGCAGAAAAGAGCTGAAATAAACAATATCAAAAATTATAAATTACATATAATCGCATTTTTTTAAAAAAAATGATCAGCTAAAAATTCGAAAAAGCAAAAAAACTGTAAGAAGTAACTGTAACTGTAAAGAAGTTCTTTATATATTTAATAAAAAAAGCCTTTAACTGTTATGATGTAGGAAATAAAAAGTCATCGTATACAAAGTACCTAAAAATTTATACGCTTTAGAAAGCTAATACAGTACCTAAAATAAGTTAAAATATATTCCTTTTTTACAGTTGATATAGAATAGGATTTAGGAAATTATCACATGATACAAATTTTAAAAATCAAAACATTATATATTTAAGACAAAACATATATATATATATATATATATATATATATATATATATATATATATATATATATATATATATATATATATATATATATATATATATATATATATATATATATATATATATATATATATATATATATATATATATATATATGAATTAAATAAAATTAATTTGTTTCTATATATTGTTAATCAATTTAAATTGAAAAATCTCCATACACTTTTCAAGGAATGTATCAGTTCATTTTTGGAAAGATTTGATCCTTATGGAAAATGGACAGATATGAAAATTTCAGAAAAAAATGTTAACTTATAAGGAAATATTTTATTAATATTATTATCTTTCTTATTAAAGAGTATTTCTTCCCTTAAAATCTGTTTTGTTTCTTTAAAAAAAGTACTTTTATTTTATGTAGCTTCATTGGTTCTCCATAATGATTTTGACTATAAATATTCGATAAAATAAAATCCAGTGGAATTTACTCGAATACGGCAAAAATTCCCGCCAGATTTGATACCTTTATATTAAGATAAAGTTACACAATTGACAGAGAAAATGATACATAAAAATACACAACTCTAGTAAAAGCAATTTAAAAAAAGCCATTTATTACGATTAAATTTTTCTTTTGAATTTCAATAAGTATAATAACATAGTACTTACATTGTTCTTTTCATATTTTTGTTGAATTGTTTACTAAGTTAAAAAAAAAGTTAAATATCTGTATTATTTGTTTTAAATACCTCTATTTAAGATTTTAATTTCATATTAACTAGTAAAGAAATTAATTTTATTATTAAATGTTACTTGAAATATTTTAGATTCTAAGGTTCTACTCTTTGCAAAACTACTACAAAACATGACATTTATTTATTCAAAAAATTTATTCAATTAAGATTATTTTCTGCTATTATCAATTTAAAAGGTTAGATTCATTTTTGAAGTACAAATCAATTATTTAAAAATAATTATCATTACGGATGCATATTTTGAAGAAATACATACAGTTGTATTTATGTAAATAATTTTTGATTATTTACATATTGTTGCTTATTTGAATTTGAATTTTATTTGTCACGAAACGTAACTACGTCAAATAAATATGGCTAAATATCATAAATCAAAAGTCCCTACAATTGAAGTTTTGAATGAAATTTCTATCAATATATATATAGGCATTTTATTATGGCATCTTGATATCAGATTTCGTGGACATAAGCATGTTTTTAAATACTAAACATTAATGTAACTGTAACTGTATGTGTTGTACAGCTGTTTAAAAAGCGCAGAAGATGTAGCAGAATATTCTTCTTATCTTTTCATTATGAATTATCAATGACAAAATTATTTATATATTTGTAATTGAAGAACAGAAATGTGAACTAAGCACATTTCAAACGGTTGTAATCATTTGATAACACATAGATTTGAGTCAATCTTTTTTTTGCTGTAAGAAAACTGCCAATTTTCTAACATCAAAGATGTCAAAAATCAAAACTTTTGTTTTAAATCAGAAAAACTAGGTGGCACAAAAAAATTTTAAATGGAGAAAGAGTGATTTACTTTATTTCAAAATTATGATTTACTTTATTTCAAAATTATATCAAAAAGTTATTTTGTAGACAAATTATTTTAACTTTATTAACTATATAATGGGAGTAAAAATTTAACAATTTTTGAACATCAAAACTTATTAAGTTTTAATATAAAATTTAAATATTATTTAGCTTCCAAATCGTTATACCATCCATATTATTGCAATTTCTAAAACTCCTCAGGTTTTAAGTTTCTTAATGTAGATAAAAATGTTTTAATATGATTGTGTAAAGTTTAATCAGAAAATTTGTCTTAAAAGACGATTTCATTTTCTTTATTTAAAATTTAACTTAATAAAGACAGTTCATTTTTACAATTAGAGTTTAAGGTGACTTTTTACATCATAATATTAAAAGTGCTAATATTAGGATAAATTTAAATCAGCATTAATATTTATATAAAATTCAACTAAATTAAAGAAGCATCAGAACAAATACTAGGAGAAATACTAATTCCTCTTATCAAAATCACCTGTATTCAACATATTCTATATTCTCTCTCTCCCCTCCCTCTCTCAATAAATGGTGAATTTATTAGTTTGATCACACAATTTAAAATCATTAAACATGAAAGAAAAGAAAATTCTCAATTTCGAACATTATGCTGAAATTTATGCACATCTAAAAATTATATAAAAATCTGCATCAAATTATCAGTTTCAACAAGAATCTCAAAAATCACGAATGGATTATTATTAATATATATTTTAATTTTAAATAAATATTTAATAACAAACTTTTGAAAGGAACAAATCTTTACTAATAATATTTAAAGTTTTCTCTTTAATACGATTTTTTAACACTACGTATGAACAGCTATTAATTTATTTAATTTTTCTAAATTAATTTACTCATAATAAATTAAACATTAGCGGCATCTGACAGTAAAAAAGATGACAAATCTAATGAGCTGAATGATATGGAATTTCTATGCCTCAAATTTATTTGAATATTAAGTTTCTTTTTAAATAGCATATCCTCTCTTTCATTAATAACATAAAGTGATTACTTAATTGCAATCAAAATACTTGAAAAGAAAAACTTTAAAAGATATAAATGCATCAAAGAAATTACGAATTCATTAAGTGATTCATAACTTATTTAATTTTTAAAATTATTTATTAATAAAAGATATAAAATGCTTCTTTGTAATTTAATTTACTTTCAAACAAATGTTTTATTTTCAAACAATTTTTGCTTCAAAACTGATAAGAAAACCTATACGCTACCAATTACTTCATGAAAGCTATTTTCGACATCTTCATAAATTCGAGAAAAATTAACCTAAAATATTCACAAATGGATGGATTAAATAATCGATGAGAAGATGAGGAATAATTTTGAATTGAATTAATCGAAATAAATAAGTTTCACCCGAATGTTGGAAAAAGTTTTAAAATAATTGGAGAAAAATGTTAAGCAATGTGAAAATTCAAAAAATATTTATTAATAAAAAACATTTTAAAAATTAAATTATAACTATATTGTTTAAATTACACACTTATTTCAATAATCGATTATTTAAAGGATTTATTGCTTTAATGATCGAAGATGCCATCACTTAACATTCGTTTTAAGTTATGTACAAATGTATTTCTCTTAAAAACTCCCACACTATTTTATTTAAATCGGAACTAAATTAGTCATAACTTGTAAAGATTTTTGAAATATAAACAATTTTATTAAATCCTGAGTGATAAGCATTCAGCTTTCAATTTTGTATAAACATCAGGCAATATTTTTTTAATTACTTTTTATTTTAGTATAAACATTTAATGCAAATATAAATTCATCTCGAGATTTTTCGATGAATATTATATATACACACATACATATACATACTTAAATACATATATATATATATACATACATACATACATATATATATATATATATATATATATATATATATATATATATATATATATATATATATATATATATATATATATATATATATATATATATATATATATATATATATATATATATATATATATATATATATATATATATATATATATATATATATATATATATATATATATATATATATATATATATATACATATACATATATATATATATATATATATATATATATATATATATATATATATATATATATATATATATATATATATATATATATATATATATATATATATACATATATATATATATATATATATATATATATATATATATATATATATATATATATATATATATATATATATACATAAACTACATCAATTTTTGAATTTAAATAGAAAATAATATATATTGTGTAAATGTATATATAAATTTTATAAAAAATAAATAAATATTAATAGGAAAAAATTATTTTGTATTTTTGACAAAAATGTATATTTTAAAATATATATTTGGGTTTTGAATTGTTGATTTAGTTGATATTGTATTTTGCCTCTTAAATTTTTCAGTTTTATAATTTGGATATTTGTAAAATCTAGTATTAGCTTTTGTATTTTAAATTTTGTTTTGTTGTCACTCTTCGGGGGAACTGCACGAGTTTCTTAGATGTATTACTCGTTGCATATCAGAAAAGAATGTTTGTATTTCTTTTGCATAGTTGACCATAGCCCCACTGAAGAAGATATGGTCCCTATGCTTCTTATTATGTATTTTTTCATATATTGTAATAAATCCAATTCTTTATATTTAAATTTATATTTTCATATGTATAATTATCTTATATATATATATATATATATATATATATATATATATATATATATATATATATATATATATATATATATATATATATATATATATATATGTATGTGTTGTGTGTGTGTACTTGTATGGACAATGGACATTGAATAAACTAGATTATGAAAATTAAAGAATCAATCCCTAAATACTGAAATATTTTAAAGAATGTCTAACAATAATCCAACAAAGTTAAAGGAAGTTTAAAACCAGATTTATTAGTAACTTACTCTGTTTGCAATAAAACTTTTGTGATTTATAAAAACAATTTAACTAAAATCATTAAGCTATATATAATTTATTCTTTTTTACCAGAAGACTAACAAGAATTGAAATGAAATATCTAATGTATATTATCAGATAATATAAAGTGCGAGAATTTATTTTTAATCATATTTTATCATTTTCCTGAACCATTATTCTGCTTATAGCTTTCTTATTCTAGACAGAATAATAAAAATTGTACTTTAAATCCAAGAAATATTGCACCTCGCATTCTCCATATTTTTCTTCCTCTTTCGAGAATTCCCTGCTGTTAATTTAAATAAAAAAGGACAAAATGAAATAAGTATCATGCTGCTCTTTCTGATCTCGTAAAGAATTCTTGTTATGCTAGTCTTTTCAAAAATTACCTTTAAATACGTAACAGTTTCTATTTTAATATAAAAGCACGTGGTACAGAATTTTTTCTTAGTAACAAAGGCAAGTTCTTGGCTATTTTTAGCTGAATATATACATTTTTTCGCTATTTGTGACTTAAAATATGTAAGAAGGAAAATAATTTTAGATATAAAAAAATCAAAAATGTTTTAATTTTTTAAAACTACTATTAAAAGTTAGTTAAGAGTTTTAAATTTCCATCTGTTCTTCATAAAAAGAGTATCTTAAAATAGTCTGTAATTGGTTTTTTCACGTTGATTTTTCGCTTTTTTATATATTCAGTGCTTAACTAAGTTGTAAAAATAGTAAATGTTAGAGACATCCTTTTTTAACAATGAATAATTTTAATCCTGCATTTCTTTAAAAGAAATGTGTAGAATATAAGAAAATTATACTGTCTCGAATATAAACACATAAAATCAAATGCAATAAATAAACATGCGTAATAAGTAAAATTGTAATAAATTTTTAACAATCACATGATATGTAACAAACAAAAATCTTTTGCACTAAGTACAACTTTATTTTCTGAAAGGGAAAACTCAGTAAATTTTTCTACAAGACAAAACAATTGTCTGTGTTAGAAACATATATAAAAAAATTAAATGCGTGCGATTAATCTTCATTTTAGTACTCTCAATTATGTCATCAAATGACATAAATTTTTTAAATTAGATATAACAAAATAAATAATAAATAAATATATTTCTTAGAACAGTTTTTATAGTTCACTTTAAATGAATACGAAACTTAAACAATCGTTTTATTTCAAACTGACATTATATATATATATATATATATATATATATATATATATATATATATATATATATATATATATATATATATATATATATATATATATATATATATATATATATATATATATATATATATATATATATATATATATATATATATATATATAACTTTTCTTTTCATAAAGCATTTCATATGCATCCTTTTGTCCAGAAATTTCTATCAGTTGAAAAAATTAGAAATATTATTACAATATTGGAAATTGTTGCTATTGAAAGTATTAATTCAATGCAATAAAAATTATTTTAAATTTATGATTTAAAATTTTTTTTACCACTAATTTATTATTGATGGAATATGTTTATAAAAACTCTAATACCGAATAATTATTTTAATCGAATTACCATGCAGACTCAAGTAAAAAATTGATCTAAACATTGCTTAAATGAATTCTTTTTCACTTTTTCATTCTTATAATAATATATGTATATATAATGAGTTTGATAGTTTTTTTTTCCTTGGGATTACTAGAGTTTATTATACAGGAAAATCTTTCTAAGAAACATGTACTCCAGGAATTTTAAAAAAATGTTCTATCATTGCTTTTAATTGTTATACTATTTACTTAGTAAAGAATAACATCCTTTGTTTAATACATAAGTTCAGTAAGAAATTATTTTTAAAAAAAATTACTTAATTTTTCTGCATCCTGAACAAACGCCTTTTCACTTGCTTTATTGTGGCAGCCATATGTGAGGGCCTAATTCCCTCAAATTCTCAATATAGCAATCATTATCACTACTTCTTTTGACTCGGCATCAAAGATCTATGCATCAACAACTATTCAGTCGGTTCTCTCAAGAGCCAGTACTACACATAATATCCCGATGAAAGTATATGTTGGCTGAGGCACCAAAAGGAACGAATCTTTTCCTTGTCATGACTCGAATCTCACATTCATTATCGTTATATATGCCTAATAGTTGCACAGTAGTACTGGGTACCATTGGATACACATTTTCATTCACTTCTTGGCTACATAGCAATTTGCTTTTCATAAAAATAATATTGCTTCTCTAAGAAGCGTAATGACTTATGACAGTGCTTTACCATTATCCCAAATATCTTTGTCACAGCAAGATAATCAACAATCGCAACTTATTTATACTAAACTTCCTGCCAAAGCACAGCCAGTCAATCTGTAATCCCAAATCCTGGTCAGGAGAATTGCTCCTCCCACGTTTTACCATTCCCTGTCTGAAAAATCAACTATGAAACTGAATTGAAGCTATGAAGTATCAATATCTGTCAGCAAATATACTGTTTGACTTGAATATTAATGGACAACATCAGACGCTGTTCTCAGATATTAAAATATGATTTAGTGAATATTGCCCGCTGTATATTTCATATCATAGAAAAATTAATCCTATATGTCTTCCTCCTTCATATTAAACAGTAAATAAGCCCCAAAAAACAAAAGTTTTTCATTTCAGATGTAGCAATTTTAATATAAGTAGTATTATACATTGCTTAATACAATTATTCAATTTTATTTTTCATGATATTTAACACATATATCTAATCACGAGATTATAATGAAATGATGGAATAGAAATTATTAATAATAAATATTTTTGAAAATTTCAAAAGGTAAAATATTAATTTTTCCTATTCCAGTTCATAAAATACAATTTTGTTTCATACACATTTTGCTTTTCCAAGCTCCTTAATATTTTTTAATCTTTGTGAAAACAAATACTTTAATTATCCTAGTAATTAACATTTCCATAACACACACATATCAAAATTAAATTGTTCTTTCTTTTAATTTTGATGATTATGTTGTAATTTTTAAAAGAATATCTTACAAAATTTATTATACTTAATTATCAATACATTTCCAATAAGATTCGAGTTTTTTTAACCTTTTTAAACTTAACTTTTAAATTCTACAGCGCAAAAACGTGTTTGAAATAACAGCACTCTATTGGTTCTTGAAAACGGGAATTTTCCTATTGGTTATCATATTTTTAAGTAATTTCATTCATTTCAAATCACATTTATAGGAAGCATATTGTACTAATAATACTTCAATTATGACTAATTTCATTGGCTTTTATTAATTGTAGATAATTTAAATCTAGTTTTTGCTTTAAAAAATTCTTTATATAAGAGTTTTTTCATGGAAAGAGAAATAAAGGGAAAAAATATATAGCAATGCTTGATCCACAAAATATTTGAAAATATTTTGTTGTAAACAAACTTAAATAGTTATTTTAATTGAAATACCTAATAATAATGTTTGCATTGTTAGCTGATCAGACTTTAACACCAACAATTCTTGAAAATTTTCAGTACATGAAATATTTATAAGTTCCAGCGCGGATTTTTATAGAGTTTCCCAATTCACTACAAACCAAAAGTTCTGCTCGAATCAACCCTCGTATTCTATAAATGACTGCTCAGCAAAACGCACAAAACCGAAAATGTATGTCAAATACATTCTTCAGTAATTATGCGCTCATATGAATAGAAATGATTTCGATCTCGTGAATTTGAAACTCGTGATATGATTTACTTCATAAATGAATCTCACATTTAAGTAAAAAATATATACACTGAAAGTTTTCTAATATAACCAAACATAAATGTCGATATTCCTGGAAAAAAGTATAAAAAATTAAAGTAACTTTCTAATCGAGAATTTTTTATTTTTTTTAACAATTCAAAAACATACTTTAAGTTAAACTATCGTTCCGAAATATTAAAAAGTTATTCCATGGTGTTCTAATACTACTTTTTCTAAGATCTGATTTTAGCTGGGTTGAATACATGTTTCTTTTATTTTAAATCTATGGTTGATAAATATTTTCACGTACTCTTAATACTTTTTTCATGGTTATGCGTCCATATTATAGTATTAATTATTACAGTATAATTTGATAAGATCTTGGGATTGGGTGTAGAAACAGGTATCCCATGGTTAGGCCAAATATTTGGTGATAAATATTGGAGATAAAATTTAATTTCTGGTAACCCTTGCATGTTCAATGTTTTAACTGGCGTAGTTTTGGGCTTGCCATTTTGTTATTCACATTTTGGCGCCTATCTTAATGTTGAAAAATCGCCAAAAAATCAAGGTGTACCTGTAGATAAATTTTCACCAGATCTTAACATGGGATTTATCAAGAAGAATGCATTGAGTATTTATAATTAGCATTTATAAATAAAAATCTATCTCGTGGCATTCTATTCAGATTGCCCGAATTGCCGATTGCTCAGATTGCCGATTCAGTTGCACAGAACTACACTGATTAGGAATTCTCTTTAGGATAAAAAATGCACAGGCTGGACGTTATCAGCTGTATTCTTGGATGATGTATCTGCCCTTACGAAAACTTTACTCAATGAAAACTTCTGTATCGACCAAATGCTAGAGATGATTTAACATATTATTCGTTATAATACATAAAATTACTCATGAAGAATTTTTTGAATTAATTTTCGTTAGGCTCGCCATAATTTAGCTGACCACCAAGAAGAAGAACGTGTCAAAATTAGTAAATAAACATTTAGATCACTTAGAAATGTTGTCCACTGTATTATTTCTAAAATTGTAACACGTGATGAAACGTGCATGACAATTTTTTGACATACCAACACGTTTAGTATGTAAAGTATGTATCTTTGAAGATGATTATATGTACATAATTGGGAAAAGTCAACACGGAATGAAAAAAAGTTATGTATGTCGTTTACTTCAGAAGTGCTAGAGTGGTCAAAGCTACTGAGGAAGGAAAAAGAGACACTTATAGTTAAGAAGGTTCACATTAACAATGTCTCCCAAAAATTCTTCAAATAAGAAATGTTAGAGAACTATGCTTCACCATGACAATGAGAATTCTAATTCAGCAGGATAGACAAATGAGTTTCTTGACAAAAACACATTAAAGTTATAGATCACCCTATTCGGTTAATCTAACTATGTATGATACTTAATCTAAAAAAATACATGGGTTACATTTTCTTTCTGAAGATGCGATTGATGTAGTTATAAAATTTTTGTCACAGAATCCAAGGCATGAATTAATCAAATTATTTAATCTTCAGAAAATTCACATACAAATGTGGACTGATTCTGTATGCGATTGCTTTTAATATTCATAAAACTTCATAAATAAAACTTTAAAAACCTGGATATATTTAATAAATTTTAAAATGGGTCTTTCTCAGATAATAAAGAATGGATAACATTCCTCTCATTTAAGAATTATATTAAATATCTTTCCTCACATCAGATTTCTTGAAAAAAAAAACTTTTTTCATTTTGTGATAAAGATAACTAATGATTACTCGACAAATTTTCAACAAATATTTATTTGAAATTCTAATATGATGCACGAAGCATCATGAATAATACATCCATTTATAGATATGTAAATGTTTTACTGTCCTTCAAGTTTTTATTGTTGTTATAAAACATGCGAAAAGGTTATCGAAATTGTCTTCATATGTCGGAAAAAATTTTCTAGAACAGGTGGTACGTGACTATCTGTTCTTTTCGAATATGTCACGCAACTGACTAAGAAACTGATAATACGATAACAATAAGCGAGCATCGATAAAAACGTTAATTTCTAATAAATTAATGTACTTTAAATACTGAGATAATAATTTTATGTAGTTTAACTTTTCTTGGAAGTTTATGGATTTACTGTAAATAACATGAATCGGTGAATAAATCTAAATAAAAAAATTCTCTAAAATAACACCTAATTTTCTTATTCTTAATTCATAAAATATAAATAATAATCGCCCTGAATCAACAAATCAAATTTATGGGAACAAAAGGTTAGTAAGTGTAACTCTTTTCGGAGATTATGCATTAGAATCTCATTGAAAAAGTTATAACATCAATGTTGCACTGCTTGTATTAGTGTTTGAAATTTGTTTTCTGGAATGTTTTCGATACTAGATCATTAGACCTTTGTATGATTGGCTATAGTTTATTGAAGAAAAATGTGTTCTTTATTCACTTAATCACAACATTCATAGCATTTATCACAATTTAGATGTTATAGACATCTCTTATCACAGTATTAATCTCCTTAATTCTCTTGACATATTGTAGACATCCATTTTCTGATTCAGTTGCGCATGCTAATGTAATTACGATTCATGAAGTCCAAATAAATTGATACCAATAATAATAGTGTCATAGAATATTATTTATAAATGGGGTTAAATAATTCACAAAGGCTCAGAAATATGTAGAGTAGCAAGTATGGATAACAGTACTTAACCTGGTATAAGTTTACGTGGCAGAATTACTAGGAATATGTTTGAATTTACTCTGGACAATCATCCATCAAATGTTACCACGCTCGAAAAATGACATAAGAGCTGTGGTAACAACTTCATTGAGTTTTACCGCAAGGGGATTGCGCAACTGAAGACACGTTCGCAGAAGGTGCTGGATGCTGAATGGTGATTACTTCGAGAACTAACAATAAGCTATACTTTCTGTAGGTCATGTTCCTTTGGGTCATTAGAAACGGCAAGATTCTTCTTGTTTATCTTATATATCTTTTCTCAGTAATGTGGGCGTTGCAACGTTGGAAATAAATTCATCAAGAAAACATGAAAAGATTTCTGACAGTTATTTTATAATATGGCTAAAAAAATATACTAAACCTATGCTGTTGATAAATTACAATCAATTGATAAATATTTTTTATCGATTTTTATTAATTTTTTAAATATAATTTTTATTTCAGGTGAATTTCGAAAATAAAAATATTAAAAATAAGAATTTGAAATAGTATATATTAGATATGTATCATGAGAGTTTCTGAAATTTTAATAAATATTAATCGATTTTTCTATGGAATATTTTCAGAATTTAATTCTGAGTCTTATAATAATCCTGCGAATAAAATAAAAAGTGAAAGTGAACAAGAATAAAACAAGAATAAAAAGTGAAAAATTTGTTTGTCAGCTTTTCATTGTAATAAATATATCCAGGAGAATGAGTACATGAATATAACTTTCAAAAATAAAAATGAATTTGTTAAAGAAGAATAGAAAAAACTTAAATTTCTAGTCAAGCGCAAAATCATTACTTATTTTCGTTTAAATTAGATATATTCGAATTATATCGCAAATTTTGCGTTCTTCGTTATTTTCCTATACTGATATTTCAATAGTTAAATTCAATAATTTTTGGACATGAGATAACGTTAATTATTAAATAAAACTTTATCAAATTATGAACTGAAAAATTATAATCAAATTTTTATACAAATATTATGAGTCACCCTTTTCATGACATAATACTGTAAGATAATGAAAAAATTATATTCTGTAATTTCTTTCTATAGATAAATATATAAATGATAAGTTAAAAGACAGTTTAGTGAATACAAAATTGATGAATCTGAGCGAATTTTTTAGCATGCCACTACGAGAAAATATTTTTGTTAAAATTTTGATTCAAAATGTTATCACAATTTTTTTGTGTGGAGGGGAGGTAAGCTTCTGTAACAAAACTTCCTACTCGTGAAATATTTTTAAAATTCGGGAGAATACTGTTTGTTCACTGTTGTATATTAAAGTTTCGGTTGGAGTTATGTTTGATAAATACTTGTTTCCATTATTGCATTTATAAAAGCTATTTTGATTAATATATGTGTGGTGATTTTGATATTATCCAAAAGAGGCTATTTATAATATGAAATGAATTACTAATGATAGTTTCAAAATAATTAAATATTAAAAATAGATTTAATTGAAGCAGTATATAATTTTAAAAAAATATTTTAATTTTGTGTGTGTTTCCCGAAAAGATTTCTGAAAGTTTTGGCAGGTTTTTTACTATAAATGTTCGAAAGTTCTCTTAATATTTATATGTATAATTTTATTTAAGACTTGATTCCCCAAATTGATTTTTGCAAGGCAATTTAAAGAACCCCTTAAATGCAATTATTTTTTTTTCTTTTCACAAAATATCTATCACGCGAATTTAAGTCCACGTGTGTCTTGATGAAGTGTCACTTTATGATAAAAAACTCTCTCCCAAGATTGAAATTTTATATTTGCGTACCTAGAATTAAATCGTTTGAATGATTCTATGAGAAAGTTTTTCGGGTATACTAAAATAAAATTGCAGATTTTTAAAACTATAAATATTTATCTCATTTAAACCATGATAAATGCACAAGAATGTAAACAAAACGAGCAAGCCATTTTAAACGAGCTAATCTGAAACATTTCAAAATCCGTTCTTGCCCAGATCAATTGCGCAATTGATAATTCCCTAATTCTGCCTTACAGGGATATTCCTTAACTGTGATTAAGGGAAAGGGAAAAATTATAGGATTTTTACACTGTCAACTACACTGATATGTTTTTCACCTATATAAACATGCAATAAGAAACCTTTTTACACAGAGATGAGGTTAAAATAAACTACTGATACGTCTTTAATCCAAGAGACAAAAACTTTTAATTTCATTTTCTTAGATATTCTTACAACCTTCGTGGGTGATAGAAAACAAGCTGACCACACACCTGTGATCCTTCAAACATAGGCTACGTACTCCTCTTGTAGAAGACGACATTGTCTGTTGAAGAGATCATTAGACATGTAGAAGATATCATTTTTCGATGATGAGGAGAGCCATTTTTCGATGATCAAAAGAGAAATCCGTCAAAAAATGCAAAAAAGTTATAGGATTCAGACTTCTATTTTGACTTAATTCAAAGCATTTAACAAAACAATTAGTAAAATTCTTCAATGGTATTTTTAAATCTTAACAAGATTTTATATGCTAAATATGATATCGAATCAAGTTTTTGTTGCAGTAAAATTGTCTAAAAATATCCAAAATATCTTAGAATTACGTAAGAAAAAAGGGAAAATTTGCTTTATTAAAGCTTCACAAAGAATTATGCAATTATACACTGCTGGCCACCCAAATTGCAACACCATGAAAAAAAGGAGATATCATTACAAAATATATAACGCATAGTTAAATTTAGAACAGCAAAATTACAATGATTAGAATGGCATTAAAAAAATACCAAATCATAAACAAGATTAATCATGCATATTTAACATTTTAAATTAAAAATCAATATATTTCCAATTTAAAATGAATGAAAAAACACCATAGAATTAATTAATAATAATTTAATTAAATATTGTTTCAGGTTCATTAAAAAACTGCATGTCGAATTAGATATTCAAATATTAATTTTTTGTACAATACCATTTTCGAATTTCACGCACAAGTACTATTTTATTGAAATGAATACGAATTTTACGAATTTCGTCATATATATATATATATATATATATATATATATATATATATATATATATATATATATATATATATATATATATATATATATATATATATGTGTGTTTCACTTGAAACAACAAGCTACGTAAACTGTCATATTTGCTTCCACTAACGACAAGAAAAATATATTCGATAAAGCTGTATTTTATTGAAAAAGAATGTCCCCATTGGAGACTATAGGAAATTCCCTTTCAAAGATGTTAGGGATTATTTTTCTGTGTGTAATCAAAATCTTAAGTTCTCTGTTGCTATGGTTACTAAGTTATTTTAGTGTTCCAAATATGAAAGGTTAAAATATTCTTCTCAAACTCCAAAAATCTTTTCATAGTCATTTTTTAATTGAAGTATTTTTCAAACTAAATGAAAAAGCGTTTTCATCAATCAACAAGTAATAATCAATGACGCTTAAACCTTCTTTTCCTTTTGATGTTATTCTTTTGAAATTGATGATGAATAGTTGTGGATCTTTGTAGAATTTCTCTATTATAGTCGTGAAAGGGAAGAATTTAATCACATATAGTAAGCGTTTAATTTTAATTTAAATTATCATTCAATGAGTATATAAGCTTACATGATTGATGATAATTGCATTTCTTAATTTTTTCTGATAGCGAATTCCTTTTAAGTCGTATATCCTTCTTAATGATTTATAGTTGTGTTTAAATTAAAGCTTTAAAATAAATTTGTTAGTTTTATATTCCCAAAAGAAATTTAACTTCGGAAAAATTAAGTATTTAGAGTTAACAAAAATTATTTGGCTGTTCGAAAAATATTTCAGTTAATGGTTTTCATCATTTATTAGTTTTCATTTAAAAGTATCATTAATAGAAAAAATATTATTATTTAATATTTTTCATTATGCTTTTAAGATCTTAAAGCTCTAAATAATTAAAATAATTTAAAAGGTATACATTATTTCCATGAAACTGTTTCATTTGAACAAAAGATCAAATGTAAGTTAGGAAAATCAATTATAGATAAAATATTAAGAAATAAAAAATAATCAAAACGAGTTATTTAGGATATAGAGGATGATAAATTTACTTTATAAAAACTTTATAAAAAAAGAACATTCTTAATATTTCCGAACTCAATATCGCCTACTGTAAATAAAAAATTGCAGCTTCCACAATTGTTAACAGGACAAAGAAAAGTTTGTTTTCTGTAATATTTAAAAAATTTATTGAGATTTAAATAATAATTTTGAAATCAAACAGCACAAATAATTTTCCAATATTGATAAGTATTAAAAACAAAATTTAAAAATGAATTTGTTTTTAGATAATATCTGACTGTATTCTTACATCATAATAGCTTTTTGTGTAGAAATACTAATTTAATGCTGAAAAATTATAACAATTCTACCAAAGCATTTTCCAATTCTACCTAAGCAAATTATGATAATGATAAGCAGATTATCTTTTTAAAAATATAATTAGCTTAACATTATATATATGCATAATGTATAATGTTAGAATCATTAAATAGTCAATGATAATATTTAAAGTGCTAATGAAACATAAAATTAAAATATATTTTTTCTGAAGAACAAATATAAAAAACATATAGTGTTAGAATCATTATACAGTCAATTACGATAATATTTATAGTGTCAATTATGATAACATTTAAAGCATTGGTATGCGTGGAGCCATTGCTGAAATTGCAGTGATTAAAAGCTCCTACTGAGAAGTTAGTAAATATTTTGCTTACCTTCATTTTTCAAGCTATTGCATTACAGCGTCGATGATAATTATATACGTGATCATTTTAGCCAGTTATACATTTTGTAATACCAAATAAAAATGTTGCTCTTATTTGAGATGAAATTTTTACATGTTTTTCATTACACATTTTATTTTTGAAATATATTCTCTTAATTTCAATACATATGTGGGACCTCGGTGTAGAAGCGGCTACTCCTTGGCGTGGCAAAATATTTAACGATAAATATTTGCGATAAAATTTAACTTCTGATAAGCATAGTATTTTCCAGGGCTAGGGAAAGAGAAGGGCTGGCTCAAATGCTCCCCAAAACTGTCACCGGAAATAGCCGTTGATGACGTAGTCAGGCATCCAAGGAGAATAAGCTGCCTGTGGAGTTTCTAAGCAAAATACTTACTTTTTATTTTTAAGTTCATTTTGTTTTTAATCAGAGTGAAAAAAACTACAAATGCCTCTCAAATATTTAGTAAATTTGCAATTATTATTTAATAAACCCAAAAAATTATTATTAATATTGAAATTAACTTAAAATTGTATAACCAATATAAAAATATATTTACCTGTTAGCTTCAGCTTATCTTGATTTTTTGACTATTGACCCATTTCTTGTTTTTCTGTTGAGCTTTATTATGAGATACTATCGCTGCATTTCTATTTAAATACCTAATTCGTATAAATGTTCTCAAGCGACAAAAAAGTTTAATTGCCTTTCGATTTACAGTAGGAAAAGAAGACTCTGTTTCATTTATTAATGTTGCTATGACATTTTTCCCTTTAGAAAATGTGTCGCCATGAAATTTGCGAAACATTATGTCCATTTGTTTTATAGTTTCCATCCATGCTTTTGTTGGAACAGTAAGTCCCCCAGCAGAAATTAAATTAATCCACTCGGAATGATTGGGCATATCGACTGAATTTCTTGATATAGTTCCAAGTGAATTATCTTTAATTTTATAAGCAATATAACCTGCCACATAAACCATAGCTTCTTTTTCAAATGGAGATATATCACAATTTGGATTGGAAGAGGCAAGTTCATTTTCCCAAGATAAAGGTAAGGGATTAATTAAGAATTCACGATTTAATTCATCATCTTGAGAATCAAAAGAATTGATAATTTCTTGACGTTCTTTTACATTAAATGCAGAGTCTAACATTTCACTTGTTAAATAAACGTCTGGTCCATTTTCTAAAGAGTTTACTTTCGGTGACAAATTAGGTAATTTATTTGCGAGCAATATTTTTTAAGCGAATAATTACTTCAGAAGGAGAAGGATGGTCATTGAATCTCCCGAGACCTCTAATTTGGCTGAAGAGGCTTTCGAGCGCATCTTGAGTAAGTCTACTTGTTAAAATATAAGATACATTTATAGATTTTAAGTCTTCATATAATCCATAAAGAGAATGAATTGAAACAATAATCCCTTTCTGAAAAGGCAAAACCGATTTTTTTCCAAATACACGTAAATTGAAAACTTCCTCCTTGATTGCGTTTAAAGTTTCTTTTTGAGTATCAAAGTATTTTTGCACTCCAAAAGCAGCTTTTAAAGGCTTGTTACTGGGAGGTATTGGTACGGAGCTGTTCATAATATCAAATAAATTATCGATTAATGAAAAAAATGCAGCCGCTTTAGTATTTCCAGTGAAATGTATTATAGCTTTAGCAGTAGTTTCCGAAAATAAAGTCTTTGCAGGTGTAACCTTTTGTCTTTCATTTCCTTTAACAGTTAGAAATTGGGGCTTCAGTTTATGGCAAATTTTTATTTCCCCGACATCTTTATTCAATATCTCATATAATATTCTAGAATTTATAATTGTACCGTCACGCAAAACTAAACCACTATCTAAAAAATGGTTCCTCAATAACTTGATATAATGAGGCATATCAGCGAAAACCCATATTTTCCTTGAATCTTTTGAAGGATGAAGAAAAAACGATTTGTCTATAGTTATTTCGAGTTCTTTCCATAAGGTATGACACCCGCCAAGATCTGAAATTATTGCTCGAACTTGAACACCAGTGAATTCGACTTCTTCTATTACAGAAAATAAAAGTTTTTTATTCATTTTACAGTCGAAATCAAAAAATATTGGCTGTTTCCACGGGAAAATTAATCCTCTCAATAAAATAACTTGAACTTTACAAAATGGGCCTAATATTTCATCCAATGAAGAGTCGTAACACAATTTCGAATCTATGTGCATTTCGTCAAAGCTCAAAGAGCAAATCTTTTCTATATCACTCAAAGTTTCGCAATTTTTTTTCATCAATAACATTACATCTTTAAGAATTCCAGGCATGCAACTAAATTTGGAACACCATCTTTTCAAAGTACTTGCACTTGGCATATTTAATCCATAATTTATTTCGCCAAAAATCGTAAGATTTTGAAGATAATGACCGAATCAAAATACATTTTGAAATAGTGTCAGATGACCATTTAGTTCTTAATTTATTTTCTTCATCTTCACGGTTATAAGGGAATAAATTATTTATCCCTATATTCCCAAGTTTAATATTCTCCTTTTGAAGTAATTTTATTTTCGTTTTTAATTTTTGTATTTCCTTTAAAAGCAATTTTTTATTTGATTTCAATCGTTTAATTATTCTTGTTGTAGAAGTTCGATTTCTTTTTGCTCATTTTTAAGGAATTTCACTGTATTTTCTGCGCATAATATTCTTTTTTTCAATTCTTCTATATTTTTTAAATATTCATTGCATTTAAGGCACTTAATATCACCATCACACTGATTTTCTGCATCACATAATTTATGTGGACTCACGCACTCAATTCTTTCAATATTTTCTACTAATCTTCTTTTCGTTTGTTTCTGTTCTCTTGGAGTATTTTGAATTAAAGCCGGTAACTTAAGATTAGGCAGAGCCGTCGGTTTTAATATTTTTCTCTCTGGCAAACCAAGTAGTCTATTTTGCATGTCGTCCATATATTCATTCAAATCAAAATGCTCACTGCACACTCTAGCATTCTTGATGTTGATTTTGTCACTTCTTCGACATCTTTGCACCCATTCCTTTGAAAGCATTTGATTTTCTTTTGAAAATCGATGAAATATTATGTGTTTTCCTTTTGTATTTCGATACATATTTGAACACGTAGCAACAGCACACGATGTCATGTTTTCCTCTTTAAAAATGCTCTTGCTTAAAATGAAAACATTAACATTAAACAAGCCAAAATTGAATGAGAAAGCTCCGATCAGACACAAGCTAGCATAGAGAATGCCAGCCAGTGGATGCCCAGTGACGTCACGCTCTTCCCCTCTCCGGTGACAAGGCGGCATGCGATACATCAAAGCAATGAGCCAGCCCTTATGTTTTCCCTAGCCCTGGTATTTTCAGAGCTTTTTACTAACGTAATTTTAGGGTTGCTATTTTGTTATTCACATTTTGGCACCTATCTTGGAGTCAAAAAATCGCCAAAAAACAAGGAGTAATCGTAAGTAAACTTTTACCCACATATGGTAGTTCATACTGATCTGTGAATATCCAAATTAAACCTGAAATTCTACTTGTGACGTATAGACTTATTATTTAATATATTAAATACATTGAAAAAAATTTTTATTACAATTTTGTCGCCACCCGGTGGAATGAAGACTTACAAGGCATTTTAAAATCCACCGCTTAAAATGCTTTTTAGGATGATTTTTCATAGATAATGAGCCGTATTCGCGTGTCACACGAGAGGAAACAAGGAAAATTCCCTAGCACTCACCCCGACCGATGTATATTTTTATTAGTGTTAAAAATGTAGTTATTAAAAATATATAATAATTAACCAATTAAATAATCATAATATGCCAACAAATAAATTTTTATGCAAGGTGATGAATATTTTTTTATTATTTTCAGAATAAATAAAGAAAAAAATATTTTCCTTATTTATTCTGAAAATAATAAAATCTTCTGAAAAATCAAAGATCATTCTTGATATTTTATTATTCTAGAAAAATAAAATATCATTATTTCTGGACTCGAGATAGAATCCTTTAATTATAAAACATTTTTACTTTTGTATTTACATTTGAACATAATTAGCGATAAGTAGATCAAATAATACACATTAGCGATAAGTAGATCAAATTTGTAAGAACTTTTTTTCAAATACTTTCCAAATAAACTATATGCTATTCAGAATATAGGGGTATGAAAATTTTTATAATGAATTTTTTATAATTTCATATTATTATTTTACTTGAAAACTATTCTTTCAAATATGCTTCGAAAAACAGTTACGATTAATTCTTTGAATGCTAACCTCTTTTATTCAAAAAAGTAAGAGGTACTTCATAAAGCACTCAAAAAGAAAATTTTTTTATTATATATAATAATTATTTCTTACATATATAATATTATAAATAAAAGAAAAAATATTTATATTATATATGTAAAAAAATTAAAATTTTCATATTATATTTATGAATATAATAAGTTCAAAAATGTTGAAAATATTAATTTTTGAAGGAAAATCTTCAGCAGATTTTCTTTCATTTATGAATAATTTATATTTTTAAAATTGAAATGCATCATGTTTAAAAAAAGAATCGTGAAATGAGATTGAAGAAAACTTGAATCTCATGATATCCATACTACAATGCATTTCATATTTAATGAGATATCCACTTCTCTAATTTCATTAAAAACCCTTAATCTTAAATAAGAAGTGGATTCTTTGTTTTTCATTTTTATATTCTTTTAAATGAAAGATTTGAAAATACGTAGTCATAAGATTTGTGAAATTCACGATTATTTTTAAAATCTGATTCAAATTCTGGAAAACTTGTGATTAATCATATTTTTCATAATAATTGTTTTATCATCACTTAATTTTGAACCATGGTAAAAAGATTTATTTGAAATCTTGTTAAAAAGCAGTGAGTAAATAATTACGTTAAATTCGCAGATTAAAATACATAAAAGTCATTTAATAGAAGCATGTAATTAATGGTTTTTTTCCACTAACTACAAAACAAGTTTTGCAAAAAAAATTATTTAAAAATTATTACATTGTTACTTATATTAATTTAATTTTCTATCAATTAAAATTTCTTTAAAACATATAGTCAAACAAACATCACATATGTGTATAATCTCTGTGAATCTAAGACAGAAAATTTTTCCATCTTTAATATATGAATTTCGTCTATTCATCATTTATTCAATGCTGCTTTTTGGAACATCGAATAAAAAAGATTACGAAGAAGACTTTTTTTGCATATAAAATGCATTAAAATAACCTTAGCTATGTTTCGTATTGAATAATATATTTCTTGTATTTACATTTGCGTCCACGTAAACAAGCTTGTTGGGAGTTATTTACATTTATCTTTGTTTAATCAAAATAATTTTTTTTACTGTATGATCAACTGTTGAATTCTTGTAGTAAAAGAATGAAATATTTGTCAGAAAAATTCTTTTTGATTTCTGAAAACTTAAAATAAAAACATATAGAGTTTATATTGTTTTTGGAATTTTACCTCAATATAATATCAAAATACTAATAAATTTTTTAATGTGTAATTACAATGACACAATCGTATAGGTATAATATAGTGACTTTTTCATTTAATACATTATTTATTTCCTGTAATCAAACATTTAAATTTCGAATTATAAGAAAAGGTTACAAATTTTTTTTGTTTTGATTATTTTGAATTCATGCATTACACACAAATAACAAAATTTAAAAAAAGCTTTTATTTAAATTTAAATAATGAGCTTAAAACTATGAACTAAATTGTTTGAAAATGTATTGACAGGGGAAATAATATTGTTAAATAATATTACCATTTAAAAAATGGGAATGTATTTTTGTCAGTCAAATGAAAATTCTAGTTAAAAGTTACAAAAGAAATACAAAACTAAAAAAAAAAAAAAAAAAGCAGCTAGAATATTATATATTATGGTAGTCATATTTTATAGTAATCCAACTTCTACTTTGACCAATAACCCACAAGTTACTAAAAATCAATCAATTAATCATTAGGTCAGCTTCGTTTCGAGAACTTTTTTTAACAAAAAGTACTATATATAGGGGTAAACTTTATTAACAAAAAGTCAACTTTAGAATTGTATTATTTAATATCAATTATATATATATATATATATATATATATATATATATATATATATTATATATATATATGCATATATATATATATTATATATATATATATATATATATATATATATATATATATATATGTATGTATATATATATATATATATATATATATATATATATATATATATATATATATATATATATATATATATATATATATATATATATATATATATATATATATATATATATATATATATATATATATATATATATATATATATATACTTTTATAGTTTAAATTTAAAAATAAATGATAAAAGAATCATTCCTTATCACACTGACATTTTTCTTAATATAATTACACATTTTTCTATAATAACAGTCAAGTAAATTTTTATTTTCAGAAATTCGAGGCACTCTTAGACATAAGGCATGCATGCATCAGTTTAAATATTTCCTAAGGTATAATTGAAAGTGTTATTTCTATACTACTTTCAAGGACTATTTTTATAAATTCCTTCCAAAAATAAAACCGTAAAAAGTTTACTTTCTAAAATTATAGATTTCCAATTGTATTTTTTAAAAAATAAATGCCTTTTTATCACTTTTAAATTAAGAAAATAAACATATCTAAAAAACTAAACTTTATGGTTACACAAAAGAATATACTAAAAAATTGAAGGCAATGTTTAATTAAAATAAAAATGACAGATATAAATTTTAATATATTTATTTAAAGAATATTTACAAAAATTTCATTTAAAATAATAATATTAATATAATCTAATTATATGAAATTATATATGTCAGTTAACATTATAGTCCTTATAAATAATACAGTGAAATTCAAATAAAAGATTCAAAAAAGACTAACAGACAATGAGATGACATAAAATCAGAATTACTCATTATAAATTAATTAACTTATAACGAAATAACATTTATTAAACATTTTAATGCAACATTTGTATTAAGTTACTGGCAATATATTGAATAATGTAATAATTGCGTTGTATATATTAATGAAATAATAATTTTATCTTAATTGAAATTTTGAAAGGAGATAAGATAATTATTTGATTATAAAACCATTATATTATGTTTCTCATTTATTTATTTTTTTTACATTTTTAGCATCTAATTTCATAATTTATGGCTACTTATAAGCAATTTATGGAAATCATTTAATAGAAAATTTAAATTTTACTTTTCTGTACCCTTGTAATATTTTTTTTCATATTTGAAATTTATTTCTTAGTTAAATTCGTACTTAGCTATAAAAATGCAAGAGCGAAGTGTATATTTCATTAAAAATATATAGAAAAAAAACTGTCATACCCTTTCTAAAAGAAGAATAACTATTTTGGGTAGTTTAGTTGATTTTATACAAACCTACTAAATCACATTTTGTAATCTATATTTCAAGAAATTAAAAGAAAAATAAATTCTTTATTTGATTTTATTGAGTAAATTACAAGATAAATGGAAATAATTATAAATGTTACAACCTTATGTAAAGATCATATCAACTATCCAATAGTTAATTACTTAAAAATTTATCAAATTTTTTATCATTATACAAATGTTAAGGTAAAAGTGATTAATCTGAGGGTTATATATGACAACCGCGGTTATTATTCCGAATCACCACTTAATTCAGTAAATGTCATAAATTATTGAATATTTATCACTTTTACCGGTAAATATATATAATCCCTAACTCGTAATGGGGAATGTGATAAAATCCGATTATTTTATATAGAAATGATATTTTAATTCGAATAAATAAATATTTTCAAGCAATATTAAATATTTCGTTTTTAAGAATTTGACGAAAATCATGATGACTTCAAATAAAACTTAAAACAATCTTTCAATTTAAAAATATAAATAATAATGGCCTTTTTATATGTTCATATCAGTAGATATTTTGAGACAGATGTACAAGATAATACCATAAGTTATATATTATATAACTTATGGTATTATCTTGCGTATAAGGTATTGAAAAATACAAAATGATTAAAATTACTAAAATCGAAATAACGTCTAACTTGCTATTTCAATAAATATTATATTTTTATATATAGCGAAACAAAATAGAAATTTAAATTAAGTATTAACAGTAGTACACATAGATAATTTTTATGTCTTGTTAATTGAAGGACATAAATAAAGAAAACAATTTAGATATACACACATAAGATTTATAAAAGCAGTTCTTTCTTACAGCAAAAATTAAACGTAAATTCTAGAAAAATATTTACTTGTAAGTTTACCTATTTAGATACATTAGACAGTTATGACGTTTAAAAATACATAATTTTCCCGATTTTTTAGATTTGCACTTTGCAAACCACATCGTTAATATCACTGGCTTTCAGAATGATGATTTTCCAATAGAATTTCGAAGTAATATTAATTGATCTAGAAAATATTTAAGCAAAATAAATTTTTCCCTGTTTGTGAACTGATTTCTGTCATACCACTAGGAAAATTTTCCATGTTTGGTTTCTAAATTTTAAATGCATTAGTTTTGAAATTCTAATATAATAGTTAGTAAATTTTGTGGGCCACTTCTTGCCCTGATATTTATTTCATTAGTTATATTTGATTGCTTTAGTCCATTGAATGTATATTTCATTGTTTTACTATCCTGTTCTCATAGTTTCACTGTGTCACTAAAATTACCTGAAAAAATGTAAGATTTGTAACTTATATTTTTTCTACGATTCTAAATTTTCTTTACCACTTTTTTTATTTTCTTATTTGTTCTTGCCTAGTTAAAATATCACTCTGGTTAAAATAACTTATAACTTATGATTTTATCTTATAAACATCTGTCTTAAAATATCTAACGAAATTAATGTACAAAAGGGCTACTATTATTTAAATTTTTAAACTAAAGTATTATTATAAGTTTTATTTAAAGTCATCATTATGCTCTTCAAATTTTTAAGAACGAAATGTTTAATATTTCTTGAAAATATTTTTTTTTCAAATTAAAATATCATTTCTCTACAAAATAATCGGAATTTATTCATTACGAGTTGAGGATTACATATAATTACTGGTAAAAGAGATAAATATTCAATGATTTATCACATTTATCTAGTTTAATGGTGATTATGAATAATCACCGGATATCATATATATAATCACCAAATAATAACCTTTACCGTAACATATATATGTAGGTATGAAAAAATATTCAAAATTTCATTTTATTTTGACCTATATGTATTTATTATTTCTCCTCATATTTTTTATTTTCAGAAAATATAATTAAATAAACAGCTACTGTCAATAATTTTTATAAGTGGAAAAATATCATTGATATAAAAAATTGCAAATGATTTAATCTTTAATTTTAAAAATGTTAATTTAAAATTAATTATTTTAAAACATTTTCTTTACCATAAGTATTTAACAATTATATAATAATTCATAGATAAGATTTTCCCTAAATGATATCAATTTTAATACAAAATGTTGTTATGGAATTCATTTTATAATTTCAGGCATTATAAATGCATTATGTCATATAATGAAAATAGATGTATTATTAAATAAAATTAGTAATTTGAAAGAAAACTGCAGAATTTTATTATTTTTATATAAAAATGAAACATATTTGGCATGATAAGGAAAATGTTTTTATTTGCTGTTTAGAGCCATTTTTACATTTGGGATAATTAGGAAAATATTTACATTTATTTCCTCCATTATTTTATTTATATTTATATACTTCTATTTAACTGAAAAATGAGACCTCGTAACTTAAAAATATATTTTTAATGATCTTAGAAAAATTCTTGTTTAAATTCTCATATTCATTTTCATAGGCGAGAATAATTAATTGAATACAGAATTGAAAACATCGCTGGTGAAACTGCTTTACGCTGACTGCCCTTCCACTTGGCGACCTCTACGCATTTTGACAACAGAGGATCGGCAACCTCGCGATTTTCCCAGAGTTCATTCCGTAACAAATATGAACGGTGGAGTTGGAGGAGCTTACGGCGCTGGTAAAGCAGGGACTGCTAATGACCCTATATCTATTTTAACGAGACCTCATGTGATTTTAAGACTTTTATGTTGGGTAAGGAACAGTGAAAATATATTTCTGTGTCAATCCTGTGTCCCTATCTGGTACTTGTTTCGATTTCTACTCTCCGATGCATTGGCCATGTTTGATATTGATCCGGCGGCCAGAGTTTATAGCATGACGGGATATCTTCAGTGTACAACTTCGGCGAATTTTACTGCATTGATCCTTGTGTAGATGATTTTAAAAATTAGTTGTTAAAATGATGTTGGATGATTATGAAAGGATACGTACATAAAGGAGTCTTAAAATATGTGATATTATAAAAATAGTATTCCGACTTGGGCTGATCATTCGAAATAAATTCACTTGCTTTTATAAATCGCTATTAAAAATAATTTGATTACTATAATTATTTTTAATGATATTAATAATTATTTTTTATATTTAACATTTTTATAATTTTGTAAGAAATTGAAAGTATTATAAATTTTCAATTGTGTTTTATCATCAATTATTTCTTTCCTTATATATGTAATATTCTCTGGTTTTCCTTAATTTGTTATAATTTATTATTTCTTGCTTTTAGAAAAATTCGATTTTAAATGTATTTAAGAAAGCCGAACTCCAGTTAGACTAATATATTAGATTTAATTCATTTTAGAATTATTTTTGGATTTATGTAATATTTCTTACTAAGCATTACTTTAAAACTAATTTTCACATTCTTTATCTTTAATTTTTTTTGTTATATTTAAGTATAAATCTAAAAGGAAGATTTGAAAACAGTATAATGTAAAACATAAATGTATTTTCAGATTCCTATTAATCAGATTAATAGAACAAGAAATTCCATTTTTATACAATACATATTCCAATTCATAAAAATTGGTACACTTTTATTAAATACATATGCTTTCAAAATCTGCACATTGTTCCATATTAACATATTCAGCTTCTTTAAAAATATCTGAACTTTTGGTAAAGTAAAAACTAATCTGAAATTAGAACTGATTTAAAAAATTATAACAGTTAATAATAATTGGTTCTAATGTATAAGTCTCTATTTACATAATATGGTTATAATTTATAGCATTTAAAATGCACCTGGTATGGGGAACTAAATATGTGTAAAAAGAAATTTTGCATAATTTAAAATATTAAAATGTGAAAGAATAAATCTTTTATGATTGATAAATTAATATCATTAAAAATTAACAAAGGGTTCTTACTCAAATAGAAGGCAACTTTATTAAGTATATTTTTTACTGTATTGTTGAACAAATTCATTTGCTTTATTAAGAATTAATATAAATTTGTATTAATTCTTCTCTTGGTAAATATAGTGCATTTTACGTAGGAAATGTATATGTTTTTTACTCCATGAAGCCTATTTAATTAAATAATTTTTTATATTTACTTGCAATATTTTTATTATCTTAGTTACATAGTTTTTTTTATTATTTTAGTTATATATAGCAATATTTTTATTTTATAAGTCTTATCTTAATATGTAAAATGTTTTTGTTTACTTGATATAAGACTTGCACATTATTAAGAACAGCTATAATTAATATCAAATTATGTTTTTTTCAGTATTTAATATCTTTTCTTCAAATCTTAGAATAAATCCAAAATTTTTAACATCTAGTTATGAGAACTTATTTGCAGAATTTTTCAAAATTTATAGGCAATAGATAAAATGCCTTTATGTTTCTTAAATTATTGAGTACTTTATTTTTACACACCTAGAAATTTTTTTGTATTTTTAAAATAATGTTAAATGTTTGTTTCAGTATAACTTTAGAAAAATTACTGTTTAATGTATTAGAATTTAGAAAAATTACTATTGGAAAATTTAGTCTTTATGTTTTGAAATCTAAAATATCTGAATAATCCAGATAATCTGAATAAATCTGATAATCAGAATTTTGCTCAATTTTCTTTGGCATTAATCTGATAAAATGGAGTCTCATTACAATATTTCTATTTATATAGCAAAAAGGATTTTTATTTTTCTTTATTTTGATTAATATCAAAGTTAATTTAAACTCATTTAGAATGCTTCATAGAAAATTTATAAAATAGTTATTTTTTTATTTCTCACTTTTAAATTTAGCCAAATTATTAATTGACATATTTTCTTTCATTTCTCTGCTAAGTATTTGTTTCAATAAAAATTCATTGCATATTTATGTAAAATTTAACACTTCCGTTAGTCATAATAAACTAACATGAAAATTTAATTTATGTTAATTTTATTTACACTTAAACTTTTCATCAAGCAAGATATAAATGTTTTCTTTAATTAATTTAGGACAGAAGAATTTCCCTTGTCCATGTTAATTTTTAAAATTTAAATCTTTTGTTAAATATTGAGAATATCTATTTAGATGGTAATTGCTGGTTTAATATTTCATATTTGTTATAATTATTAATATCAATGTAACAGTTATAACTACAGCTACATTTATTGAAGACCATTCTATAAGTTTTATTTAAATAACTACCTATCTTAAAAGTCTTGTTATGAGCAACTTTTTTTTTCTGTACATAAATGACATTCAACTCACCTTCACTTCCAAAATACTCAAAAACAAAAATTTGAAGAATGTTTCCCAAATTCTTGATTTGGCAAATGAAGAAAATTCTTTGTAAAACTTAATTCTTTTAATTTATTAGCAACTAATGCAAAATTAATCTTATTTAGAAAATTGGATTTAAAGTTATGTTTTCCTCTTTTCAAGGACTTAATATAATTTGATTAACTCCAATCTTTTAAATAATTATTTATCAGTAAATAAATTCTTTATTTTGAATATTTTGGAAAAAAATACATAAATAGTGTACTTAATTTTTAATCTCAGTGATCATGTGATGAATTTTCAAATTTGTATTGTAAATTATTAAAAAGATTTAATTTTTTGTACTTGTTATCAAATTAAAATATTTCTTTTTCTTTAATTTCTTTAATTCTCAATTTATTTCATATTTATTCTATTTGAGTTAATCTCAGTGAGTTCATTTTTCTTTTGTGGATAAATATTACCATAAGTGTTTACTAATATGACATAAATTTTCTTTGTTTCATAGAATTATTTATAATGATTTAAATTTGATAAAATAAGCAGAAACTAAATCTGCATTTTTAAAACTACAAATAAATAGGATAACTGTTCCTATTAAAAAAAATGTATTTTAATATATATATTCACTGATACATTTTTATTAGGATGCTGTCTTCTCTTCTTGTTGGTTAATTCTTATTTAATATTATCCCTAATTTTATTCTCTAATTTGCATTGAATTATATTATTCCACTTTTATATAAACTTTCCATTTCTTTAAAAAATGCTAGATACCAGAAAATAATGAAATAACTATTATCATATGTATTTATATATATTATTTTTGTTTTCATATTTTTTTTGTGATGTGATACAAAAGAGTTAAAAATATAGGAACATTAACTTTTTATAATCAAATTACATAAAAAACAAAAAAAGTTTTAAAATGTATAATAAAGTCAGATTTTTTTGCTGATATTATTAAATACACATTTTATTTGCATTATAAATTTTTTGTTATTTTTACAAGAGTTGATTTGATTAATGAATTGTTACATACAATTAATGTTACATCTCAACAGCAATAATGCTTTGCATTTAATGACTTATTGGTAAAGAAAAATTATGTAAAATAAAATTCAAAATTCTGATAGCTATTTGTGTGTTAAATGGACTTCAGAGATCTCTCTCATTTATTTATTTAATCTTTTTTTTAATTTTTATTCAACAATTTATGCATAGAGAATTTTCTGAATTAGTTTATGAGCTATTATATGCTATTGTGAGTTGTCATCTAGAAAGTGAATGATAAGTGAAAACAGGTATAATTAGAGCACACATAAAATAAAAGAATGCATTTGTATTTCTTAATCTTCACTGATTTTGACACTGAATTATTGGTGTACTGGTACACTCATTAAATATACTTGGTTCTTATTGAATCTGTTTTAAATGCTCTCTTTGTTATAGAACAATTCACATATTTTTTTTATCATTTTTATCTAATATGATAAAAATTTATGCAACTACTAGTAATGGGGAAAAAATAGGATAATTTAACTGATTTTGTTATGTGAAGAATAGATGTTTTTGTTATTCTATAAAAAATAGGAAACACATAAAAGGCACTAATTCTTTGAATACTATTTCTTGTTTTAACTTCATTTTTCAAATTTAATTAATTTATATTTTTGTAAAAGGGAATGGATAAAAAAATTATCAATATGTTAAAAATCATCTGTGCAATAAATAGAAATATTTCCTGTTTATTTAAAAACAAATTTATGGTTTAAAGGTTATTTGATTATTCTGCTTGAAGAGGAATTTGTCTCATATTCTGTGGTTAAAAATGTGACTGGTGTTTATAGTATGAAAAACACTTTTTTGAAATTTCAAAACATAAAATCAGTGATATATCTAACGTGTAGGGGAAAAATATTAACTTTTTTTATGTTAATTGGAAGAAACTATCAAAATAAATACCTGAAAAAAAAGTACTTTTAAAAATATTTTAAAACTTGAGTCTAAAAATCTAAGACAAACAAGTTCTGCAAATTTTTTAATAAATTCAGTTCCAACTATGAATAACAATTTTTATTAAAAAAAATTCTCAGAATTTTGTTTTCTTACTATGTTTACAGTAGAAAGACTAAAGAAGAGTGCTATATAAAAAAATATTTATCAAAAGTTAAATGGAAATATAGTCATAATTCACAAAACATGAATAGATAGATCAATAAAACATAATTTATTAAAAATGATACTCTTAAAAAATGTAAAAAGTTTAATATAAAATATAAATTGTATTAATATAGTTAAAAGCTCAAGATCATTACTGATACCACTTATAATAGAAATAAGTGTAAGTAAAAAATGAAATCATAAATCTGTTGGTATTGAAAAATATCCTGATATTAATTTTTAAAGAATAAAAATTTAATTTGGTTTCTTCAAAATTTAGATCCTATCAAAATTATATATGCAATTGTTTTACAAACTTACAATTTTAAATAAGAAATTGGAATCAAGTTCATTCGATTTGCTCTTTACTTTAGCAAGCCTCCAAATATTAAAATAATTAGTTATAAACTTTTTAAAAATCGTGTTTTTAATGTACTGATTGAAATTCTTCATTTAATCGATTAAATTTCTATTAATTTTACAAAAAGCATTATTGTCCTTAAAATTAAAATATATATTATAATGTCTAATATGGTTCATTTAATGTTATTTAATATTTTCTAAGTTTTTCTCAAAAAATGTTTTACACTTCCTTTTGTATGTTATTTGTGACTTAAATATTTTGATAACTGTCCTGCATTTTTTTGTTGATATATAATCCTATTTTATACTTTAAATTCATACAAATTTGATTATTTTCTAAGGAACTTTTTGATTGAGAATAAAAAATTTTTATGTTTAGTATGCAGATTAAAAATAAACAAAATCTTGATAATTTTAGCAATTTCAAGAATATATTTAAATTTTGTATATAAAGTTTATTTAGATTAAGCCATGCAATTTTATTACATCATTATTTATATAGTCTGTCTTTATAATAAAGTAGTCCTTTATATAAAAAAAGGAAAAATAATTTGCACCAACATAAAAAAGAAGTTGATAATTATAAAATAAAAAGGGATAATGAAAAAATTATTCTGGTTGCATCTCACATCTCTATTCTAAATAAAGAAAATAAAATTGAAAAAATATTCCAGTAGAGTGAAAACACCTGTCTATGACTAGTTCACATTGTTATTTATTTGTTTTTGGGTATCAAACCAAAATAATTTGACAATGTTAGAAGGCTGAAATATTTTTATGTATTCTTGAGGAATTAAGGTTGCAAAAGCCTCATTATGATCTCTTTTTTAGAAATAGTATTTGTACAGCTAAATAATTTTCTTCTCAAAACTCACAAGATAATTTCATCATTAAAACAATCTTAATTATTTAAAATATTTATATCTAATTTTTTTTTTTTAAATTTTGATTGCATTAATTTTATCTTGAAATTTTTGTTGTGCTTGTTTTTTAGAATTTCATTTGCAAAAGATAAGCAAGTATATTTTTGTTTATTAGTTTGCCTTTTGTAACTTTATGAAAATAAAAGTTTTATTAACCCTTTAAATATAAAATTGCCATGAGAAATTAAAGTTTTAATTTTTTTAATTTTGGCCAATTTCATCCTAAATAGTTAAATTATATTTTAATTCAATGCTTTCAAATATATCACTTATAACCTTGAAATTTCTTAAATATGACTTTAATTTCAATATATTTTTCCCATTTTACTTTAATTATACTAGCATGTTTGTTATTATTCTTAGTTGATGTTAAACAAGCATTTAACATCATAAAATATATATAGTTAAAAATTTTAATAAACTAACTATAAAAATTATTTAAACAAAAGAAAACCAAGTTCTTAAGCATTTCTTGCAGTTTTTCCAACTGAATATATTTTTCAAATTTCTTGTCTTGTAAGTATTTTTCTAATTTTTTTCTCTTATATTCAATAATTGAATACAAGAGAAAAGAAGTTTCTAGTAAAATAATCCATTTTAAAATCACATTCTCTTATCAGTTAAACAACTGTGTCCACATGCAGTTCTTACTTAATTTTTTATATATTTAGTTAATACTTAATTTTTTACAGCAACTTTTCTTTGTTCTGAGGTAGTACTGTCTGGCTCAAAATTTTTTTGTTACTAGTATAATGCAAAAAAAAAAGGATTCTTTTGATCTCTTGACAAATAAAACTATTGGATTCATTTAGAAGTACTAATGATATTAAACCAACAATTTAACTATTAAAGTATTGAAATGTTCAAAATTTTTTTCTGATAATCAAAAAGGTTAAATAGCAGAATGATATATTGTTCCATGTTTTTGGTGATGCATATGTTTTCAAAATTGAAAAATAAGCCTGCCTATCAACCATGTTATAAGTGTTATATTCTGAAAATCACATTAAAAAATTAAACACAATTTATTTTATTGTGGTGAAAAATTTCGTTTTAGATTTTCTTTTATTAAAAGTCTCCTTTTATTTAAAATTTATAATGTTTGCTTAGGATGTATTTTAATAAATTAAGCATTTAAGCTTATTAAGTTCTAGAGAAAAAAAATATTGTAGTTTACATTACATATTATTTAAGTAACTATTTCTTTGCAGGTATTTTCTATAGTTGTATTTGGCTGCATAGGTTCTGAAGGATGGATGAAAGACAAATGCCTATACAACAACGACATAAATGCCTGCAACTTTGGCACAGGGATTGGGGTGATTGCATTCTTAGGAAGTCTGTCGCTTTTAATTACTGATGTTATGTTTAATAATATCTCTAGTATCAAGGTTCGGAGGAGAGCTGTTATTGCTGACATGGCTTTTTCAGGTGCCTTTGTTTTATTTATTAGTATTATTATAGATTTTATAATTTTTTGTTGTGTGTTATAAGTCAATGAAATATTAACTAGTGTAAAGTTTTCATTTATATAAGGGCTTTTAGTGTTTCAATTATTCATTCGTAATTTCTACATGTTATATATGATTTAAACTAAATCATGCTAGAATTTACCTTTTATTAATTCATCAGTTTTTTAGAGATAATTATTTTCAAAATATATTTATATAAAATTAATTGAGAAATTTATAAATTTTTTCAATAAAAGCTATTTTTTCGAATTTGTAAAAGGATACTATTATTCTCTGGAAATGCATTCTAGTGTTAAACTGCACTGAAATGTCTTAAAAAAATTTTTGTGCATGAAGTATTCGTTGGCATGTATGTTGTTTCTGTTTATCCTCCTATTTCACATATACAGTATATTGGCCTGCAAGAAAATTTTTTTAACTATTATACTATTAAGAATGAGTTTAGTTAAAATGTTGTTTATTGTGTGTAATTATATTTTTCAAGAAATGTATTTTTTATCAAATTTATGTATCATATTTGCATATTTTTCTATTTTATTAATATTTGATTTGATTTAAACTAAAATCATAATTTCATTCTTAAGAGTTTCATATAGCTTGTGTTTTATAATAAGTACTAAAATAATGGGCATATAAAGGTTCTCAATAAAGCTAAATGTTTCTCTGTTTATTGTTTTCATTTGCATGTAATTATTTGTATTAAGAATTAATATCCATTTATAAATTCTTAGCTGTTATGATAAATGGCTTAGTGGCAGTGTTTCATGCTCCCATGACAGGTCCGAGGTTCGATCCTCGGGCTGGGCAAGGTTGACTCAGCCTTTCATCCCTTCAGTGGGTCGATTAACTGAGTACCAAGCATGCTTAGGAACTAAACACTGGGGGTCTTACGTTAGGCTGACCACTTAACTGGGACATATGCTTCGCACCCCAGGGCCCTCGGTCATGAGAACAGTTATGGGCACTGTAGGCCTTGGCCCACATGGGCTGTCGTGCCATGGAGTTCAGTTATGATAAATTCTGGATTTTTACACGCATTTTTTTCTTTTATGTATAAACTGTGCACGAGACTAGTTAATGAACAAATATATTTAATACATAAGCAGTGCTTTAATGTCTGTAAAATTTTCATTGATTAAATTTTTTATATTAAATTACTATATTATGTAATAAAGTTTTTTTTATTATTTTCAGTAATTATTATTTTTCTTATATAATGACACTTATCTCCTAAAAAAATAGATAGCTATGCCCTTAAGTTCCATTATAATTCTAAGTTTAATTTTATTCTGTGTGTCTAAAGATTGTTTCTTTCTAAAAAATACTATCTGTAAGCTTGTCTGTTTAGAAATTACCCTTTTTAACTTATACTAAAAAATTTATAAAATATATTTTTTTAATTTACTGGAAAATTATGTATAATATTTTTTAATGCATTCATGTGTGATGCAATACCAATAGTTTAATTTTAGTGATGAAATATTTGATTTTGATTACATAAATTCAAAAATTGTATTACAACAATATTCAATTCATAATTTGTGTCAACTATAGTTTTGAATAGAACAAATTTTGAACATTATTTTTTTCAATAATTCAATCAATTCATTTTTCACTCATACTTTATTATTCAAATTTTACATGTCTAAAATTGACCAAGTCTTTAAATATATATAATTTGTGTACAGTGTGCAACTTATTTTATCCATGAATTATACGCATGTTATGATGTATTATTTTTTTTTTATCTTTTTTTAATATATTTTGTCTGGATTTTGAATAAGCATCACTAAAGTCCTGCATTTCTTGCTATTTTCTTTTTTATTAATTTGTTACTTTAAAATAAATTTTTTGTTTCATTTTCAAACAATTGGTTGATTGTCAGTTTACCTGTTTTCTAAAAAGAGTATGGACAATTACTAGATGAATATAATAAATTTTTTTTGATTTACTCCTTTACTAGCAATTGTTTTTTGTTTTATGGTAAATTTTATTTTAATTTTTGTGGTATCATTTTTCATCAAAAAATATCCTTTATTAATTTAGTAAAGCTTCTTATAAAATGATATTTATGCTCACTCTACCCTTCTGTAATTCATAAGTGTAAATCATTTTTGTAAATTAACTATATAGTGAAAGTATAATTTTCACTATATAGTTAATTTACAAAAATGATCTTAGAACTTTTCTGGTCTTATGAATTGGGATAAATTTGCTTTAATATTTTATTAAAAAAGTGAACTCCTGAATTAAAAAATAAAATACAAAATATTGTATTGAAAATCATTTATGTTTTATTTTATTAATAAAATAATCTAGCAAATTAATATTTATTTTTAAAAAAAATCTCTTTTTGTGAAGCTTTTAATATTTTCTTCCATTTGTGTCATGAAGTTTATAATAATCAACAAAACTTCCTTCATTAAAATATATTGATGCTACTGCAGTGTTATTTTATTTTCAAAATTACAGTCAATGGAAATTTTTTTAATATAATGTTTCATTCAGCTGCCATGACCTTCATGTGGTTTGTGACATTCTGTTATTTAAGTGATTCTTGGAGAAAATCCCCTTATCCCAAGCATGGATATGGAGTGAACAACCTGAGAGGTGCTATTGCCTTCAGTTTCTTCTCAATTTTTGTTTGGGTATGTAGATTGTAGTTCATTGATTAATTTATATTTATTAATTAATTTATGTCATTGATTTATCAATGTTTAATAAGGGTCATTAATTATATACCACATTTTCCTGTATGTATTCTGCAATGGCATATTATCTGCAAGACCTTTATAAGGCATATGGTAGGCAAAGCAAAGAAAGCCTCTCATTATCTGCAGCAATTTTTTTCAGCAAACAGTCAAAAATATATACTGCTGATAATCTGTCACTTAAAATAAAATATACACAGTAGGATTAAAAAATATTATAAATTGTACAGAAAAAAACATTTATTGGGAAAAACATCTGCTTGAATCCACCTTGTCGCAAAGTGTGATAAGCTGAGATGAAAGTGCCTGGTCAATCATCAAGAGCAATAATTTAGAGATTTACTAAGTTTTTACTTTTTAATAACTTTTAAAACGAGGTTAGATGTATTAAAAATAAAATGTATTTGTTTAGTTAATAATTAAATGAAAGAAATTGATTATTTTTGGACTGCTTATTGGATTCATTTTTTCTTTTGTACTGCACATGCTTTGTTTTTCACCTTACATTAACATGTTTGTGGCCATTTTTTTATTTACTTTCTCCATAGCTTTTAGTTTTAAAATCTGTTGTGTAATTTATATGCTTTCACTTCCACATGATGATAAACAAGCTTGAATATTTTTAAAATGAAAAGAAAATGTGAAATGACAGTAGGCAATAACAGTTGTAATATTTTTCCAAGAAACTGAATTCATTCTTGAACATAATTGTACAAAACTGATTATAGCTGCAATAAGTCAACTGAGCCATCTTTCTCTGTTATTTATTTTATAAAACATAAATAACATTTCGTCAAAACTTTATTGTAAGCTTTTCTGATGGTGAATAATTTTTTAACAGATAATCTGTGGTAGCATACAATTTTAATACATAATTTGCAGATTATGTACAAGAAAATATGGAATATATATATTAATGTTAACTTAAAAGGGGATTATTATGTGTTCCATGTAGGAAATTAACTCTTAAATATTTATTTTTTGAGAAATAATAATCTCTAAATTTTAATACTTGGAGTAAAAATGTTACTATAAGAATCTGGTCTTAGAAACTTCTTAGTATCTAAAATTATTTCTATATTTCTAAAATAGTTTATTCATATGTTGACTTTAACTGTGAAACCATCTAGTACATAATTTGTAAGAGAATACTGTGAACTTGAGAAACCATATTTTAATTTTAAAATTCTGTTTTGCAGGAAATACAAGTTTTCATGCTTTATATCTGGGGTGGGAATTAGGGGCTCATGATTCTTTGGTTGGCAGCCAAGACATTTTAGGGTGATTGCTAATGCTAGTTTTTATGATATGTATACCTAAAAATATGCTTGTTTAATTCCCAATCATCACTGAAGGTGATCATAAAGCAAATGAAAAGTGAAAAGTAGCTTTTGACTCAGAAAAGTTTGCTCACCTCTGCTTATTAATTACTGAGACTTCAAATTTTCTTAGTGATATAAATGTCAAATATGAAAATTTTGTGAACCACTTATTACTACTACCTGATTGTCATTGCAGATTAACATATTATAGTTTATAAAACTTTGCATGCCTGTCTCTTGCAAAAATCTGTTACACAGTATAAGTGAAATGCAAGTAAATTACTATTTAATCTGTCCTCAATTCAATATTGTGTAGATCCAAATGTATTAAAAAATTACATATTGTGAAAAGCTGGAACAATATTTACTTGACGTATAAAACTAGGAATGCTTCTTATTCTGACTATTGTTACAAATTTATTTTTATAGACATTTTTTTCTATTTATTTTAACTCTTAGAACTTGTTGTTTCATATCCCCGTTACCCAGCAGTGCTACATCAGATCTATAAGGTCATTAACCCTGAAGAAATCCAGTACTAATAGGGGTCTTGAACCGAGTCTTGCCTGGTAAGTCCCAGACAATATAAAATGTGACCAGGGTAGACTTGTGCAGAGGAGTACTCAGTGCAGATTGCGAAATGTTTATTGCCTTTAACATTGATGACAGGTAATCCCTAATGAAATTATTCAGAGCAGTTTTATCTCATCTGCTGCTGCCCCGACGCAACTCTGATACCAGGACACCTACTCTGATATCACAAGTTTACTGGTGGGAATGTTCAAATGCCCTTATTCATTGCCTTATATTTAGAAAAATATAAGGTCAACTCTCTAAAATATCTAATATGTGTCTATGGTCTAAAAAGATTGATATAATTGTTCTAATAATTATTTAACTTATATTACAATCATGCATAAATGCAATTTAGAAATATCTTTAATCTCTAACTTCTTAATGAATATTATATAATGATTCTAATTTATTATATTTTTTCATAAGACAATATTATAATGATATTTTGTGTTGTAAAATTTTTTTAGTATTTTACTATGTATTTATTAATTTATTTTCCAAATTTGCAAAACTATTCAAATTTATCCATGAACTAATCTAGAATATCGCTTCCAACATTTTTTAAATGATATTCAGTATTAGCTAACATGCAATAAAATAAGTAATTTTATATTTGTACATTAAATATTGAAAATTTGGCATTTTTTGTAATTTTGAACACGCAGGAATAAATTTTTTAATATTTCAAAAAATTATTTCTCTAAATGTTAGCATGCAGAGATCATGTGATACATTAAATTATTTATTGAAAATATTTTTTGTTTTCAAATTTTTATGACTTGTCTATATAAAATTTAAAAAATGTATTTGATTTGAGAATTTTTTTACAACAGTTAATATATATTATAAAAGCATGTGAATAGAGAAACCACATAAAATATAAGAATGAATAAGCAAAGCACAAATATAGAAAATAATGGCATTTATATTTCCTTTTATTTATATGCTTACATCATATTACTTGTATCTTCAGTGTTTATGTTTTCAGTCATATTTGTGGAGTTTAGGGGTATCTTGGCAATTTTTTTTTATAATTTTCCTATGCCAACATGGTCAACAGTACCTAATGAAATGTCAATTTATCCTATTGCTTTCTATTTGTATAATTAAATTTTTGAATTTCCTTTGTGCATATCATATTGCTTTGTATTGTATAATTTCATCTTACAGTTCTTTTTGCTTTGAATTATTTGATTAAATATTCAAATTTCTATTTGTATTATTAAATATTTGAGATTTTGAATTTTGTAACCTCTGAGATCATTGAAAGAAAAAGCGCATGATTCACAACTTTTAGAAGATAGCTTTCATATCTCCTTCTGTTTGTAAAATTATGAAACATTTAAAATAAATTAATCCAAGATTAAATACATAAATGTAAAATAGTGTAGTATATATTAATGTAAAGGAAATATGAAATAATAAATCCAAAAAAGTTTGCCATTTATTAATCACAATCTTTAGGATATCTTAAGCACTTGCACATACAGAAAATTCTATGGAGTTTAATGTTATATTGAAAAAAATAAATCATTTTAGATTAAGAAACCAAAAGAAGAAGAGCTAGAAATAACTGTAAATATAACATTAATATAACACACAATTATGATTTAAAAGCATATTTTTAAAATTATGAAATGAAAAATTGGGGTCACTTTGTAAAGAATATTATTCTGTTGTGCTATATTTGCACTACAGAAACCAATTTATTAAATTAACAGTCATATAATCGAATGTATTTTAACTATACAAAATTATATATTTTACAAAAATAGTCAAGAGAATTTTTTAATGGATTTACTTAATTATGTAAAATGCATATAACTGAATTTGTAGATTTAAAATGTATCTTATTATTGTATCATCATATATGTAGCTCATTCTTTTCAAATTACCAGTTTTGATCCATTTAAAAAAATTATCAGGATTAATTAAACCAAGTTATTAAAGTCATTTTTTAAAATTTATTCTTAAGATGTTTTATATTAAATTTGCTAAGTTAAATAGGGGTACTTAATTATAGCCAATTAGTTTCTTAAGTTAATATTTTCCAGTTGTTTTAGAAAAAGGTTTTGAAATTAATGTTAGCTCTGTTGAGTGTTGTCTATTTAATTTTATTTGAAAAAAAGTCTTGAAATGTTACATCCAAAATTTTGATATAAGTACTTTTGGATTATAAATATTGATAGTAATGTGGAATTTCCTTTATAATTATTTTAGGCTGGAGGCATATTTTTTGCATACCAGCGCTACAAACAAGGCGCTGACACTGCTTTTGTGACAAGCGGCTTTGAAGGCGATGGTGGCATGCCAGGTGGAGCTCCCTACACTAGCTATCCAGATGGACCTGAAATGAATGAAGGTTACCAAGAACCCCCTTTCTCTGCAAACCAAAAGGATATGGCGCCAGGTGGACCGGGTTTCCAGCAGCAAGCTTATTAATGTGCATTCCATTGCTAAACACACATATAATCTTACTTGTTGAGTCATTTTTGTAGATGGGAACAAAAAAGAAGTTAGACCCAGTATCTTTGTACAGTGATTATGTGTTGTTCTAATAATACATTTACTGTACTTTGAATGAGGACAAATGTCTTTTGATATCATTTTTGGAAAGTTCAGGTTCTATACCTTTGAAATGTTTGTGGTCTCAAAATGCAAAAACTCTGGTATAGTTAGATGGGCACAGAGCTGGTAGTAGAATATATACTTTTAAATGGAAATTTTATTTATATTACATGTATGAATTATATTGTGTTTATTTTCCATTATTATGGTAACTGAGGTTTCTAAGTTTAAGTAAAATATTGTAATATGTTAAACTTCCCCAACTACCAAAGAAAATCAAAATTAGCAACTAATTTTTTTAAATAAATTGTATATTCAACAATAAGGACTGTCAAATTATGACTGATATTTATATTTAAAATAAAACTTGGATATAAATTTAAATATTACAAAATATATAAATTATATTTGTTTTTCAAACTATTGTAAAAAAAATTTTTGCGAGACCTTATAATTCAAAAGATGTTTAAAGCCTTGCCTGAGGTATCAAAAGCTTAATAATAGAACAGATAAGTTATAAAAATTTTCTTTAACTTGATCAAAAGATAATTGGAATATGTTTATCACTTCATTGATATGTCTCACATTTTGCTCAATACTTTTAGGTTTTAATAAAATTTGATAGATTTATGAATGTTTTTTTTTTAAAAAAAACTTTTTCACACTATTATTTGTTTCATCCTAATGTCAGCTCTGTTTACATCTAACAGTCTATCGATATTAATTGAAAAATAAAACAAAGTTGTGTTGTTCCTTCCCTTGCAAACTGTTTTGTTTAATGTTGTGAAATATTTTTATTCGTTGTATCTAAGCTCTGAAGAAGCTTAAAAACAAATATATCAGTGGTTTTGGGTAAATAAAGTTGATAGTATTACAAGTAATTGAATGGAAATGAGAAACTAATGCTCTTAACTGGGAAAGGTATAAATACATGGATTTAAATGCTTTTTTATAATTTTTATCAATATGTTTCTGAACACGTGTCAATTTTAATTTCCAACGATTTATATCCTAATGCTTTTAATTTGGTGATTTGATTACAAGCTAAATAAAATAGAGCTTTTACATTTTGAAATGCATTTATTTAATGTATAAATATTTGTTTTTATAAATTTATTCATTAGATAATTTAAATGTTATTATGGAACTTTTTTCATCATTTCTAAAAAATATTACAAATGTTCGCATATAGATGTGTATTAAGTTTAATTATATAATTCAATAGCAGAGACAATTATACTAATAAATATGACAATTTGTTGAATATAATGTTTGATAAATTGTATAGAAAAATATAGGGATTCTTTTCCTCTGAACTCTCAATGAATATGTGTTATTTTTCTCATATATTATTATTTTTATGCTCTAAATGTTAGTTATAATGTCAACTTATATTTGTTATAAAATGCAATAGTCAATAGTCACTCAGAACTATTTAGAATCTAATAATATTTGGTATCTACTGTATTAGCTGTGTCTTTCTTTTATCGCGTATATCAGAAATGCTGTGTTAATAAATTCATGGATGAAATGCTGGAGAATATTCTAAAGACTTGTAAACAATTTACTTTGTTTTTAATATTTCACACTTAAGAAAATATTTAATTAAATGGTTGTAGTTTGAATAATTCTTTGTGATATAATATTTTAAGCTTTAAGCTAACTGATTGATTAGTTTAGGCTTTTTTTATAAATATAACATCAATTTCAGTTTTGTTTTGTTAACATCTATTCCATTAAAAATGCAAAATATTTGTTAAGTAATGAAAAAAAGCATGTATCAAAGACAATGCTTAAAAATGTGAACGAAAATATTTTAAATGAAACAATCAGTTTCAAGGATGTATTCAAGTTTTTTCATGGTTATTTTTTGCAATTAAAGGTATGTGAATATTAGCAGTAATGCTTATGTGTATCTTCCTGTGTAATTATTTCTGCCATGTGTGTTCAGCTAGCCTAGCACTTCTTTTAAACTTGTCCTTGTGGTTTGCATCTCCCTTTGAAAAGTCCCAATTTTCCTACTATTTTAAAATGTAAGAAATTGGTAAATATTGTAGATTTATGTATTAGGACTATGCAATGGCTCTATCATAAAAGTCAATGAGCATTTGCATTTTAATTTTGTCCATCGAATAAGGAAGTGAATTAAACATATTCAGTGTACATATTTATGAATTACATTTAATTTATATTGCAAAAATAATTAATGAGATATTCTTACTAAGAATTTTATTTTATTTTCTTATACAATGTTAATTTTTACATATTTAAAATATTTGGTTTGGTAAAAGCTAATCACAGTCTTGAAATTTTGGATATATATATATAATACATAGATTATATAAAACTATTTTTAAAAATGTCTGAAATGGATATTGTTTTATCAGGTATAATTTGGTAGATTGTATATTATTCCAGTTCTGATATATGGTTTTCCCCTAAACTGATCTACAAAGATTATATTAAAATTTTACTATTTTTTATAAATAGTTAAATATTAATATGCTTGATAACTTAAATGTAAAATTAATCTTGTCATGAATGTTTGCTATAATATTTTCTTATAATTTGTGATGAAGCATGCTGGCAAATGTTAATAAGGAAATGTACAAGTGTAGGAAGTACACAAAATGTATAGATATCACACTCTCTAAGGAAATTCATGTATTTTAAATGTCCTAAATGACTTAAAATTTAACAAATATTAAAGTCACATATAAAATATAGTTGTAGATAGGTGTGATTTATTTCATTTGAAGAAACCTGTACTATATAAATATATAATACTAAAAAAACATCCTTTATGTGTGTTTCAGCCTGTGCTTATCCATGGCAGCATGAGTGTTGGTAAAGTACACATCAGCTAGATACCTAGCAGTTATTTAGAATAAATTAAATGCATTTACCATATTAAAACAACTAATGTGTACCAACCATGATGCAAAATATTATTTTGCTACTTCATAATATATTCTGTTGTTACTTCACATATTTCACAAAACTATTATAATTTTATTAATGTTCATAAGTCAGTGAAAGATTTGTGTAGTAGCTCTTAACTTCAATTTTTTTTATCTATTTCTTTATTTATATTACTGAAAAAAGTATTATATTAATATTTCAAATTTGGTTGTTTATTTGACAGTTTAAAGTTTTCAATCTCATGCATTGTTGTGATGTGTGCTGATAGTTCAAATTGTCATGATTGAAATTCTAGAATCATGAAGGAGATTTTCACTATAATAAATGATTATAAAAATAATTTAAAATGTCATTTCCATGGAATTGTCTACCAAGTAGTGCTTGAAAACAGTGCAAAAAATTTCTTTTTGTTTTTGATTTAGTATATAAGAAATATGCATTACAATTTAGTTTTTTTTGCCATGTATTAAATTGTTAACTTTGTTAAAAAGACTGTTTCTTAAAGTAATCTTCCTAATTACTAATTTATGTAGATATATCCTATAGTTCGCACTTTAATAATCATAAAATACAATCAATAATTCAGATGAAGATGTGCATATTATCTTTTTATGGAAATATCACAGATTGTTATAAAATGGCCTTTGAGTAACAATCACCAATGAGATTATTTACATGTGCTATTGTTGAGAGGTATGAGAATTATCAGTTGAAAGCATAAAAAATGTGGTAATGGCTGTTAATAAGTCATTATGTAGAGTTAGAATTTTATGGAATTTTATTGTGTTATACACATAAAATATCAATAAGTAAATGATAATTTATATTTTAAATTGCTGAAAAAAATCAGATTTTTTTAAAATGAAGTTTTATATTTTGATGTGGTTGATAATGTCAGTTTGTTAAATATGCCAAGTGTAAAAAATTGACCTCAAAAGATAATTATTATTTATTAAGAGATAACCTTCAAAGAGAAGAGCATATTTTCTAGGTTAATATGTAATATATTAATTGAATATAATTATTGCTAAAATATCACTATATGCTCAGTTATATAATAGTAAAACTGATTTCAAGCACTTTAAATACAGCCCAAAAAGTACTGATAATATTTTATTTTACCAATAATTTTATTTTCAGTGTTATTCATTGCCTCATCATGCCCACCGTTACAAATAAGTAAGTTTATTCACACTTTTTTATCTAGCAATAATTTATTGCGCTCACCAAATGCTTTTTTTCATTTTGTGATTGAGCTTTTAAGTTATGACAATGCTGAATCATTGCACTTTTTTTATTATTGTTCCATTTCTTTCACAATTCATATGAATATTGTTGAAAGTCAGGCAGACTAGTTATGAGAATCAAAAATTTCATCTCTGTAATCTTTTTTGTAATTTTGGCTGTATGTATTCTTATTAAATGTTTTTTTTTTTTTTACAAAACTAGAACTTGTTTTATGCATTAGGTATATTGTATATGATAACTAGTCATTTTGCAGTATTTTTGTCTGTTTTGCTGCCAAATTAATATTTATTCACACTATATTTTTGTGAAAAAAATCATAATTTGTTGTAATAAATGATATTATGTTACCTTTTATGCTTGAAGTTTTGGCCTGAGATAGCCTTTCTTCATTAGTATAAATTGTGATTTGTTTTTGTATAGCTATTGTACTTAGCCAAACCACTGTGATGTACCATATCTAGTCAGAAATAAAATTCTGTCAGAATCTTTTTTGTCTATTGATTGTTTAGATTAAGAATTATATGGTGTCATGCTTCAATGTAAATTTTCTTATTGAACTCATATTATCATTTTCTGAATCTTGTGTAGTTAAAATATAAAATCATAAAACTAGTTTCACCTTACTTTATTAATTCTTCATTTAGGAATTCAGTGTACATTAAATCAACATTACTTTATAAAAAAGTTTTTAATTTAAAACTCTGAAAAACATTAATTTAAAAAAATCACTGTTAATTCATTCTTAATTTGAATCATGGTTTTTTTTAATAGTTGATATATTTCTTTCATCTGCTGAATTATAAAATTTATGAGAAAATATATTTATACTGTACATGTTAACATATTTTACTTAGATCTTTTTTTTAAACATTTTATAGATTTAACATATATAAGCTTAGAATTATTTGCAGCTTAATTATTAATACTGAAGAAATATATTTTTCTTTTAAAAAATGGTTAGTTTTATACAAATACTGTTTTTGTAAATATTTTAGAAAAAATGTATCAATGAAATTTAAATATAAAATTGTATTACACAAGTGAACTAAAATTTGACTTTTTTATATCCTAAAACATGGACATGAACCATATGATTTTCCACTACAAAACATATTTAATAAATCTATAAATATGGGAATTTATTATAAAGACTTTTTAAAAAGCTGATAATTACTAACCTTATAAAATGTCATCATATTGTGTAATTTCACATAAATTGATATATTTTAATTTGATTATATGTACTTTAAAAAGAAAATGATTGTGTATTAATTTTTTAATTTTTCATATAATTTGAAAATAATAAAAACTGCCGCGTGAAATATTTAAAATTTATAAAAATAACTAAAAATATTGCCTTGTTTATTTTTAAACAATGTATATTTTTTAAAGAGAAAATTGTTTTAAAAAGTATTCAAAAATAAATTAACTAAACTGAATAAAAATTAATTTTGTTTTTGGTGCTGGGGAAAATAAGTATCATTATATTTTATATTTATTGGATTTAATTTGTCACTTTACAGCTATTTTTTTCTACACGAGAGAGCTACTTCAGTTGAAACCAGGCGTTAAGATTCCGAAATACACACAACTAACATCCATAACCAACGTAGAAAGAAAGTGAAAACAATTATTAAACTGAAAAGCAGTGATCTGTGATCAGTTGCCAATTAATTGACCATATCTGCATCATTTTCAAATAAATTAATAAACTCATTGGATTCAACAATTATAGATTTCATTCTATTAATTCTTATTATATGGGAAGAGTATATATTCAGAAAGTAATGATAGATGTCAACATATCTATATAATTCTGTTTGCTTGATGTAATTTATTAATTTTAACAAAATATATTAGGGAAAGTAATTTGAACCTAAGATATCAAGTATTCAAACCACAGAATTTAGTGACACTTGGAACCTAGGCCTTGAAGAGGCCTCTCTCTATTGGTTCTCTACAATTACCATAAAACAATGACTTTCTCACAATTAAACGACTGAGAAATATTAATTTATGAATACTGTAGCAATACATAGGTATCAAAAGTATTTTAAATGATAATTTTGTGAAAATAATTGTGCATTTAAACGCTGTATTTTGAGAAGAAAGTATTAACACTAAAATTCTATTTACTGACCAAGACAATTTCATTTCGTATTTCTTATGAAAAAATTTTTTTTTCCTATTTAAATTTGAATTAGAATTTAGGATATTTCACAAAACATATATGTATTTCTATTTAGAAAGTGCTCAGAGTATTTATAAGCAGAATCTTTAATACATATGAATTAACGCATGATTAACTTCATTTTATAAATGCAATAAATTAATGTGATGACATCCTAAAACTAAATTTCTGTAATCCTTAGCAGTCATTTTTTAAGTTTCTCAAAGATTAATTTCAAAATAAGTTATGTTGCTGTTGTTACTTATGACATTATTATAAGAAAAGCTCGCTATGCTGTTGACTATGCGAATTTAAGTCTGTAGGGTACGTCTTTCGTTTAACCAGAGCACCACGAAGGTGAAAGTACGTTTGCTCTAAACTCCTGTGATAGATGTCACCACCAGAAGATGCACTCGTCTTTTCCCATTGAGCTGAAGGGAGAGAAAATTTTCTCCAGATCATTACACCCATGGTGTCTGCTCAACGACCGACCACAGGACTTTCGATTCCACATATTTAAACAGTGTGTACTCGGTGGGTCTTTATGGGTATCTGGAAAAATCCTTTCCCTGTTAATAATTAAATGAGTCCTAGATACATTCAACTGTTATTCATATTTCTCTTCGGCAATTTAATAATCTGATAAACTAAACTCCATGTCACGACAGCCCATATGAGCCAAGGCCTACTTGCCCATAACTGTTTTCATGACCGATGGCCCTGGGGTGCGAAGCATATGTCCCTGTTAGGTGGTCAGCCTAATAATAATCTGATAGCTTACCATATTTTTGAAATAAGAAAATATACACAGCCATATTTAAGCAAATTCATTACAAAAATGTTTTATTTACATTGACACCGGATCATAATAAATGTTATTCGCTGTTAACATTGAATAATTGAGAAAACTAAAAAAATTGATACAGAAAATTCCATTAAATATCGAAAAACATTTCACAATTTTCCGATACACATGTAAAATCCCGTCGACAGGAAAAAGTGGCTTAAATTCCTCGAAATCGATACCAAATCTTTTCATGTTGTTCCTCAATACATATAACAATTGAAAATAATTAAAGCAATTAATTTAAAAAATAAATATACGATTCTAAATTTGTGTTTCGGAACATATAATTAAAAAAAAATGTGCCAGTCTGTGTGTGTGTGTTAGCAAAAATAATTAAGCATAAAGGAACTCTAAAATCTCTTTTAACAAAAGAAAAAAAAACAATTTAAAGGAAAACCTTAAAGAATTCTTATTATTTGGGTTGTAAAAGTGAGAAATACCTATTAAAACTACTCCTGTTTAAGAAAATACAGTGGTTTGTGAAAGTGACAAATATGTAATTGTTATATGTTATAGTTTTCTACTATTGATGGAAAATCTTGTTGTTTGGCACCATTTTTTTCCTGGTAGATGAAATTTTACACACATAGCCTTTTTTCAAGTAAGTGATAAAAAAATTGCGTTTTTGACATTTTGAATATTAAAGGCTTTTTGAACAAATATTTTATTAGAACAAATATTAGAATAAAATTTAATGATCTTCTGGAGTCTAATGTATCTCACATTTTATTATATTACATAAATGTTCGTCATTTTAATGTAAAATTAAAAGACAGAAAAAGTGAAAAAAAAAAACTTCTCCAAAGAATAATGGAAAAAAATGAATCTTAGACAATATAGTTGGAAAATGAATTTTACATTTAAAATGACTCGATGAGCTTTTAAACATAATATTTGTAATTTTATCGATGAATAATGCGCATCAAAATGTTTTGGAAAGTAAAGAAGAATCGATTTTAATGATGTAATAGGGGTGAAGAATTTCGGAAAATGGCGAAGAGAAATGTTCCACTGAAACTATGTTCCATTGGATAGTCCCAAAAGATTTTCAAAAGACGTCAACAGCAACTCAAGATACATCTCACTGAGAATAAGAATGATTAGAGTTCTCCTAAAGTTGGTGAGATAGGTATACTTCTAGCTAAAAATTAATTCATTCCTTTGAAAATAATAAAATAAGTCCAAATTTGCATGGGACCATCACCAAGGATTTCCTAGAGGTGGCGACAAAGGACATTTTCCACTTAGTTCTGGGTATACTGAATTACATGTACGCATGACACGTTTGAGCAAATCTGGTCCGAATTTTGTCGCAGTCCTATCCACTACACTATCTTTTTTGAGACAACTGAAACCACCAAATTCACAAATCCGATAATGATGCAACAATCCAACAGTGTCTTGAACACTAATAGCTCTGCTACCTAGAAAATAAAAAGAATATATAGAAAAACTATATCATATATATCAAATCTTCGCAACTGACATCTTATATTTATCTAAACTATATAAAACATTACTTACACTTTATTAAAGATTCTCTTGTATATTTTAAACTAATCAAATATGAATTAATAATGATATTACAAAATGTAACTACATAACAATATATACCCAAGAAGACAAATGCAAAATAGTTTATAGCCCAATATTGGTAATCTTTCCAAAATAACCCAAGTAATGGACCAATAATGGGCGTCAAAATTTCCCCAGTACAACATGCCAAAATTAGCCCTGTAATGGACCTATAATGGGCGCAACATTTTCCCCCAATATTGGACTTACCCACATAAGTTAAGGTTGGTCCTATCAAGAAGGCCAAGATTTCCCTAAAATATGAAATGCCAATATTGGATCAATAGTGGATGTCAAGCTTTCCCCAATATGTCATTATTGGTCTTATAGGGGCAGAGCTCAGTTTCTCTCAATCTTAAGTACACTAAGATAGGACCAATACAGGGAGCCATGTTTCTGCTAAAATATAGTATAGCAAATCAAATCCGATATGGCTATCTATACTTCTAAGCTTCTTGCTCTTTTGTTGCAAAAGTTGTAAGCAAAAGTTACTCTTTTGCTTATTAAGAATTCACTTGTTGACTAATTAAGGTTACAACTTTTAATGTTAAAATATATATTTTGGATGCTTGTGGCTTTACTGACAAAAGTGTTTTATAATGAGACCTACTCCATATACACCTTTTATTTTCAAACATTCTTTAAAAATCTTTTGTGTTTTAAATTTTAATTCTTAAACGAATCACTTAAAATAAAAATTAGTAAACAGTAATTGTGTAATTAAAAAATTAGTAATTGTGCTCTGTGAGTGAGAAAAACTTTTTCGAAGTTAAAACATTAAATCATATCGTTTTAAAACATTTAAAATGAGTTAATTTTTGGTAAATTTGATTAATTGTAATAAAAATATTTGCGATACTGTAAGTAACGAATATGCTGAACTTTCGATTTTAAACTCAAATACTCCATTTCTTGTTACATTCCATTTATTTTAGGACCTAAAGGAATTTTTTTTCTTTTTTTTCGATAAAATTTATTTTAAGAATACAAATTTTGGTCCTTTTTTTAATTTGCTGAAAAAAATGTATATTTATATGTTGTTTATTTTACTTTTTATTAATTATAATTCAGATGATTCTATATTAGCCCACTTCCAAGGTTATTGTCACATCAGGAAGACTTTGAGACGTCTTTGTATTGGAGAGCTAGAAAACTTTTAAGGCAATGACTTCGGTCAATTTTAGTATTTTAAGTCATCGGTAGTTTCTTTTTTGTACATTTATTTGCATTTTTATCTTTTTTTGTGTTGCCTTGTCTTTAGAAATAAAAATACATTCAAAAACTATCAATATAGGACAGAGATCTTTTATAGTAGCATATTTCATATGATCTATCCTTTCATTTACAGCGGTTAATAAAAAAGGTGTATTTTACTATGAATTTATTCAAACTTTATTTTAAAACCATATATTTACTTCAGATAATAGCTAAATGTTTTATTCATTTCATATAATTATTTAAATTTACTAAGGCATAAATTATCAATAATTAATCTCATAATAATATGAAATTGTAATTTTTTAAAATAAATATCGTTTAAAAAGCCATTGAAATTTAAATTAATTTAATTAATTATTTTATAAAAGCGGTGTAAGTCTGACAAATTCCATATTAAATAATATGGAATTTGTCTGACTTACACCGCTTTTATAAAATATGATACATAAATTTCCTTATGTTTAGTTAATCAGTTTTTATAAAAGCTACGATTGATTTAGTTTCAATCAAAAATATTCCATAAAACTTTTATGCAAATATAAATTATCACATAAAATGTAAATTAGCTTTATTAGCTCCATATATTTAATTAAATATATATAATAAACTGAAACATCTTCATTATAGTTGATTAAAGAAGATGGAATTAATTATTTCCAAAAAGCAACATTTTTAATTACCAATTAATATTGCTTAGATAAATTAGTTTCATATAAATGAATTAAAATTAACATTAAAATTTGAAAGCAGAGAAATGTTGCAATTAATTAATATTTAATTCTCTTTTTCAAGAATTCTTTCTTAATAGAACTCAGTTTTGCACACAAATCAGTTTTATTCTTTTTAAATTTATTTCGCTAATAATAAAAATGTGTAAAGTACTGAAATACTACCTTCAATATCTGTTAGGAAAACTGATGATATTTTTCTCCATTTTAGCCGATTGGACATTAGAGTAAAATTAAATTTGTGAAATTTATTTAAATTCCATCATTGTATGGATTTTTAACTAACAATACTAGGTTATTTTTTCAACTGGATATTGTGCATTCAACAATTTTATCGCTTAAAATTTAAAAAATTACCGCATATGCTACAAAGCAAGTTGTCTACAAGTAAGATTAATTACCTGATGTATGTCGCCATACAACATGGTTCCCTACTTCTACTATTCTCTCAGGAACAACTATGTACTTGGATCTACTTCCTATCTTCATTGAGGTAGATAACCGTTTCGTCTTGTACTGAGTAATTAAATATGGCATCCACTGAGGTGGCTTTTCTGGTTCAACTCCAAACACTGTTGTATCGTTTTCCCAATATAAGTAAAAGAACACATTTTTGAAAACGAAACTTCCTGGTCGTCCTCGAATATTTTTATTATCTTCTTCTAATTGATTCAGCATGTCTAAATACGTTTCATGTTCTCTTGGAATAATATATTCATCAAAATCAAGCATTATGACATAACGAAATAAGTACATCGTTCTAAAAACGCAGTCATTGAGTGAAGAGAAAATGGCTTCTGTTCTAATTTCTTTCTGCGATATTATGGGCAGTGTCCAGGGAAGTATAGTGACAGTACCCTGTGAAATGTAATACCTCAGAAGGACATCGACAGTTGGGCCAACAGTGTGATTGTAGAAGAAAAAATGTTCCACACCAAGTTGTTTATGCAATTCAATAAACTCCAGCAACCACGTTGCTCTGTCATAATTAAAATGGAATGGCTTTACGCATACGGCAATATCACCTCTTGGTGAAACAACATTTTCTTTGTTCTGATAAACTGGCAACATCGCCGAATATGTAAAATTCCTATTGAGGGATAAAAATACTTTCAATGGAGGTGGTGTATTTTTATCAACTTCGCAAGAAATGAACAGAGAACAATATCTCAATCTCCAGTGTTCGTTCATTACTTTCTTGACCACTCGAGTGTCTATTGTTTTACCATCAGCCATTTGCAAGCGGCAAAAAACAGCTGGTGGATGCTTAGTGACCATAATCGCCATTACTCTTACGTTATTGTTTTGATCGAAACGGTCGTCCCAATAAGCTGAATAGACTAAAAACTTATGCTGGTCGCGAGGGTTGTTGGCTTGAATCCAGTCATTTAAACTAGTTTTTACTACCTTGTTTTGCGGTTCAAGTAGAGTTTCGGTGGGTTTAGGAAATGTTTTGGGATGGTGAAGTGCACCGAAAATTTCTTTGTAAGTCAACTTTTTTGGGGTAATAAATTTCGTCTCTTTAGTTTTTAACACCAATCGAGGATTTTTAGCAAGGTATCGAAGTTTAATAACCGGTAAAATTTTCAGTGGTGGGGCATTTGGTGGCTCTTCAAATGTGTATCTTGTTTCAGGCGTCATCTGAATAGGCAATTGCACATTTTTCGTCACAATGTCAGCAAGTGTTTTCTGTTCTTCAAGGGATTTATCATTTTTTGGTGATATTAATAAATCTTTAGATTTCGTTGCAGAAACAAATTTATCAAGTTTTGAAAGCGTAAATTCTGGATCAGTTTCGAATTCTTGATACGTTATTGCCAGCACAATAATACCAATCAACAAGATAGTTATTATGTTATAGCAAGTAAGCAATCTCTTCAATGAATTTAGATATTTATAACGAATGATTCGAATGCAATATTTCAATTTAGACATACCAGAATTTATGTGATAACCAGATAAAATGTCTATTATTTAATTATTGCCAATTGATTTAACATTGATACATTTCAAAATTAGTTAATACCTAGTTTGAATAGGAATACATCTTTATCATTACAATTTACTTCACATTTTCAACTCCATTCATTGTTTTGTTTGCAGCTATATTTTCTTGCTATATTTCCTTTTTAATTTCATCGCTTTCCATGTCTGAAATCTTACATTATTTAAAAACATTTGTAAGCAAATTTGAAGTACAGGATTGTAATTTATCAAATAAACATATACATTTTTATGATTTAGCTGACACTTTTGTTGTTTTCATCTTTCTTCCATCTTTTTATTTTATTTTTTTTTATCTAAAATGTAAAAAAGAAAATAATGCAATTACATTTAAATTGAAACTGTAATAACTCTATGTAATAAGCAAAATAATTTTAATTTAGTACAACAAATTAATAACAGAACTAATGGTGATATTGCAAACCACTTTAAGATTTATTACCTTGATATTTTTGCATAATACTTAGTATTTTAAGAAAAGAGAATTGTAAGTACTAAAAAGCGGAAGGAAAATACCATATATAATCCCACAAATATAAAAATTTTAATAATCTAATGTTATGATTAAAAGTTTATTTTAAAGCTTCTTGCAGCATAAAATTTTTATTCATTTTATAAAAGCTTCTTTCGACAATATTTCTTTCTCTGTGGTGTTGTATTTTTAAAATCTTCCCGTCTCCAGCGGAAAAACTTTGAGAATCTTCTATTAAATTTTCATTTAATTTTTTTAATTTATCGTTAGATATTTAATTTTTACTCTTAGCATTTATAGAAATATATATTATAGATACATACGTAATTAAAATATATGGTATCCAGTAAAATCCAGTCAGATATATGTAAGAGAACATGTGCTATAAAAAATGAAATCAATAACAAAGTTGCACAACATCAGTGATTTAGAACAAAATGGCATATTGAGTATATAGTGCCGTTTGATAACGGAAGTGCCGAGTGCAATGCAATAAATATATACAATGCGCATTGGTTTGTATGAAAATTGCAACAGTGATAGGTCTGGTAATAGAGGATAAAGATACGTTCGTCAGAGCTTACATATATATTTAGGTTGAAGAAAACCAGCATGAACACTGGCGGTAAATGTCCATGGAAGCAACAAGTGGTTTCTTTCTGGACGTTTGCTGTTGTAGCTCCACTTAAACTCATGCACAAATCATTGCACATTATACATATTCTTTTTTCTTATATCTGTTCTCAAAATATTTTTCTGTATGTAATTGCCACTGTGTGACTGTCAAATTTTTTCTTGTATTTCGAAAATTAACCACCACTGACTTTTAAAACTTCACCGCTAAAAGAGGTGATACCTTTTTTCTTTACATTATTTTCGTAGTTCTAGAGTTAAAGTGAAGCAGGATTTTACAGGTCACCATGAATGCACAAATTAAATCATTAATGTAAAGAACAAAAATTCAAATTTATGTTTATTTGAATCAGAAATTGAAAGAAATATAGTTCATAATTTAGAAATCAAAGCTATTGTAGCTAAATATTTAATATTTTTGTAAATTTAAATTCAGTTGTAGGTCATGTAAATTTGCTCCCTAGCCTAGATGCTGTCTGTTTCTTTAAAGATTATTGCTGTGACAGACATTTCTATGAAGCTATGGTAAAAAATGCCACCGAATCGAAGAACCATCAAAAAGAATTTAATCTAAGATTATAACACATTGAAAATTACAAAAGGAATTATTACAGTCAAATCAATATTTATGTGGGTTATTATGAAATCCTCAGCCATAAGTTATTACGTTTAATTGTTAAAATTATCTTTCTTTTATTCAGTAAACATTAGTTTTCATATACAAGCAAATCAATATTGCTTCAAATTGTGTAACTTTACAGACATTTAATTATTAAGTGTTCAAAAATTTTCTTCTGAGAAACAATTTCTAAAAATGCTGCTTCATTTTTATTATACATCGTTACTTTATAAATATATATAATTATATTCCTCCTTAATAGCAATGACAAAACTTCATTCATTCAATTAATTTTAAAAAAAGATTGAAGCTATGATAATTACATTGAAAATTTATTATTTATTTTTATCCCTAATATAAATATATTTACACAAATAGATTCAGATATACATTTAAAATTTTTTCAAAAACAACTAATTTACATAAATATTTCATAAATTTAGAAAAACGATACTGCTAGAGAAATAAATTGCATACAAAAATATACCGTAGAACTAATTCTGTAAAAGAATCAAATTTGTATTGTTAAAATTCCAAAAATTCAGATAATTAAAATTCCTAAAATATTATCATTTCAAGGATCAAATAATCTTCAGAGGGGTGAATAATTTTTTAATTTGTTTTATCGATAAACAAGTACATTACTTACAGTCACTGAGTATAGAAAATTATATTTGCAGAAAATACTTCCCTATAATTTCTCCTTTGTAATAATACCATTATCACCTTTGAAGGTATCTACCTATTGTATGTTCAAATGAGATATAATTTTATGCAATAAAAAAAAGAAATATTAGTGAAGAATTTTTCTAAAGCGTTGCCGTATTTTTACTAACATCTGAATTATTAAAAATCTTTGTATTGATTAATCTGTAAAAAATTTACTATTTTCTTATTTTCCTACAAAAATTGACAAATTTTATTAATAAATGTTGTAAAAATATTAAAGCATTGACATTTATGGGATTAAAATATATATCTTTATGCATGAAATTTTTTTATGGATCGTCTTACTTTTTTATTATTAAAAAGCAAAATGAAGCATAATTCTAAATGAATAGTGAATGATTAATATATGAGAAACCAAATGAAAAATATAATAATAAATAAGGAATAAAATTTAATTCCACCATTTAGATTAAAAAAGAAAATCCTGAAACTTTATTGTGATCGTCAAAAGGGTTTAGAGAATGTATTTTTCTAGAAGTTTTATTTTTTATGCATTTTCTTATGCAGTGCATTATTAATTTTCTTCTGGTATTTTATTTATCAAGAACAAGAGCAGTTTGGTAAAAAAGGAGTTTTAATTAACATTTATTTCAATTTTGTTGACTTCATATTTTTAGAACCATTCTATCGGTTCTTATGAATTTGTAAAAACAAGCTGTATGAGTACAAAAAACTTATATACATACTTATCAAGTCAATAAGTAAGCATAGTTTTTCTCAATGAAGTAGAAAGAGTTAGCAAGTTAAAATGTGTTTATATTAATTTTGTAAGGGAAAATATTAGGCAGATGTCATACCTCTTTCTCTCATTACATTTACAATTTAAAAACAAAATTGCCTTAAAAATTAAAATCAGAATTGAAGGTCGTAAGAGAGGAAAATGGTTCTAATAATTGATTAATTAATTGACAGTTAGATCTGATTTAAAAAATTCTATTGGAAGAGCAGCGGATATCAATAGTCGGACACCAAAATCTTTAGTTTTGCGGCAATTGAAGATACATGGCATGCATTAATCATACTTATACGACATTTGATGGTGCTTATATTTTATTTTTTTATTCAATACTTTAATTTAAATTGAAGGAACATTGCAATTAATCGTCTTTTTTAATATTAAATAGTATAGTTTTCCTTAAAGAAACTAAATACTTTCGAAAGAGATTTCTTTTAAAACTAAGAGCACACACGCAGTTTGCATTAGATAACAAACAACGAAAACATTTTGACATTAATGATGAAAAAAGTCAACTGCACCATTAAAATCAGGAGAAACGAATGCACAGAGTTATGTTACTAATGATGAATTTTTCAATATGCTATTTGAAATTAACACCAGAATAGGGAATACAGGAGGAACATGTATGCTTAAACATATTCAAGTAAAATACACAAATATTTCATATACATTTGTAATACTGTACTTAAATTCACAAATATGTGAAATGGAATACAGATTTTCTAAAAAGAAGTATGAAATCAATGATTACAGTTCTGAGTTCAAATATAAAGTTGATTAGATAAATCTACAATGATGGCTAATATAAATTTATAATAGTGTATCAAGTTTATATAACTAAGTTAGTTCAGCTTACAATCTTTGAAAATAAAGAAAGTTCAAAAAGTAACTCATCACCGGTTTAACATTAAACTTAAAAAAAAAAAAAAAAAAAAAAAAAAAAAAAACGATAGAGAAGTCATATCCGAAATACAGGATGATCTTTTTTAAAGTGACAATGTTTGGAGCGTCCTGTAGCGCGATCTAATAGCCTAAATGACACCAAACTATATATTTAGACTAATCAAAACATAGGAAAAAAGATTACGTGGAAAAAAAATTTAGTTCCAAAAGTCACCGCTGGGGCATTTTGTGGTGTGGCTGTAGTTTACAATAACGAGAATTGGCATAAAACACGGGTATCAAAGAAAAATTCAAATACTGTGCAATGACAGTGCCAGTAATAGGGGCTATAAAAGCAAGTAGTAGACAGCTCCGACAAATAATCTCAGCTGAAGTAACTGAGCTCCAGAGGCCATGCCTCTCACGTTATCAGAACGTGCGTTTATGTTGGTAGAGTATCAAATTTGTCTATTCTAAAGGACAACACAACAAAGACAGTGCGGAATATTCCTCGTGATATGTTACGTACGGCTGTGGAGAACGTTGTGCACAAAATGCACGGTGTTATTATTTCTGAGAATGGTGCTCACATTGAGTGTGGTCTAATTCTTCACTGGGGAAGTTAATGTAGTAAATAAAAAAATTAATAATTTAACCGTACGATTGTATATGTGTTAGTATTTTTCTTTTCTCACATTTTACATATTGTAAAGTGCTACAAAATGCCTTTTTTTGACGGAGTGTTTTTTTTCTGCATTTTGATTAGTTTAAATACCAAGTTTGATGCCATTTCGGCTATTAGATCACGCTACAAAACGCTCCAAACGCTGTCATTTTAAAAAATATCACCTATGTGGAATAGTGTATGACAGTTTAAGAGAAGTCTCTTCATAATCAAACATATGGCTTAGTTGAAAGGGACAATTATTATATATAGAATGCGTTTATTGCATAGATGAACAAAGCAAATAAATAGTCAGATACTTTATTCCTTGCTCAATTTGCTAACAATCTTACTAACCATGAAGGAAAATTTTATTGTTACGAAATTTTATAAGAAGTCATGTTTATCTACAAAAGAAACAAGAAGAAAGACAACGCTTTTTTACATCTGGAAAGAAATCGCAAGTATTCAATCCCCTTTTTGTTTTTATTGAACCATTAAAATGGCTTTGGAAACTCTTCTCGCATGTAATTATCTAATAGTTATCTGGATAGAATAATAAATATTTTGTTTAAGTATATATTTTTATTAATAAATGTAAGCGCAATCAATATATTGTTTATTTTATTTAGATGATTAACAAAAGTGAAATGTGCAATGAATAACAATTAGTCTCAGAAAAAAATCAGCATGCAATTTAAATATAAGAATTTTACGAGTAACACAGAGAAAAAGAAATTTTAAAAATAAGAAATATATTAAAAACTTAGACTAAAAGATACCTTCATAACTGTTGATATTGCAGATAAAAACTGACTGAAAATTTAAATGTTAGCATCATTCTTGATCAAATTATTTTTAACAGAAAAATGCTATAAGATATTATAAATTTCATTAAAAAATTCTTATCCAAAACTAATTTTAATAGAAAATATTAATTAAAAATTGATTTCATTTCATTTGACTTTCTAAGAGATTACTCAGAAGTAATTTTGGAGTGTTTAATAAATAGAAAATAAACTAAACACAGAGTGGCATGAAAGCCCCTATGGGGGTCAAGGGTTACAGTGTCCATATCTGTTTTCTTGATTGAGGGTCCTGGGATACGATGCACTGTCTCCGTTAAATGGTCATCCTTACGCGAATCCTCTAGTGTTTAGTTCCTAAACACGCTTTGTACTTAGTTTTATCGATCCACTGAATGGATGAAAGGCTGAGTCGAGCAATCACAATAGTATTAATTCATGAAATATATGTATAGTATTTTGTGAAAAATAGTTTCTTGAAAATCGCTCGAGTTTCACACAAGACATTGATTCTCAAGTTCACAAGTTCTTTTGAAATTGCTCTTAAGTTCTGTACAGATAGTTTTCTAAACACAATCGCATAAAATTTGAATTTATGATCCTTTAGTCACTTTAACTATTCTGTATAGATGTTAGAATTTTATCGATTATTGAACGCTTATTGATTTATGTTGTAACATAATGTTTGCCATTATTATGATATCACTTCATTACTAATCTTCATATCAATATTATTAAAATATAAATTGTACCTGGCTATTGCGCTGATATGAGTCAAATCACCGAGCAATGCCCACGTAAGCATTAAAATAGAACACAGATTTAATATTTTAAATTGAAATTGAATTTCACTTACTAATTTGGTTAGAAAAATTTCTTACAATTTTTATATAGTACAAATATAAAAAGGAACAACGCTTAGTTTAATAACACTTACTCAATCATAATAATTAAGGAAAATATTTGCAATTCAGATATACCAATTAACTATAACATTTTGTACAATATATAAAGTAAATGAAAAAAAAAAAAAAAAAAACAATGACATTTTATAAAGAAGCCGACGTCATCTAACGTAAAAGGGCATTTTAAAAAAAATTCATACAAATACTTCTTCCAAAATACAATCTCTCTATATCTAGTACTTAGAATAATTACCTCTCTTCAAGCAGATTACAAAATAAATCTTGTTTTCTCCTTCAGCAGTCTGTGACTAATGAATCATCAGAAGGTTTTAGCTACAATGAAACATGGCAACCACGTGATCATTTTATCCCAAAATAATTGTCTCATCAATTTAAATCGAAGGCTCATTAAATTATCCAATGAGGAAATAGAAATCGAAGAAATAAATTGTATTAAATGCTTTTGCTTTAGTCGAGTACGGATAGCTAGAAAAAATAACATTATTTTAATACAACATGTCAGAATAATGTAAATTCAATATTATATAACTATTTAAACATGTATAAGTACACATTACTCTACTTAACATTAGTAGTATTAAATTTAACAAAAATATATTTCTAATTAATTATATCTAAGGAATTTTTTAGTCAGTTTTATGTTGTATCCATTTCGGAAATGTTAATTTATTTTAGAATTTGAGTATAGCATTTAAATCTACCACACCAAAATGTTTCAAGAACATAAAAAATTTAATTCCTGCATTTTTTGTGAAAATTATTTTTAAGAATACGTTTACTAAATTTTAGACAAAAAATATTTACCATATCTATCATGCTTTTTTTTTCAGTTTATTCTGTTTAACAGGTTTTTTGTTTAGATTATAATTATATCTTGACTGTTATTTTTTTCCTTACACACGAGAGTTAATTACATATTTTGAGACTCACATTATAAAATTCCTCTTAATAGAGAGAAAAGTAAGTTGAAAATTTTAAGCTTCTGAGTCCCGCAAATAAATCTGACAACACATTCAATTAATAATCAAACTAAATAATTAATAAAGACTCCTTTTTCTAAAAAGTGCATTCATCTAAGAAAAATACGACTTTAAATAAACATTCACTCTCAGAAAAGGGTGAGCTAAAAGGAAATAATTATCGATATCCCCTTTCAGTGCATTCAGGATAATGTTTTCTGTGACTAAATATTCCTGTAAAGTACTTTAACTAATTTTTATAAGGTATTGTACTCTTATCAAATGTCATTTTCTTTCACAGATCACTGTATGAAAATAACGATACTTAATATTTTGCATAAATATTATATAATATATTTAAGCTAATACTGAATAATGAATTACCCTCATACTAGGTTGGAGATAATTTTCAAATTTTCTCTCTGTACTATAATAAATGAGAAAATTTTTAGAGAAAATATAAGCCCGAATTAATGAGGTTTTAGCAGATTCTTATCCAAATAATATGGTGAATAGAGCTTAAATGTGATAATGATATGAAATTATTTAAAAATAATATTACGGGACTCCTTATATTATTTTAAAAAGAAATTTAAACATATAGTTATTGATATCAAGTAGTTAAAATATATGTAGTTAATGTATAATAAAAAGAAAAAATTTGCACTTTAACACATATAAAAACACAGACATCAATATATTAAATTAGAATAAAAACATTTCATTGCAACATCATCTCTTAAGTAATACACAATTTATTTCAAATCATAATCTAAATCCTTTTTTCATTACGAACCAAAGATTTCTCAATCCTTGAAATTAATAGGTTATGTGTACTGAATTTAATAAATAATTGAAGTACATTGTTATAATTTAAGTATAATTAGTTCTTTAACATTTTAAGAGCTAGTTTTACAGTTACTTATAAGAAACAAACGTTCATTTTATAGAAGATTAGTGAGTTAAAAATATATAATAGTAAAATGTTTGAAATTATAATTTATTGAGAATACATTCAGTTTATGCAAACTATATACCAAGAATAATTCAGAAAAATTTAAAATTGCATATTCATTGAATAGATTAAAAAAGAACTGAAAGCCGTTTTGCAAGGTACATTAACATTCGCTCATACCATTTTCCTGAAGAAATTTTTATTGACAACTTTTTTTGTAGCGTGTTACTATCTGGTGTACATGAGAAAGGACAACAACAAGCAGAAGCAGAGAATATTTATTGACGATGACTCCAGACAGGAACAAGAGGGTGCGCTGCTTTCTTTTGAAACGGGGATACATTTACAGGCAGAAAGTTCAACTTTCCCCCCCAGTTTTACATTCAAGCCTTATTCGGGATTCGAACCCGAGCCCACTCGGTGAGATTCGATGGTCATAACCACGATACAGACTGGGTGGGCTGTATGACATTGGCTTATTTTTACGTAATGCAAAGGAGAAAACTCGGAAATATTCTAAGCAACCATTGCGAAAGATCTACATGTAAACTGAAAAACGCAATATCCATATATTCAATTATTAAATAATAGATGTGATTGATCATAGAAAATTCTACTTATAAGAGTATAATTCTACTTTTAGGTCATGTCGAACTCAAATTTATAATCTATTTAATCCATACACGGCACCATATAGTGAATACCTTAATAGCTGAAAACTATTGTAAAAAGTATTTAAACTTGTGTTACTCACTGCTTTTCGGGTGAACTTTTCATCGATAAAGGATCATAATTCGCATTTCGTGCTGAAGGAAATTTAAAATAACTACATAATTTTTACGATACTTGTGTATGCAGAAAGCAGAGGCACATCTATCGTATCCTGTTCAACAATGATTGATATGAATTTTTCACGTTTCTTCAAATCATTTTATTAATTTTGTTCTCATTATAAAAGAAAAAAATGTCCGTACTAGGTAATTTAAAAAATAAGACCTACTATGCTAAATGTAAATATTTTTTCAAACAGTTAACCATTGTCACAGCTTTCTTAGATAGACAAGTTTTCATTCAAACGTTTATTATTAATCCAATTTATTAAAAAGAATATTCTAGAACTGAAAAGTATTCTACAATCTAAATCGATAAATACACCATGTATTTATCCATTTTGATTTGAATTTCTCATGTGAAACATTAATTCTTAATATCTAAAAATCTGCATGTTATAATACTTTTTTTCTGTATTTTCAAAGAAAGTTATTTTTATTCTATGACTGAAGTCGTTCTGACCTTTGAAATCAGAAACTTTTTGAATAATTCTAATGCCTACCTTCAGTGTGGGGAAATAACAGAATATTACATGAGCAACAAAACACTCAATGGTAATATGAAGTGCATGATGGGAATATTAAGGTAACCAGGGGATTTCAGACAATCACCAAGTTCTAAACTTAGAGATAAAAATAGAATTCCCAAAAGCATTTTCCAAAAGCTTTTGAATATCTAAATAAAAAGATATGCGCACTGCGTTTTTTCAGTATTATAAATATTTAATTAAGAGAGATAGAAATAATCCGAAACTTCATAAGATGGAAAACTATTATATGAATGTAACTTCAATAATACAATTTAAATTTATTAAAAAGCACGAATGAATTTCATAATATGCAATTCTTTGTGTTTATTTCCTTCATTCAATAATTTCCAAATATATATCATAACTTTCAATATAAATTATTTTCCTTTTGTAGCAGTACAACAAATCATGACAAATTAAGATATGATTTGAACATTTTTAAGGTAGTAAAGTACCCCTTCTATTAAATTTTATGAGATGTATAAAGAAATATCTATAATGAAGCTTTATGTATTGGTGCTATATGCTTCAATCTAGATCAAAGTAAATTTAAGAGCAGTATAGGATTAACTTTGATAAATAATTTTATTGAAAAAAATTTTAAGTTAGAAAAGTTCTTGTTGGATTAATTGGCTTGTAGATTAGAATGTAAAATATTTTTTTCATTCAAATGATTAAAACGGCAATAAAGGTTACAATTTCCGGAAGTAATGAATTTCGTTCTCCATCTGTGATTTTTGCTATTAATGTAGTCAATTCTTTTTAATATTTTACAGAAACCACACACATATTATTGAATGTAAATTTCAGTGTAATTTATTAATATTATATGATAACAAAGAGTTATGTTTGTTAATGTAATATTTGTATGTATTTAACGAAAATTTTAAAAGATGGTGCTTATACTTTTTTTCCATTTCATAAACGTTTATCGAAATACAAGTGCACTTGCAGTGATGAATACCGTTCAAGTCCAGTAGATAAATGTACAGGATTTAAGCTGAGATTAACTAATTGTAAAAAAATATTAACCAACTAAGCTGACGGCGTAAAAAGTTTTCTGTAAACGAACTATACCGAATTATATCTCCACTGTTACAGTATTAATATAAGTAAAACAAACGACTTATGCTTACTAGAAATATAAGTATCTCTTTCATAAAAGAATATAAAATATTTATTACAAGCATTTTAAAATAATGCGTGTTAAGGACTTCATTATTATTACTACGCGACATAATAATTTTGGAAAAATAAAAAATAAGTTATTTATTTCATAAAAAATTTAAAAAAAATTGCTAGCTTTTCATAGAAATGATCTCTTTTTTTCAAAAATTGTAGTAGTTAATTCATGCAATATAATGTGAACTTAAAATTACGCGCATAATTTTGAACTTAGGCGCGCTAAGCAATACTTAAGCGCGCCTAAGTTCAAGAATTCATTTAAGCAATACTTAAATGCTATCAAATATATATTGATAGCTGTTAGAACCGGAACCCACAGTTTAAAGAGGATTTCAAAAAACCATTACAAGCATCCAAGCCTGATGCGGAAATCGAACCTACGAACTGCTGAACCGAAGACCAGAGGGCTAACCATGACTCTCTTCTCGGATTTCTGGCGCTGATTTCGAAAAAATATAACTTTTTAAATTTGCTCGTTTATTATTATTTTGCAAATGATAAAATGCACACTATTCGAAAGTTTAATATATATTTTTACTTTTATTATCTATAATAAATCTTTTAAAAATAAAATGCAAAACAAAAAGGAAAATCATCTAATATACCGAGCCCATATATTTTCGATTTAAAAATTAAATTGGAAGTATATATGAAGTCAACAAAAGACAATGCCTAAAAAATATTTTAAAAATGCTTGTTACTATTCTGTTTTTTTTTTATGCAAATCCAAATTTAGTACCTTTAAGTTTTGTTTTTTTTTTTTTTTAAATTTTGCAAAATAGTATACACAAAGAGTATTAGATTAATTTATTAAGTAATGTATTTAATTTTTGTAAGAATAGAGTTAAAATCAAGTGTCTATATTTTCCCAATAATGTTAGTAAACTGTTTCGTTAAATATCAGAGTTAAAGTCATTTTTAAAAAGAGATAAAATATAAACTATATCAATTAACTTTTATCAAGATTTCAAATTGACTTTTGAAGTCCAAATTACACGAGAAGCATAGCTCTCTATCGATTTCTTTAAATACAAATGCAAAATTGATATTTCTGAAGGTATAATTTCCCTTTAGTTTATAAATGTACAACGCTTTTGTATAATTTATAAGCTTTAGAAAACTCACCTAAGAAGTTACTGAGGATATTTTCCCAGAAAGGCGCTATATGAGACTCTCACATATGTTTTTAACCATTTAACTATTATATTTATTCTCTACGTTCTATGCTCACATCTGGTGTTTACGTTTTCCTTTATTCTGTCAAAAGGCTCATAGTGAATTTTTCGGAAAAGACACACACTGAAATGTCCATACTCCCGCAATAGATGTTTTACAATATTCATTATTTGATGATGTATTTATCGTTTTGTTTTTAATTTAAAATTATTCGATATAAAATATTTTATATATTTTTTAATTCTTGAGAATTATTTCTTCCCATACTTTTTTTATATATTATTTTGAAATACTTCTTTCATATATCGTTTGAAATCGTAAAACATTTTTTGATCAAATGTATCAAAAAGAGTTTTGTGGTTTCAAACAATATTTCAAAAATAAAATTGCACCAAAAATACCAAACATAAGATTTATGTAAGAGAGAGTTGGTTTAATAAAACAAAAAAACACGAGTAATATATTTCTATTAATAACCACTAGTTCAACCAACTGAAACTGTCTTAAAATATAAATCATAATCGAATAGAGAGTGTCACAGAAATCATGCACGTATTTCCTAAAAATGCAGGCATTCATTTAATTTAAGTAAGAATATATTAGAAAAGGAAAATCGTTGTTAATATAAACCAGCATAAAAAATATACAAGAATTGCAAGATTTTTTATTTAAATTAATAATTGATTTAATGAATTGACAAATTATTGTAAATCCGATCAGATTATCCGAATCCTATTATTGGAATCGGGTGATATTCACAAACGCCGAAAGATAACATTTGAAACTGTTAAGAAAAAAATAATACCTAAGATTTCCAATTTATCCACATAGCTTATTATGAACTTTGCATTTTGAAATTTTAAAAAAGCTATGAAATGAACACTTTTTTTACATCATCAAAATTTCTCCTCTTGACTTTGTAGGTGATATTTCGTGTCATAGATGGTTTGTTTATCGCTCAACGGTCATTTTTTGCAAACGAGAGCTAATTAAATCTAGAGCTACGATTTGAAATGGATTCCGAACCACTACAAACATCCAAGCTCAAGATGGGATTCAAACCCACGAACTATTGAACGGAAGGTAAAAAGCGTTAACTACTCAGCTTCCAGCTTTCAAATCACAGAATAAACTTTCTTATCAGGTTGAAGTTACAAATATAACCTACCACATCAGTCCGACAAAACTATTTATGCTATTCGGCAGATGCAATAAGGCCATCTACAAAAGAATACTTTGGGTAAAATTATTTTTTTTCCAATGTCGGTCGCTTGGGTGACGAACCCTATGCCACAACAAGTCCAGAACATTTGTCGTTACCCAGCAATCACCTGTGAACCATGTAACGGAGGCGACTAGCGTAGCCCGCGCCACACCGCCAAAAACCCATTTATAGGGTGGGCCATATTCATACATCATCACAAAAGAAAGGACTGAGAAAACCAAAGAACAGAGAAAGAAAGTAACATCCATGCCCGAACCGGGATTCAAACCCGGGAAAAACAGTTCCGGTAAATTATATATATATATATATATATATATATATATATATATATATATATATATATATATATATATATATATATATATATATATATATAATATCATAATTTATATCTAAACAAATAAAATAGGTAAAATTATAAATGCCTAAAACCCTCCAAAAATCTTAGAACTACTAAGTCTATAAAGATGTATACCACTGTAGTGTTAGGATACTCCTCATTCTCTTCACATGATGGCGCTGTACTCATTGGGAGAGAGGAGAAAGAGTCCGCTCCGGCGGAGAGAGATTGCCTTTGACCAGCGAACGAGGAGGTTGGCTCTTCTTGGGTGTTTGTTCTGTTGGCCGTGTAGGGCCATAATCAAATTTCTGTTAATTATAATTTTAATATACAATACTATTAATTATATTAATTTTTAAATAAATGTTGGTCTTTGCTCGAGTTTTGCTTTCTTCTACAGAACAGATACTACACTGGGGCACCCGACAGGATTACGAGCTGACGTTTCTGACATAATCTGAAACGGAACTGTGAATTTGTTTATTTGACTGTTTGTGTTTTACAATTGAAATGGCTTTTCACGCAAAAGGAAAGAAAGAAGATTTACGAACTATTGCGGTGGAATTAGGTATTGAGAATGCTGCGAATCTAAAACTTTACGAACTAAAAAAATTGATGGACAGAAAGCGAAAACTACGATGGAGATTTCTTAAATTCGTTGATTGAAGAAGGAAAAAGAAATGAAGAAATTGAAGAGTGGAAAATATTGCAAGAAATTTAAATTAGAGAACGAAAAAGAAATGAAATTGAAGAGCGGAAAAGATTACAAGAAATTGAAGAACGAAAATGGAATATGGAAATGGGAAAACGAAAACAAGAAATGGAGTTCGAGCTTCAAAAACTAAGTTTAATGGGAAAGGAACGAACAGGAAATAGATAACTTACGAAATACTGGTACTGATTTTCATTTCGAAGCAAAATTAGATTTAAATAATATTTTACAGAAGTTTGATCCCGAAACAAATAATATAAGTTTACATCTTGTCCTCTTCGAAACACAAGCTAAAAGAATTGAAATTAAAAAAGAACTTTGGGTAGCGCATTTAATCGGATTATTGCCGTATGCTGTTATACAAATTATAGCAAGAAAAGAGGAAGAAGTCACTGAGGATTACGATAAGTAAAAGAGTTAACTTCTCAAAAGGTATAAAATGACTCCGGAAAAATTTAGACAGTTCTTTACGAAGCACCATAAGAAACCAGAAATAAACTGGCGAGATTTTGCTTATGAACTCAAAAATTATTTCTCCGAAAGGATCAATGGACTTGGAATACGAATATTTGAAGAGATATGTGATCTAATAATAACCGATCAAATAAAACGCAAAGTTCCCTTAGAAATTAAAGAACATTTTATTGATGTTTGGTCAAATTTTAAAATTCCAGAAGAAATAACAAGTAATATGGATGATTATGAAAATGTCAGAATGAATACTAGTGTCAACCTGAAAAAATTTCCTCGCAAAGAATATTTCAAGAGATTAACGAATAAGAACAAAAATATTCAGCAGAGTCAAAACATATTCCTCCGTATGTTAGACAACAAAAATTTAAAAATTTTCGGAAAGAAGAAAATTTTGAAAAAAGAACTGTGAAAGAATGTTATATTTGTGGAAATTCACATTTTGCGAGAGAATGCCCAAAAATATTTAAAGCAAATAATAAGAAAAGCGATGTTCTGATAGAAATTCGCTCCCAATTATTAAAAGAAGAAAGAACGGAAATTGAAATTAATCCTCTTCAATATGTGGATGTTTATGTGGATGATACACGCCAGTAGAAGCTCTCGTAGACTCTGGATGCCAACTTCCATTCATAAATAATGACTTTATTCCAAAATCAAAAACAGAAAAAGGAAGAGTTATTTTAATCAGTGCTTTTGGTGAGAAGATAGAAGCCGAATTAAAAAAAAAAATGAGCTTTCTAGCAGCGTTAAAAACGGAAAATAATAAAATGTTTTCGAAACCCATCGAAATAATTGCAGCTGTTACAAATAAGATCCAAGGGCAATGTATGATACCAACGAAAGTTTTTTATTTATTGGAAAATGTAGTGCTAGAATAAACCAAGAACTTTACCGTCTGCTGTGTTTTGGCGTCTCACGAAGTTGAATATCATAATGAGGTTGCTGTGAATTATCACGTGCCGAAAATGTGGGTGATGTGCTCTGTTTAATTGACACCACGGTTCCGGGTGTTTCTGATGATGTGGAAGCCGAAGCAAAATATAAATTAAGACAATCATGGAAATTTGAAAAAGAACAACAAAAATGCGACTCTTGGATGAAGTGTGATCTTCTTTATCACGTGGCAAGGGTAAATATTTTGAATTAGATGGCATTTTATTCCACAAAGAGAAAGTTTGTGATGAAACTGTATATCAGTTAATTTTACCGAAATATCGCCGTCAGAAATTTATGGATTTGGCTCATACTTCTGTTTTTGGAAGTCATGGGATTAAAGAAAACAAAAGAGAGAATTAGATATAGTTTATACTGGTCGAATGTCAAATGATATTTTAAATTTCTGCAAATCATGTAAAGAATGTCAATAACGGTCTCCAGAAAAGTATTCCGAAAAAATTCCTATTTCTCCAGTGCTTAGACCAGACCTACCGTTTGAAGCTGTGAACGTGGATATTATCGGGCCGATTGAGGCTTCGTCGGTACGTAAACACAAATATGTTTTATTGCTAATGGATCAGCATTCGAGATGGTAAGAGGCTATTCCTTTACGTTCTCTAACAGCAAAAGCAACCTGTGATGCACTATTGGAAATTTTTATGAGAATTGGTATTCCAAGTGTTATTGCCAGTGATCAAGGGACCAATTTTACTTCTAAATTAACACAAGAATTTATTAATCGCTTAGGATGTTCTCCCAGATTTTCAGTGCCAGCGTATGTGCTGGCAGCAATACATTAATTGAAAAATATAATAAAGTTCTGAAGAACTCTCTTCATCACGTCATACGATCAGACCCCAGAAATTGGGATAAATATATCCCTTATTTACTCATCGCTTACAGAGAAGTGCCGAATTGCACTACTGGCATTTTTTCCTTCAAGCTTTTGTACGGTAGAGAAGCAAGAGGACCTTTAAGTGTTTCGAAATCAAGTTGGACTGGTGAAATCCCTATTCCATTAAATATGAGTAAATCTGTTGTTGATTATTTACAATATCAGAAGCTGAAATTTGAAACAGCCGTCGAACAAGCCTTATTGATAGCTGCTGGGAAACAACAAGCCTACACCGACTACTTCAATCACCGGACTGTTCCTAAGGAATTTAAGGTGCGTGATCAGGTTTATTTATTGATTGATTCCGGACTCTTCTAACAAATTGTATGCCAGGTGGAAAGGTTCTGGTGAAGTAGCTGAAAACTTAGACATTGCCATGTAAACAAGATCAGAAAATGTTTTCAAAGGGTCAATGCTGTGGGAATTATCTTTCAAGATGACGAAGAATTTGGTGTAATTCATGCTTCTCCAAGGCTTATTAATAAATTACATACCAAAGATACTTTGCAAAATTTACACATGCAATATTTATCTAGAGATGACAGGGAAAATATTTTGAGTTTATTACGTAATTATAAGACTTTGTTTACTGGAAATGTAAAAATAGCCAAAGTTGATGAACACAAGATCATATTAGAAGAAGGGAAAGAACGTGAAAAATCTTATGTTTACAGAATTCCAGAGGCTCTTAAATCCCAAATACACTACTGGCCATTAAAATTGCTACACCAAGAAGGAATGCAAATACCAGAACGATATTTATTGGACACATACATTATAGTGGAAAGAACAAGTGATTAGATTTACAGGAAATTAGGATGTATAGATCTTGAGAAATCAGTACCCAGAGCAGCCACCTCTGGCTGCAATAACAGCATTTATCCGCCTAGGCATTGAGTTAAATAGAGATTGTATGGCATGTACGGGGATCTCAAACCATGCAGCTTCAACACTATGCTACAGTTCATCGACAGTAGTGGATGGTGAGTAATGGCGTGCCAATCGCTCGGCAACCATTGACCACACGTTCTCAATTGGTGACAGATCAGGAGAACGTGCTGGCCAGGGTAATAGTCGAACATGTTTTGTATCAAGGAAGTTCAAAACAGTACGGGCAACATGCGGTCGTGCATTATCCTGTTGAAATAAAGCATTAGGGAGGCCTCGAAGATAGGGCAGAGCCACGGGCCTTAACACATCGGAAATGTAACGGTTGCTGTTCAAAGTGCCGGTAATGCGAACAAGAGGTGACCGAGACGTGTATCCAATGGCACCCAATGGGATCGCCGAGATCCTGCATGATGTTCCGTATGATTGTCCTGAACCCATCGATTCCATATTCTGCTAACAGTCATGGGGTCTCGACCGACGCGAGCAGCAATATTGCGGTGCGATAAACCGCAATCCCGGTAGGTTATAATCCTTCCTCGATCAAAGTCAGACATGTGCTGATAGGCAGTTCTTTTTCTTACACGAGGCCTTACAACAACTTTCTTTGCCGAAAACAACGTTGAAACGGAAATTGAGTATGAGAAAACTGCTGTCAAATCTCTGGTTTTATACACATTGTAGATGTTGCTACTGTCACCAGCTTTGTATGAATGCGCTGAAAATCTAATAATTTGCAATCACAGCAAGTTCTACCTGTCATGCAAATTTCACGTGTGGTGTGCCGCCTTCCTGGTGTAGCAATTTTAATGGCCAGTAGTGTAGATTACCAGATTGATGAACTATTGGAATTAGATCTCATAGAGGAGAGCTCGGCTGAAATAGCACATCCAGTGGTATGTGTAAACAAAAAGAATGGAGGAATTAGGATGTTTATCGACTACAGATCTCATAATGCTGTGACAAAAACGGATGATTTTCCTATGGAAGGTTCAATGCAATTAATTCATTGTATTGGAAAGGCTAATATTATTTCCACATTGGATCTACTGAAGGGTTACCAGGCTATTCCAGTAGAAGCTAGTCGTGATTTTACCTCATTCAAAACCCATAGATCTCCATATCGTTTCAAAGTCATGCCGTTTGGATTGAAAAATGCCGCCGCTACATTTCAAAGGGTAACGAATAAAGTGCTATCTTCCTTTAAGGAATTTTCACGTGCTTACACATTGACGATATAGCTATATTTTCGAATAATTTAGAAGAATATTTATTGCATCTAAATATTAAGTATGGAAAATTAAAGGAGCTCGACTTTAATGTCAATATAAACAAGTGTGATTTTGCCAAGCCTCGTATCAGGTTCTTAGGACATATTTTTGGCTCTGGTGAACATCAACCTGATCCGGAAAAAGTGCAAGTTATACAGCAACTTAAAAGACCAACGACCAAAAAAGTCCTTAGAATTGTGTAACTTTTATCGTGAGTACATTCCTAAATACTCTGAATTAATGTATCCATTAACTGAGCTTACTAAGAAATATGTGCCTGACAATATTCCTTGGACTGAAGTGCACGACACAGTGTTTATATCTCCAAAACAATCCCTAGTTAAAGCACCTTCACTTCACACTTCATCATTAGGTAAGCCTTTCATAATTTACTCTGATGCTTCTCAGGTAGGAGTTGGTGCTTGCCTGTCTCAACGTGCCAATGATAAGATGTATCCGATTTCATACGTTAGTCAAACATTGACTAAAACTCAACAATCCTGGCCTACAATTGAGCGTGAGGCTTATGCAATAGTGTGGTCGTTAAAAAGGTTTGAATCAATAATTTTTGGTTCAGAAATTGAGTTTTATACTGACCACAATCCCTTACCATACTTGACCATATGTGCACCTCAATCACCTCCTCTTCAGAGATGGGTGTTTGCTCTTCAGAGATCTAATATAACTATCAAACATTGTGCAGGAGCTAAGATGCCTCATGCAGATGCTTTATCTAGACATCTTCCAGATAAAAACTGACTTTTGTGCTTAGTATAAAAACTCTCTATATGTAAATATATTTCAGTGAAAATATTTTGTTTTATTTGTATCTTTGTATTTGGTATGTTTGCTTACATCAATTGTATTGGTATATTGTTAGTTTACATCAATTGTATTGGTATATTGTTTATTTACATTAATGTTACTGATATATTGTTTGTGTACATTAATTTTACTGGTATATTGTTTAGTTACATTAATTTCAATTTATATATTTAGTGGATAGGTTTATTTTATTATTGTTTTATAACTTTTTATATACATATTAATAATATTGTTTATTCTATGCATTCTTGAGAATTTTAAGTAATTCCTTTGCAAATAACTTTTTTTTATATACGTATAAGTATTTTCTAAGTTCATATTTATGTTTAATATTCCTTTAATTGCTTGCAAAAATATTAAGTCTGTGTTATTCTTTTGTATCCTAACATATTTAATTCAGTTATATGTTTATATGGAAAATAAACCCAAAACCTGCGGGAAGGGTGTAGTGTTAGGATACTCCTCTTTCTCTTCACATGATGGCCCTGTAGTCATTGGGAGAGAGAAGAGGGAGTCCGCTCAGGCGGAGAGAGAGATTGTCTTTGACCAACGAACGAGGAGGTTTAGCTGGCTCTCCTTGGGTGTTTGTTCTGTTGGCCATAATCAAATTTCTATTAATTATAATTTTAATATACAATACTATTAATTTTAATTTTTAAATAAATGTATTTGTTCGAGTTTTGCTTTCTTCTACAGAACAGACACTACAACCACTATTATAATTTTTTATTACCTTAACATTCGATAAGGAAAAGTTTTAAATTAATGTTGCTTTTAATTTTAAATAATAAAATTTTTTGTATTATTGTTAAACATTCATGTTAAATAATAGCATCCAAAATTGAAACTTGTAAAAGTACTCACATTACCTGCTAAATTTCTACCTCTTTAACAGAAAACTTTAAACTGTAATCTTCTGCCATTACTATTAAGACAACCGTCCTTAAACACGTGCATCCGTGATCAGACTACGGTCTGCGTTTCTTAGCAAAGAATGAGGAAATACTCGAAATGTTAAACTTTGATTGAAGAATATCGAAAAATTCTAATAAGTTACTTTTGAACAGTCCTTACCTATTTGTCTTTCTTCTATACTTTTCATTGATAAAGGTGTACTTTTTATTGATAAAGTAGTATCGCAAGGAAGAAAACCCGGAAAATTCTTGGCACTTGCACCACAACAGATTTCTTGAGTTCCCAATTTTGTTTCATTTATCACAACTTTGATTGTATTTTTGTCATTTAGTAAGTATATAAATTCCAAAATTTAAAAGTAGAAAACTGTAACAAATTGCTTAAATATGTATCGTAGGCACTAATAATGGATTTTTTTCTCAGTATCAATTTAATAAAGCAAAGGGCTTCTAATGAAAATTTTTCTCTTACCTCTAACATTTTATTGACAAACTGGTATATTTTATAAATATCATACACAAAGCAGCGTTTAAAGTACCCAATATTTTATTAAACGCAATATATAAGTAATAAACATTCGTTTTAATGTATTTCGATCTACTTGAACGCTTTGAATCAGAATTAAATTTGCATTATTAGTTTTATATATTTTTAACTCTGTCTATCCACATTAATAGCAAAATTTAGAAAGATTATTATTATAATGCCCACAGGTATTAAGATCCATTTTACCACATTTTCAGCACTATATATTGGAAGTGATGTAGTTGGTCTAATGAGCCAACCAGTGGATATGCGATCTTATACCCTCAAAAATAGATGGGTTTTCGTAAATTCAGAAGCAGAGACCAAGTAGTAAATCTCCTAGAATTAGTCTGCCATTCTCAGAAGTATCATTTCACATGGAAGACATTGCGACCACGACATATTTAACGAGCCTCAGCCACCATTAGCGAATACGACCGATCTACGATTGAGTCTGGATTCGGATTCGAACTCAACCCCCTATTTTACGACAACGAGAAAGAATGCCCTAATGTATCAAGCCACCGTGGTTTTATATTTAGAAAGAAATAGATGTGAATATTGTCGCAGATTGGTCAATTTATAATTTATTTCTAATTCAACAAGGTTTTGCCATCTTAGAGCCAAACTTCATAGAAATGGATTTGAAAATGAATATAGAGTTAGGTCCAAAAATATCACGTTAAAAAACCCATATATATATATATATATATATATATATATATATATATATATATATATATATATATATATATATATATATATATATATATATATATATATATATATATATATTAGAACAGTTCAAAAAATAATTTGCCTAGAAACATTAAAATCAACATAAGCAATGAATAATTTTACAAACTAACGACTGTGTTATTTCTTAAATCAAATCATATATTTTTAGGTTATTCTGACCATAATAAAGAAAGATATGATTGATTGCATAAAACAGTACAAGGATCAAGTGGAATATTTAAGAATGTCCAATGAAGGACAGCACAAAGTAAGAATACATAAAAAATTCCCTAAAGCAAACAATCGAAATTTGTGGTTTTGATGATCGCTCTTCAGATAGATATCTATATACTTTATGGATCTATTTTGTATTTTTTAATTTTGTGAAATACTTTGCACTTTCGTTTTCATAAACTAACTCTTCACAGAAAATGCCTTAAAAATTTTCAATTCAAAAAGTAAACATTTATAACTGGAAGAGTTCGTGACAACTAGGTATATAAAAGCGTAAATTTCATGTATAAGAAAAATAACGGTATCTGTATTTCATTTAGCCGAAAGCCCGCGTAGGGTTTCTATGTGGGTAATAAGTACTATTTATAGCTCGTTATTCTTTTGCTGATACGGCCAAATATAGAGAGGAAGGTGCTAATTCGGAAATCAATCTTATTGGCACCGATAAAGTTCAAAATTACGAGAGAGTTAATTGTGCTTAATATTTTATTCGAAGAAACAGACGGTTGGAAATACAAGGTAGACAAAAAATTTCTTGCCGTTTTTAATGACCCAAATGAACATGAACTACAGAAAGTGTAGACTTTTGTTATTCCTCGAAGTAATCACCATCAGCATCCAGCACCTTCTGCCGACATGCTTCCAGCTGCGCAATCCTCTTGCAATAAAACTCTGGGGTTTTATACGCAAAGAAGTCCATGATTGCTTGTCTCAAGTCTGCTTTATTGATGAAGGATTTTCCATGAAGATGATTGTCCAGGGAATAGAATAGGTGGTAATCTGATGGCGCAAGGTCATGTGAGAAAGGAGGATGGCCCAAAGTCTCCCAACCAAGTTACTGTATGGTATTCCTGGCTATCCAAAAATATGCATGACATGCAGCCTCGCGTTATTGGCCAAGAGCAATACACTCTTCCGATTAACCAGTGTTGCAATGCTTATTGCACATGTTCCAATCACTGCGAGTACAGGTTCACTGTGACCGTTTGGCCCGTTGGTAGCAGCTGATAGTGAACCAATTGAAGACTTGTCACCAGCTTTATCCCAGAAGGACAAATCTCCCGACCTGAATCTGTGAAACCAATGCCTTGCGTACGTTCACAGCATTATTCCCAAAACGCCTGACAATTAAATTTGTCAAAAAAATAAAATTATATATTCACAAATTTTTCATAAAAATACGAAATTAAAAAAAACTGTCGTTATGAAAAAAATACGATTATTCTCTGAAATCATACTAAATTGTCCTTTATGTATGGGAATTAATTAATTTCTTAAGTCTTATATTTTTCTTAATAACTAGTAACTTTGAAAGATTGAATTGCCACTTCAATTAAACTATTTTAAAGACTATCATTTTCATCTATTTATAACAATTATAGTTAACAGAATGAAGTAGAAACAAATTGTAATAAATTATTCTAGATTCATATGTAAGCCCCTTAAAACAGCACTGGATTGCACTTATTTTGCTGAAGATATATAGAATCAGAAACTTAACCACTACTAAAGAATCAGCTCAGTTTTATGTTGTGAATGTAGAATATAAATTTTTATTACATATATTGTCCAATGCTTCGTGGCTGTTCAACAAGTACTTGTACTTTTATGACAGCACAATCATTAGATTCATTTACCCCTGAACTTGTTAGAGGTAATTTTTAAACAATTAACATATATGAAGCGCGTGTTCAATAGTAATTGAGGAAGGGAGATTACTCATTCAATAAACATTTACTAGTTTTTACAAGATTGACAGTTTTCCAAAATCTGAATTGTATCAACTATACCAGATGTATCCAGTTATGCTAAGTAACTAAGTTAAAAAATTATGAAGAATTGTGGAAACAAGCAATACATAAAGATAAATTGAGATAGAATGGTACAACTTATTGAACAGCATTAAAAATTCATTATGTACAGCAAGTAAATATTAGTGTAATTTTTTTTACGAAGTATACAAATATAATATTTTTATAATTAATTTATCAAGAGATTTTCTCTTAAGCAATTAGTCTTACTCCATACTCTCCATATTGTTTTTTTATATTTTTTAAACTCTGATAAACCATATATTTTATTTCTCTTCCCAGTTTTTATGATGAAATTTCTCTAAACAAAATATATTTTACAAAATTCAAATTTTTAGATCTGTTAAAATTATTAAATGCGAAAATATTTTAGATCACTTGGTATTATATTATTTAATAAAAATGTGTGTAATTAATTTAAAAAGATTAATGAGCAGTTCATTTCTAATTCTTGCAGACTAATTTCAAAAATACAATATTTTAGAACCTTACGAAATGAAATGTGCAATTAAAATTCTTACATGTCTACATCGATTATTTTGGATCTGCGTAACTTGGTAACAGTCTCAAGTAAATTATTTTTGTTAGATCAGCAACATTTTATAGATAAGAAACACTTCTTTTGATTTAGGAATTTATAAATTCAATTTAAATTGTGTAGCACTCATTCCTTTTTAAAAACTAAATTCAATATTATGTTCTTATATTTTATAATGTTCGAAATAAAATATGAGAGTTAATATAGATAAAATATCACAAGAGTATTCCAAATTAATGATAGAGAATTTAAATTTATAGTTAAAATTCTATCTACAAATTTATAATGTTTAAAACAGGTATACAGATATGCATACTTTAAAAAACTTCAATTTTATTGCAAGACTAATACAAAATATAAAACATGACTATTCAGAATAATAATAAATTAGCTTTTATTCACTAAATTCAAACTATTCTATGTAATTAATATGACAAAATATTATAAAATATAAATTTAAAAATAGATTATGGATTTTAAAAACATTTATGTATTTGCCTTTTGTAATTTTGCAAAATATTATCGAACAAAAAGCTGTCGGGAAAATTATGATTCCATTGATAAAAATGAGATTTATAATTAAGATCAGAAATAAGATAAGGCAAAAATAATGACATCTAAATTATGCGATTTTTATGGAACATATTTCTTAAAAATGACTATTTTGAACAATTTTCTTTTTCATTTAAATTCGAGATATCTTTGAAACTTTTGATTTTATTGATTGTTTCCAAATTCTGGAAACCTACATTTTAAATTATTAATTAAATGGTATACAAAATTATTTAGAACAATTTTTTAGAAAATTTTTATTACCTGATTTAGAGTTCCAGTACTACTCGTTCGCATAGAATTTTCCATTTATTTAGCGTCAAAATCTAAACATCGTTTCCGCCTTAAGGTGCGAAACGGTTGCGAATACAGTAAATCGTCTGGCGAGCAGCTTTATTAGTGGATGAGTTTATTGTGCCAAACGATTCTTTGGATAACTCAAGCGGTAAAGTTTTACTACCGTTGTTTCCATAGAAACATCACACATCTTTCACAGTCTCGCTTGTCGCATTCTCCTGCCGTCCATGTCGAATAATTAACGAAGCTTCTTTATTTTTTTTCCCAGATTTTTCTGAAACGGTCACTTTTTGTGATTGTAATAATGCCAATGTCGGCAATTTATAATATTTTTTGGTCCTATAATGGAGAAGAAACAATTGCCTCCTTTTAGTCTTATTATGTCACGCTATGTAACATTTCATTAATCTTCATGTTTTGTTTTTAATTCCAAAACCTTCGAATTGGCCTTAGAAACCGTAAACGATATCTGTCATTAAAAATAATTGAAGAATATACTTACTTATTCACTGCAAAATATTATTATATGTACATAAGTGGAATCAATCATAATTTTGCTTATTTCACCGAACATTAGAAATTTTAATTTAGATAAAATTATGTATTATTTTTATCTGGAATCATACAATTGATTCTGTATTTTTTCCAACATAAAAATGGACATTATTGAATGATAGAGGTTAAAAGGAAGAACATGACACACACAAATATTTCTCACACAGAACCATGTAAATTCGTATATTGTGAATTTTTAGCTACGCTATCAGATAATGAGTCACGCTCCAGGCTTCGGTTTACCAACTTGTGAGCCCATATTGCCAGCCTAGCTGGTACACGCGCGACTACGACACACACACACAACAACATATAAATTCTCTTATTATTGAGTTGTGAGCAAAAAGTAAATATTAATAATTTTATAAGTTTGTAGAAAATAACTTCAGATTAGTTTAGAATACTTGATAAATAAAATAAACACAAAGAATAAAAAGTAATTCAATAAACTTTAAATATGCAATGTTAGCTTAAGATATCGAAAATGAATTTGTATAATTTGGTTGGGTTTTATGGCGCAAGGTCCAAAAATGGACATGCTGCGCCATTTGTATAAATGGAGATATGTTCACTATATTTTATCAAATACATAAAACCATTCTTTATGGTATGTAACCGCTAGTTGTTATTGATTTATACCAAAATAGTAAAAAGAAATTTATAAGTGCAAATAGCATCTTAGACATGGACATTAGCACAATATTTTCCAACTGGGGTTACAAGATTATTTTAATTAAAAGTTACAATTATTTTAAAATATCCTGATTAAACTGCTTAAAAAGCAATATTCTTACTTCCAATCATATAATCGTCCAATTTCATAAAGTACAATCTATCGGAATGCAGTAGATGAGTTTTAGAACCCTCCGAGAAACGGAAAAAGAAATTTTCTAAGAATTTTATAACAATTTTAATTCTAATTTATTTCTTTTCAGGAGTATATCTTAATCCCCCTAGCAAAAAAAAAAAAAAAATCAACGTGAAGGCACCCAAATTTTTATATCGCATATTTTCAAATTATACGTTAAAAAAAATATTACAAATTGCATTTTTATAATTGTAATCATGAAATTCCCGATAGTATACTTGAGAAAACACACAATAAATATATAAACTTAGCAATTTAAAAAAAAAACATATTGTTAGTTACAAAAATTTAGAAAGGGCTGAAGTTCGAGCTTGGAATGTAATTAGATATGCGTATTATTTGTTTTACTAAGATTATACATAAGGTTAACAAAACAATGGAAGCACCGGTGAATAAAAATTACATTATTAATGCATTTCGTTAGCATTAAAATATAAGAGCTACTAGTTTTTTTTAATATATAAATAGCAATCTATATTTTCTGGTAATATATGAAGTAGTTTTACCGAAGCTCTGTAAGCTTTCGATTTCCTTCAAAAGAAATGTAAAACTTCTCTGATTTTCCAAGAGACTAAATTGTAAGAATTTGTAAAGCTGGAGAGTATAATCGAAACATCCTAACTTTTAGACATTTCTTGAGGTATGATATCCAAAGTCCGGACAATATACAAAAAAGGTCGCAAGTCAAGCGCGGCAAAGCAAAATAAGGGAAGGAAGAAAAACTCAGTGATAAGAGATCGACAGGTATAAAATCAAATTTTAATGTCTAAATAAGGTGAGCAACTGCAGCAAAAGTGGCCGTAGAGCTCATTTATTATCCGCCTTCTAGTGTTCAGTGATTACGCAATTAGAAGGTATATTCACAAACAGAACAACTACGATAAAGCAAAGGTTCCCAAACGATTTGCCACATATGTTAATACCAAATGTTGTTTACAATAAAATCCCAATCTCAAAGCCAGGAAGATTGATAAGAAACCAGGAGAAAGTAGTATGATCTGATGAATCGTGGTTCATACTTTTCCCTACAACACTGCAAGTTTATGTTTGGACACCTGCACCAGGGTATGATCGTGAATGTCTCTTTCCGACTGTCAAGCATTGAAGTAGATCTATCATGATATGGGCAACTATTTCGTGGTTTTCAGCAATACTAATCATAATCTTGAGAGAGGATCACTGAGGAATAGCATACAGAAATGTTTTCCTAAGCAGGTTTATTCTATGATGAGAACTTTGCTTCCTGCAAGAAATGGAATTTTCCAGGATAATCTGCGAGGCTTGTCCAACCATGGTTTGATAAACACGAGAATGAAATTAAACATCTAACTTGGATCGCACTGTCACCCGATCTCTATAGAATTGAATAGTTATGATTTATTTTAGAGAATTCAGTACGGAGTCTTTCGATATCCTTCACCGTCTTCTCACCAAGAAATTGAAAAATATTTCCATGAAGAATGGTACAATATCCATTCAATACTTCTATGAATTGATTCCGTGACGAATCCTAGCTGTATAAAGGATTCTACATAGATCTAAAATATTTCCATAATTTTAATATCCAACTGTATTCAATATTTGATTTATATCTTCAAAAATCTGTCACTATTAGAGTTAAATAATTATTTTTTCGTAGTCACTACCGTAATTATAGTAAAATATAGATCTGAATACAGATATGTTTAATCAATTGTAGTTTCAGTAAAGAACACTCTCATATACTTAGAATATACACGTACAGTAACATAATTTTAATGTATGACGTCTATACAAAGTGTCTGCGGAATCTATGCCTCAATTGACAGAATGTCCTCCACAATTGATACTTAGTGGTATTTTATACTATTAATTATAGTAATATAATTCTCATTGTAAAAATGCTCAATCCTTCTTTTTGAAAAATATACAAATATCTATCAACTTTCTTTTTAAATTTAAGAAAAAATTATTTTTCATTTGAAATGTTTGAAAATTAATTTACATATTTACTTTTTCTGTGTTCGTCTATGACCGTTATATCTATCTATATCTATCTATCTATCTATCTATACATATACATATACATATACATATACATATACATATACATATACATATACATATCTATACATATCTATACATATATATATATATATATATAAATATATATGAATATTAAATTTTATTTATATTATCACAATAAAAGTAAAATGCTACAGTGAGTGTAAAAAGTATTCGTACAGTACGACAGTTGATTTAAAAGAGATCCGTTCATAAAAATTATAAATATAAATTCCGTTTTAATTAATTAGAAATATATAATAGAACATATTTTCACTAGTTTCATGTGTAATTTACAAAAAAATAATTTTATACATGAATAAATATTTACAAAACTGAAACACTCCAACATCTTGTGGTGTAAAAAGTATTCGTACATCAGACATATATTGGCCAACACAATCATAATATTACAGCTAATACCTTGTAGAATATCCTTTAGCTCGAATAACTGCCTTGAGTGTTCTTTGGCATCGATTCCACCAATTTTGCTGTTATTGAGCTAGGTATGGCGTCTCATTCTTGATTAATAGCTGATTCTAAATCATTTTTATTAGAAATATGTCTGGATCTAATATTTTTATCAAGAACGTCCCATAAATTCTCGATGGGGTTGAGGTCCGGCGATTGAGGAGGAAGTTTCATGAACTTTGGGGTATTATATAGTATCCAGAGCCTTGTGTTTAGGGCTGTGTGCTTGGGGTCGTTATCATGCATGAAAACGTAATCACCATTCAAGCCCATTTTTGTTGCACTAGGACCTAAATTATTGTTTAAAATGTCAATATAAAGTTGATGATTCATAATGCTTTTAATAAAGATTAATTTGCCCACCCCAGAAGCACTCATACACCCCCAAACAAGCAGACTTCCACTACCATGTTTCACTGTTGGCATTAAATTCATAGGATGCATTTCTGTATTGCGCTTTCTCCATACCATTCGTCTCCCGTCCGATCCAAATATGTTGTATTTACTTTCGTCTGTAAAGATAATCTTTTTCCAGAAATCTGGACTTTCATAACGTATTGCTTGGCGAAAGACAATCGCAGCTTCCGATTCTTCTCACTAACAAAGAATTTTCGTCTCGCAACACGGCCATGGAAACCTTCATTTCTGCATGTATTTCGAACAGTACTTACGGAGACTGCTGTTCCCATGTTCTTCAGTTCTGATGTTAATGTAGGAGCCCTTATTTTGGGATCCTTCTTTAATGAACGTACCAGAAACCGTCTGTCAGATGATGTCAATAGACATGGTCGCCCAGTACGAGAACTGTTTTGAACCGTTAGAGTGGCAGCAAACTTTTTTATGATTGACTGCACAGTTGAACGGGGTCTACCAACCAGATCAGAAAACTTGTTGTACGATTTACCATTTTTACGGAGCTTTAAAATCAGTTCTCTTTCGGAAACACTTGTCGCTTTACTTTTACGACCCATTACAGAATTTCTAGTTTCTCACTACATTAAAATTTCCATTGAAGAACCTTTTAAGTAACTTACAAGATAACGTCAATTAACTACATATTAATGGCTAAACCAATCACAAAATATAACAAAAAAATTTGCATTTCTTTTAGTGTACGAATACTTTTTACATCACAAGATGTTGGATTGTTACAGTTTTGTAAATATTTATTCATGTATAAAATTATTTTTCTGTAAATTTCACATGAAACTAGTGAAAATATGTTCTATTATGTATTTATTATTAATTAAAATGGAATTTATGTTTATAATTTTTATGAATGGATCTTTTTTAAATCAATAGTCGTACTGTACGAATACTTTTTACACTCACTGTACCAATATCACAATAAAGTTTTGTAGCCTTTACAAACCAAGCGGACTGCTGAGAACAAAAAGCTTTCGATTTAGTTTTTAATAAAATTTTATGTGTTTTTAAAATCAATATCCGAAATATATTTTTAATGTGAATATTCATAACTTAATTTACCTAAAATTTATAATGGTTTGAATAATGAAATTCTTACAATTAGATTTGTCATCTTTTTCAGAAAAAAGTTTGCTTCCAAGAAAAACACATTTATATGAATTAAACAGCTTAAAAATTTGTTAATATATATACATAAAATATAATCCCATCTATTTTAATTATAGATTGTTTTTCAATTTCCTTTTATGTATTATCGTAGTGTAAAATAATTTTATAGAAAAATTAACTTTGTAAAATATGTATTTTGAAAAACATTTCTGGCATGTTTAAAAAAGTCTTGGTCTTACGTATTCAAATAACTGTCAATTTATGCCAACATTTTTATTAAAGATTAAATAAATATGAATGAAATAAATGATACTTTTAAAAAATAACCAGGTGACCAGTACTATATAACGACTTCACATAATTTAATCACTAATATTTAAAACGTTTATGTTACTATATATAAATAAATATCACCATTATTTCTAATAATTACACTGCATGTGTCGCACAATATTTCGAAAAAAAATTGAATAATTTTCAATAGAAATATATTAAAAAGTTTTATACTTAATTTAAGCATTTTAATTATTTACACATAATATATTTTTAATATGTAAATAGGTAGGTAAAAAATAAAAAAATACGTGAGTAAATAAATATGATTATCAATAAACAGGGAATATAAAAGAGAGTAAAGAAGCATGTTTGTCAGTTAAATTTTACATAATCATTAAATCTATTTCATCGTATATCTCAACATTGAATCAATTCGTTTAATTGAGCTAATTAAAAATCAAATTGCGCCCACTCTACTCATTTCTATCTTAAGAAAATCTTGTTCCAGTTCAGTGTTTATTCAATTTTGGGGAAAAGAAACATCCCTTGGGAGACAAATCTCGATTGTTCTGGTGATTCTAAAGTTCAAGCTTGAAACTTTGCATTATCTTTTGAGTTAAGCCTAGCAATGTCATGCAAAAGGCTGACAAAGAATTTGTATATCCTCGAAGTTACTTTTAATTTAAAATGTTTTACAAAATCAATTTAAAAATTTGTAAATATATATACTATAAATGTTATTTTATGAGATAGATAGAAATGTTATAAGTTTAGTTTTATAAGACTTAAACAGGAAATGATGCTGTTTCACTTAAAATTGATAAATACATAGCTCGAATTTAAAAAAAAAATTAACCACAAAAAGCGATGGAAAAAAGAGCAAGGACGACTATAATATTTGGTTCTTTGATTATTGTTCTTTCAAAAGAGCATTAACACTTTTTAGCAAGGAAATTGTTTATCAAAAATACTAATACGCGAAAATGCTTTTTTAAATCTTTTTTTTTTATTTAAATCAAATCACAATATTTGCGCTGTCTGATTTAATGATTAAGATTAATTTTTAGAACAACAGTCCGTTTTTTTTATGCTGTTAAAAAATGGTAAAAACACGGCAAATGGACGCTGCATTTTTATTTTCTCTCATTTGATGGAATGTGTTCTTTGCTACACGTCACTAACTACCTATTTAGGAAATCTATCTGAGTTTACACATTTATAAAAGCTATGAATCTAATGTTTCTAATTCAGCATGACAAAAACGTATATATATATTTCAATTTAACAATAGCCGTGTTGGTTTTTCTATAGGGACATTTTTCATAAGATAAATTCGATAGGGGATTATAATTTAAAGAGAATTTTAAATTAAAAAAAGAATGCAAATATTCTCGGTTGACATGTGATCAAACCCCCAAGCTGTGGGTTTTGTTTGGTTTGTTTTATCGCTCAACGGTCATTTTTTGCACACGAGGGCTAATTAGACCAGGACCTACGGTTTAAAGTGGATTCCGAATCACTACAAGCATCCATTCCCAAAGTGGGAATTGGAACCCACGAACTGTTGAACCGAAGGCAAGAGCGCTAACCATTCGGCTGTCAGCTCGGCCCGCAAGTTGTGGGAGAATGATTAGTAAAATGTAAACGATTCCCCCTATAGCTCAATATTTTTTAATCTGAATAAAATACAGCGAGGAACACAAAATGGAATAGAAAGAAAATTCTTTCTGAAACTTCATGAAAATTTTTATTTAAAACTTTTTTAGCCATTTTTTAAAAAATTTAATTTAACTAATTATAGTAACAATGTTAATTAAATTTCAATAATGTTCTTAAATCTGGCAAACACAATGTTTTATTTTTATTAAATAAATATTTTTTATGTAATGAATATTTAAATGAACTTAATGAATATTTAGTACATTTTAACTTATAGAAAAACATTTATTTATCCAAGAATTAACACTTTCCAAGAATTAATCAACAGGTTATTCTGTGATTCCATATTTATTCACATGAAAATTCTATATTTCCGTCATTCGAAAACATACCAAAATAATCTGTTGTAAAGTTAAAATAATATATCTGAAATTAAAGGAGTAATAAAAATTTTTTTTGGAAAAACTTACATATTTATAACTGCCTTCAATCTCTGTAAGGTTTCGCTTTCTTCGCAACCCAATCAACTTCATGTTGCCATTTTTAGCACATAAACTAATGAACTCTGAACGGAATGAAACAAAAATGCAACGTTCTAGTTTTCATTTCTTCTACGAGAAGAACGCTGATTCGCTTAACTCAAGAGGGAACCAGAAATAATCTGTGCAAAAATTCAGCATTTACTTGGAATTTCGGGGTTTTTTTTCTGGAAAAAGCACTTTCTTTTAATGCACCCTTGATAAGCTAAAAGGGTATTTTTCTCTCCTCTAGTGATTAAAATAGCTGCGTCTGAAACGAAAGATATATCTTTCCAGCTGGCAGGGAAGCGGGAAAAAAAATGGAATATGTCCATCATCGAGCATTTTAAGTGACGTTTTTAATGAGCTCTAGTCTAAAAAATCGTTAAAGTATGTGTATTTAGTTTTCTTCAGAAGACAAAGTTCATTAAGAAAGAATACTTGATTATATATTCTCAAGTGTAAATATAATTAATCTGTTTATACTTCTTCGTATTTATAGAAAATTAGAATTAAAAGTTTGTGCGTGGTAATATTGAAAAAAACCCCATTTGATTATGATTTAAGCTGTGTCTTTTAAAATGCGGAAGAGTAACCTATTGGAAAGTCTGTGCGTTTATAAAGAACGTTAACAAACTTCAGATTTATTTAACAACAGCCTTGTTGCTTGCAAAAATTTAAACAAAAATTTATTTTCAGTTTTTTTTATTCTTTTTGTTTTAACAACTTGGTTAAATTTACAAATGCATTAAAATCAAGTATAAAATCGATAGCTTTTCTATTGATTTAATTTAATAAATTATACGAATTATTATACATTTAAACTCAAATGTAATATTGCTCAATTAGCATTCATACCTTTTATTTTATTATAAACAGGCATTTTGATACGCAATCATAATACACAGTTTAAATTAAAATTGTGAAGTCAAAAAGATATGTTGAAATCTCGGATTAAAAGAACCGTAGAGATATCCATGAATGAAAAAACAAATTCTAGAGCTTTTCTATCCTTTTCAAACCTAGACATCGAATGTAATGCTAGAATATTATGTTTATTAAAATCTTGGGGACATTTCTGACTATAAATATTATAAAAAGCTTTTCGATCAGTTAAAGAAATACGAATATTGTCACGTACATTTCAAACACACACATAACAATTCGAATAATATACCATTTTGATTCACATTGTGTTCTTGAGACATTTTTTCTTTTGACTAGATATGTACTGATATATTTACTTTTGATTATGCTAAATAATAATTGAAGGGGAATAATAATTCGACGAATCAATCACAACGTCACGTGATTTGACATCATCAGTCACGTGATTTACCATTATAGAATACTTCAATTTGTGAGTGTACTAAGTTATTTTCTATAATCAGACTAATTTTTCGAACTTGAGCAACAGGAATGCTCGAGACAAATTTAAACCCCTTTCTATTATATTCTTTAGTATTAGATTTAATCGAACATTTGAGGGAGTACTGTGATTCTAAGTCAAGCTTTACATGTTTGATTAATGGTCAATTTGTCTTATTTACTTAGAAATGCATCACATTTTTCAGTTACTCTTCTATATTTGTTTTGCATCCTGTATTTATGATAGACTTACATAAATAACTTGCTTAAGCATGTACATGTGGCATTCATGAGTATGCCCTCATGCAACTAATATTTTCATTTTTGCTTTCTGGATTTAATAGAAAAACAAATCAAGTAAATTTTTCATGTACAAAGTTACATCTGATAAACTTTCTGAGAGAATCGTGTAAATTTCGTACATAAATTTATCCCATAGTTTCTTCACATGGTAAAAAATCATAAATTTTCGATACAACATTTAATTTATGAAATCTCAGACACATACACTCTGTCAAAAAAGTATTGGGACACAATATAAGTTCATGAAACTTTATCATAATATATAACTTAAATACACAAATGAAAAAAAAAAAAGACGTATATGACATTTTGTTAAATGCAGATCACAGTGACTGAAACAAAACTCAAATATTAATGTAATTATTGTTATAATTTAAAAAAAAAAGTCAAGACAAAAAATGAGCTCAAAAAAGTATTGGGACACCACCCAATAAATTAAAAAAAAACAGCAAAAAATTGATAGTTAATATCTTGTTGGACCACCTTTGTACTTTATGACCTCTAATAGTCGATTTGGCATGGATTTGACCAGTTTTGCACAAAACGACCAGTCGATTTTGGCCCACTCTTCTACAAGATGTTTTCTTAACTCCTGATTGTTAGAAATGTGTTCATTGATTTTTTGCTGCAAATAATCCCATACATGTTCCATGGGATTAAGGTCTGGACTTTGTGCAGGAGTTTTAATCACACCAGGACTGTGGTAAAGGGCCCATAACTTGCAAATGTGAGCAGTATGTTTTGGGTCGTTATCCTGGTACAAATTAAAATGGCTTGCTATTCCCAACTTTCTCGCACTTTGCTTTAAATTTCGCTTGAGAATTCAATAACATATTTATTCATTATACCATTAATGAAATCTAAGTTTCCATGCAGCCTCAGACTAATTGGTTGCGGCCTCCATACTTAACAGTAGGCAGCAAATTTTTGACATGCAATTCCGTATTAGGTGTCCGCCAGACTTTTTGCTTCCCATTTGATCCGAAAATGTTATATTTGCTTTCGTCTACGAAAATTACATTTTCCCAAAATTCTGGTGACTGCTTTACATACATTTTAGCAAATGCCAGTCTATCCTGTCGGTTTGCTTTGGAAATGTAGGGCTTTCTTCGAGGCACTCTACCATGATACCTATGTTTACTTAAAACATTTCTGACAGTTTCAGGATTTACAGATTTCCCAAACATACATTTACATCTCAGAGTCATTTTTACCCTGATCTCTGCTTTTTTTCAACACTATTTGTTTTCGTGAACCTGTGAATAATGTTAAAAAAAACAATTACTCAGCTCCAAGATTTGTCCTATACAGCGAACTGATTTTCCATTTTTCCAATGGCTTATAACCAGATTTCGCACATCCATCGAAATCTCTTTGTTTTGCGCCATTGCTCTACACGTAACCGATTTTATTGACAATTTATATTGAAAAGTATTGTCTAAAAAAGGTGGTAGCAAATTAAATTTTATTTTGTGTGACATATTTATTGTTTTACTTGCTCATTTCAAAAGTGTCCCAATACTTTTTTGACCCTTGTTTGCCTTTAAATTATATTCAAAAAGCTATATCAAATTATAAAGCTAAAATATTGGCAAAATTTCACTTATATAGTGTATACCAAATGTTAAAGCACCTCTTGATTACTTTTGCTTTAATGTGATAAATATTTTTATAAATAGCTTTACATGTTACGCATCCCAAGTGTCCCAATACTTTTTTGACTGACTGTATAAGCACTTGTTTATTTTTAAATTTATTAAAAAGTCAAAAGAAATTCCGTAGACCTAAGCAATTTATGAATAACTTTCTTGTTTATTACCAAGTGCCTTATCTACTATCAAAAAGATATTTTCTTCGTAGGAAAGGTTTTTACTACTTTTTGATCCACAAATGGTTTGGATAAACAGCTTATTACTTCACAAATACTAAATTCATTTTCATTAAAATAACCTTTTATTTTGGCACGTATATATATATTTTAAATTGATGAATTTTCTCCCTGAACCAAAATGTACAGCAATCAATTTATTCTGCTCATTATCAAAAAATTTAAACATAGCATTTATTATTTTACATTCAGCTTTGCAGCGTCGATATTTAATGAAAAAATATTTAATTACTTTCTTAAAGATAACCTCCTGCTATTCATATACAACATTTGAGTCTCTCATTACATATATTACACAAATTTTTCCCATTTTTAGCATGGACAAAGTTAATTTATAATAAACCAGTAACAGTGAGTTTATAAAATGCTTGGCGATTAATTAGCTTTCTCATATAAAAATCAGAGGCATCTTGAACTAGGTAACTTTTTGATACACACTATCCTCAGAATGCTTTCATTTCTTTTTAGAACTCAACAAAGTTTAGGTTATTTTAACTTTCAAAACTACTTGTTACACACAGATACCTATTCATATTTTTTCAATTCCCAACATAATTTACTTCTAATTACAATGTCAAAAACAAGTTTCTTGATCTCAAAGAATTCCAAAACTGACATATTTCAGTGTTATTAATCTAAATCTTCTGATGAAATAATTAAAAACTAAGTTCTATACTATACCAATAATAGTAGATATGTTTTTGGAGCCCGATCAATCAAGAGAGAAAAGCTCTTTATCAGAATCCTAAGGGTGACTGCACAATCAGCCTAGTTACAGTAGTACCTAGATTGTATCACAAGGATGATAAACCTCGAACTGTAAAATTCAGATAAAATTGCTCATGAATAGTCTCGTTAACGGAAATAATTTTACATTATTGCCGGAATGGAAATTTTAATCTTGATTAAAAATTTCTTTTAAAATATAATTTTGAATTAAAATTTGAACTTAGAAAAATTTTCAAAATTCCACATCATGAAGGTGCTTTTCCATTCTGGAGATGAATGCTGAAGTCTTTGAAAAGTTCAAATTGTGATTAATAATAATATAAAAAGAAAGAAATTTTACGTGACACTAATAAATTTTAGCCAAATTATATATATCTATATTTAGTTTACTTTTATATTATACTTTGTCTTAATATTTTATCAAGCAAATATGGCCAAGTGTTTTCACTTGGGTAATATTTCACACATTATTTTTGTCAAGTGTATCTTAAAAGAATATTCTTAAAACAATATGTAATAGCTAATTTAAGAGGGAATGGGAGCATTACTGAATCAAAATTAAATATTAAATAAATTGTCCTTTTCTGTTCATTAAATGCTATCCTTCTTAGGTCACATTGCAAAATTATTCATCAAGAATATATTCTTATTTACAGAATTAAATAATTAAGATATTTTAATATAAAATCCTTTAACATACATTACAAATGCATGTAATGCTACTGCTATACTAAAATAATGACATAACATTAAATTTTTATTGTATAATTTATCCATGTAAGATACTTTTTAAATTTAAACTTTCAGTAATCAGTTACAGAATAAAGAAGTAGATTACAGAATAAAAAAGATTATCTCAATACATTATTGTATGGAGGCAATATTTCATAGATTTACATATTCATGTTGCAATGTAAGTAGTTATAGTGTCTTAAAAATATTTTAAATGATAAGAAGTTTAATATCTTTAAGTATTTCTAACAGTTTAATATCTAATAATTTAATATCTTCAAAATAAAAATTTTATTTATAAAAACTGTATATAAACTTTATGTAATGATTGATTACAAAATAAACTACATATACACAGATAATGCATATTTCAAAAAATTTATTAAAGCTCGAAATTTCATTGTAAGTTATTACAGAATTTTTAAATCTTGAAAACTAAAGGCTATAAATATAATAATCTCAATTTGACACCATTTAATACAATAATTTTACATTAAACTGAATGAAAATTATAGTATATATCAATAGATGAATATTTAGTAAATGAGATTACATAGAAATGATGGGGTTTTATAACTTTAAACATACTCTTCATTGGTCTGCATATAAAGCAAATTTCTTAAGCCCTTATTTCCCAAGACATTTTAAATGGTGACAAAGAAAATAAGCTTAGAAAACTATTCTTCATATCAATTTCTGCAAAATTTGGTAACACTTACTTACAACATAATTCGAAATTTAGAGAATTGCACAAAAACTTTAAATATACAATAGACAGTGTAGAGGTTTAACTGTAAATAAAGGAATTTACTATAAAGATGAAATAATTTTTAATCTTGATTTTAAACAGATTAAAAATTACTGTATTCAATATTTATTTCTGAAATAAAAATAATTCTCAATAAGCAATTGATTTTCCATTATTCTACATGGTTTACAAAGACAAAAATATAAACATATTCCACAAATTTTATACAAGTCTTCTTACAAATAAATTTTAATACTCATAGTTAATATTTGGTCTTTATTACCATCATTTTAACCATTAACATTAGAAAACTTCTAATAAATCTATGGATCTAGAGCTATTTTTGAAAATAAAATATAAGCATTTTTAATGAAAACCTGTACCATAAACAGTCAGGTATGCTAAGTTCTTTTTTAAAAGCCATTCTATATGTCACGTCATTTTATACATTTGCAATCAGTCAGCTTGCATTACATATAAATATATAAAAGCTTTTGTCAAATACATGCTGTTTTACTTTTATAACAATAAAAAGTTATATAAAAATATATGTTCTCATTCAAATATAACTACTATAAAGTCAAGCATAAAGCTGAAAGAAATAGTATTGTGCAGTGTAATATTTATATTTATTTTGCATATACAATTTCTAAGCTACTTAATGTTATGAAGTATTAAAAAAACTCCAAATATTTTTACAATTAAAGAACTTTATATCACCAAAAACTTGGTATTTTTAGTTTTTAAAGAAAAGGTATCTAAGTTTTATAAAGATAATATAATTCACTGCAAACTATCTTATCATAAACAAATACTTAAAAGTTGGAATGAATAAAATAATTTGCTTATTTGAAACTAATCTGATTTAGATTTCATGTAATATAATTTTAAGTTGGAGTGGAATAATATTAATGAAAGATAAAAATAATTATGTACATTAAGATTCAACAAATTAAGTAAGGAAATATAATACGAAATAAAAATATTTTTTTAACAACAAACATAATTAAAATACTATTTTAAAATGATTTCCAAGAAATATTGGAATTAAAAGATAATAGCAGAATGATTTTAAATTAATATCAGCGACTGAAACATAAAAAATAAGATAAAAATTTTAAGCATATGAAATAATTTAACTAAACAATTTGAGTGTATGAAATATTTACTTTGAGTAATAAGCACATTACATAAAATGGGTAAATATGTAAGTTTTTTTGCATGGCAATTTACATTAGAAGTAAATTAACCAAGCCTGCTGAAATAATGAATGCCACTACATGTTATTGCTTTAATAATGACTTAAATGCAATAAATTAAGGCATACTAAATTTTATTTATCACAGCATATTGAAGGAATTATAAATTTCTGAGTTATAAAATGGCAGTCACAAATTTTGCAAAGGAAGCAAATAAATGGACTGATGGTATAAAATAGGCATATTTTTATTGCTTTGTGGATGGATATGCATTATTTGAAGTAATGACCATTATTTTAATAAACAATTATTTTCACATTTCCCCAAAAACCTTCATTAACAAGAGAATGTTAATAAAATTGTACTTTCTTAATTGAAATGGCATTTTAGGAACCAGGATAATAAGCTTAGATATAAGCAAAAATAAAAATAATTTAAAACCATGGAAAAAAAATTACAGTGACCATTTTAAGAGTAAAACTAATGTGCTAGCCCACATAACTGTAACAGTCCCTCCATAGTAAAACTTAGGAATATTTACAAAATAGTCACAAGTTTTTCATTTCCTTCTTCTATAATCTTTAACATTAAGAAGTAGGTGGATTTAAGTCAACATTCATTTTAATTGCACTAGATGAAAAAATATGAATAGTAGGATAAAAACCACCAATTGGAATATGAGCCATAACTTTCCCAATCACTTGCATATTATGAGTGAAATACACCTGAAAGTATAAAAAATATTTCAAAAGGTTAATTTTAAAGATAAGTATAGTACTTGTATTAGTTTTAAATAATTTTTATTTTAGGAATAGTATAATCTTCTTAATAATATTTAATATTAGAAGTTGAATGAATTCTATTTTTTCCATTTCTTTTATAAAGAGAAATATCAAATTTCTAAACTCACTGCATTGGTAAAATATTTTATTGCAAAACAAATTTCATAATAAAAGGGAATTTAGTTAACTCAGAACTGACTGTAGTTCTAGTCACAAATAGTGGCTAACAAAGTTGTCTACATAGGAACAATAAGGAATTGGACTAGAAATCAATGTTATAGTAATTTAATACTAAGAAAATTGGGTACTTGCATTTTAGCGTCACCGCAGCTAATTTTGTTCCAAAACGTAAGTAAAATTAGCGCATAACCTATAATTTGAACATTTTTTTCTACTTTTGAAAAATTGACTTATAATTCTGAAAAGAAATTTTCTAATAAGAAAAAAATGTTATTTTCGTTCAGCTTAAAAAGCCACGGTGACGCTAATATGTAAGTACCGAAAATTGTTATATATAACTGACAAAAAACTTCATAGTTTTAGCTAATTTTTAAATACAGTATATTTTAAAATGATATTAAATAAAGAATTTAGGAATAATCAAAAGCACTACATTAATTTATTACAAAGAAGCATTTTAATTAATATTAAGAAAAAATGAATACAATTTCACAGGAAATATAAAGAAAAAAGATAATATAATTTGATGAAAAAGAATAATTTTTCGATAATTTAATGATTAATACATTTCAAAGAATTCTGAGAATGAGAAAGTTTAAGCAGTAACAGTAGCATAGCAGCATATTTTATTGAATTCATATGAAAATAGAGTGAAACAAAATGCCACCAAATGGCGACATCATAAAATTACTCAAAGGTTTTACAAATGAACACACAGAATTATAATATATTAAAAACTATGAGCAATTAACTTTTCTTGTCATTTCACAATAAAATATTCAGAAAAAGCACAATTTTGATTCATTTTATACTTCTAAATTCTATAGAAAATCAATGAGTTCTAATATTATTTTCACACAATATTAGAAAATTAGAAGTACATGGTCTACAAATAATAAAGTTAAAAATCAATTAGATTCAATTTTAATAATTATGCATGACAGAAAATGTCAGAAGCATTGAATTCTTACCTCCACTTGAGTGCGGCTTTCAACGAAGTTTTCGTTGTAATAATCTGAGTCATCATTTGATTTTGCATGCAGTTGAGATTCTTTTGAAGCACAGTCAGAATCAGATTCAGAATCTTTCATGTAACTGAGATTCAAGACATTACGTACAAAGTCCATAGATTTTTTATTTAAAATAGAAGTCAACACTACATCAGTCATACCATCACTATTATCATCGGTTGATAGGTCCACATAACATTTGTAATGTGAAGGGTATATAATCCCACAACCCACAACATCACCTGTAAGAAAAATTTCATTAGTCACTTTATCTTTGAAATATTAAATTTTATTATATTGATTTAGAAAAGAAGCACTATATGTGAAGAATTACTTTGAAACAAAACCATGGAACCCAATTTATTTAATAAAATTCATTTTAAATTCTTCATTTTTGATCAATTTAAAAATTGATTCAAAGTGAAAATAATTAAGCAACAAATAATAATTTCATTAATTTTACTTAACTTTATTTATTTCACACTTAGATATTTTTTTAAAAATCAATAGTAGCATTGAGTAATCCAATATCAAAAGTAAAAAGTTTCATTGAAAAACTATACTCAAGGGGTCTGTGGAAAACTAAAGTTGATTTGGAGATCTGTGAATTATGTCAAGCTAAAGATTAATACAAAATTGTGATCCACTTTTATTATGATGGAAATTTAAATAATATAGCAGCAATTTTTACATCCAGATTAAAATATAAATATATGTGGGTGCTATAAATACAATGTTACTTAAGTATTGAGAGTTATGTAATACCTTTTGTGAATGCACATTGACCAAACTTATTTTCACTGATTTATCACTTGGAAAAACAGTGAGTATAACTGGTTTTAATTTCATTACAAAAACTTAGTATAAAGTATGTAAGTAAATTTTCCCAGTCTTAAACAAAAAAGAAGTTTCGTATTGTTAGTTAGTGAAAGTTTTGATATAAGTAATTAGTAATACATTCTTTGTATATAATCTCTAATTTTATTTATTTTATGTGAAAGTTTAATTACTTAATCAATATATTTGGAAATTAATTTTGCTATAAATAGATTTGATTTAAATCTATATGTTGTTGTGGTCGTGTGCCAGCTAGGCTGGCATTATGGGGTGTGCTGTTCCACTTTTCCAACTGAACCATATTTAGGTGTGGAGTCCGACTTCCTCAGTACACACATGCCATAGGTACATGTTTATAAGGTAAGAAACTATTCACAACTCATTCATACAAGGAAAGGATAAAGGCAGGATAGATAGAGAGAGAAAGTACATCCATGCCCAAACCGGGACTCAAACCCAGGACCTCCCTACCCACAAGTCAGACACACTGACCACAAGACAAGTTGGGCGGCTCTTAATATAGTAATTTCATAATAAACATAATAATGTTAAAGATTAGATATAGTATTAGTTATTATACTATGAAATGTAATGATGCAGATAGAAAGTCATAACAAATGAAAAACCATTGTGTATAATAGAAAACTTTCTAAAACCAAGTATAACAAATATGATTCTCTTCACAGATGACAACAAATAAAACTGAAATGGGAAAACTCCCTTTCAGAGTGTAAATATATTCCTAAAGGTTAGGTTGTAGATAGTTTTACAAAATTTAGGATTTTTGTAAAGATGGTGCTGCAACAAATGCATGATAATTACAATACTAACAATTTAGATATGCCTTAATGTTAGTTTTGGTATAGTTGCACTTTTGCTTTACTATGAAGATAGTATACTTTTGTTACATAAGTATACTTGAATAAAACTGATCTATTTCCAAAAAGTTATAGATAAGATTTTTTAAATACGCAATCTAACATTAGTTAAGCAATTACTTATAATTTATTCCAAAATTACGTGAAATTTTATCCTCACTTCAAATAATTAATTCAAAAAGGCTTTGCAGCATTCCCTTGAAAAAGTACATAATTATTAACAGTGGTTTATGTCAACAATACAGTGTAAAATATTTGCAATATAACTATATTTCATCAGCAGGAAATAGTTTTTTTAGTTATGTGTTTTCTAGGTGTTAAAACTATGTAATATGATTTAATGAAGTATTTAAATTTAAGGAACGTGTAATAAAAATTTATTGTCACAAGAAAGATAAAGATTTAATGTTTTTACAAGCAGTCAAAGAATAATATTTAAAAAAGCTATTGCTGCAAAAACTCATCACTGCAACATATAATAGACTTGTACAGCATTTCTTTATTGATTACAAAGTTCTGAAAGTTGTACACTGTTGGTGAAAACTTATTTTACCTAATGCAAGTGAGGCAATGCGTACTGTGCTGTATACACTAACTTATGACATTATTAAAAGAATTTTGTTGATAGAACAAAGAACTGTCAAAATGATTCAGTGTGCAAAAAATTCTTTATGTGAGTACTTAGAAACATCTGAGTTTTCTATACAGCTTGGGTTCCACTTCACTATGAAACAAAACTTTACTTTTAACCTATGTAAAATTTGTAAAAGATGAAAATTCTGACAAGAATTGATGTATGAAACATTATTTACAGAATTAAAAGGACTTTTCTGTGTAAAAGCTACACCCTTAACTAATACAATTTCTGTTGCTACTGACAGAGCTCCGGCAATGACAGGAAGATACTGAAGCTTCCTGGCATACTTAGGTTTGGTTTGTTTGTCGCTCAACGGTCATTTTTTGCACACGAGGGCTAATTAGACCGGGACTTACGGCTTAAAGTGGATTCCGAACCACTACAAACATCCATGCCCAAGGTGGGATTCGAACCCACGAACTGTTGAACCGAAGGCAAGAGCGCTAACCATTCGGCTGCCAGCTCGGCCCTGGCATACTTAGAACAAGCTGTACTGAATGTATTTTCAGTATACTGTGTCACTCATCAACATCATTAAGTCACAAAAAAATCTTAGTGAATGTTTGCACGGATCATTAGATTATGTCATAAGAGTAGTTAATAAAATCAAACGGAATGCTTTCAATGAGAGATTATTTGCTCAACTTTGTTTGGAAATTGACAAAAATTATAATTGTTTATTACCACATACAGAAGTACATTGGTTATCTAAAGGTGCATGTTTAAATTTATATATCGCGATTTTATGCACTCTGATTTTATATGGGAATTCCTGGTAAGCATAGACAAAGATTTGCAACACAACTTATTAAAAAATGTCATATCCTATAAAATCGATTTAATTGCCAAATTTAGCGCAACAAATTTGAAACTCCAAGGTGACCAATTAAATTAAAATTAAAAGTGTAATATCAGCATTTGTTGCAAACCTTTTCCTGTACAAACAAAACTTGGGAAAAGAATGTTCTCAATTTCCAAATTGCAAAATAAAAATGAAAATTGCTTACTGTCAACATCAAACAGCTCTTCCTACAGAAATGAATAAAAAATTTCAAGACATTCTTCATTTGGATATTCCTGACAAGGTGCCAAGCCCTTATGCACATGAATGTATGCATATTCCAAACACAAATGAATCTATACCAGTACAGCGGCATCTTATCATATTGAAATCGTGACAAATGAGAAACTTAAACTTAAGTTTTAACAAGGATACCACCAATTCTGTTTACAAAAATCAGATTCCAATTTTGTAACCTGTGTTATGGGTTAATTAATGTTCAGAAGTTGTTGAATGTTTTGCCATCTTCCTAGTTGGTAGAACACGGATTCATTGCTGTTCTGAATCTCATTACAAGAAGAAACTGACTGAAAATTAGTGCTTGTAGGGACTTGTGGATGCTACTTACAAACACATTGAGCAGGACATAAAAACACTCATAAAATCTCAAGTTCATCCCAAGTCATCAATATTTTTTAAAATTTGATCAAAAGTTATATTCAATAAATACTAAATGATTTTTAGATTGCAATTTTTATGCTACGCATTTATGTAGCTTTTCACCATGGATCTTAAAGTATGGGAACCACTGATCTCTATTATTACCAAATAATTAATATTATACTATAACAATATATACACTAAAAATTTCTACATAATACTTTAAATGAATTGACAGATTATAGAGGAGAATGTTAGATTGCTCATTTAAAAATCAGTCATACTTCATCAAAGGGATTAATATTCAATGATACATTACATAAATTATAATCAGTATATCTAAAAATTTACAATTACAATTTCTATTTTTTTTTGACAAAAAACTAGGTTTTGTAAAATTATTAGCAATAACTACATTTTAAGCACTTCAAAGTTTTCAATAACTTACCTTTAGAAAATTCATGCCCTTTCAGCTGAACTGCATCACGAAGGAAAACAGAACCAGTATCTATAAAAACATTTGATTTAAGAAACAAGTGATAAAACAAAAACTTGACATTTAAATATCATTTCACAGTGACAAATTTTTATACCTGAATAATAGCCAATAGAACCAGCTGCTTTTCCAGGAGGAACTTTGCTGGGATAATCCTACGAGAAGAAGTATTAGTACACAAAGCAGTATTCATAAACATTAGTTAAAATTATGTACCAAGTTCATATTTTAGATAACACATTTTAATTATGACATTCTGATAAAAACAGTAAATTTTCTATTATATATATACTTAGATAATTTTTTAATGTATAGGATATTTTAAATTTATTTTTAGGAACTCTTAATTTTTATATCAGCCCACTAGACCATCTTTAGATCAGATGACTATTAATGATTTTCAAGAAAGTAATGGAGATTTAAACATTTGTCCAACAGGGAAAGGGGAAAAAATCAGAAAATTTCCATAAAAGTACAATTACTAAACAATTCCTTGGTATTTGTATGTAATACTACATTATTATTTCAGGGTTTGCACAGATTCTCATATATCCAATTCCAGGAATTTATCAGGAGTCAAATCAAAAATTTCTGGGAGGTGTTGGCATTTATGTTAAATAATTTTCTTTTTATTTTACCAGTTGTTCTTAACCAAATATACAGATAATTATGTATAATCAATTACGAATATTAAAGAATATATACAAATAAGTTAGAATTACATTTAATGATTACTTCAAAAGCCATCAATCACCTATAACAGAAAATTTATTTAAATAATATTCTTTACATTATTAAATTATACATTGTATAAAATAAAAGATTTCTATCTATTAAGTTATTGAATATTTGAAGATATATATAGCAATTTCTTTACAATTAAATTAATATAGTCAAAATAAAATAAATACAACTATTAGTTTCCAGACTGTGACTTTTTCCCAATTATTATTTAATAAAAGCAATTCTAAATTTTTCTTGTGTTTACTTTTAAACACTTCTAAAACTGTATAATTTCACATTCGTATTCTAGGTTTTTCTATTTCTATAATCATTCAATACATTTTCACATTTCTTGGTTATTTATACATACACAACATTGCTATTAGAATATGCTAAGTTTCCACAACTCTAAAGCTTACACTTTAAATTCATTTTCAACGGTGAGTGATAATTGTTGCTTCTCTGAAACACCAAAGCAACACGTGTTTGATTTAGCAATTAATGTTAAATTACCACTTTTTTCAGACCCCTAAGCAATTCCTATTGTAGAACTTTCAAGTTCATATATGTGATCTTCCAAACACTTCATTTTGATTTTCAGTTCATCAATTTTTTTCAACAAAGGCTTTTGGATTTTCTTCTGTAAATGGCTGGTTTTTTTTATTGCTTTAATTCATCTCAATATTATTGATACTTTTACTGGGCACCAGCAGAAGAAACTAAGTAGGTCTTGGTTAATTATATTGTTGAAATTTTCTATGTTTTGGTCGTGATTATCAAAGATGTATTTATATATACATATAAGCACAATTGATAATTGAAATTTTCTATCATCAAATTTTTGTTCACAGAAAACCCTGTTCAATACTCAACTATGAGAGCAGTAAAAGCAAATTGACTACTTCCCTAAGCGACAATAAGTTTGTATATTTGAGAGTAAGTTAAAATGAAAAGTATCTATTCAATCTTTAACAAGATCAAATTTCTTATGAATACAATTTTGAAATCATAGTCGGTTGTAACGTTTTAAACTCTAAAAAATTTACAAATTTTTTTCTTCTGAAGCATGCTAAGGCCAATCTTTATACAGCTTTTTCAGAGTACTGGTCATTGAAAAGACACTCTTGATTAAGTAAAATGGATAAACAAAATCATCCCTTTTAACTGTAATTATACACAATTTTCACCAAGGAAGATAAGGAAATTATATTTTAATAAAAAATTTTATCTTTCAATATTAAAACACAGAGAATTTTATACAGTATAAAAGACAGACAGAAACAAACAATTAATTAAAATTGATCCCTTCAATGCACCACAAGACAATCTTGTTGGAGATTAATTTTCACTTCACACATGTAAATCTAAATACTATATCTGATCCTGATTGAAATGCATTATCATGAAACTAATATGGTTGAACTAGATCTTTATTTTATTCAACAGTTACGAATACAATTTAATATCGATTATGCCACCATTTAGTGGTAACATTAAAAGCCAATGCTCAATTTGGTTTTCGAACAACTTCATTACGAATTTTAAAATATTAAGATACAAAACTTAAAAAAAAAATTATGATATTTTCTAACAAAAAATAAATACAAGATAAATAAAAATCTCAGGAGTCATTCACAATTTTTAAGAGGTCGAGTAAAAGTTCCAGGAGTTATACAAAACATGTTATTTTTCAAATTGTCCAAATCAGCCTTTAAATCTGACATTAAAACTAATTTAAGTAATAATAAATGTGTAAATTGTATTAAATTCCTGAAAATTAAAAAATATCCAAGTACAATGACTAAAGGTACAAAAGAACAATACAGATCTTTATAATTACTTTTAAATTGAAAAAAGAATGAGATTAATATAAATCTTAGACCATGATACAAAAACATTTCCTGAATTTTGAATCCTGAATATTCAATAATGTGAAATAATTAAAAGAAAAGATTTAAAAAGCAATTTACAATATTCCATAATATTTATAAAAACTTTGCTGATTTTGATTATTAGTAACTATAGGGAATAATTATATTTTGGTATTTAAGTTAAGGGCTACTGTGTTTTTATAATTCTAACAATAGTAATTCATTTTCAAAAAATGTATTACTGACTTGGATAAATTATTTAAGTTAAATTTATTATGCTTGATAGTGCAAAACTTTGTTCCATTTCTACATAAATAATGTTATTTTAACATAAAATAATAAGCCATTTCATAAGAAACATGCTGTGATGCGTAGAATGGCCGAGAAAATTAATGATCACCATTTTTCTGGACAACACAGTTATTTACTAACACACATTTAATAACAAAGACAAAGAACATAACTCGGAGCCCTCCGCTACTACCAAAATACAGCGACCTCTCGCGGACCTTGCTCCGTTGATACTGCTGCAAAATATGGCAACCTCTCTCAAAAGAGATGCAAACCACGCCAAGTGCAGTTTGTTGATTGCCAGTCACAAGATACAACACATGCATATTTATTTAGGAAACTATCATGCAATGTTGAGAAAGAGAAATACGAAATTAATGTGCTCAAAATTTTGTATTAGCAAATTTGGCCACACTTAAATTAAAGCATAATTAACTAAGTTGAGTTTTTAAATTTTAAATAATACTTAGTAAGTAATAATACTAATATTATTGATTTCGATGTCGGATTGCATAAAACAATTATCGCAATATATTTAAGAAAATAAAAACATCTTAATTGATCTCATTTTCTAAAACACTAAGAATTTCTTGGTATTCAATTTGATTGTTTTACTTTGAGTGAATCACATATTTGAATCACGCAATGATTGGCAGAATTAAAACTGCAGGATGTTTGGTGAATAATACAAATATATTGAAGATTTAGGTTTTAATAGTAAGGAAAATTTTTATTAAGAATGTAAAAATTCTTCAAATTGAAAATAGTAAAAATAATTACATTAAAAATGAATAAACCATAATTAAAATTTAAATCTTAATATTTGTCTCACCTTACGACTGATCCCAATCATAATACTGCTTTTATCATCACAGTCAACAATTTCTACTGAGAAATAAGAATACATATAATTCAATGGTTTTTTTGCTTGGGCAAATCTGAGTTTTTTGACACTGGATCGGGCAGGATAAGTTGAACTCTGTAATTCCTACAGTAATCAGAACATTAAAATTTAAAATATTGTTAGGTGGAAAATACATTACACTGTATTTATCAAGCACTAGATTTAAAAAAAAATTAATTAATAAGAATAAATACTTAAATTAATGAAGACAAGTCATAAATTTTCATCACAGATAATCACTACTTAAAATGTAATAGCAACTTTTTGAACTATTGTGGAAAAATGCATCCTTAAATTCTGAATGGTCATTTGAAAAATGAACATGTAATAAGCATGATTTTAGAAATTCTGCAAATTTTTATTTCAGCTAAATTGTTCTGCCTTTAAATGCTAATTATTTCTCCAAATTCTTTTAATTTTCAATTTTAGTACCTCAATTTTATGTTAAGAGCAGTAGACGCCATGAAACAATTTGAATCTTTTGATGCTCTCATACAATAGAAGCTCCTTTCAGCGCCTTCACAACTGGATTGAAATTTGTGAACAAACCAATACATCTATCCTTTTCATACAGACAAATACAACAATGGGCTAGTGGATTGATTGGTCAGGGAGGGCTATTGCCATGATATTCCTTCATCTTAAACACTCACTTTTTTAGAACATTAATCTATTGTTAATTTTGAAATTTTGAAGAGGTGGAAGATTCCTCCCCGACATCATTGGTATGTGGGTCAAGAGTTTGGCTCTTTTATATGTCCTCAATTGTGACAGAGTCTTTTATACTGTTATTTCCAGATTAGCTATTGGCCACATAAGGGATCTCTCATATCTCAAAGGCAAAAAAATCTTTGAGGTCTGCTCTAAATGCAAAACTAAGCAGGGTTCTCCTCAACACATCCTGGATTGTTTGGGACTCTCCAGAGAGCGCATTTACTCATCCCCCTTCTGGTCCTTGATTTCTCAGAGTCAATGATCTGATGGACCTTATTTGACTTTGTCAGACACATTTGGAGGATAATCTACAACAACTTATAAATATGAAACTGTATTCTAGAATATATATTGTTTACTTTTTGTTAAATGGTCAATTTTTGCACTTGCAGGCTTATTACACTTTAGACTTCAAGTGAATTCAGATTCATGAACTGTTGAAGGCTACAGCATTAATGACATGGCTGCAAGCGTGACTCAAGAACACAGAAAAGAAGAATATTTTAAATAAAGTAATCTTTTAAGAATATAGTAAATGAAATAATAATTTTTCACAATTTCATATATTAAGAAATATAAAGATGTGTAATCATGGAATATTTAAGAGCATAAATTTTTCCTAAAATTAATTTTAAGCAAATTTAATAGTTAGAAATGAATATATTCTAACATTTTACAGGTAACAATTACAAATGTTTAAAATTAAAAAAAAACAAAATGTCTGATATATATATATATATATATATATATAAGGAAATATATCCAACAACTACAGTAAAATAAGTAAACAGAAACTATACAACATGACTTGGGAAAGTCAGATACATAGATTTTAATCCCAATTTATCAGTTTTTATGCTAAAAATTATAGATGACATTTATGTTGCAAGTGAATTTTCTTTTAAAATGTAAAAACAAGAGTTATCACTTTGTTAGTACATTTAACAGCAATTTCTTTTGGACTAATTGAGGAAAAAGATCTTTATGTCTCAGAAACAGTCTATGCATTACGATTAAATATTGTGTATATCTTCTCAAATTAATTTTTGTTAAGAAACACATACATTTTATGATGTGTTTAAAACCAAATTTTTCATTTGCCACTTATCAATTTAGGCATACAAACTATTGAGAAACATCAATTAAATGTTATACATGAAATACATATTTTTAAATAAAAATCAATATTAGTGTATCTTAAGTATTTAAATTGATGCAATATTATTAGATATCAAATACAAATATCTGTTAAGTGTATAATTGAAGATCAAATGAAATTCAAAATGTTTGTCCAACAATTTAAAATATAAATACTCAGATTTTACATAACATAAAACTATTGATAAATCAAATTATATTTAACAATTTAAATATTTAATATATTTTAAAAAGGATTCTTGAAATTAACTATAGCAAATTTATTTTTCAGTAATTTTTGAAAATTTTCTCACTTAATAAAAAACATGCAACAAACTAAGGTGTCCAATTAAAAATAGAAATCACTCAATCAAATATTCTGAAATATTTAATATGTACAATTAATCACTGGTTTACTTGAAGTGAAATCAATGTTAAAGAAATTGTATAAATAGTCGGTGTTCACTTTTAAGAACCTTTATGAATACTCACAACTTGATGAACTAGCACCTGGAGCAGAATAATGTAAATCCTGTTATATAGTCCATGTATCAAATTATAATCAATAGCTTAAAGTGAAAATATTAATGAGGTAATTTCACAGAGTGAATTGGAATTGCTCAAAAAATTTGATGTATCACAGGCAATGTCAATTTATGCTTGGAGTGATGATGCAGAATTGGAGTGTTTAAAAAGATTGAGAACATAAGATTTTTGAGCAATCGAACAAACAGAAAATGACATGGTGTAGTGCCTAATAAAAATTACTCTAGGACTAATTTGCATTAGACTGAAGTTTTTTCTTAACTTGGACATTACTGTCAGGTTAATTAAAAATTCTAGTTTTCATAAAAATGCAGTTATTTATATTAAACAGATTGTTGGTTATTTCATATGTTCCTACATTCCAACAAAAGCAAAGAAACACACAAGTGCTACAGAACAGTCTTAAAATACTAAACCTAAAATGTTGACTTCAAAAATTTGGTGGCTAAACATGAATGATGAAAAAGAATTTTTTTTAACTAAACAGGAGATTCATTTTACGGAACTAGAAGGGCATTCCCCTCTATAGGCGATCATTGCGATATTTTTCGTGGCAACGAAAAATATCGCAACCCAGAATAGACACCCATCAGTATCAGAAACCGAGTTTTCCCCCCGATTTCGAATTACTAGGCCTAACACTACATAAGAGAACAATAATAACAACCATGCAAATAAAGCGGAGTGTCTCCCCTTTGATTTTAAATTGATCAGCCAAACGCTATATAAGAAATCAGTAATCGTAAGAAGAATTGATTAAAGATTCTATTTTAAAATATTACAGAATTAAAATTAAAAGAAATAAAGTAGCAAAAATAATTTAAAAAACATCTAGTTAAAAATAAACTAAATAATGAATTTCAGTGATTTAGATAGAATGTCACAAATCATTACTACATAAAAGTAGACAAATCTAGAATAATTCCAAAAAATAGAATGATTCTATAATTTTGCTTATTATTGGAAATTTAAATACTTTACATACAAATTTAGGAATTCTATGCTTGCAGAAAATAATTAAAATAAAATTATTACTCTCATTTTTGTTCGCACTCTACATGCACAGCAAAATCCAAAATGAATATGAAAGTCAAACTTTAATTTCTGACACTATATCCATAGTGAAATACAAAACGAATATAAAAGACCGGATTGTAATTCCGGCTCTATATCCACAGTGGAAACAAAACGAATATAAAAGACAGTATTGAAATCCCAGCACTATATCCACAGCGAAATAAAAAATGTGAATATAAAAGACAATATTTATATTCCGCGCTATATCCGAAGTAAAATAAAAAAATGAATTTGATAAAACAGGATTTAAATTGCAGCGCTTTACATCCGATAAAAAAACGAAAAAACTTGAAGAGAAACTAAAAATGCTGTTGCCACTAAAAAGAAGTAAACATGACATAAAATGATGTAAAACAAGAGAAAAACAAAAGCTGGCAACTAAAAAATCTGAGAAGTAGAAAAAACTGAATTTGGCAAAACTTTAATAGAAACAAAAACTCAAATTGGCAACACTACAATCAAAACAAAGGGCATTAGATTTGGCAAGAAATCACTTAGAGGGGGATATCACACTTACACCATTTTACAAATTAATCAAAAGAATAAAAACTTTTTAAACACACACCACATATAACAAAACCAAACAGGTATTAATAACTATGTCACACATCAAAAACATACATTTTTATGAAAATTTGGGTTTCTAATTAACTGAGTAATGGCGCCCATCTTAAAATAACATTCTAGTTTTGATTTATCGAATAAAACATTTCCACAAGAAACATCTGAAATATTTATAAACAATTTTAATTAATTATACATAGTTTAATATAAAATAACACAAACTAAAAGTACTTACCTAATCAAGTTCACTCGTGCTCCAAATTAAAAATACTTACAAAATTAAATTTTGAAACAATAAATTACAAGTTCCGCAGTTTCAAAAATTATAACATCCAACTGACGAAAATAAACAAAATTTTGCATGCGCAGACATTTAAAAATAAACTTAGATAAAATAATAGACAGCATAAGCTCAAGGGTTTCTAAAACAACAAATGAATCACACACTTTGTAATATGCCATAGAATCGCCAAATGAATACATTCTGACATAGTAACATACAAATTTGGCACAAATACTGATTTGTAGGGTAAAGCCCATATTGTCAACTTTACCACAATTCTAAATGTTGCCAAATCCTCCCCGTTACATAATCTAGAATTATGCAAAAATTTTTTTTATTTAGATTAGAACTATACTTCTATTTTTTAATTAGAATTGCTTGAAAAGCCTTTAATGAATTAAGAGCTGTAAAAGAAATTTTTTTATTTAAATAATCATTATTTACATTTCTGAATTAAACATTATTATATTTCTAACTATTAATTTATTGAATATTTCAAGATATGAATAACAACCACTTTTTAAATAAATATACTTATTCAAAACAAAATAAATGCAATTATTATGTAAAGCTTTGATAATGACTTTTTTCCAATTATTATTTAATAAAAGCAATTATAATTTTTTCTTCTGTTTACTTTAAAACAATAAAATTTCACATCCATATTCTAGACATTTCTATTCTTGAATCATTTCACAGATTATCACATTTCATAGTTTTTTTTATATATATAAGAAACACTATTCCTCAGAGACACATTGCTAACAGAAAATGTTAACTTTCCATAAATCTTTCTTTTTTAAAAAATAATTATTAATGCTGAGTAAAATTTGTTGCTTCTCTGAAGCACGACAGTGACACATGATTTGTAATTAATGTTAATTTACCAGTTCTTTCAGATTCCTCAGCACTCATATTGTAGATTTTTTTTAAAGTTCATATATGTCATCTTCTAAATGCTTCCTTTCGATTTTCAGTTTATCCATTATTCAAGAAGTGTTCTGGGATTTCCTTCTGCAAATTGCTGATTTTTTGTTGCTTTAATTCACCTAATTATAATTTATATTTTTGTCTGGCACCAGCAGCAAAAACTAAGCAGGTTTTCACTAATTACAAGGATTGCCTTTTCAGTTTCTTCAAAAAATATGAAGAAAAAGAATTTTTTGGGAACAAACTATTTTATTGCTTTTTAAAATATTTACCTTTAAGATTTATACACTTTTCTATCCGTCCAAACCAATTCTTGAAACAGTTTTTATACTCTCTGAAGTTGATATATCAGAAACATGGTTTTGAAAAGCATCAACAGCTTCTTGAGGTATTGAAAAATCGCTGCCCACACATTTTTTGTTTGATAGAAGGGAACAAGAAAAGTCATTAGATGACAAATCAGGAGAATATGGGTAATGAGACATTAATTTGATATTTTTATCCTTCAAATAATCAATTGTTTGATGCGCGGTTTGGTAACTGGCATTGTCATGATGAAGAATGCTGCGGCAGTTTTGTTGTATTTCCTAATTTTGTTGATGACTTTTGATAAACAAATTTCTGCATGCAATTTAGCGTTAACAGTTTTTCGATCCTATAAAGGAATGGTTGCGATATGTCCCGTAAGGCTGAAGAAACAAGAAATCATTTTCTTAGAAGTGCTTTGTAAACGAACTTTCGTAGGATTCGGTTCATTTTGAAACACCCAAACAGTGGATTGTTGTTTAATTTCCGGCATATATGAATATATCCAAGTTTCATCACCTGTAAGGATGTTGTATACGGATTTTGCTGTTCACAATTAGAATTTTTTTTTATCATTTCTTTACACGAATTTCTTTTAGAGCTTCTGTCAAATGGTGTGGAATCCATCTGGAACAAATCTTTTTAACAGTTAAATATTCATGTAAAATCAAATGTATTGCAGTCTGTGATATGCCAAGAGATGCTTCTATCTCACAATATGTGACATGCCGATCTTCTTCAATCATCTTGCGCACAGCATCAATGTTGTTTGGAATCACTATCGATTTTGGTCCTCCCTCACAAGATTCATCACTGGTGGATGCACAATCATGATGAAATTCTGCAAACCAGTAGTAAACAGTTTTTTCTGATGGTGCTTCATTAGCAAAAGTTACACAACGCGATTCTATGCATTCGGGTCGAGTGAGGCCTTTTATAAAATCATAAAAATCATCCAACGGAAACCTTCACGAGTTATTTCCATTTATAGAACCTATTTGCTTCGTTAGAAATCTAACTATAAACAAATAACGCAGACAATTTCTAAGATGCTACTGATTTATGTGAATTTTACAAACGTCCTAAAAATAAACTTTAGTAGTGCCCTCTATTGTTCATTTGTAAAAACATAAAAGGCAACCCTTGTATTATATTTTTGACACTTTCAATGTTTTGGGCATGATCATCAATGATGCTCTTAGCCACAATTGATTGATCATTTAAATTTTCTACTATCAAATTTTTGTTCACAGAAAAACTCGTTTAACAAACGCTTGACTATGAGAGCAATAAAAGCAAATTAACTACTTTCCATAAGTGACAATAAGTTTGTATATTTAAGAGTAAGTTAAAATAAAAAGTATCTATTGAATCTTAAATAGCAAACTTCTAATGAATACAATTTTGAAATCATACAGTTGGTTGTAATGATTTAAACTTTTCTAAAAAGTAACAAATAATTTTTTCTGAACCATGCAAAAGCCAATCTTTGTATGGCTTTTTCAGAGTCCAGTGGTCATTGAAAAGACTTTTGATCAAGTATATTAAATAATTTATTTCAGCTTTTATTTCACTGATAAATAATTTTATCCCTTTTTACTGTAATTATATACAATTTTCACCAAGGAAGATATGGAAAGTATATTTTAACGAAAAAGTTTTATGTTTAAATATTAATACTCAGTGAATTGTATACAGTATAAAAGAGAGAAACAAATAGAAAAACAATAAATTAAAATTGATCTCCTGAATGCACCACAAGGCAACCTAACAAGGCGATTACTTTTCATTTCAAACACACACAAATCTATATACTACCCTTGGTCTTGACTCAGATGTATCATCATAAAACTAGTGTGGCTGAATTAGATCTTTATTTTACTCAACAGTTATGAATATAATCTAATAACGATCATGCCTTCATCTAGTGGTAACATTAAGAGTTAACACTCAATTTGATTTTCAAACTGTTTCATAAAGAATTTAAAAATATTAAAACAAAAAACTTAAAAAATTATATTTTTTAACAAAAAATAAATGTATAACAAAAAGTCAAAATTTCAGGAGTTGTACTAAACAAGCCACGGGTAAAGAAAAGATATCCGACATAAGTCCTCTTGTAGTGAGAACAAAAATTCTTGTTGTCGATGTTCAATATATAGCCACCTCTCTAATCACTAGATTAAATATATAGTTTAAGCTGAGTCTACTTCCAATAATTAGTTTATTAGCTAAAACTAACACCCAGAAGGTAAATAGTTCCAAAAAAACAGCCACTTTATAGCCAAAGACAGAAATTCAATTTTTTACATAGCAGTCTGTAAATAATTTCAGTACGACCTTTGAAATTATTTTTACTTCTAGAAATTGCAGAGCAAGTGGAGGTAGATCATACAAGAATCTTTTAAAATTAAATATGAGAAGTAATATTAAGTTTAAGAAATATCTGACAGATTTTGCTTTATTGCTCGTTTACTCAGGGATAGATTGTGATACACTGTTTTTTTAAGATGGTTGCCACAACTCCATTGATTAAAATCAGAGTTTTTATAAAAAATGTTTATTATTTACATTACTGAATAAGTTTTATTGCCTAAGTCAAACCCTAGTATTTTGCATGGTGCTTAGTTAATATTTGTTTATTATGTGTAAACTTTTTGTGAAATTAGTTTTTAGTTATCAGCATTTTAATATTTGCATATAGTATAACTATATATAGTAATTATAATGAAATATTCAAAATTTGGTATTTGAAATTAATAATGCAGGATTGCAATTTTCAAAGTTCAAGTTTGAGTGCAATCATGATTTAGGAACTGGATACTGCTCATAGTATAATAATTTAGGTTGGCATGGTGACTGTGTAACGCTTGGCGTGAAAATTGGAAATTGCGCCAAACCTGGGTAGGTTTGTGTGTGTGTGTAGAATTTTACTATATTACTTTAAGGTCAATAAATTTTTAAAATGTGAACACATAAAAATTCATCATGAAGTTAAACATTTTAAAACATAAATTTATACAAATTTTACACAGGGGAATATTAATTTAACAATATTAACAGTATTGTTTTTTATTTAATTTTTATGTTCATTTTGCAAAAGTAGTTATAAGCATGAAAATTTTTCATTAAAAAATCACAAAATTACTGAAAAACATATGGAAATACTTTTCCTGATATTATTTCTTATTAATTTAAAATAAATTTACAAAAATTGATTTAATTTCTTTTAATTGTCGTTTCAGTTAATTAAAAGTAATTTTTTTAAATGCAGAATTTGTTAATGTATAAAGTATATAAATGTACTTTATTTCTAAATGATTATTTTACAAAGACCTTGCTTGCACACAATTATAAGAAATGCTTACAAAAATTATAAGAGTAGTTAAAAAGATGGAAAGTCCTGTAAATAATTAGTAAAGAAATTGTATATGGCTCATGAAAGGAAAGGATTATTCATTTGATTCAAATTGAAATGAAAAATATGTCATGATGAAAAATGAATATTTGGTAGTAATCAGATGTTAAGAATAAATCTAGAAATTTAATAAAATTTCAGAAGCGTAAAATTTTTTTGAGAAAACTAGGTTGTCTCTGGAAATGTTTAAACATATAAATTAAAAATGCTTTTCTCAAGAAAAAATTAGAATCAATATGAATATTAAAGTAAACCAGAGGAAATTTAGTGCAAAACTTTACAAACAGAAGTCATTGTTAATTAAAAGAAGTCCTCAGACTGACTTCCAGACTTTTGCACGTAACTTTAAATATAAAAAATAAATCAGCAGGAAAATAAAAATGGCTGCAATTGATGTGTGCATCACATTTAGATAATATTACATATTTCATTGAAAAAAATGAATGTTTGTTGCAAATATAAAAGGATTACAGAATAAAACTCATTACAATTGAATAAATTTAAGATAGAGTTGTTCTTCAAATTTAAAGAATTTATAAGTAGGAGATAGTTTGCTTTACTTGTTACTCAGGTGTCATTTTTTGCAGAAAATCTATTTAGACTAGAATCTACAGTTTAAAGTGAATTTTAAACTCCTACAAAATCCAAGTCTGAAAAGGGATTCGAACTTACAAATTGCTGAATCAAAAGTCAGAGTGTTAACCATTCCACTGCAGCTTGGATCATAGGTAAGAGCAGGGAAAGATATATATTTTTCTTACTTTAAAATTCAAGCTTACAAAAAGAAAATTTAGTCTTGAGATCAAAGAAAAGTTGTTGGTTGGTTTGCAATTGTTAGTTACTTTTTCTGCAAAAGGACAATGACCAGGACCAAAATTGATAGTTAAGAATATATACTTTGAAATTTTATAAATAAAACTGCAAAATGATGAAAAAAAGAATAAAGTAGAATATAGGAAAAAAAAATATCAAACTGATTGGTAGTCAAAACTGAAGTTAAATTTTATAAAAAAATAACTGCATTGAAATATAAAGCTTATTTATAATACTTGAAATACTACAATGGATTTAAATTAAACATACATTTTAATTTCAAAGAGTAATTTATTTTAAAAAATCTTATTTTATAACAAATAAAATGCATTTTCTTTGAGCAGCTATTTATTAATAAAAATTTTTCATTTGGAACTGTTTACACCAACATTAAGTGCTTTAATGCTTGATGTTCAAGTAAATCAAATGTATCTAAAGAATTAAAGGAAATAAGGAAGTACTTTTTTCATACTTGAATTCCTACAAGAAATTGATATGAATGTACATCAATAAATTTAATCTTCTATAATGATTTTCATAAATATACATAAATGAATTAGCTACATACATTTATATTATATACTTTTCACAATTCTTTTAACAGATTAATTTTATTTCAAAACAAAAATTTTAAAATACTTATAATTCAAAGATAAAGAATAAGTGAAATTTCTAATTTACACTTACTATTCCAGAAGCATGAAGTCCAATTATTCTACGCCATGGATTTCTTTTACTATAATCAACAGGTAAAAAATATAAAATACTGTCATTTGAAGGCACTTGAGGTTGATTTACAGATACTTGTGCAGTTCTAGAAATTGTGAGGCTTTGACTTTCTTTAGAACTGTTATAGGTATATTTCTGTTTAACTGCATCAGTAGCAGAATCAGTCTGATTACGGATTGGGGATTTCATTTCTTCAGAATCAGAAGTACAGGACTCTAAATTTTTTTCATCATTTTTTGCTTCATTTCCTGCTGCCTTTCTAACATCAACATTTTGCATATTCACTATTCTGCTAATTACTAAATCAAGGGCTTCCGCATGTTGGAAATAACTGACTTGTTTTCTTAAACGTTCATTTGCAGCTGAAAAAACAAGTACAATGTCTTGGTATAATGCAAATCTAACTTAAACATTTAAATTAATGATAATTAATAGACAGAATCTTAGTAAATAGTTTATCAAATATTAAATGTGGCTTCTTATATTAGAAAAAATTAAAAAAAGAGTAGAGAACCATAAAGAGGGTAAAATGTGCCAAGCAGGCGATAAAGTGGTGTGACAAGTTCGCTAAACTGGCTAAGCGGTTTGGATTACGTATGTATGACGTACTTTTCGTTTATGAGGTAACATGATCGCGTGAAATGTGCATTTTGTACGTAACCCTTGAAACTATTACAGAATAATCTTGAAGCATTGAGTTTCGATATTCGATTTTTGGAGTTTGTGTGTTGTATGCGAAAGTTAATAAGTATGGAGGAGGATATACTGATTTACGTTTTTGCGGAGTACGTATGGAGAAAGAATCAACGGGAAAACATAATAGAAGATTTTTTAGATGTGATAAAAATGGTATATTCGCCGAAAAGTAATGATTCGGAGAGCAATGAATCATTACTTTTCGGCGAATGATTCATTGCTACAAAATAACTCACCTAATCTTCATCGGAGAGCAATGAAGATTAGGTGAGTTATTTTGTTTTTCATTACAATTTTATTAATATTTAGAAACTAAAGTTTTTATAAAAATGAATGTTTCCATAAGTAAATGAATGTTTAAGTTGTGTGTATTGTGCATGTTAGTGTTAGAATGTGCCGCGTACTGAAATTTCTTTAATGTGGGAGCCATTGCTCGGTATATTAAAAATCGAATTTAAATATAAAATGAAATTTGTTAACGTTTGAAATTTAACTTTATTGCCTGGTAGGCACTGTAGTAGGTAGCGCTATATTGATGTTTTTTTAAGGTGGGTGCCATTACTCAGTATATAAATTATCGAATTTAAATAAAAAATGAAATTTGTTAGTGTTAGAAATTTAGCTTTGTTATCGATTGTCACTATAGTACATAGCAATACATTATTTTTTCTTTTTAGGTGAGCGCAATTGCACAGTATATTAAAATTCGAGTTTTAAAAATTTTATTTCTGGTTATTAAAATTTTCATAACTTCTATAGTACTTAATTCTAATGAAATATTCAAATTTTTAATATTTGGAATTGGGAAAAACGTGCGATTTCAAAGCAGAAGTTCGAACGCGATAGTTATCGGTTGACTACTATCACGCGTAGTGACATAATTTAGGTTGACGACAGAGCTGTAGAGCGCACGGTGCAAAAATTTAAAATCGCGCCAATCCTGTCTGTTAACTTTTACCAAATTCGTTATCTTAAATTGTTTATTAAATAAAAATATTAAAAGACAAAAGCTATTCTTTCTGTCACACTATAATTATAAGGTTATTATTATAAGTCTCTATGTCTGAGAAAAGGAAGCATTTTTAACATTTAATAATGAGGCCACTGAGTAAACAAGGAAAGGAACCAAGAGAAAAATTCTACGAAAATACTTAATATATGCAAAGCAATTGATAAAACGTATTAGTTAAGTGAAGGTTGATTATTTACTAATTAATAAAATAAAAGGATTCATACCTAATACTTATTTGAAAATTTCTGGATAAAGTAACATTTAAAAGATTTTCTCCACATATTCACCAACTTTCACAAATGGCAACAGAAATATAAGTTTCCATAAACGAAAATTGAAAAAAGATAATTTTCTTCTGAACAGGAAACACTTTACCGTATTTATGCGAATCTAATGCGCATCTCTATTTTAAAACTTTAAATAATAAAAAATTTTTATGTCAACGAATGTAATGCGCATCAGTGGTATGAGGAATTTATTAAATCTTATATTAAAATGGATTTGTATATAAACTATCAATCAATGGTATGATAATTTTATTTAAATTTAGATATCATATTTTATACAACAATGGATTTATACCTAAAGCAGCAGAACATAGAATTAACCTACTAGTGGGCTATTGTTATATGAAACAATCATTGTTAATTACTACTATCTTATATTCGGTACCTATCGTAACATATGAACATGAAATAAATCGGAACATTTCTATTTAGCTAAGAGTTTCTACAATCAACGATTAATAATAAACGTCTTTATTCACTAATGTTTTCATCACTAGAATCCTCGCAGCTCTCTTCGTCAGAAGGAGATTCATTTCTTCTTTCCTCATCATCATTGTCATCCTCGGGCACGTCATCTTCACTGCCATTCAAGAATTCAAATACAACATTTCTTGAGATTTCACAATCATTGGTGCTTCGTTACTTTTCCAGGCAGCAGAAACTCAGTGTGCAACAATGTGTGGTGCAGCACGCTTAATTTTTCCTGTCGGGGTCAATTCACAGCTTGGCTCCCAAAACCATTTTTCGTACTCCGCCTGAATGCACCCCTTAAAAGATTTATTTATACTAATGTCCACAGGGGTTGTAACACAGACGTTATCCCTCCAGGAATGATAACAAGATCACTGTACACCTTTTTTACATCGTCGGTGAGATGACCACGAAAAGCGTCCAGACAAAGCATTGATGGTGGATTGGAGAGTCCACCAGGACTGCGTTCCCATACATTTTGGAGCCAATCAAGGATTAATGATTCCGTCATTCACCCCTTCTCTTGGTTTCGAATCAGGACATCATCTGGGAACAGCTTTTCATTCTTAGGGATTTTAGGGTATATTTTCCGTTTGAAGATTAAAAAAGGCGGAAGTTTGCAATCGTCTGCTGTTATTGCCAGCATAACTGCTACGCGTTGTTTTTCACAACCCAAAGTTTTGATGATAACTTCCTTAGTTCCATTCTCCGTAATGGTGTAGTTACGAGGCATATCAAACCAAATTGGCGTTTCGTCAGCGTTGCCAATTTGCCCCATAGAAAAATTCTTTTCCTTCTGAAGTGTGATGACATACCGCTGAAATATTAGTAGTTTTACCTCAAAATCTGCAGGAAACTTTTGGCATATTGTTGCACGGTGTCTTAGAGATAAGCCCAGCCGCTTCATAACCCGATCCACGGCTAGTCTTAAGCTCTCGTTTCGATATAATAAGAACTTCAGCTTCCTCTTTTGCTTTATTTCTTATGGCGTCACTAGTCACAGGTTGTCCATTCTTCCTCCTTTCACGTACAAATTCCAAAACTTTTTCTTCAATTTTAGAGTGTCTTCCTTCGCGAGAGCCAGTGAATTTCTTTCTACTAGCTTTAGTTGCAAATAGGGCCAATTTCTGTTGCCGCCACAAGCGAACACTGCTTTCAATTATGTTGAACTCTTTCCGTGCCTTTTTATTGCTATTTTATCAGCCTAAAGAATAACTTTACGTTTGAAAGTAGTGTCATATAACATTCTTCTCTGTTTGCCCTCCATTTCGTGACTATGTACTCTGCAGTTTGTATCCTCTATGCAATAATGTGTCAACGATAAATGTAGTCGAGAAATACAGTAATCCATTGATATGATTTAAATTTGGTTGATTTCATCGGCGAACTGCTGACCTTGCACTCAAATCTAATGCGCATCCCAATTTTGAATAATAGATTTGGCCAAAAACGATGCGCATTAGATTGCGGAATTAAGGTTTATTTACAGCTCAATTAACACTTTCTGCACGAGAGCTAGTTAGACTTAGATCTACAGTTTAACAAGCATTTCCACCACAATAAATGACCAAGACAAAGGTGAACCTAACAGCAGAACACTTAACTATATCTGCCAGCTTGGCACAATTCAATTCAAAAATATATTATATAACAGATATAGTATCAATCAAAAAGAAAACACGTTTCACAAATGGCTTTAACTTTCAGTAAAGCTACATACTTACATATAAGAAAACTATTTGAAATTTTATAAGATTTAAATATATATATGTGGCTAGAAAAAATTAATATACAAAGATAAATAGCAAGGTGATCAGTACTGCAACTATTATTAGCAATGAGCTCCTATAATACAAGATATATTTGTAAATTGCATAATATATTTCAGTTGTAATTAAGAAAAAGATACAAGAATATTATGAAGAAATTCTTTTTTTTTGCTTGATAATTTTTTGATTACATTGACAAACAATTTGATCTTTTGAAAGTATACTTGATAATAAAATATTAGACAATTTGATTGTAATTAATTAAATATGTTACATTTCTATAAGTTTTGTTCTTTTACAAATTTTACATATTCTTGCAAGTAGGTAAATATCAGAATTTTTTTTATCATGGCGAATATTTCAAATAATATGATTCTAATAAATATAAAATTTAAATACCTTAGATTCGTTACTTTTATAATCTTTGTTAATTTTCAATTCAAACTAGCATTAATACTTCAATGTAACGATAATTTTAATATAAATGTTAAATCAATAAACTACTTTTTAACAAATAATTAAAAAAATTAATATTATAGCTAAGAGTTAATAGTAAGTTTAGAGATTTTCATGTATTAAGTTCAGCAAAAGGAAAACATCAAATTGTATTTTTGTTCAATAGTACTATAACAGTGCTCTTGTTGTATTCACTGGCTGGATATTTTTTATAGATTCAACAACCCATTTTTTTTCTCGCTGGTCCTTTTTTTATTTAATTCTATTCCCCCCATTTTGATGAAGTGGGATGCCCTAACGTAGGACTTGTAGAAAACTGGTCTTGCAAGGAAAAAGCGAGGGGAGGCAGAAGAGAGGTGTGAAAAGAAGGGAAAAAGACAGAAAGGCTGCAGGACATCGCCTGAAAAAGAGACCCTGTTGGTTAAGCTAGTCCAACACTTTATTGGAGTCTATAAACAGTAAAGTTGAAATTTCGACATAATAAAAGCCCACGAGATTGGTCAGAAGAAGGAATAGGCTTCTGTAGTATTTATTCCAAATGAATTCTCCATTAATACAAATCCGGATGACGAGCCTATAAACAGTAAAGTTGAAGTTTAATAAAAGCACTTGAGATTGATCAGAAGAAGAAGAAATAGGCTCCTGTAGATTATTCTAAACAAATTCTTCATTAATAAGAATCCGGATGAAGGAAGCCTCGCCGAATAACTGATCAACCAGGTTTTTTGAAGCCCTCGAAATAGGACAGCCTATTTCATCAATTGTTTGTATGTAAGTTAATGTTTTTTTTATTTATTTATCCAGCCAATTTTTTTTTAGTATGGTACCACCATTTGCATAACTTTATGTAATAATTAATCTGAATATAACTTTAAGGAATTTAGTGTAACTTAATCACTCCACATAAGTGATTTATCATGTTGGTAGCAAAGTTATAATAATTGAAATAATACAAGTAATTGAATTTATATTTGTGTAAACAGTTTTGTTATTTTATGAGTGATATAAAGGAAATTTTAACTAGTAAAACAAAGCCAGTTTCTGCTTCTATTTTTCTGGTTTGAATCTGGGTAGAAAAAAGAATATAATAAATACACAACGCAATGTTTAAAAAAAAACCTTATTTTAATTTAAAATATTATATATAATCGTTTTATAATAACAGTAATTTAATACTTAACACTTTTGATATTGTAGTATTTAAACTGAAAAAAACTTAAGAAAGATACACAAGTTTTTTTGAAAACTTGAAAGATAAAGTTTTTGAAAGCTAGTAACAGCAATACATTTTTAATGCAATGATAAAAAGATATGCCTCCAAGATAAAGCAGAAAGCATTGCATAGTTCTGCTAGTAAATCAAGGACCTTGCTGCTTAAAGATACACAGTTCATCCCTGATTTCCCAAGAAGCTCAGCTGTGTCCCTCTTCTGCCTTACTACGGGTCATGACTGCTTGCCTGCATTTTTGTATAGATTTGGACTTAGAGACTCTTCCTTATGTACTCTGTGCGTACATCAAATTTTTGATGCTACTCATCTCAACTCGAGCGCTGTACTTGTGTTTTTAAACTGCAGGGTTCAGAAATATTATGAAGGCTAGAGAAATAATGGCATCATAGCCCCATAGGGCATTTGTAATAAATAAATATATATTTCTTTTAAATAGTAGTACTTTGATTAGTGCAATTAAAAATGTAATTATAGTAAAAGTATTTATACACAAAACAATTCTTGATAATTTACAATAAAACAGTTTTTGAATATCAAATTATTTTTTTGTAATTTTCAATTAAAATTAGAGAATCTAGGCATCAAAATGGCTCATCATTTAACCTTAATTTAGGCTACATATTTCTTTCTTTGGTATTTTAAAATACAAAGACATTACATTGTGAAATATTAAATACATTTTCTTGAAGTATTTTAATTAGCACTCCTTCATAATAGACCTATCCTATTTCCTAGACTTCAACTTTTAATAATACATTGAAGTCTGTTTTGAATTCTGTTCAAGTTAATTTGCATTTAAATAAATATATAGAAACATTTAACTTTTCACATGATTGAGATAAATAAGACTGATTATCATTATTTTTAACCATCAAAAAAGAAAAATGTTTAGAAATTTGAAAAGCAATATACATATATATATGTTATCTATAAATATTCCATAAACTATTAAAAGGGAAAATAGCAAATTTCCCTTTTTTTATAAACTGTAGATAATGAACTTTCCAATCTAGTTGACGGAAAATTATTTTAATAAATACAAAAGCATATGAAAGCTCCTCAGTTTACTATCAATTTTTTAGACTGGTTAGACTACGTTATTGAAAAACAAAAAACAAACGATACATTGCTTAGTTGTAATCGAAACCGAAATGAAATCAAATTTTGCTTTTCAAGAATTTTTCATATTTAATGCATACTAAAATAAATTAAAACAGTAAACAAATGTAAATTGATTGAAATTGGGATAATTTATCATTTAACAAGTTTTCACATGAATATTTAAAATAAATATGATAGCATAAAATAATTAAAAATACTTCACAATATTTATAAATAGGTTTTCAAAGAAATGACTTTACATTGTTTGAAAAATATATTAAATATAAATGGTTTTAAGTGGTTTTATCTAATAGCTATAAATTCAAAATAAACACAGAGGACGTAAGAAATATGTAAACAAACCTATCGCGCGGTTGACATATTCTGCCATTTGATCCTTTTTGTTGTTCACAGGCATATTATTCAGTTCTAACGAATATATATTAAGCGGTTACACTGTAGAAGTGTATATTAACATCCCTGTAATAGCAAATTGATTGTAATTAATACAAGCACAATACCAATTGCACAGCAAAACAAATAGTCATAATTTCATTGCCAACTTCATTCAATTTAAAAGGACATGGTTACGGTTATCAACACTTTCCTGAAGTGTCAAAACGAAAAACAAATTAGTTTTATTATTATTATTATTGAGGAAAATAATTATATCAAATAAAAACGAATAATTTATGAAAAATAAAAATATTTTCACTGAAGATACTGTGTAGCATACAAATAATTGTTTTAAATAAAACTTAGAATACTCTGCGCAAAAGAAAATCCATATTGGTCAGAAGTAATTTTTCCGTATTGCGTAATGTTTACAAAATTCTTTTTTTCCTCCGCAGAATTTCAAATCAAAATAGAACGAAAGGTTGAAATGTGTGCATGAAATAGTTTTTCTTTTACCCTCCTTAAAATGTTTAAATTGAAAAAAATGTTATATTGCTTTATTATAAATCATCGTTTTATTAAAATTCCGTTAATTTTTTTTTAATTACTTTAAAAAACGCTTACTTCAATATATTTGTAATATCTGCATAGAAGATAAAATTATAATTAAAAGTATTTAATAAAAAGAAAGATAGTCAATTAAATCTTAAAAAAGATGCAAAATATATGATAGATTTATCATTTATTTATAGTATTTTCAACACTTAATTCATAAATATCTTATTTCTTAAATGAATCTCATAGATGTTATCGTTAATATTTTTCGTTTTGTAATGAATATCTTTACCTGTCAAAGAGCTGCTGATCCGCATTCGAATAAATTGAAGATATTTGTGAAATGTGGATCCGATACAATAGTTCCTATTTATTTAGAAGATAATTGGACAATTAATGACTTAAAATGTAGCGTGGCATCTAAACTTTGTTTAAAATCTGATGAATTGCGGATTATATTTGCTGGTAAAGAATTACACGATGAAATTGAATTACAAGTGAGAATTTTATATTTATGTGTAGATTTCTGTGAAATGAAGCTGTTAAAATTATGATTATTTGGAAGCACTATTTAAATAATAGTAGCAATCATTTTGGAATTGTATGTTCGTAGAACACAAATTTGTAGTTTCGCATTATACTTGTCTTTGAGTTTGTAAAGGAAATTTTTCTAATATTGTTAACATATTGTAAAATATGAATAATAACACAATTAAAAATTTCCAAACCATCATTTTTAACGATTATGTAAATATTGATGCAATAAGTAAAAAATTTATTCATAAAAAAATTTCAAAATTAAAGGGATTCAATATTAAACTAAAAGGACTTATTTTTTATTATATAAAAGTACAAAAATGTGATTTTAAGTTCTAAAAAAGTTATATTAACTAATGGTTAGAAAAATTTTTTCAGTATTAATTGTGAAAAAAGGAAATAAGAAAACTGAACTGTCACATATATTTAAGTAAAATAATTCAAAATAGTGGATTCATAAAAATTGTAAATTTCATTTCAGTTAGATCATATGAATCGATTTATGTTAAAAATAGAATAATTCATTCAAATAAGGAAAGAATTATAATTTTTTTCAAAATAGTTGAAATTTATTAATAAAGCAGAATATATATTATCTAAGGTATCACAAACATATTAAAAGCATATTCTACATGAAAATAGTATGATATATTTAAAAGAGTTAAAACAGCAGTTTAACTTTAAAATTTATTAATAATATTAGTAAATATTGACAAAATAATCTTATTAGCAATCTGCAATTTCTTTTACAAAATTTAAGGTTAAACTGAATCTAAAAATGCCAGAATGCACTAATATGAAATCAAGCTTAGCCGTACTAATAAATGTGCAAAATGCAGCAATTACTTAGATATAAATTAGTATCATAGTTATTAAAAATATTTCCTTATTTAGAGAATTTGAGTTGATAATAATTTGCTTATAATTTGATGTAAAAATTTTTTCATTAAATAATAAATTATTTTAGAGCGGAAAAGTAAATGTAGAAAGTTAAAATTTGGCACAGTGCCATATAATCCATGATACCAAATTCTGAGATTGGCTATTTTTGGCGGATTTTCTTATGTATCTAGCAACCTCATTTTTATTACACCATACATATGGAGACCTTTAAGAATTATGCTGAAAATTCTATTTTGGTAACCCTAGTATTTACATCATCGCGCACGTCACGTTACGTCATCTTGGCAACATATCTTCATCACCAAAAAAATTCAGTATTTGAACTCTTGGTTTATACGGCACCTGTACCTATTTGGCACAGGTGTCTAAAATTTTATTTGTGAAAAAAGAGTTTAGTTGTTTAGTGATGAATAAACTTTTGTGTTTGATTTCAATAAGTTTTTATGTATTTTAAACTGGTAGTGTTATATCTTTCATATTTATTGAAAAGAACAGAATCTGTTAATTAGTTGAGTATCCTATTCTAGTGCTCTTTTATAGTTTGAAAAAAATTTTTTTTTGATTAGCTCTTGAGTAGCAAATATAATGTTAAATTTTTTAATAAAAAGCTTTTACAAACTACATTTATATATATCGTTTAAAAATTACAGGCATAAACTTTGCAATAAATTATTTTTTCGAAGCAAATGGTAAAAAACTTCTTTTTAAGATAATAAAAATTATAGCTCATCAAAATTTCAAAAAATATTTTGCCAAATGTCTATGGATTAAGCACTTGCTTTTTATCAATTTATAAAAGTTCTCGGTTTCTGTGAGCTGTATCATCTTTATTAAAATCTTCTTATTAAATATGGTTATTTATTTTTCATTCATTTAATTTCTCATCTTTAAATATATTTTAAAAATCCTTTAAATCTACTACCTTACAGTTGATATTTTACCTTTTTGTTGAAAAGAAATCAATTATAACTTAAAAATTGGCAAATATAACATTATAAAATTAGTGATGAGCTTATTAATTTACGTTGATAGATTAAATATTAAAGATATTGATATTTTAAATGTGATTTGATCTCTATATATATTTAAGCATTAAAGAGAAATAAGAAAAAGAGATTGTTATTTTTGTTAGTAATATAAATAGTGGTAAACACTTTTTTGTAAAAATGATTTTACTAATAAATGAAATTGGGATCAAGGAAATATTTTCTTAGACACATATATTTTTAACAAATTTTTTTATTGGATTACAACAATGTTTCTTTGGGTACTAAGAATATAGATTTAAAAACATTCAAATTCAAAATAATTTTCTTTTGCACATTAGTTTCTTTCAGTAAATTTTATTATATGCATTTAATTTTTCTAAATGAATTTGCATCTTGAAAATGATTATATATTTTGTTTACTATGTTATAAAGTAATAATTAAAATATATATTTAAATTAAAAATATAGTTTTGAAAAATTAAATAAACTTATTATGAGTTATTAATAATATGTTTGCATAAAATATTTTAAGTAATTTTTAAATTTCAGCAAATTTTTTATACTGATCTAGAGATTGTACTTAATCATGTTTTTCTTGTATTCAAATTTACAGGATTGTGATGTTGGAGAACAGAGTATCATTCATGCTATTCCTCATAAAAAGAAGCAACTAAGTGTTTCAGTAGAAGCAAAATGTCCATTGAATCAAACTCCCTTCTGTTCTAATGAAAGTGAATATAATGGTAATATGTAAATATGATATATCCTATATATTTGTCTACATATTCCAAAATTGAAATAAATTTTAATTTTTCTATATTTCTGTAATTTCAATTTAAGTTGTGTACTTTTAATTTTCATTATAATATCAGACTAGTTTTATACCATTGCATGTTAAAAAATTGCAATAGATGTTAGCTATAGAAGCATAAAAGGAACTAATATACATATTTTGGTAATTAAAATCGTAAATTAAGAATAAAAACAATGTAAATTCTCTTTTGCTTGGTGTATAATGATTTTCCTTGGAGTACTGTAATCTTTGGGTGATTGAGTATAGGTCTTTAGAAAACTTTGGTTGATTCAAAATTATTCTCATAAGTATTAGATGAATTTTGAAAAATCAAGCAATGTCTGTAATTGATTATTTTGTTTGAATTTATCTGATGATGACTCAGTTTCATCACTAATAAATTTTAAAAAACATATTTGCCTTTGAAACCATCTTAATAAAATTTTAAATATTTTTGTGTGCACTTATATGCAATATCTTTGATATTGTACAATATTGTCCTTTTGTTGTATATTTTCCTATTTTATGTAATTCTCAGTATAAAATCATGATTATATATTATGTGACATTTGAAAATTCTTAACCAGCTTTACTGTGAACCACAATGGGAAAATTAAATGCACCTTGAACTGACATCCAACATTTCCTTTTTCTGCCCCTGTTTTCAACTAAAAAGATAGTGTTGGAAATTATTTATTATGTGACATTTGAAAATTCTTAACCAGCTTTACTGTGAACCACAATGGGAAAATCAAAAACACATTGAACTGACATCCAACATTTCCTTTTTCCGTCACTGTTTTCAACTAAAAAGAAAAAAAAGATAGTGTTGGAAAAAGCAATAAAACTCTGTGAGAGATTGCTGTGTGTGTAAAAAAAAAAAAAAAAAAAAAAAAAAAAAAAAAAACTCTTTAATTACAATAATCTCTTCAAGTCTCTTAAGCCATATTTTAAAAAATTGTTAGAATCACACTAATAATTATTTAAAATATGGCTTAAGTATCAGAGTCTCATCATGAATTGATTATTTAGGCTTCTTAAGCCATTTTTTTAATAAGTATTTTAATTTTGGAGATATCAGTCTCAAAATTTATAAGGATTAATTTTTTGGGTCTATGTCACCAGCTTCACATGTAAATTGTAAACGTTTGAGACATCAGTCTCCTAAAAATGCATGTATTGGTTTTTTAAACAATACTTGATTTCAAATATGTTTTGCTTTGTACTGTGCAGAAAAAATCAAAATTAACATCTTAATAAATGTTTAGAATTATATTCTTCCAAAAACCGTATCAAATTGGATAACTGTTTCAAAAGAGAAGGAAATCTATTTATAGCCTCTACATTCCTGTTTGTTTCTGAAAATTAATGTTTTCTTATGCATGCTTAATTTTTAGAAATAAAAATAGTTTTCTAAATTAATGATTTTACTCAGTAATATAAGTTAATACTTTTATATCATTAAAAATTAACTATCAAAATTATTGAAATACACTGAAGTGCCACTGAATTAGGGCTCTTTTGACCTAGTTAACTGCTGCCATAAGATGAGGCATAGTTTCAACAAGTTTCTGTAAGTGTTCCATGGGAATGACTTACCAAATATTGGGTAAAGCTCTCAATATTTCAGTGAGGCTCAGTAGTGATGTATGATAACCTTTCACACTTTGTTCACAAACATCCCAAAGATGCTCAATAGGATTTAAGATTGCTCTGTTGTTGTTGTTACTAATGACACTTGTAAAAGCCAAGCTTGCTATGCCTTGGCTATTCAAATTTAAGTCAATTGGGAGCGTCTTTCGTTTTAATCAGAGCACCACGAAGGTGAAAGTACGTCTTTGCTCTTTAAATCATCAGATGGCAGCACCATAGGATCTGCTCCCTCAATTTTTGCATTGATCTGAAGGGGGAGTAAATTTCTCCAGACCATTGCATCCACGGTAATTGCTCAACGACTGACCACAGGACTTTCGATTCCACAGATTTAACGAGCACGTATATCGCATGTACTCAGTGGGTCTTTGGCGGCATTGGTAATCAAACCCCACCCTTCCGGATGGAAGTCCGACACCCTAACCACTAGAGCGACCGAACTTCAAGTAAATCTGCCCACCCCAAGATCTTTTCACAAAAAGGAATTCAAAACAAAGGCCATCCAATCCTGGCAACTGTCATGGGACCAAGTTACTACAGGTCGCTTGGTACATGATATAATTCCAAAGGTTAAACCTAATAACCAATGCTGGCCAAGACAGATTACACTGTTCGTTACGGGACATGGTGTCAGTCTATACTACTTTTTAAATATCTGTGGGCAGATGTCTTTTTACCAATACCCACCATTAGGCTAATTGCCAAAATAATTACCACGATAAGCAAAGCTGCAAATATTAAATTTTAATGCAGTTAATGGAATGCTAGCTATTAGTTTAAATACCTACAGTATTTCGTTCTATTAATAAATAAGAAACTAATAACATGCCAATAATTAGACTTGCTTAAAAGTAACAAGTTTAATTTATTTATACTAAACAAGAAAATAATTACATAACATAAATTAAGTTTAAAATTTGAGAATAGATAAAGATATTCCAATTAAATAATTCATTACTAACAAAATAAGTAAAATTATAATACCGATGAACATAAAAGTTTCCAACCAAAACCATCAGACACCAGAGTTTGATTTTCTGAAATCAGTGTTTTTAAAACACCTGGGATACGCCCCTTTGACGAACTGGCATGCGTATACAGTAAGTTAATTTAATCATGAAATTCGATATGCCAGTTCGGCAAAGTAAAATTTTAAGTGTTTGTAATAAATGGTACAGGAGTATGCCGGTCAGGCATAGCAGAAAATAAAGTTGAAAATAATGCACAAGTATTTTAAATGCATGATAAATATGGTGATAAGAAAATTAAATATAGAACTGTACTAGACTAAAACTTAAAAGCACTGAATATATGAATTTAAGTTTGTACTAGGGTAACAATGCCCCCCTCTTATCACCATCAACTCTAGATTTACAAGAAATTACTAACTCCGGTATCTGATTACAAAATAATTCCATTGAATATAACATATCCAAATTTTATAATTTAACATTATAAACATGTGCAACACTTTACACTTAGTTCAAATAAACATATCACATAAACATCTGTTGATTCATTAAGTTTACAACTTTATACAATATTCACATTTCCCTTGAAAAAGTTCATAAACAGCATGTTATATAAAACAATACTTTATTCACAACTATGGCTGTGTGTTGCGTATGTGATTAAAATAATACATTATAGTACATAATATGCATTCACACAATACATAAACATTCACACTCGGGGCCCCGATACACAACATACAATGTACTCTAAATAATGCACACACACAATATTTTTATTTCAATTCAAATCAACCAAAATATTCCTAATAAATTAAAATTACAAAATGCAAAAAAATACATGAATAAATATCTTTCAATCATTTCTTAAAGATATTTGAAATGAACTTCTGCAGTTCAAATTTTGTTAGTGGCTTGGTGAAAGCGTCAGCTAAGTTTAATTTACTTCGTACAAAACTGAGTTTAAATTTTTGTGTATTGTACATATCTCGAACGAAAAATAACTTCACATCTATATGTTTTGACCGATAGTTTTCAATTGGAGATTTTATAAAATCTATAGCAGCTTGATTATCCACAAACAAAATTGGGATTTCTGGTTCACTTGTTACAATACCTTTATCATGACACTCATTTAGTATACCACTGAACCAAACTATTTCTTTAGCTGCCTCGGTCATAGCAACAAACTCTGCTTCCATAGTTGATAAGGTGACACTTTTCTCTTTAAATGTACGCCAACTTATGGGAGAATTTCCTAGTAAAACGAGTTGACCTCCTAGAGACGTTCTGTCATCTCGGTTTGCAGCGAAATCTGCATCTGAATAAACTCTAATTTGGAATTGTTTACAAGAAAGTTTTAAGCAAAAATCTTCCGTGTTGATAACATAACCTAAAAGTCTTAATAAACCATCCCAATGATTCATCCCTGGGTTGGACTGAAATTGGCTGAATATATTAACAGCATAAGCGATGTCAGGGCGAGTTCTATTAGCCAAAAAGGATAGACAACCTAATACACTTCTATAGGGGTATTTTAGCATTTCTCTTTCTTCCTCCGCTGTAGAGGGACAGGAAGTTTTAGAATAAATTGAACCTTTAGATATGGGTAGTGATGAAATTGGTATTTTAAATCGTTGGAAACGCTCACATACGTCTTTAATGTATGAGCGTTGATGAATCAAGACACTACCATTTTCCTCACCAAACTCTACGCCTAAAAGGGTACGAGTCTTACCTAGTACTTTTATGTCAAAATGGTTTTTCAAATTATTAATAGTTTTATCGATTGTCCTTTGGTCTCTGCCAAATATAACAAAGTCATCAACATACAATATCAAAACTAAGTAATCTCCTAATAAATAAGCACAGTTACCCCACTGAAATTTACAAAAACCCATTTTTAACAAAACATTATGGATCTCATAGAACCATTGTCGACCACTTTGTCGTAATCCATATATAGCTCGATCTAAACGACAGAATTTTCTCTTTTGACTAGTTTCTTCAAAACCTGGAGGCTGTGTCATATAAATTCGCTCTTCCAAAGGGGCATAAAGGTAAGCTCCTGTTATATCACATTGAAGGTGGTACCAACCTTTACATGATACGAGCAACGAAAAGAAAAATCTGATTAAACTAAAGTTGACCACAGGGGAAAAAGTTTCATCATATGAGATACCCTTCTCCTGTTTATAACCCTGTGCTACTAGTCGAGATTTAAATCTTACAATTTTACCTGTATCATCTCTTTTTACGGTAAATACCCACCTACATCCAATAGGTGTGGTATTTTCTGGTAAGTCTTCCAAATGCCACACTCCCCGGTTCTTCATGATACAGAGTTCTTCTTTCATGGCATTTAACCACTCGTCCTTATATTCCGATTCAATTGCCTGCTTATAAGTCTTTGGTATAGGAATGCGATCTAGTCAGCTAGATATGCTAAGATTATTGGTGGTCCCATTATCTTCATTATCTGTTAAAACTGCATCACGACTGCTCAAAACAAGACCTTGTGTCCGATTTGTTCCTTTAAAATCAAATAAATTAGGATTGAAAACAATATTATTTTTACTGCAGTATTTTGCAACATCATTCAGGGATCTTAACCTTTCCTTCTTGCCTTCTTCATAATAATAGACATCTGTACGCGATCTATCTTTCCTCTGAATAGCCTTTCTTTCCCAGTTTACTAATCTAGGTTCTGATATAGGGCTAGGAATATCGTCTATGGAGACTTCAGGATCACTGTCGTCACTTTCAGAATCACGAGGTACAATGTGGTATCCGATATCATCGTCACTTCCTACTTCATACTCATTAGAGACAGTCGAAATCCTGTTACTAGGGCCCAGCACTGCTCCACTTAAAGTGTCTTTGTACACAACTTTCTCATTAAAAGAAACATTAATAGTTTCAATTATTTTGTTTGTTTCTGGCATCCAAATCCGGTATCCTTTTGTACGAAATGCGTAACCAACGAGGAAACCTTTTCGGGCTCTGGTATCTAGCTTTTTTCTATGTTGTCGGGGTACACCTATATATGCTACAGTACCAAAAGGCTTTAAGTGTTTGACAGAGGGTCTGGATCCTGAGAATAATTCGCAAGGCGTCTTGTTCAGCTTATTGTGGCACACTCTATTCCAAGTATATGTAAAATATAGCATGGCTTCAGGCCAAAAACACTTAGGAAGACCAGATTCCTGCAGAACTGCTCTAGCACCACTTGCGACAGTTTGGTTATATCTTTCACTAACACCGTTTTGTTCCGGGGTGAATATATTCGTTAATTCATGAGCGATCCCTTTTTCAGCAAAATAATTTTGTATCTGTCTATTCACAAATTCTGTCCCATTATCTGTTCTAAATGCCTTAACCTTTTTATTTAAAATATTTTCAACTCTGGTAATATACGTTTTAATTATACCAAAAACCTCAGATTTCTCAGACATAGGAAATAATGAAACTTTACGTGAATAATCATCAATTATGGTAATAAAATACCTTTCTCCCATTCTTCCTTTGACAGATTGAGGACCCCAAACATCAGCATATAATAGCTCTAACGGAGCCTTGGATCTCACTTCTCTCAGAGACTTAAATGAAACTCTTCGATATTTACTAATTTTACATGGTTCGCAAAAGACTGTCTTATCGTTTAAGAGTGGTAAGCCAATCACTCCCCCTTTCCTACTGGTATGTGAAATAGTGGACGTGCTGATATGTCCAAAACGTCTATGCCATAGTTCAAGAGCTTTGCTATCTTTTAAGTTTGTTGTAAATGAAACGTTTTTGTCAGCTTTAACTATACGGGGTGAAACTTGGTAAATACCTTCTTTTAATATGGCCTTAAAAACCATTTTCCCCCTTTTTCTGAGACTTTCACTGCACCGTTACCGCCATGATACACAAAACCCTGAATATCTAGTTTTGGACCTGAAATAAGATTTCTCCGTAAATTTGGAGAGTACATTACATCATTTAATGTATACTTTTGTAAACCAAATAACAATTTAACAGTTCCTTTTCCCTCAATAGGAAAGTCAACACCGTCAATGGCAACTGATATCTTTTCATTGATTAAGGGTACAAAATTAATGAAGAGGTCTCTTTCTTTACAAAAGTGATGTGAAGCTGCTGTATCAAAAACCCAATTCACTCTTTCTTTAGTTTGATTAAATAAACTTGTAATAGAAAAATTTGACTTACATGGCGAATGTCCGTCTTTGTTTGTCGAAGTGATGTTTCTAGATACAGTACCACGCTTATGTTTGTCCTTACACCTGGAGAAACGAGGTTGATTTTGATAAGTGGAATTTGAACTACGTGACTGGTTCCTTTCTGCCACAAAGTCAGATCTGGGTTCTCTGTACGGACCTTTGGACTCTAGATTGAAACGTCTGGTTTGGCTCCTACATTCTGGACTATAACATCTGGAATGGCTCCTGTATTTTCGTCTAAAACATCTGGATACTTTCAGTGGTTGTACTTTAAGAGGACATGAATTTCTATAATGCCCAGGCTCTTGACAACCATAACAGAGAATTTGTTTCTTCACAGACGTTACTGCACTAGCCTGCGTTAGAGAGTCTTTTTCTCGTAACTGAAGACGAACCTCTTCTGCATTCAGGGCGTCTGTAATAGCTTTGTAGTTAAAGTTTTCATCCGGCCAACCAAGAATAACTTGCACTATTCTGTCGAAATGCATAGGAAGATATCTCAGAAGTTGAAAACTAGCATATTTTTCATTAAAAGTAGGATCTATAGTTTTCAATCTGTTGTAGACTTTTAATAATCTCATTGAAAACATGAGAATACTTTCCTCAAGTAACATTTTAGTATCACATAATTCTGAAAATATAGTCATGTGATTTGCTCTGGTGTCTGGATGGAAGTATTTCATCAATGTTTCCCAAGCAACTACTGGATCTTCTATTCCATCTATTATACGTCGATGATCTTCATCAATATTCAAATATATTAGAGATAAAGCAACATTTTTGTTTTTGTTAAATTCCTTAAGACTTTTGAGATACGCAGTATCATTCAAATCTTCGAATGAACCAGTTTCAGTTTTTAATATCGGTGGAATGGGAGCTTTTTCAGCTCCTTTTACAACCTCCCACACATTTCTCTCCATCAGAATGAACTTTATGTCTGAAGTCCATGTCTCATAGTTTTGGTTGCTTAACTTATTAATTGCGTAAGTAGCCATGGCAAGAAAAATTAACAAAATCACAATTTTTTTTTTTTGAGAAAAAAAAGATTTATAAAGTTTGATTATTATTATTACTTTAAATTGAAAAATTTATATCAATATAGCCCCCCATCTTAAATAATCTAATACATTTTAAGATGGGTAAAAATTTGCTTAAAGTATTATAACTGACTAATTATTCCGAGATAAATTTCAAGATATTTAATACGTAACTTAGGCCCATAACCTATTTGTCAGTCTATACTACTTTTTAAATATCTGTGGGCAGATGTCTTTTTACCAATACCCACCATTAGGCTAATTGCCAAAATAATTACCACGATAAGCAAAGCTGCAAATATTAAATTTTAATGCAGTTAATGGAATGCTAGCTATTAGTTTAAATACCTACAGTATTTCGTTCTATTAATAAATAAGAAACTAATAACATGCCAATAATTAGACTTGCTTAAAAGTAACAAGTTTAATTTATTTATACTAAACAAGAAAATAATTACATAACATAAATTAAGTTTAAAATTTGAGAATAGATAAAGATATTCCAATTAAATAATTCATTACTAACAAAATAAGTAAAATTATAATACCGATGAACATAAAAGTTTCCAACCAAAACCATCAGACACCAGAGTTTGATTTTCTGAAATCAGTGTTTTTAAAACACCTGGGATACGCCCCTTTGACGAACTGGCATGCGTATACAGTAAGTTAATTTAATCATGAAATTCGATATGCCAGTTCGGCAAAGTAAAATTTTAAGTGTTTGTAATAAATGGTACAGGAGTATGCCGGTCAGGCATAGCAGAAAATAAAGTTGAAAATAATGCACAAGTATTTTAAATGCATGATAAATATGGTGATAAGAAAATTAAATATAGAACTGTACTAGACTAAAACTTAAAAGCACTGAATATATGAATTTAAGTTTGTACTAGGGTAACACATGGTCCATTCCCGAGCTATCTACATAGGATTGGTGCTCGGGAAAGCGACAACTGTGCCTGTGGTCATACGGGTGACCCACTTCACTATGCCACATTGTGCCCACTCACCAGCTCCTGGCAATTTACTACCCCCAGTGAAAACCTGAGAATAGAATGGTTTAAAAATGTTATCCACCATCCGCAAGCGAAAGCCAAAATCCTCACGCTGATAACATTCCTCTCGGAGCACAGGGAGCTAATAATCCCTGAACGATGATGAGAACCCAAGTACCATGAAGAAGAATCAATGAAGCAGTGAGGCAACTATCCTACAACGCTGATTTGAGCTGCTGCGTTGGGAGCTCGAGACCGCAGGCAGGGGTGGCGCTCCCCTATTGGTGCTTCCTTCTTTCTCTCCAGCAGACTCCACCCAAACTGGTAGAACCCTCCCTGGGTTAGGTACAGGGAGTCCTGCTGGCGTTCACGTTCACAGCCCCTAGATTGCTCTTCTAAATGGGGCATATTTATGACAGAAAAGTCAGAAGAATGCTTTCTCCACAGCCCATAGCCAAGTGGTACTTGCGAAAGGTAAAGGTGTCTTGCTGGAAAACTCCATTATCTTGTGGAAAACAGAACAGCATGAATGGATGGAGGTGATTACCCAGCAACTCTACATACCAAATTGCATTGAGTTAGGTCAGTGCACACACTAAAGATCTTAAACAGTGCCATGAAAAACACCCAAGACAATGATTGAGCCATCACCTGATGCCATATTCTCAGCCTCCCGTTAGCATTAAATAGTCAGAAATGAGATTCATCACTCCAATCTAATCATTTCCAGACCTCTACATTTTAGTTTCTGTGCTCTTTTGTCCAGGCAAGACATGCAGCTTGAATACAAGCACTAAGCATTGATACTCTCGTAGGTTGATGGTTCCCGAAACCCATATGATGAAGTAAGTGTTGCAACTATCCATTTACTGACTAGCTCAGTCATTCAACTGGATGGTAATTTGAGCAAATGTTTGTCTTCGTTGACTACATACAATATGCCTGAGATGTCTCTCACCATGCACTGTCAAGGCTAATTTTCCTTTGCTGTTTGCTCGATCGCAAGTTTTTTGTCCACCATCCATGTATTCTTAGTATACTCTTGACACTGTCGACCTTAAAAATCTTAGCTGTCTGATGGTTTTGGAAATTGAATGACCAATGAAACATGCATTTACGGTTTGTCTGGGATTAAAGATGTCTAAATCAGGTAGTTTGCCCATACTGGCAAATCCATCAATTAATTCAGAACAATCACAGAATGCACTATGCAGTTACCATATTGCCTTCACTTGCACATAAATGATATGCAGTGCCATACAATTTGCATAGTCCTTGCTATCCCTAATTTAGTGGCATTTCAGTATATATTTAATTATTTTTTTGCTGTGCTGCTTATAATTTGCTTTTTTTGAGGGGATTGCATTTAAAATCATTTATACCCATTTCTCTAATAAGAACATATCTTAAAATTAAAAACAAATATACAATATCAAGTGTTTACCCTTATATACTATGAAGTATTAATATTTCCAGCTGTTTATATTTGTAATGACTGTGTTAATAGTAAAACAATGGTTCCTCACTAATTGAATTAGTTATTAAATTTATTTAGTTGTTTCCAAATTGCTTAATCATGTTCTCAAAAAATTTTCTTCAATTTATTGAGAGTTTCAAAATTTTTCAACTTATTCCTTTAACTGTGTTTATATAGCTTGACTGTTTTCACTTTGAATAAGTATTTAAAGTTTTAAATAGAATTTAATCAGTTTCATTATTTTCTTAGTATTTCCATGTGATATTCTTTTTTTCTGTAATAAATTAACTAGAACATTTAACAGTTTTACATTGTAGCACATTTTCTGATGATGACCCCAGACAGGAAAAAAATAAGGTGCAGTGCTTCCTTTTGAAACAGAAATTCATTTTACTGGCAGAAAGTCTGACTTCTTTCCCAGTTTTACATCCAAACCTCATTCAGGATTCGAAACGAAACCCATTCAATGAGAGCCAATGCTCATAACCACCACACAGGCTGGGCTGCATATCATAGAAATGAAAACATATTTTATCTAGTAAAATATTGTGCTCTTATGCTTGATCCTGGTTCTAAATTGTAAGGATCCATTTTTGGGTTGGCCGAGCTAGTAGCAGAATGTTTAGTGGTCTTGCCTTCGGTTCAACAGTTCGTGGGTTCGAATCCCACCTTGCGCATGGATGTTTGTGGTGGTTCAGAATCTACTTTAAACCGTAGGTCCCAGTCTAATTAGCCCTCGTGTGCAAAAACTGACTGTTGAGCGACAAACAAACATTTTTGGGTTGATAATAGCACACTCATTAAGGTCCATTATATAAGTTGCTCCCATATATAAGTTGCCATTAAAATTTTCCCCATGTATTGCTGTAAATATTTAAAGCCCACTTGAGCTTGCCATTGGAAAAAATATTTATAGTTATTCCTGAATTTTACCTCACAAATTTTATTTTATTCTAAATAGATCTTATTCATTTCTCTGAATTATATAATTGTTGAATTGTTAAATGATTTTTAAAAGTTGGATATTTTTCTTTAATTTGATAATGATTTTGAAAAAGAAAAAAAAAAATTTTTTTTGAGATTGGAAAATAATATTTTTTTCCTAAAAATTTATTTATTCACCAAGTTAACTTTTATTTAACACATGAAAACATCAAAAATATATTCCTGTTAGTTTGTGCATAATATTGCATAAAAATATGTTGTTTTGATAGTCATTTATTTTTAATATTTGATGCATATTATTTTTTAATCCTTTATAAAACTGCTTCAATAATTTGTTTTTTGTTACTTTTGAATTTCTTGTGAATAAACCCACATGCTTATAAAATCAAAGGAAAGAGATGAAATTAAAATTGTTTTCTAAAATTTGATAAAAATTATTGAGAACTGCTTAAAATGCATTGCAGAAGAATTTTCAAAAAGAAATTTTGAGGATAAGGAATTTAACCTTTTTAAGAAAAGTTTCATTCATTATTTATTAAACGTTTAGTACGAAGAAATGCAATTGAATTTTTATTATAGTTTTTTGAAAACCAAATAAATAATGTTCGGAGAAGTGAATTTTTTTCTGATAATATACTTTTTCAAAAATATATTATCAGAAAAAATTCACTTCTCCGAACATTATTTATTTGGTTTTTAAAAAACTATAATAATAATACTTTTTCAAAAATATATTTGTTAAATATTTTTATAAACTATATTAATATGATTTAATATATTATAAGATCAAAAAATGATTTTAATATATATAGTTTTCATAAAAAAACTAGCATAAGGTAATTTGCTAATTGTTCTTAAAATTATTTGGATAAGAGTTTTTTTTAATTCATTTTATTGTTGTAACATATATATATATGTACTAGCTGACCCAGCCACGCGTTGCAGTGACTGAGTAATTATAATACATTGAATCAATTTTTTATTTTCTTTGATTCTTTGGTGCAATCAAATTAATATTTTCTAGAAAAATTTAAAATTGGTTCATTCATGTGAAATTAAAAATAAAACGTTTCGCCAAAATTTAAAAGTAAAAGGTAAAGTATCAAAATTTTGAAATTAAGCACAAATCAACAAATACTTTCTGAATTTACATTTTATTCATCTTATATTAAATTATAGCTTGTAATCAGTGACTTACTTACAAAATATACTGTATATAAATTAAAAATATATAAAAATAAATTATTATAAATGAGGTAGATAACATTGGCATCGAACTGTTTTTTTTTTCAATTTTAAATTATTAAAACTAAAAATTATCTAAGTACTACTTTGTGTACAACAATCCTGGTTAACCTGTCTTTTGCTAACACGAAGAGATTTGATGGTTTTCCTACATGTGAGCAGGCAACATATAGCTGTCCATGTGAGAAACATGTGTTTTCCAAATCCAAACCGCAAATAGACATTGTTTGGCCTTGAGATTTATTTATGGTCATCGCAAAAGCTAAACAAATCTAAAATTGGAGCCTTTTAAATGGTATTGGAGATTCATACGCTATCAGTGGAATACGTGGCAACAGTACGATATCTCCTTTAAATTTTCCCTTCAAAATTGTTGCTTCGAGAATATTTTCGGTCGCTTTTTTATGACTAAACGTATACCTTTACATAATTGAGGTGGGTTTAAATTACGTAGAAGAATAATTGGTGAACCAATTTTCAATTGAAAATTGTGTGGTAGCATTCCTGGCATATCCAGAGAATTCAAAAATTCAGTTGGAAAGTTTACGGCTTCGTTTTCATCAATAACTGTGTCGATTGATTTAAAAGACATCAAATCACAGGGCAACAATAGTTGTATATGGAAGTTAATTTCGTTCACATCAACGTTTCTTGCTGCCAAAATAGCACGATTACAGAGCCAATTGTGATCTAAATAATTATTCAATATATCCAGAAAGACACTCTCAATAAGTTCATTTCTTGTTTCAACAACAGTGCAGAAATTAACTGGTAATTTTATGTATTGTGTATTTTGATGCATCTCAATTTCACCATTTCCAATATCCAGCAATTGGTTAGAAAATACTTGTGCTGATGAATCATTTTACAAATGTACTCGCATATTCATAGTCAATCAAAGTGTCTCAACACTTGTCCATAAAAACGATTGTTTTAAGCATGCGTTAATCTCATCAGCAAAAGTAGTGTGAGGAATAACTGGTAAAGTCTGACGGAAATCACCAGACAGTAGTAAAACAGTACCACCGAAAAGTTTATTGTTGACTTTCAAATCTTTCATAGTTCTATAAATTGCTGCAAGTGAATGTTTATGAGTCTTTGTACCCTCATCCCAAATTATAATTCCACTCTTTAGCAAAACTGTAGCTATTCCGCTTTTTTTAATGTTACACATTGCGTTTGGTTTGTTATGAATGTCTAATGGCAACTTCAATGCTAAATGTGTTGTTCGTCCACCATCTAAAAAGTTGCAGCAATGCCTGACGATGCAATTGCCAAAGCAATTTTCTGTTGGGATCGTATCTTTGCAAGAATTAATGATATTAAAAATGTCTTACACTGCATCAGCAAGTGTCAAGTCCCAATGATTATCTGCTTCCAGTAGTTGCAACTCACAACATGCATCTTGATATGTATTGAACACTCGACCGTTCACTGTTCGCAAATAAGCTCTATTAGCAAGAATACGCCGTGTATTTTTACTATACTGATTGTTAAGGTTAGATTTTTTCCGCGGCATAACACTGAAATAAAAAAATTAAAAGAATTTTTCATTTGAATAAATAAATTAGATCATAATGTCCGGCTGAATAAATTAATAATTATCAAATTATAAAATAAAAATAAAAAAATAAAAGGCTATCAAGAAATACTTACATGTTTTCGAGATGGTATGAAAATTAGTAGAGAAAAACAGTAATAAATAAAATTTTATTTTATTATTTATAATATTAAAAATATTCAAACTGAACACTGCACAATAATAACACAATACAAAATGTAATTATGAAAATGATTCACGAAAAATTGTTTTAGTATGATTATACATCATGAAAATATATGTAAATTCTATATTCAACCCCGCGCTTGCGCACACACGTTGATTTTCTCGAAGATGGTATAATCTAAAAAAATAAACACGTCGCCATCTGCTGAATACCTGTGCAACTTAGATGCTAAACCGCCATCCATTAGGAATTTACAGAACTAACCAATAAATAAACACTAATGTCATATAATAATTATTGAGATCAATAATTAAGAGATAAAAACTATTCTATCTTTTAAGTTGAACCATATTATAAATGGTTACAAATTTTATCAAAATCCGTTCAGTAGTTTCGGAGTTTATCAAGAACATACATAGTGACACGAAATTTATATACATATATATCCCTATTATTAAAAATATGTTTCTTTAAAATTTGATATTTTTATTTTCTTTTAGGCTCAAGATCATCTTCAAAGAGACACTTCTACATATTTTGTAATGATCCATGTAAAAATATGTATCCTGGCAAATTACGAGTTTGTTGTTCCACTTGTAAAGAAGGAACTCTAACTGTCAGCCAGGTAATTCTTTATCATAGTTATTTTGATTTTTAAGAGCACATTTTGTTTTACTGTTTTTGGATATTTATCTTAAAATAAATAAATTTATGCTTTGTCAACATTTTTTGCATTCATAATATTTTAGGATATTAATTAAATGTACAATGGTTTAAAATATTTAAGTCAGCTTTGCTTTTTTTGTAACCTTTCATTTTGCTCACATCATGTTAAAGAATCTATAATAAATTCAGAATTTAAGGGCTTATGAAGAAATGAAAAACATAAATTTTTAGAAATATGAACTTAATTTTTTAATTTCTACACAAATAGATTTAAGAAAATTTAGTTACGTTCTCTGTTTATAAAAAATCTTATATATATATATATATATATATATATATATATATATATATATATATATATATATATATATATTTTATATATATATATATATATTTATATATATATATATATATATATATATTTTTATATATATATATATATATTTATATATATATATATATATATATATATATATATATATATATATATATATATATATATATATATATATATTTATATATGTACATTTATATATGTATATGCATTTAATGAGAATTAAAATTAATTCATCTTTTATGAACTAATTTTAATTCTCATTGCATATTTATCGTTTTCATTATTTTAGCAATTTATTGTTCCATAAGATTGTGAAAGAAAGAGAAATTTTTGATACATAAATTAAAAATAAATACTTCAACTAATATTAATAATCATGTCAGAAATTTCAGAATCATGATTTTTTTTTAATTGAACAAAATAATTTTACATAAATCTGTGACATATGTGTTATATATTTCTTTTCTTTCTCTGTATAACTGACATATAGAGATGATAATAAAAATGTATGAAATATAAATTCCAATAAGAACTCTAATATTATTTTCTATTACATTAACAAGGAAACATATTTTTAAAATTAGACCTCATTTTAACTTTTCTGGAGACATCTTTCATGAAATATGATCTACTTCATTTTAATAAAATAAAATATACTTCAGTAAAATATTACCTAGTTGGAAAATGTTACAGAAAAAATACACTAACTTAATACAGAACTACTTATCCAAAGGTATCAAATATTTGCTATTTCTATTAGTAACAGTAGCCAAATTTATCAAATATCAGTATTTTTAATTCTACATTTATAATTAAACTTTATGCAACAATGATAGTAAGGCACAAAATATTATGGTTAGTTTTGTTTTAATGCAATTTGTCATTATATACATTTATTAAGAGTATAAAAAAGAGGTACTTATGTATTATCCCATCTCCCATTTTCAACAAATTGAAAAAAACCTATCTAAAAATGGCATATACCACCAAAAATTGAAAAAAAGAAAATTTCTGTTCATAATTAAACTCAATAACCTTTCTGTGATTAGTTCTCTTATTTTTATGTTCTGATTTTTTTCCAAAAATCTCATCAAAACTTGGGATTTACCTTCTATATAAGATAAAATTATGAACTTTTTCCAAACTTATAGAATCACTTCATCAAAGAAAACAAGTGATAATAGACACACAGTGGCTTTTTATTCAAAGACAGAAAAGTAATAAAACATGTAATATCAAAATATATGAGATGTGGATATCAATTAAAAAAGGAACATGGCTAGAAGTACTAAAAATTACATTTGTAACTGCTTTAGGTTTTCTTTGCAGCAGTTTGAAAAGTTTATAAATTGAATAGAGAAGAAATCAGTTAGATTTAGTGGTAAGACAGTGATTGACTGGAACAACTATATGTATGAAATTTGTGCACATAGCCTACTATCCAGGGAAAAGAAAAAAAAATTGGAAAATCTGTCAAAACTGTGGAAATTGACAAAAATATTTTTTCAAAATGGAAAAACCAAATTGGCAGATTGCTGTCAGAACAATAACTTTTCAGTGTAATTTGTCAAGAAATTAACAAATACTTTATTTTTTTGAGTTTCAAATAGAAACTGGTACCCTTTTGGAAGAGATTAAACTAAACATTGAAGGAGATTCCTTGACTGTTTTCTGACTCTTTGGAAGTGTATAAATCAGACAAATTGATAGGTTTAAATTTTGGATATTTCAAGATCAACTATATTAATAACTTTGTTGATCCTGATACTGGCACACACACACTCAACAACGTATAACTATAGGGTTTGACAACATGACAAAACAATAAATATCGTAGAACTGCATGGCACCACAAGTTTGTATGTATGTGAAATTATGTGGCATCGCCTTCATGAAGAAGACTCATTTGTCACAATTTCTATTGTTATTAAAGAGTTTTAACTACCAAAATAACCACACTATTAATGTCCCTTTGAGACAGTACAATTTTAATGTTAAATTTTTTGGTAAAATAATAGAATTTAAGTAATACAATCTCATTTAAATTTTGTTATTTATAGTTAAATATTGTTTTTGGCATACATTTTTTCACCTATTTATTGGTCAACAGGATAATACGCAAGTACCAAGAAAAATGTACATAATTTTTCTTATCTATTGAATTTTTAAAAAAATGAAATATATTTAGATATGATTAAATAAAAGATTTGTAATATGATTACTATGTAAAATGTTGACTATAAAAAGTTTCAAACTAAACACAAAGTTAATGTATATTCTTGCTCTACTTTTTGGCTTCTATTTTATTTTTTTTGATCTATAAACCATTTATATAATATTGCTGGTTGAAGTAGATTGGTTCTAATCACACATTTTTTATATACATTAAATATGAAAAATGTATGGTTAAATACTGCAAAATATTAGTTACTTAAATCTGATGAATCTGAGAATTTTTTTAATGCAGAAGGAAATGTGAATTGTTCCAAAGCAAAATGTGTGTAAGAAAAGAGAGAATTGTGATTAGATGAAAGTTATGTAGTTCATGCGAGTAATGAATTTTGAAATTGAAATTGCAAATTAATGTATTTGGTGTTATGTGGCTAACATTTTCTCTTATAAGAAATTATTCAGAAATATTTAATAAACATTCCTGTACAATTTACTCAATGTTTCATGAAACATTAAATAAATTGGTCTTTAAGGACCAATCACACACAATATCATGTGTTAAACAAGAATACAAGAATATTTTCTTGATATTTTTTTACATAGTACTTACTTCAGTGATTATAATAGAAATTTTCTCCTTGTCAAGAAATTATAATTAAAATTCAGCAAATTTTAAAGTAAACTACAACTAAAAGTAATACTCTTCATAAAATTCGACAAGTTTAATTCTCAAAAATCAAAAGTAAAAAACACACCTCTTTTGACTTTCATGATAATATGTAACATTTGTATAATTGATTACCATATTCATATACTATGGTTTCAGAAAGAGAAAATGAAGTAAAAGTTGCATTGTAGAAAATCTTTCTCTCTTTTAATTAAATAGGATCCTACCTGTTGGGATGATGTTTTGATACCTGGTAGAATAAAAGGGACATGTCAATCTGAAGGATGTGAGGGTACTGTTGCAGAATTCTACTTTAAATGTACTAATCACATTTCATCACCAAATGATAGGGCTATTCCTTTATTCCTCGTAAAGAACAATTATAAAAATATTCCTTGTATAGCCTGTATAGACACGAGGTATGGAACTCTTGTTAATCTACGTAAGAAAAAATGTCTTTAATATCTATTAACTTTAATATAGCTTTGATATTATGTTTTTGTATTGATAATGCTTTTTAGTAATTAAACTACTTCCTCATTAACATGTACAATATGCTGATAAGTATAAATTGTACTCTCTTAAAATCATTGAATGAATTACTTTTATACTATGAAATATGTGTTTTAGTCACTTATAAAGTTAAGTTATAAAATAGAATTCATTAATAAATGGATATTTTTATTCAATAAAAGTGTCATTTGAATGTATGAGAAATTTTAAAATTATGAGTTTTGCATTACTGATATTTTTATTACAAATTCTGTGTCATTGGTGAATTCATTACTTTGGTATGAAGATGAATGGTTTTTTTCCTTAAAATCTATTGACTATTTACTTCTGTTTGCTATTACAAGATGTTAAATGAAATTTCTAATTTAGTATGACATGTAAAATAAGATTTCTTATTTGGTAACAACATTATATTTGCAAATCAAAAGCATTGTTAATTTTGTGTTTTTGTTTATTTATTACGTGGATTATCAGTTTTCAAATTTTCTGTGTATCTAGTCTACTTCCTGTTCCTGAATCCAACAGATATTGATTTTTAAACTACATTTTCTGTTTATTTCCAAATATTTTATTTTAATTATAGTATCAATAAATTTAGAAATTTCAATCATTTAACAAGTGCTTCGGAACTCCGTTATTTTTTAACAGCTAATTTTGTTGAATCTATATAAACCATTTGAATATTTCATCCTTTTATATTATTTGTTTAAAATTGTGATCTACAAAAGCTTGTGATTAAAAAAATGGTCTGAAATAACCAAAATAACACATGTTGATTTACAAATTACTAATTATGTATAATAATTTTTTTATTGCTTTTCTAAAAATAATGATCTTGGTTAAAAGTAGAACTCCACAGTTGTAATTAACTTTTATAAACAAAATTAGTACTTAAAAATTATACAATTTAAAACAATTTTTTGTTATAAAACATAACAAATCTTATTGGGAATAGGTGTTTAAAGTACTTTTGATACATTGCAGAGTAAAACATAAAGTTTGTAGTTATCACTAACAATGGATATATTTTTATAACCAATCTTAACATCCTCATTAATGGTATTTGCTGTATAAAATATGAAGAACTTTTAAAATTTATTTGTGAATTCTCCTTTTGAATACATCACAAAATTAAGCTTAATTATGTGATGTGCTTAATTATGTGTAATTATGTGTCTTAATTATGTGCTTAGTTATGTGTAAAGAGCTTAATTTTGTAAAACTTAATTCAAAGATCTTAATTAAGTTTTACAAAATTAAGCTCTTTGATACTTAATTTTGTAAAACTCTTTTTATGTTAGTTAAATAATCAAATCTTAATACTATTTAATTGATTTTACTATTCAGTTTACACTATTGATTATCTTGATATGTTTGTTCTTCACCCCTTATGTTAATAGGTAAAACTATTGTCAATTTAATATTAATGAAGTATTAGTCTATTTATTCCTTGTTCTCATGTTGTGAGGAAGATTTTATATTTTAGGTATCTGAAATTTTGAAAAGAAGGAATTTAATCTTTTTCGTGTTATTTTCGTTTCAAATCCTTTCTCAAGTATCCCTATATTTATATTGTCTTTACATATTTCAATTGTCTTACTGTATACTTTCATGGGTATCCTTATTAAAAATTGAAAGCAACTAATTTAAGTTTCCCCACTAAACTTCTTCAGCTTTACTTTATCAATGTAACACCAATATATATAGGCACATGTTTAATTTTGTATACTAAAATTTAAAAAGAGCTTGGAATTATGCTTGTAAATTGCACTGTGCATCTGCCATTTTCTTTCATATTTAATTTTACATCTTTCTGTGTTTTTTTATATTTTAATGTTAAGTTATGAAACAGACTTACTTGACATCAAAATTCTTAAATTTATTTTCAGGCATAAGTTATTGGTTTATGTTTAAGTTAATAAAATATATAATGCTTTAAGAATTTTATTTGATAAAATATTTAGCTTTATTATAACTGGATAAAATTGTAAATTTTTTCTAAGAAATCTGGTAATAGAAAATTTGCTGCTTAATATTATTCAAATATTATTAATGTTATTGCTTAAATTAAAATTTACTTCTGAATATATTTTGAAATTTTTATAGAAAGTAATCATAAATATGAATATTTATAGTGATGTGGTTTTAGTATTTCCTTGCCCTGATGGACATGTTATTTGCTTGGAATGCTTTCGATCTTATTGTTTGTCGAGGTTAAATGAAAGAAGGTTTATTCAGGATGCAGAAATAGGCTATTCACTAGGATGTCCTGGTAATAAAATTTGTAAAATTTTGCACCGTATTTTTAAGTTTCAGTACTTATTTTGTGTTCATAAATTCTGAATTTATAGTCGAAATGAAATTTTAATTTAAGATTATATAGTAAATGTTGTATATTAAACTATATTAATCAATTGACAATAAATTATGTTTATAATTAGCACATTTTTATTTTTTATTTTTATTTGCAAAGAATATGTAGTAATATAATTATGATGGGAAATTATTAAAAAGAAAAAATTTAGTCAGTTTTGTAATATTTTTAGATAAGATTAATTTTAGGAAATTCTCAAAGTTTTTTTTCTTGCATTTAAAATATATTAAATGTATTCCTTTTTCTAGATTTTTCTTGGTAACAGATATTATTTGATTACTAATATGTCAGGATTATGTGGCATGCATTTTTTTCATTAAGGACTTTTTTATATTTCCTAATTTTTTTCAGACGTATTCATCCCTAATTTTTTTAGAGCTGTATTTTTTATTAAAAATATTTACACGCGAAGTAGGAAAAGATTATCAGTTTTTTAAGTATATATTATGTTTTAGCATTTACTTTTCATTAAGTAACTTACCATATTTTTTCATTGTTAGTCTATTTTATTTTTGTATCTTTCATTTCTGATTTACATTATTCTAAATTTTTTATAAAAATTATTTTTTAGCTGGTTGTTCAGATTCTCTCATTAAAGAACCCCACCATTTTAAATTGTTAGGAGAAGAAGAGGTAATGCAATTAAAATTATGAATGAATGAATTTATTACAGTTTATTTTATATAATTTAGAATAATTAAAATGCAAGCTGTTAATAAAAATTAAGATAAATTAAATTCTAGAGCTTGATTATGAATTATTAATATTTTAAAATATCTCATTTTACAGTTTAATAGTCATGCATAAATTTTAAAACTTGTGGTTAGCTTATTACTTTTAATTGAAATAGTTCATTTGTAAAAACTTGTGTGTGTTTAACATAACAGTTTTGAACATTTAATAGATTTTCTTTAAAAAAAAAATTCCTTAACTCTGAAATTTAAATCCTTCTTTCAATATTTCATTAACTGTTAGACCCGCAATTCATATTAAAAAGTGTAAATACTTGAGAATATTTATTATTAACATCTTAATAAATGTGAATTTCATGAATTTAATTATTTTCTTCATTTTAAAATTTAATTGACATCATTATCTGAGAGCTAAAAATGACATTATTGTATATTAAATTCTCTGCATAAAATAATAAAATCTTATCTAAAATATATATATACATAATTTATAATAATTCGAAGCAATGGATAAATTTACTTATGTTTTATTGTACAATGCTATATATAATTCAGTGGGCATTGAGTTAAACTAAATTTAAATGAGTGATATTAACATTTCATTTTATGCTGCTTAAATATGTCACACTTTGATCAGTATTGTTGAGTGGATATCAATTTCATAGCAACATTTTCATACAGTGTATGAGCCAGTTTTCTATGAGACCAGATGTACTTGTCGAATGATGAATTGATATAAATATGTGTATAGAGAGATCATGGGCAACACACAATAAAGCATTAACTTTGGTAAAAAAAATAGTTCTCAAACACAAGATTCGGTACAGAATCTCAAAGGACATTTATTGTTTACATTTATTAATAGCATTTATTTTTTTCCATAACATTTATTTTTTACAAGCATAAGTAAATTGATGGAAATATCAACAACTGTCTGTGGGTTTATGTAGATATTAGTGACTATCTTTTATAAAACATTCATGGATGTAAGTAAAATTAAAAAGATGAAAATCATTTTAATTTTACCTATATGCATGAATTACTAATAATAAAAAATGTTTTTATTAGGATTCAATGTGCCAGCAGTATACTTTCTATTATGCATAAATAATTAAATTATACATTTTTCTCAATATATTAATTAAAGAATTTAAATTGTAGAAATGTTACACAAAATTTTAAACGTGTTACTAAAACATAGTTTGAAATATCATTTGCATAAATTGAATCTATTTATATCTAGTACTCAAGGTATCAGAGATTTGGAGCTGAAGAATGCCTTCTTCAGGCTGGTGGTGTGCTTTGTCCACAGCCGGGTTGTGGGGCTGGGATTTTACCAGATCCAGATTGCTCTCGTGTTGTTTGTTCACAAACCAGTGGTGGATGTGGAGTGTGTATTACATTTTTTGATAATCTATACATCACTATAATGTTTTTAATTCTAATTTGATACTTTGGATATAGTATTTGCTCATAAAATATTTTTGATAATTATATTTTAAGAAAATGGATTTCACTTGCTTAAATTGTGTATTTTGTATACATTTTTGCAGACATTTTTAAATTGTATGTACGTAAATGAATAATTTACATGCATATATTATTGACAAAAGTGATACAAATAATTTTATATAAATCATAAAATACTTTTCTAAAATCTCTAAAAAAATTATAAATATTATTTTAAAGTGTCTTTTTTCCTTTTTCTGAATTCTGCTTTTTTTTATTTTGACATGCTTTATCAAAATTTTACATGCCTCTAAATAGTTAATATAATTGTCAAGTAATTTAATTGATGCATTTTTTTATGTCACTTGTATTTATTTTAGTGAATAATTAAAAATTAAAATTATTTATTTTAATTTAGTTTTGTTATATTTTTTTATTAATTCTTGTTATAAAAAATAACAATTTTATATTAAAATTGGACTGTTTTTTCATATATTTTAAGATATTTTATAATTTTTTAAGTAATTATTTATTTCAATACACCATATGAAATGAGTTGCAGTTGACACAGATAAATTACTATTAGAACTTTATATTTTTCTTTGATATTCAAAATATTATACTTATTTTGCATAATGATTTTAAGAAGTTTAAATGAGCTTTTAATATAAGGGAATATCTATATGGGTGTTTGTTTTCTGGTACACAGCAGACAAATTTCAACATCCAAGTATAATTAATATGTACATCCAAATATTTGGATATATGTATTAATTATATATCCAAATAGTTAAAATATTTGGATATAATTATTACAATATATATCCAAGTATTTAAAAAGTTGGGGAAAAAGTCAAATTTTGACATCATGTAATGGACAACCTAATGCCCTAAGGCTGTTAAGCAGTGTGAGAACTTTCTGAAAGACTTTTCATATGTAGTGGATCATATTAGCATGTTGTAAGAGGAGAAACCCAGAAAAATCTCCAGTGCTCACACACATTTCACCAGATGTGCACGATGAAGGTAGACCTGCAGCACATCTATCTCTGTTGTTCAGCAATAGCTGGAATTGAACCCAGAAACTTTCTTTCTGTGAAGTGCTGTTTTTCCACTAGGTTTAGGCAACTTTGAAATAGGAATTTGACTTATACTCAGAATTTATAAAAAATAAAAGAACAAGTCTGCAGTGGAATTTGTTTATTAAATGTGTTGTTCAGACAGAAAAAAAATTGTTTTTTTTTTCATTCTTTCTATTTTTTTTTATTAGAGTAAAAAAAGATTGTCTGAAAAATAATTTTAAGATTTGTTTGTAAATTCTGACTTTATCAAAATTTGAATACATTTTTTGCCACATTTATTTTTTAAACTTTATTACATATTAAAATGGAAACAAACAACAATTTTCAAACTGTGTGTGAAGTTTTATTGAGAACATCAGCTTGCGGTTTCGTTGTTGTTGACAATGCTGAAATTACTAATTGTTCATGGAAATATCCAGTTTTCATGAAGCTTAGTCCCTCCAAACTATTATTAAATGATACCTGCATCTATACTTGAGTTTATAAATAGTCAGTGTATAAAAATTCATATGAACTGTTACTATGTTAGTTACAACCATGAATAAAGACTTATAAAGAGTTTTCAAATACTAAAATTCTGATTGATATAGGAATTTGATGAGATATAGGAATTTTTTTTCTGAAATCTATGTGGGAAAACAGTCAATTTCTTGATGCATGTAATGATCTGTTGTGAAATAAGGTTTCTTTGAAAACATAATCATGTTTTATGTTTGACAGAATGTTGAGAGATTATTTTACTTTAAATTTTCCCTATGTTCTTACTAGTTTGTATAATCATTAAGGCTTGATGTTATTAGTTTATTGAAAGTATACATTCTTGCAAAATTATGTATACTCCTCTTAACCAACTTAGAATTCTAATGTACCACAATGGTATCTGATTTTGATTACAGTCTAGATTTTTCTCTGTTTTCTTTATATTCTGATATCCATAATTACTGTAACAAGCATATTTTTACAATAAGTTGGATTGTCTGTCATTCTGTAAAAAAATCTGATATTACATGTAATTTAAAAATTATTTCAATTTAGGCATTTAGTATTTGTTTAAAAAACAGAAGTAAAATAAATATTAAAGTTAAAATTTTGGCTAAAATTACCAAATTTATGTGAAATTTTCTTTCTAAAGAAAAGAGCCTCAATCTCACAGATTTCAATTGTAATAACAAGGTTGAATCTTTCAAATGATGAATTGCAATTTAGAACCAATGATAGCCAGACACTGAGAGTTCACAAACAGAAGTCACTCATTTTCTACATGTAATAAATATGGTAAATGCCATAATGGGGCAAATATTGAGATCACTGGGAGGGCTAGATAAAATCATATAGGAGTCACATCTTCAAAGGATTGCTGAGTGTCTTTAAATGTATGGCAGCAGACAGATATGCTTACTGGGCAATTGTTTCAAGATTTTATTGTTGCATCTGGAATATTATTAAGATTCATCATGTATAGACAATTATCTAATAGGAGTCTTTATGTTTGGAGACTAGTGATTATGTTCCTCTTTACAAAGTTTTACTGAAAAATCTTTCTATCTTGAACCTGTGACTATTCTTGAATATATTAAGCTTGACACTATGCACTCTTGAATGATGTACCAACAGATTCAGCATATCAAAAGATTTTTGATAAGTTTTCATATGGGAGAGGGGAAGAATCTAGATGATGCTATCATCCTGCTGTAAAAAAATAAAAAAAATAAAATCGTTTGTTTTGGTGACACTGTTTTCCTTTAAGAAATATTATGTTGAGCATATCCTCCTTTATTTATACAGCGACAAACCACGTTGAAAACATTATTTAACCCTATATGGGACTTTTTTGATGAGCTGTGTGAGGGGAATTTATGTTTATAGACAATTATGCGTAACTGCAGAGCTACACTTGTCTATGAATATTTGGTCGAAAAGGGTATTCTCTTTATGATATGGCATGTAAAATCTACAGAATTCAATCTCATGAATGTGAAATGCTATAGAAAGATTACTTGTGTGTTGACAACTCACACTCAAGATACTTTAAGCTTAAAAATGCACATTTTAGTAAGAATAGTAATCACTGCTACAATTGTTGATAAAATTCATTAACAGTTTGAAAAACTATGATGATGGTTGTGTGCACAAGATGGTCAGACCTTTTATTTGGGGAAGCAATAAAGAAAAATTGAAAACAAAACATTGAAAAATGTATCATATGAAACATCTTATTTTGACCAATGTTGCTCTCATATGGATATCTGCTTATATTAAAATTCTACACTAATTGTTTTACTATTTCTTATCTAATAGTATAAGATATTAGTATACCAAATTTTTATGTATTAAGCTCAATTTTTATGTTCAAATATCTCAATTTTTGTGTGTGCAATCTTAATTTTGGAAACATTGTAGTGGAAATAGGGAAGTCTTGAGTCAACATATTAAGGATTGCAGTTTTTACGTTTTATAACAAAATACAATTTTCAACCAATTTTTTGTGTTTACTTATTGTAAATGCATTTAAAAGTACACAATACTCAAATATTTAAATTTACTAGCTCTTGTACTAATTGTTTTTGAAATGCAACATTTTATCGAGATATGAAAAAATTAGAAATCTTAGTTTTTTCATCCAGTACTTTATTCAATACTTGGCCTATATAAATTATATTCATAATTAATTGAAGCCAAGTATTGAATCAATTTGGGAAATATTTTGGTAATATTTGTGTTCTCATAAGAAAACATCTTTGTTAATAAATTAAGCAGTTTTTTTCAGTGAGTTAATGATAATTTGCATCATTTTTTATATGTCCTTCACATATGCTTTGTATAAAATTTTTTACATTAGTCACTTATTTTAAAGTATTAAATTTTCCTTATTTTCTATATTTATCTAATATCAATATAAAGTTACTTGGTATTCTCAAAATTTTAAATTTCATACAATATGTGTTACTTGCAATACAGTTATATCCTCTATGTAATATAGAATCAAATAGTTTGCATTCCATAAAAAATAATGATATTTACAATACTTCAAACTATTATGATTTTTAAAATAGGCCGCTTGAGAATTTGCACCTATCTTCCCATATAATTGTTCCAAATATTCATGGAACAATTTGAAAGTTTCTTAAGCTGTTTTGTTATCTTCTCTTGTGGGAAATTTTTTCTTCAACCCCAGTTTTGTGTGCTTTGAAAAACAGAAATAGATAGGTATTATGTCAAATGGATAGGTTGAATTTTTATATATAATAATGTTTAATGAAGTAATTTTTCAATTATAATTAATGAACTGAGACTGATTATAAAAACCTAATCATTTTCTGCTCAGTTTTGAGAATTTTCTTTTTGATAATCGTTTGTAAGTTGGGAAAATTTTTCATATAAATTCAATGTTCACATTCTTATCTTCTGAAATATTTGTGATGGAAAACATCTTCATACTTAAAAAAAATCTTCCAACATTTTGGAAGATTTTTTTTTTTTGCACAATTTTACTTCTTCAGGAACTTCTCTTTTCTGTTCCTCAGATTCTTTTTTTAAGTCAAAAATCAGAGTTCATTTTGATGTATCTGAAATTATCATTTTTTTTTAAATTTAACTATCATTAGCATTTATTGCTTTAATAAAGCTATAAACTTTTCATTCTTGACTGACTGTCCAAAAGGCAGATTTTTTGGAAACTTGTTAAAAAAATTTTTTAAAAAGAATAATTTCATATGATAAACTGATTTGAGATATAATTTTATCATTTGTTAATTATCTGTTTCTGATGAATGATTTGATGGATGCAGTTAATACTTTTATAAAATTATAATTTTATAGCCTGATTGATTACTGGAAGCAGCTTGTGCAGCTTTTAAAAATGTTTGATATATTCTTGTTTTTATTATCATTATTATTATTACTACCTTTTTCTTATATGAATCATTTAGCATCAAAAATGCCTTAGGAAGTAATTTTTGATAACAGCACAGGGAATTTAAAGTTTATGCAATGTATTTCAAAATGTGTGATAGAAAAATTTTGAAAAAGAATGGTGCAGCATTTAGTAATAATTACAATAAAAGTTCTCAGTTAGCATCACTTTTGCTGTACTATTGAGAAGAAAATGTTAAAAAACAATTTTGTTCTTTAAAACCTGTCTATCAACTGTGGGAGCTTCATTTGCTTTTTCATGTAGGAATCAAACACTTTCATCTATAATACTGTGAAAAATTATTTTGATTAAATATGTTTTCTTAGTTTGTAAACAGTTTAAAAGGCTCCCAAACTTTTATTCATATACATATTTTACTGGTAATTTTTGTAAATAAGTAATTTAAAGTAATGCTTTATGTTTAAAAAAGTTTTAATCTTCCTAATTGAATTTAATTTTTAAAATTCCTAATAATATTTATGGTAAACACTAATTTAAGAAATTGAATTATGCTATATTTTTATAAAATTTTTAATAGCTTATTTTTATATGGTAAGTATATTATTAGGTTAATCATTTCACAAAATTTTATATTGACAATTTTTTATTTCACATATTTTGAATTTAAATACTATTTATTAAACTAGTTTTCTATTGAATATCCTATCTTAGATCAACTTAAATATCACTTCCAACTCATAATTCCAAAATCGTTTATAAGAAATTTACAGTTTTGATATTTCGTTATTGATTTGTATTTTTCTTTTCATGTTTTTGCAAAGTAAAAATATGGATTTTTATTTGCTATGTGTGATTATTTTTTTATTAGTTTGTTTTCTGTAAAGAATGCATGCAAGGTTACCATGTGGGTCCTTGTCAAACACAGGAGACTATTGCAGTTGCAGATGGGGTAAGGCAATATCTATTTCTTTATTTTGTATGGCATTTTGTTTCAATACAAGTCTATTGTAGCACACTTACACTCTTATTTTATATTTTTTTAAAGAACTGTAATTGAACTTACAAATGAATGACTGATTCCAAAAATGATGAGAGTTAAAAATTTTATTTATGCATGTTTGCAATTAATGAAAAATTTAATGTTAGATTTGAAAAATGTTTTTAATATTTTCTCATAACCATCCCTATCAATATATATCTTTTCTTAAATAGGCATTTCTATTTCATTTAATTACAATCTTAATGAAAAATGTAAACTGGCTATAATTTTTCATTATTCATTCTTCACTGTATTCTGTAAATGATGACTGAATTTAAATTTTAAAATGGTTGAATTTGTTTTATAACATTTTAGAGATTTGGTTAAAAAATTTATTTCAATATTATGAAGTAATTTCAGAAAAGAAAATTAAAATGTATTTTTTACTAATTGCAAAAATTAGCATGTTTTATAAATAAAGAAATATTCATTGGATGTTATTGGGAAATTTTGAATAAATGTGCAAAAAAGCAAATAAAAAGTTTAAGACATTTTATAAGAATTTAAAATAAATCAACAAAAATTAATTTTAAGTATCTAAAAGAACAGGCTAGTAATCAAAATTTTAATTCTAAAATTTATTTTTTGTTTCAGTTTTAAAACTTATGATTTTTTATACTAACATTAATACATTATATTTATATATTTATTTTTAATATAACATCTATCATTAATACATGTATAATAACATTAATACATCATTAATACATAATGAAAAATGTCTTGAAATTTTGTAATCGTTTTTAATGTTCACAAATTCCTTTAAAAAGTTTAATTTTCTTACATAATTCATAATTTCTTTATATTTTACAACAATAAACATTCATCTTAATTATGTAATTTTGCCAGTAAAAAAGCTAGTCAAAAGTTAATTTTCTATATATATATATATATATATATATATATATATATATATATATATATATATATATATATATATATATATATATATATTATAACAAAATTCAAATTTAATTATAAAATAAAAAACAGAATGAATATGCATATTGAATTAAATACCTATAAGGTCAGATTCATTGAGGATTTGATTTATATTATCAAAGAATCACATTAATATTTTTATATTGGTTGCCCACATTAGTATTTTTGTGTTTTGATTATTCATCCTTATTATAGTTGTAGTATTTCGATTTTTGCTTTGCTATATATATAATTCTTATTCTGTTTTCCCACCAAAATTTTATTTTATCTGGTCGTTGAATTGAGAGCAGCTGCACAGAATGGAAAGAAACTTACATCAACATGTCAGTCTCTGGTTAATTTAAAATAAATACTAATTTTTCATTTAAACTTTTATTGCCATGTTGATAATTAATTTTAAATATAATCAATGTTGATTTGAAATCCTTGTAAACTTGTTCATAATGAGATTTTAAGCAATGTATATTCCATTCCCAAGCAAGAAACATGTGGTTTATTTTCTCTTTTTGTAAATATCCTTCTATGTGTCACCATTGAGAGAAGAGAAAAAACACTTATGTCAAATATATCCCTTGTTTCTTCATTCATGTACTGTAATTATTTTAAAAAAATAAAGGTATCTAAAAATTTTTTATGTATTGAAAAATTTTTGCTTTTGCATTTTTCAATGAATACTTTCCACATTACTGTTCAGAAATTCATTGAAATGCTGGGGAAAAGAATCTTGATTTCAAAATTAAATAATTTCATAACTAATGAGATTTTCCAGGCATTAAACATCTCATTATTTTTTTTAATTAATCTAAAAATGAAACTTCATTTCCTGGTGGTTTTTTGAAAAGTTTTTATATGTTAATAAAAAATATAAATAAGTTTGTAAAAAGTCTCACAATATAATGCATAAATGTCTATACTTGTTGAAAATATGTTGTTCTCATTACAAGAAGATAGTTTTTTTTGTCTGCTAAAAATCCATCATATTCGCTGAAGGCTACTGAGGAACATTAAATGAATCATGGTTGCAATGCGCTACAAATGAAATAATACTCTAAGAGTGGTAGGTCAAAAGAATCATGGGAATCATTTTTTTTATATTACAAAAACTGAACCACCTTTCCTCATCAGTTTCTACCTAACTTGTAGGGTCTAACTTGTGGTCACATATTATGAGACTTAATTTTTTCATGTTTAAGCTAAAACATCAGTCAAACGTGATTTTTTTAAAAAAAATTCTTTGAGTTTTTGTTTATATGGGAGTGCTATACATGAAAAATGTCAAATGTAAGTGTTATTCTACTGTTAAAATTGTGTAAATTTAGTAATAATATTTTCAGCTCATTATCAGAGTAGAACTTAAATATGTTTTGTTAAATAAACACTTTTGTGCGTTAGATTGCAAAATTTCATATTTAAATTGTAACTTAAATCAAAAGCGATTTTTTTTATTCTTTCCATTTTTGTTTAATTTAGTATACTAAATGCAAAAAATATTCAAAGTATGTTCTTCTGTATATTGTTTCATCATTTATTATGTTTTCATTTTATTTTGCAGTTTGTAATGAGGTAGTATCCCCAAAACTTAGCTACACTTTTTCCTTTTGTAAAATCAAAATTAATAAGTATGCATTATGGAAATATAAGCTATAATCTCACTGAGCCAGGTTAAAAATTTTAAATAGACCACAGCATTCAGCTAGTATATATATTGTAAAAGTATAATATGATTTCAATTAAAAGTTTTTAAGCCTGATTTTGAATGTCTAACTTCGATCTTTTATTCATTTAAATTATCTGTACCAATTTAATGCTTGTAATTTTTTATTTTGCTTATTTGTTCTGTACAAAAATATATTATTTTGCTTATGGGTGAATAAGTGAATAATCTATTCTCAGTGTTATTTAAAGAAAAACATATATTTATTGATTTTTATATCTAATAAAATATGAGATTTATTTCATTGATGCATATCTTATAGGAAGTTTAGTTTGCATAGAAAATCGGAAGAAATGGTTTCCTACTTTACAATAAAGTTTTCATTTAAAAAGTATAAAGTTATTTATTATTGTGAAAAGAATGATAAAAATACTCAAGTTTTTATAATGCAAATTTTTCTGTGCGTTTATAGTGCAGATTTGTTTTAATTTTAAAATAAAATACTTATATTTTAAAATCAAAACAAGCACTAATTTAATTAATTTTAAAGAGTATTGTTAACTGACATAAATATATGAAATTGAATTCATATAAACTGCTAGATATTTTAAAGTAATATTATTTTATTTATTAAATGATTTATATATGATTTTCATTTGTGAGGAATAAGTAATGTGAAATAAATGTTCTTATAAATAATTTAAAAATCAAAATCAATTACTGTTTTGCTCACTAATGATTCAAAATATTTTATTTTCCAATTTATTTTCATTTCTATGTATGCAATAAAAAATCCTAAGAAATATTTTTGACAATATTAAAATGATTTCTTATTGTAGTTTTCTTCCTATCTAATGCCACATAAAAGCTTATTATTATTTATTTTAAAACATTCAAATATGTTCAACAGTTAAATTATTCCATAATTGATGAAAGAGCATCAACTTCTAAATGGGATGAAGATAGTAGAAAAGTAATAAAAGTTACCACAAAGCCTTGCCCCAAATGCCGTACTCCCACTGAAAGAGATGGTATGCTTAAATATTTACTGTACATTTTTAATAAAAAAAAGTGTATATTAATTTTTTTTACATTATTAGGTTGATCATTAAAAATACATTTTTTTAATTTTATTAGAAGGCATAGACCAATTAAAATATATTATTGAAAGGTTTCATTTAGTAGTGTAGAATTAAATATTATAAGCTGGGGGCTATTAATTATTGAATTTTCTCTTTTTTTAAAATGAAAATGAAAAGTTTTTAAAATTATTTTGGTACAATTTGTATCTTGTAAATATATTCTTTAAAAGTAATTTACATTTATCCTCTCAGTATTAAAGAGAGATATTCTAAAGTCATCCTAGTTCATTTTATTCTTATTTCTAGATTTCCCTTGAAAACCAAATTCTGGTATTAGATTTATTATTTAAATACCCTATATATATATATATATATATATATATATATATATATATATATATATATATATATATATATATGATATTATGAGTTTAAATTAAATGTATACAAGTTTTTTGTGTTATCCCAGATGACATGTTGATTAATAACTTCTAAAATCTTAATCATCAAGATAAAAAATTTACACTAAAAGTACTGAATATATTTAGTGATTTCATGACATCAAAAATCTATAACAGTGTTGATAGGCATCATAAAAACGAAGGCAGATATTTTTTAAAGTTAATGCTTTAATAGTTTCTATTAAAGCACGCAGATCAAATACATAGCAAGATTTATATGTTAATATATATGAACTCTTCCTCTTTAATAAGAGTCATAAAACAATAGTATTTATGATCTATTTGCTTAATAAGGTATTTTGTTTCATATATTTTAAAGGATTATTGATTGAAATTTAAACAATATTTACTATATGTAATATATATCAACTCATAAAAAGAGCTATAAAAGAAGCGATTGTTTCTAATGTCTTAGCAGTATGTTTCCACTAAAATTTTAGAATCACATAGAAAATTATCTCTAGCTTTTCCTTTTCAAAAGTTTAGTTATAAAAAGCTGCATGGAAAATATTTTATTAAAAATTTTCGAATATTGCTGCTTTGAAACTATTTTTCTCTACAAAAATCAGCTCTCATATGGGAAAGATTGAGATATTTAAAAAATGAGGTTGCCTCTGATAATAACCAGAAATAAAGAATCAGTCAAATTAGATCTTTACATACATATAGGAAAATATTTCAAAACTTACAGTTAGTAATCTATATTTTAAAGCTAATTTCTATGAAGTAATTATATTTAAAAGATTTTCTCTAATTAAATTTTTTATTCATAATATTTTTGTTACATTTGCTAATGGTATATATTTTCAGTAATTTACTTACTAGTATTACATAATAGATTTTTTGAAAGTAATTTAATTCCTTTAAAGTATAAAAAAATGTATATTAATTATTTGCTTTCCTAGGTGGCTGTATGCACATGGTATGTACTCGCTCTCAGTGTGGCTGTCATTGGTGTTGGGTCTGCCAGACAGAATGGACTCGTGAATGTATGGGAAATCATTGGTTTGGTTAAGTTAGCTACCAAGTATAATTGTGATTTACTGGAAGGGGCCATTTTTAATAAAGAAAAAATGCTCTTTGTAGGGAAATTTCTTAAAAAATTTCCACACAAAATATAATAAATAGCAATAAATAATAATTTCAGTAACAAATGTTTATGTTTGGCTTTAAATTATTGAATTGTTCTATTTTGTCATTGATTTCTTGAGATTTTCAAAATAGCTTTAGAAAAAATAAGATTTATTTTGTATTTTATCATAGGTATTAAAATACATTATGATATTATATACATTGATGTAAATATTAGAGTAGCTTATAAAACATGTTCCTATACTTGTGAAAACTGCTATGAAATGTTTGAAATTTTGCTTTATTTATATCATCATTAATAGAATTTTGTCCGAATGTTTATTTTCTATTTGCTCAGCTATGAGTTTATTATTATAATCATGTTAATTACTGCTGTATTATGTAATATTTGTTATATATGTACTTTATTTTATAGAAATATATGATGAAAACATTTAAATATATTCAAAAATGAAATTAGCACAAATTTATGATTCTTTGTTATAAATATTGAGAAAAAGCTATTCTGGTATAAAATGATGTAATTTGTGAAATCTAAATTGCATTAAAAATCTAATTAAATTTTTAAGTGTTATTATATCAATAAAAATATTTACATATCTAAAATCCATGCTAAAACTCTAATTATTTTCCATCTTAAATGTAGTAAAAAATTTGATATTTTTTAATTATATAATTTTTCTAATTCTTTCAATCAAATTGCTGTTTTTTTTTCTTATTTTAAATTGTCATACAATGAATTGAATTCTATATGATGCTGAGTAATATTTTATATTTATTAGCAAAGATATGTAAATATTGGTTATATTTTAAATAATAATAGTATTTTCTATAATTTGTGGAATTTTTAATATTTTATAACTAAAATTTATGTGTGCTATTTTATAAAATTATAAAATGTCTTTAAAATTTTGTTTTTCATAAAAATAAATTAAAATATCAGGCATGGATTGTGTATAAATTTTCTATTGAGCACATAAGGAGAGAATTCTTTTAAACAAGAAAAGCTAATATTTTATTGCTTTTAACTTTGTATCTTCGATGAAATAGTATGTAATACAGCAGTGTAGACTTTTAATGTGAACATGAAAATATTGTCTTTTTGTGTATTTTTCAATTAATTTTAACTACAAGTTGTGTGACTTTTGCCATCTTAAATAAATCTAATATGAAACTCATTCTTTTTTGAGTAATTTAAATCAAAATTGCTGCTAAAATTTGGATAGCACTTTTAAATATGATAATTCGTTTTTGAAAAACAGACTTAAATGTTTTATCAAATGAGAAAGAACTTCATTTCATTATGAATTCTCTGAAATGTTGTTGATTATAGCATGTGTTTAATTTGGAATTTTATTTTATAATTAATTATTATTTTTGTTTAATGACCTTGTTCACTTAGTAGGAAAACTATGCTCAAAATTAATAAATGGTAATTTAAAATCATACCCTAAAAATACATTATTTTCTAAAATTTATGGAAATATTTAATGTTTTCTTATGTTAAAATAACCATTAAACTTGAATATTATATTTCATAATACAAACTTCTTGGTATAAATATTCGATCCTATTGCCACTTGTCATATTATATTTAAATAAATTATATAGTAATAAAAAATTCCTCTTAGTTTGGAGTATTTACTTTGAACTATTTGAATTCATTTGTTGAAATACATATTTACATTTTCAGTTCACATTTATTACATTAAAAAATTACGAGATTCAAGTAATTTAGAAATTACATATTGCACATCAATGCACTTTATAACATAATGAATTATACTAGAAAATATTCAAAATTAATCTATTTATATAGTTATGTCCCATTTTTAATTATAATTGCTTTTACCATTATTTTCTAACTCATTTCCTTAATATATTCATAACAACTGTTTGAAATATTTAATGAAATACTGTAAATTAATTCAGTAACTCACTAACTTGTATCATATGCCTTTCAGAATATCATATTATAGCTATTATGTTCTATGTTTCAAAATATGTAGTAGATTACTTTATAGGAAAAAAAACAAATGTTTGGGTAACATACTTTGTTTTTATATAGAGAAATTGTTTAATAGTTAAATGTTGTGCTAAACTGTTTTGAATATTTAATTTGAATATTAGTTTGCAAAGGTCTGCAGAGAATGGATCATAGTCACGTGCATTTACATCACTGAAATAATTTTATCATCTGAGAAAAAAATTTTAATGTCAAAGGACCTCACATTTTTAGCCCATTTAAACTATTCTACTTTGAAAAATTTTAGGAATATGGATTTTCTAATTAGGTTCCAATGTGTTGAACAATTAATAGTATATGTGGAAGTGGTGTAATTAAAATTATACCACTTTCATATCTGTAGAGATATTTTCTGGATTGATTTTCTTTTTTTGCTCGTCAAAATATGTCTATTGTGCTGATAATTTTTCTTTACATTGCTTTTGTTTTTAACCAAAATACTATGAATTGCAGTTCTAGAGCTAAAAGAATCTTCAATAATTCCTTTTAAAATTCTTAGTGTAAATTAAATTTTTCTTACTTTATTTTCAGTTCATTTTCCTGATGCATAATGCATCCAAAGTGAGATAAACTTTTCAAACTGAAATATTTGTATCTTATGATCGCTACTTTTTAAATTTCAATCGCATTTATGTTGGGAATCCTAAATTAAGGGTAGGAAATATGCAGTTTTTTTTCTGATTAAATTTTCTATTTTCATATGAGAAAATGAAATAATTTTCATGATAATAGCTTCTATTCATGAATATCGGACACCATGTTCTTTGATTTGAAAATAAAAGTATTTTATCCACCATGTTCATTCATTTAAAATTTAGTTTTATATGTAAAATTTTTAATATTGTACTTTGACAGAATATAATTTCTAAGTATCTGATTATGTTTAAATGATTTTTTTTGTTAATGTATAATTATTTTTTCAATTTTCTAAAGTAACATACTATTTTTTTCTTTAGAATGATTTTTTTTTTCTTCACATTCTCAGTTTTTGAAATTGCATCTTATTAATATATTTTTAGTATATTTCTCATAAATATTCTTGTGCCACTAAATTTTTTGTATTTTTTAAGCTATTCTCAATTGATACCTTGAGCTTTCACAAAGTTTAAAATTTTAGGCCACAATACTCTTTCAAACTTCAGGTAAAATTGACAAAATTCAAAAAAGAAAAAAAATGTAACTCAATTATAGAATTGAAGGAATAGTTATTTAGTTTCATACGCTTGTGTTATGTGTCTCAGGTAAGATAACCTCCAAATTTAATTTGCATTCAAAAATCTTAACATTTTTTGTTATTTTTTTCTATGTCTTAATCATCTTTTTGATTTTTTTTAATGGCATGGAGATTGATTGGCAATAGCTTTTTATAAAGGAAAAAAATTCTGGTTACTCATTTGTTACGCTCCAGTTTTGTTAAAATTTGTTTGTGGTTAAGTATTTTGTTATATTGTATCACAAATATTAACATAAGAAAATGTTCTAATTGTTGACTTCATTATTAATAGAGTAATAAGTTTTGCAATTAAATCAGTGGATAAAAATAAAAACGATAAATATTTCACATTCTTAAAAATGAGAGAAAATTTTTTATAGTTCGTCAAAAAAATTGCATACAAGACAATGCTGAATATTATAGGTTTCATTGGTTTATTAAATCAGCTTTCTTATCAATTGAAATTCCAAAAGTAAATTAAACCGCAGGTGAATATTTTTTAGTGCATTTCTGTTTTAAAAATGTAATACAGTCACATTCGCAGGAAGTTCTGGGAAATTGAACTGAATGAAATCTGCTGAAATTATCAAAATGTTAAGATTTATTTAACATGTTCAAACAAGTTTAAGAAACATAAGGCAGTAAGCTGTTATGAAAGTGCAATTAGTTCATAAATGAAGAAAATTAAATATAAAATTTGATAGGAAAATCATGAACTCAGTTATTGTAAATATTATAAATTAAGTACTATTAAATTAATAGTCCTTGATTGTTGATAACTGAAGTAAGTAGATATCCATCGTTACATTCAACTTCATAAAATATATAGGAAACTGGTGTTACAAATTTTTGATCTCATAATTATAAATGTTAATGAGCTCCACACATTTTATATATATATATATATATATATATATATATATATATATATATATATATATATATAAGGAGATCTTGTATTGCTCTTAGTCCTGAAAATTAGCTGCATTTAACCTTTAGGTGTGTCTTATATTTATTGAAATAAAATAAATGTATCCCATGAGCCCTGTTTGCCAAAATAAATAGATGAAAATGTTGTATTCAAAGTGTTCACATACATACACATTGCAGATATACAGTAATATCCATATTTTCACTATAATCTCCAGATACATTGTGTCATGTATATTTCTGCTTACTGAAACATTACTTTTGTTTTGAAATTTTGGAGAAATTCAGGTGAAATTAAACATTAAAATTATCTATCCATATTTTGTAAGAAAAATCAAATTTTATCTCCTGTTTGTATTATTTCTTAAATTCTTCCTATTTGAAGAAGTTTAATATTATTAAAAATAGTACTAGGGAGATTATATGTACAATAATTTCATCTTTGTGTTACTATTAAAATAAAAGAGTAGATGAAGTAATATTTTTTTTATTGAAGAGAGAGAGAATGATAATAGTAAAAATTCTCGTTTATATTCTTCAAAAGGAAATGTAAAAACAAGAATACTAATAAATTAAGATATTTATATAACTAAATGTGAATAATTTAAAATGATTGTTTGATTTTTTACTTTAAATGAGTAACTTATTGTTTTAAGTTATTTCAGTGTTTTTCGAATATCCTTTTTCTACCGATTCGAAACAAATGATTGATTTATACGTTTCTGCTTATGTATTTGAGAAATTTTATTACAAAATTTAAATAAATAAAACGAAATGAGTTTATTATCTGCATTCTCTTTCAAAGATAACTTTTTGAGCATTTCTATTTCAAAATCAATATTTTGGTCCTTAAGTTTTTGCCGTCGTTGAATTAAAGCGCTTGTAGGAAAAAATGTATATCTCAAAGTCGAAGGCATTTCGTTGTTAAGATTGCTTCATGTTAAATTTTTTTTATTATTTTTTTATTTTTAAATCTCTTTCCTGTATTTGTATCCTCCTTCCTGTATGCTTCCTTCCACTACTTCATCAACTTTCTTATTTGTTAAAACATTGTTTCTAAATGTCATCCATCCGTAAATGTGGATAGTTTTTTTCGAAATTTACATTAAATATGACCGTTTTTGATTTTTTTCTCGCGTAGTACTGATTTCGATCAATTGAAAACACGATTTCCTCTTTTTCTCTAAACCGCTACAAATTATAAATATGTGTCATTCTAATAAAAATCACGGTAAAAAAAAATGACGTATACCAAATTCTTTGAAAAGTGTTTAAATTTTTAGCGACAAATTAATTACGACTATTGCACAAACTAACAATAGCTATGACATTGTGAGTAGTTTCGATGTTATATAATTATAAAGTTGTATTAATTAATATTATTTTGATTTCGCTAATACTATTTGGAAACATTTCTGCTGAATTTTTTTCCCGCTTAAATTAATTTCGGTCAACTATTTCTTATCATTAATTTTTTAAATAAAATAAAAAAATTAATGTTAAATTTCATTAATTTTTTAAAACTAATTTATGAAAAATGTGCATTTGATAAAGTGTAAAATTAAACAATAAATATTTGATGATGACTTGGCTTATTTGTTGCTTAATGATCATTTTTTGCACAGGAAGGCTAGTTAGATGGGAAATTACCGAAGTAGGTTACGAACCACTACTAACATTAACGTTTGAATTGGGAATCGAACTCACGAACTGCTAAACCGAAAGCCTTAGTTTTAATCATTCGGCTTCCTGCTAGGTTGCATTGAGTGAAATGCATCTTGTCTGCCAAATGAAAAGGGATGATGGAGAGGCCATGAATAATGTAGTACAAAACATAGTTGAGTCAATAACTGATTATTTGGAGTTATGATGAATAAAAGGAAAATGCATCATATATCTTATTTAATTGTAAAATCATCGACACTATCGAACTATCATCAAATTTGCAATCGACAGTACCACATACGATTTTCTTTCCACAAATGATCAAATTTACAAAACAATTGTTTATTTCAATAGTTTTTAAAAGACAATTCTATTCCATTAAAAGGTAGACATTTTTTTGCAATTCATTATGACATAGCTTTCAACTCTACTGATTTTATCAGGAAATGCCTGGTCTTTCATGATTTCTCCCGATAATGTAGGAAAATCTACTGATTTTTGGCAATTTCAGTGGGAAAAAAAGCAGTCGAAATTTTGCAGGAAAAAAGTTTATTAAGTTGTTTTAGTAGGTTAAACAGCCAACAGATGGCGCGCATATGGAATTAAATAGGACGTGGGGTTATCTGTTGACCCGTTGCAGAATGATCTCCACTATAAATTTAAACTAATTCTAAAGCTGTTAGTCTTAATATGTACACTATTTAATAATAAATGGGTTATTATTTAATCTTTAACTCAAGAGGAAATTAATTGAAGAGTTTTTAAATATTAGAACTCAATCTAACCCGGTATTCTCAAACATGGCATGACAGTTTGCTCACTGGCAACGCGTATCTACAAGCATTGAATTCTATACACTTACCTGGAAATGTACTATTTATTTAAATTCGAAAACAAAATTACATCTTCAGGCAAAGCCTGTTTTTGTTTACAATAAAAATTATGATTCTTGGTTACATATGATAAAATTATATATATATTTAACAAGTTGTTAACATCATGATTACAACACTGTAACCACAGTTGATACACTAATATACGTATATATAAATATGTAATAAGTTAAGTATATGTTTTTTAAATGTATAAATTTAGTAAATTAAAAGAGTAAACAATTAAAAGTAATTAAACAGAAGAATTGAGAAAATAAAATAAGTGGATTAAATAAAGTATAGTTAAAATATCGCTGGAGTAGCGCCTCATATTTTCCCCTCAAAATCAGTATCTACTGCTATTTTTTTCTCGAAAGTTGGCAAGTATGTTATTAATATCAGCATCTGTTGGAAAAGATTCCAAGTAAAATGGTTGATTCTCTATCCGTCATTAGTGTGTTTTGTGAGGTGCAAGTACGAATATTTTTAAGTCAAACACATGAAAAAGAGGATTTTATTAAGTTTATAAACATGGGAGAAAATTTATAATAAATTTTTTCCAAACTTTCTGAAAAAATAAAAAGGAAGTATATTCTATGCTCATGGTTGGTAATCAACAATTTATTCGGAAATATTAATGATTGTTAAAAGCTTAGATTTATGGCATTATCTGTAAATAAATTAAGTGTGATCCTTATTTCATAATTTTAATCAAAACTGACATGTTTTTTTAAATATAAAACAATAAATTTGAGTTATTAAAGCCTAAATAATAATTTCAACATCACTTTCTTTCCAGTGTCAATTATAAACTGCATTTAAATTAACAATAATCGCTATTTGAAAAAAAAAATGCATTTATGCTTTCACCTTTATTCAATTTAATTTATTTCTAAAATGTATTTTTCTCAAAATACTTGCTGAACACATACTTAAGGACGGAAAGATTAAATTATTTGGAAAAATAATAAATGATATTGCATACAAAGAGTTGAATTATCCATAAATTGCATTATGTTACGTGAAATATTTTTGAAGCAAATTAAATTGAAATCATTTTATATATGCTTGCAAAGTTTTTTCTCTTAAAATGTGGGAAGGTTCATATGAACATTTTTACATTTTCATATCTTATGAAATGCTTATTACAAATTCAGAAATACTGAATTATATGGTTCTTTTGATTATAATCTTCTCTTTCAAGTAAGGAATTGAATGGATAGCATTCTGAATTCAGTAATTCATATATTAAATTTAACCTCTTCATTGATATTTACAGGAATTCGGAATACACATTAAAGTGTAGGCAATTTTATGTAAAATGCCACTGTAAAACGAAAATGCAAATCAAAAGGCATAAAATTTCAGAGGATTACTAAGAACGCTAAAATTGTTTGCTTCAAAATTAATTTTTAATTCCATACATATTTCTCTTTGAAAAAAAATTTAAATTATATAAAACATATTTCTTTTTGTAATATTTGAAATTTGATGAAACAGATATCAAAATCAACCTCCATTTAGATTATTGGTAATAGACACTGCTGGATATTAAAACTAATAGCTGACAAAAATTCAACATGCTACACACATGAAATTTACATAATAAGAAGATAATGTAAGATAAAAATGATTTTTTCAATGTAGTTATGCTAAACAGATGACAGTAGTAACAATATGCTTAAATGGTGGCTGCGGCACGTTAAAAATGGGCATGGTCGCAATGTTCTCCAAGTGAAATGATATCTCTGGCGTTGGCAGGCCAAGTATTTGGGGTCTTCTGCTTGGTCCTTGCTTCAAAATCACGAAGAGTCCACCCGGCTGCTTCTATCTATTTAGTAGAGCCCAATTCAGGGCTAGGTACAAAGAAGCATGCTAGTGCAACAACAACATTTTTAAATGGAGAAACTATAAGAGGATTTCCCCTACACAAATTGCCTTAAGTCAACTTGCACTGTGAAAAGTAGTCATGCCTGATGTAAAGGGAAATACTAACCATCATATCTATGATTAATCTATGTCGAATTACAGCCACAAAAGTTGTGGTTTAGGATATTGGATGACTGCTACTCGGTCGAAATCCCTTCATTTTCTTCAAATTATGGAATCGATGGATTTAGGGCGATGATGTAAAACATCATGCTGCCCTCTTTCATTGGCTCAACATTTTATTCGAGTTTTGAAAAATTCTATTGAGAATAATCCTCGGTTGAATAATCTAATGGTGAAAATTGGTCACCAATATGGGTGGAAAAACTGTCATATTTTGTAATTTTATCGCCTCCATTAATTATCAAAGTAAATACCACATGAAGCGGGAACAGAAAGATTCCGTGATGTTTATGGGGGGGGGAGGTGAACAGGAGATGATTTGAAATTATATTCGTCATATAATAAGGTTCTTTGAGTGAAGGTTGAGACTGAATTTTATGAGTCTTGAATCAGTAAACTGTGAGGCGTTTTAAATTTTGTAAAGCAAATGTGTGTGTGTGTCTTTTTAAATATAATTAACCTGGAATACTATCAAATTATTATGATTCATAGGAAATTCAATGTTTTAATTTTCAAATTTTTATATCATAGAATTGAGTTACATATGACTACATCTAATTAACATTGATAAATCTTATGAACACAATGATTTTGGCTACAAGTTCTAGAGTCTAGATCCTTACTTGTAACACTGACGAGACTGCGCATTTGCAGTCAAAAGTTCTCATAGCATTTTGGAATGTGGTTCTCATTGTAAATCTTTCCTCATAAAATACTTATCTTTGGTATGGAATTTGATGATGGGTTTCAAATCATCATACGAACATAGTATAAAAGATCTTCAGAAATAATAAACCGATCATAACAAACTCTGGTTAGCACGAACAGTCAACTGAGTGCTTTCTAACCAATTATAAAATTAATTCTAGGCATGTAGCGACATATTATAATGCCTTATATTTTTCATCTAATTGGAAATACCTTTTTAAATTAACAAAAAAATATTTAAGCAGAAAGAACATGAGATTATCTAACATTTGTAGCACTTATCGAATATGTTTAAATGTGCAATTAAAAGAAAGCACTTGCTGATGTTCTATCTTCCATGAAGAGTCAGAACAGTTGTTAAAACTTATCCTGGTAGAACTATATATTCTTAATGTTATGGTGGTATTCTACCAAGCCAGATCGGAAATATCTGTTTCAGTCAAAAAAGCCGTTCGGTAGAAGGTTAGATTTTAAAGGGAATTAAAAGTTTAAACAAATAATAGTAGATGAGAAATCATTGAATTCATTTCTAGATGCAGAATACATCTTTTTCAGAATTAAAATTAATTCTTTAGCATAACATTAAGTTCCAACTGTTCTGTAAGAAACCAATTGTGTGTGTTTAAAAAATAAGCAGTCGGTAAGTAATATTTTTTTAACAATTACTTTTATAAGGATAATTCCTAAGAATATGTAATTAATTTGAGTTGGTATCAGTCTATGTTTAGCAGTTAAAAGTAATATTTTTACAAGCTGAAAATGTTTTTACTTCACGAAGTATTTCAGTCTTAATTTATTAAAAAAAATCTTTCGAAGCATATTTCACAAGTTAATTAAGGACTATATAATCTCATAGTTTTAAGTAAAATTCTTATCTCTTAACATTCAAAAAAATTTATATTGTGAAAACTTATATGCATTATTCTTATTTTCTAAATTTTGACTACAAAGTTAAGTAACTTAATTCCCGACTTAATTGAATGACAATACTTTGTAAAACTGACTTAATTCGTTTATAGAAACTATTAGTCTTCTTACATATGTGAAAGTTAATGAACATTTGATTACATATATTTTATCGAATTAATACTTAAATATGAAAGATTTTAGCGAATTAATCTTTTAAAACCTGAGCTACTGGTCTTTTGTAAGCGGAGTACAAATATATGTATAAATGTGTGCTCTAGAAATGTTATTAAATTAATGGTATTAGTACTTGGGAATTTCTACTTTATAATAGAAATCTAAAACTTTCAGTGCTATAAAATAACTATCGCATGGAAATATAACTTATTGTAATATTTTCTAAAAGACAATTTCCAAATTTTGGCTGTTAAAGCTATTTATTTTTAAATGTACAAAGATAAAAAAATAAAGAGTGTCATACCTTTAAATCTCTAATAAGCAATTCTAATTCCAAGTGAATACAACATTGTATTAAAATGCATAGTTTGTGACATGTTTATTATTTTCGAACTGTTCAAATTTCTTCATCTGGTTGTAACTGGAAGGAAATAATTAGTTGTCCTAAAAAGTTGAGGATTTAATTATTCTTTGTTTTTGCTAGAATTGTGCGAAGGTATTAGTTTTAGCTCCATTAGATGAGCTCATTTGCAACTTCATTTTTTGAATGACAGGCAGGTGGTTTTAATAGTTATGCATTTATTTAAATAAGGTAGTCTTTAACAATGTTGCTTTTAATTTTATTTCAATATGAAAGTTTAACTTTTGTCACATTTTAAGATCTTACTATTTGTAAACGCTTAAAAAAGCTTTAAAAAAGACTGTGTTGTAATATAAAGAATCTACATTAAAAATAAACTGAACTATAGGCAAAATCAACATTTTATATTTCATCTTCTCTTTCATGTAAAGACTTCAATTGTAATCTTAACTTACTTTTTTCCTCGATTTATGCGTAATTGGTAATGAAATTATTTCCATATCTATTGCTTACAAAAATATATTTACTTAAAATCTTTAAGTCAACTGAAAAATTCTTATTTTTTTAGTTTTTATTTTCCCGGTTCAATTTCGATCATGGTGTGGGGGGGAAATGATTAAATTAAAATGGCTAGTCTTAACTTGTGAATTTATTTTGTTTTTGTCATAACAGAAAGGACTGATGGCAAACAGTTGTCTTAAATTTAATTGAATCTCCAAACTGTATTCGCATATAAAAATCAGGATTTTCATTAATCAGTATCAGATCATTAAGAACAATTTCAGAATGACTGACAAGAAATCATAAACTTGATGTTACCAGTAAAAACTGCAAGGAATTTGATATTTTGACTTGTATCACTTTTTAGCATATTTGTATTATTTCTTGACTACAGGATTTCTCAGAGTGGAATCTGGTTTTGATATTTTTAATTTAAGCAATTAAAATAAGAAATTTTTATTTTCACGTAAGATTGAACCTAATCTCATGGATTATTTCTGCCCCACTCTATTTAATTCGGTCGAGCTGGTTGCTGGTTGTGGTTGAAGTGTTCTGTGTCATTTAGTTCTATGTCAATCTCTGAAATCTACTTCATGAAATTTTGAACGTTTAAGTAGTTCAGAATTGCTAGAGCTCTTTCCTTATATTCAACAACACGTGGACTGGATTCATGCTTCGATCTTGAATGTTTGCAGTGATTCGGAGTTTATTTTAGGTCCCGATCTAATTTGTCCTGGTCTACAAAAAGCACAGGTTAGCCAAAAACCTGGTTGAGTTAGCTTTAGAGAGAAAACAAGTGATTGTAAAGGGAAACAAATTGAATTTCATTACTTGTATTTTCGAATAAAACTCTTTTCCAGCAAAATATTTTAAATTTCATTGTTAAAATGTATGAGATTTTTCTGTTAACATCGGAATATTATAACTTAAGTTAGGAAGATTTTCGTCGATTTTTAAATTGGTTACTTCAAACTGACATGAAATTTAATTGATATTAGATTTCTAAAATTCAAAATCTTAAATTACTGAATTTATTCTTAGTTTCTTAATGTGCAGGATTTTTTGGAAAGATGAATTTGAGTGAAACTGTAAAGGACGTTATGTTTTACACATGTGTAATAGAAAGATTTGTTAGACTTATTCAGTAATTGCACTTTGCTTGGAAAGTTTGTAGGGATTCTAATCGACCAAATGTCACTGATAATTAGTACCTTCATTTACTAGCAAATTTATTATTCATTTACAAATAACTGATCATCCCACTAATGCATATTGAAGAGTTAATGAAGGGTCGGGTGTGTTGATGAAAAAGTGCTGGAAATTGTCAGAAATGCCGTCAACACTGGTAATCGATATCATTAGTTGATGAGTCATAATTGCTTTTCTCTTGTTTAGATGATTGTTTTGGTTATGTTGCACTTTCGCTTTAATTTCTGTGAAGGTTTGTTACGGAAACGAATAATCTAATGGAATCATTTAGCTTCACATTTTCTATACAATTTAGATTAATCTTCGGACAAGAAGAGATTTTTGTTGTATCGCCAACTGTAATCTCGAAAATGTTCTTAAATTCCAACTCGTGAATTATTGATTTCAAAAAATTTTAAACGTAGGTTTTACCCTTCAGGTACCACATTGAAAGAATTTCATAGCAAATAATTGCATGCATTGGTGTTGCTGACAGCTACGTTTTTATAGAAACTTGTAATATTTATTGCAATATTTCAATTACTTTAATTTTAAAACTGATTCATGAATCCTCAGACAGTGCTGATTTCTGTAATTGAAAATCATAAATATTTGCTTCTTATGATTCTCAATAGTTTATTGAAAGTCTATAGCATTTTAGAAGTTGTAAATTTTGTTGAGGCTTGCAGTTTAGATGTTGATATCAATGACGACGAAAATATAAGGAATCGGACTTTATTTTGAATTATTTTAATGAATTATTTAGTGTTAAATTACTTCCAAGCTTATTTTAATTTCTTTTTGCGCTTCTTTCGCTAGTTTATTGCTTTTATTCAAACCACGCATGTTATTTATAGTCACACAAATCAAATTTTAAACAACGTTATAATCTAACTATCCCAAATGCCAGAAATAATCGTAGAGGAATATAGTAAATTTGTGATTATTTTCTCCTACGAATAAAGTTCTGATATAAGCATGATAAAAATTTACACTAGAATGAGCTAGTAAAAATCTGAATTAAGATAATTTTATCAGCAGAATGATCAGATATACTTATCAAAATAGTACACATCAAATTCGAAAGAAATTTAGTGTTAAGAAATTTTTTAAATATTTTCTGAATTATCGGAATATCTAACCTTGAATGCATTAAAATGTCTTAGATTTTTAATATAAACTGAAGTGTTTACATTACTTCGGAAACATTCGATAACAATCTTTGAAACTGTCAAGATTTGAAATAAAAACTGAAACAGATTTAAGGGTTTTAATACAACTTAATAAGAAAAATATATTCACATTAACTTACTATACACGAAATCTAAATTTGCATCAAATACTTAAGTATTAAAACTTGTATTTAAAAATTTCTATTTTTCAACTTTAATGTTTCGCAAAAATATGAATTCTAAGTTTTCAACTACTGTGGAAACGCCAATATTTTGGAATGTTAACGTAAATGTTCACGAGATTCAATTCAATGTCTTAAAAATTTACATTTGAGTTTATTATTTAAGGCTGTAACTGTTTTGTAGTAAAATATCGTGTCACAGAATCAATTAGATAAGAATTTTGAGTATTATAGATGCTCATAATTTATAAAATTTTAATTTTAATTCAATTTGAATCAAAAGAACGCTAAAGAGTAGAGAACTGTACAGAAGGTAAAATGCGCCAAGCATGCGATAAAGTGCACCAAACTCGTTTAACCTTTCGGAATGCGTTTTCATGACGGGATTTTCATTTTATGACTTGAGGTGATCGTATGACATGCGGGAAATTCGTTTTATGTGCAACCTTTGCGTTTAATGAGTAATTTTATTTGCTTACAATTAAAGAATATGCTACGTTAATGTTCCCGCTATTGGACTTCGAATTTTTTAAAGTTAAATTATCTCGAATTTTCGGAAGATATTGCTTTTTAAAATTTTCAAAGTTCTGAAAACTATATTGCTTGAATTTTTTTAAAGTTAAATTTCGAATTTTCATTCGGTTGGCCAATTTAAGATCTGTACGGGGTGTTAATAACATGCCCGGTCAGTTTGATTCATACATCGCAGAGTATGTATGACAGAGAAAGCATGAAGAAAATGCAGTAGAAGACTTCTTCGAAGCTCTCATTCTTTTCTCGGCAGGGTGAGTTATTTTATTTTTCAATAAAATTTCCTTCAGAGCGATTATTAGAAACTCTAGTTTTTATAAAAATGCGTGTCTACATAAGTAAATACATCTTTTTAAGTAAGCTTTATTGAGTGTTTAATGTTGTGTCAAATTGTGCCGTACTGAAATTTTTTGAATGTAGGCGTCACACGCCCGGCTACTTAAAATTAGAGTTTGCATAACAAATGCAATTTTTTAACGCTAGAAGTTTAGCTTTATTGCACTGTTGTCATTGTACTAGGTTTACACTGATGTTTTTTAAGGTGGGTGCCATTGCTTGGTATATTAAAAATCCAGTTTAAAAATAAATGAAATTTGTTAAAGTTAGAAATTTAGCTTTATTGTCCGGTTGTCACTGTAGTAGATAGCGCTACACTGAAGTTTTTAAGTGATAGCAGTTGCACGGTGAAATAAAATTCGAGTTTCAAAATTTTCGTTTCTAGTCATTAGAATTTTAAAACTTCTATAGTAATTATAATGAGATATTCGAAATTTTGATATTTGGAATTCGAAAAAACGCGCGATTTCTAAGTTGAAGTTTGAACGCGATCGGTATTGGTAAGCCGTATATTGCGGGTTGTGACGTAAGTTAGGTTGGCGACATAGCTATAAAGCGCTTGGCGCGAAGATTTGAAATCGCGCCAAACCTGTACAGCTCTATAAACTTTTACCCAAAAGAATATTCAGTTTAATATATAGTTAATTACATTTTACTACTACAGATGGCGACTATGGAGTTATTGTACGGAATCCATGCATCAGCAAATAATAAAGCAATGTAAAGAATGACAATACCATTTTTTAATTAAAAATTTTTGAAATAGACTACTTTTAAAAAAATTTTACCATAGAATATATTAAAAAATAATTTACTACTTTAGAAATTTTTGACATTGTTGACATAAAAAATAGAGGTCAATATTAAAATTCATAATTTCAGAATAGGGAATGTAATTAAAATAGAACTTAAAATGTATCTGGAGGGGAAGAAAGCAAAATAGCTATTATGGACAGATAGTTAAAAACATTCAAATTCTGCGTAGTCACAATTTTATATAGAGCTGTCACTGGATCATGGGACTCCCTACTAAACACTTCTGAAATAATCTCGTACCCAATAAGAAGTATTGTCTTACAATAGGTTGCATAGTAAAATAGTTACATAAACTCGATAATTCGAATTCAATCAAAAAGATTGCATATGAATTAGTTGAATTCGATGTGTTTAGTGACAGATCAAATTAAATCGACAGATCTAACACTTTTACATGAAAAATTTTATAATCTGATACATTTATGAGAATTGTTTTTAAGTGTTAAATCCAGAATTTTATATTGGAGTGCTATATGAAAACAATATAGAAATATTCTGAAAACAATATAGAAATATTCTGAAAACAATATAGAAATATTCTGAAAACAATATAGAAATATTCTGAAAACAATATAGAAATATTCTGAAAACAATATAGAAATATTCTGAAAACAATATAGAAATATTCTGAAAACAATATAGAAATAACAGCTCTTAAAAGTCAGTTTAGAAAATCCGTAAAATATAGGAAGCAGAAATGTGCTATGTTTAAAAAGTGATTTTTTAGGTTTTTAGAAAAAGTGATTTGTTGATGAAACTTAAGTATACATCAATGACCATTATTTTTTTTGGTACTAAAAGATTAAATTCTCAGTGATATCTGGCGTAAGTTTTTCCTATTTCTTTTTATAAAAATGAAAGGATAACATGTTTGGGTACGGAATACTTTCTAAAGTATTAATTTCTTAAAACTTTTTCGTTAGAAGAACGTTTCGTGAGATATTTTAATAAACTCTAAAAATATCTAAGACTGTCAAACTATAAGAAAATGGTCTAGTTTGGAAATCTAAACGTTGTTCTTTCATACAATATTTAACTGTGAAATTAGAAATCTGGTATATTAATTTTATAGTAAAATATTTGATAAACTTTATATTTGAGTTCATTTTACCATAACTGATTTCTTCTTTCCAAATTTATCTTAAATTTGTAGTTTACAGGTTCAAATATGCAGTCCATTGGTTACGACAAAGCTACTACTTAATAGAGAAACTATTATTTTACTTAAATTCGGATAACTTGTTTCGCACAGTGAATATGTTAGTATTAAATATTACGTTAAGATTGATAATCGATAAAACGTAATTCCTAACAAAGCAGAACTTGTAGTTTCGTATGGATGTTGAAAATCATTTTTTTCTAATTACCCAACATTTATGGCGATATTTTGTTAGGATATCGTAAGAATTTCCAAAAGAATCCGCGTCATAAATCATTTTTGCCATCTAGCTGTCAGAAGTTTTGAAAGTATTTTCGATGTTTTTTCCCCCAGTTGAATTTCTTATACTAAATTCCGCACATTCTCTTCAAAATGAAATGTCATAATCTCGGAGTTTGAAAAAACCTTAAACTTGTTTCCTTAACTTCACAAGTGAGACTTATTTTCAAAAGTTTTTAAACTGGAATGTTAAAAAAAAATCATTGTTTACTGTAATTTGTTATAACTACTGAAATTCATAATTTTTACAATAAATCATACTAAAAATCTATTGATAGAATTGAATAGATTCTTGCTTAGTTTTCACTCAACTTTGCAGAGCAAACGAAATAAATGTTTTTCTTTAAATACACTTGCAAGAGCCAAAATACAAGCTAGTAAACTAGTTGTATTCTGTATTTCTTGATTTTAAAAGAGTTAAGTAAGCCAGCTAAGCTTACTTAACTTGTATCAAATTATTGAAACCTTTATTACTCGGTTCACTTATTTATTAATCCTGTTTTTTTTTTTTTTTTGCTCTACAATTTCATTCCAACTTCGAGTATGAGTAGTCATAATGATTCGGACAGATTTAAACTTGTGTCCCTGCTGAATTAGCTCTAATATATGTAAAAAAGTAATTATTGTTAACTACATTGCGATTAAGGAATTTGTTTAGTTTTTTGTTTTCCTTATGTTTATACATACTTTCATATGAATATTTACAAACTAATATGATTAATCAATCAAAAAATCATCGTATCTCACCTTTTTATTGAATATAGATTTTCAATTTTTTTTTAATCTTGGTAAAATCATTGTCGTATTTGTGTCAAATTTTACTTGGGACTCAACTGAGAGTGTATGAAATGATATTAATGAGGCTAACTTAACAGCTTGCGTTTTTCATATCTCATAATTTGAATTAAAAAGATTTTTGTAATTTAAAACATGATTAAGTTCTCTGTAAAACAGCTCCTGTAAACTACCAGCTTGACAGTGAGTCCTTCCTACTGTATAACTTTGATACCTCGGTTTTAACGATCATTGTAAAGTATTTTAATACTCATCGCATAAACTGTATTACGGGAGTGCTTTTCACAGTGGACCGTATTTCGGTGTCGAAAAAGATGGAATCTCTAAAACTCTCCTTCAAAAGACATATGTCAATTGAAACTCTAAATCCAATCTCGCGTTTTTCAATGACTTGGATTGAACCCTAGATATTATACTGCGAAGAGCGTTGTCCTAAGCAACGGTGAGGCCCATTGTATATTTAGGAAACGCGACTTTCTATTTTTCAAAGGATGATATATAGAAATAATCAATTGCATAATATGCTTATGAAACAAAGTAGAGAATAAGTTCTCGAAACAAATCTTTATAGGAAAGTAATATAATAATTGAATAGCTATTCAGAAGAATGTAGAAGTATTTCAAATAGTGTTGTGTCAGCATTGAAAATACTATCCCCATTTCGAATAAATTGGGTCACGCTATTTCAGGCTCAAACTAATTGGAAGAATGTTTTCTGCTAATGATTAATAACCTAAGATAAAAGAAAAACACCATTAAAATTTCTATTTACTTCCTGTCTGCGTTTCAGTTATTCTAGATATAATCTCGTCATGCAAGAATTTAAAATTTTTATTGAATCTGGGATATAGTTTCTTCCACTAAAGTAGTATTAAATGTGAAGTTATTGCGATAGGTTTTCTTACAAAATAGTATAGTTTTAATATTTTGGGTGAAGTGCACAAAAACACGCTCGTGCAGCAACACTTTCTACTTATGAGTAGAAAGTTTCTTATAATACGAGGGTCACTCTGAAGTTTTTGAGATACAACTAGGTTTTTAAAGTTATACTTACAAAATTTTAAGTGTGTTCAAAGTAGTGTCCTCCAGCATCAATGCACTTTTGTAGTGTTGAAATAGTTTTGAATTTTCCACACATTAAATGCCTCAAGCCATTCATTTCTTCGAATAGATGAAAAAAATGCATTTAAAGACAGATCAATCTCTTCTTCTGAATGAAAACTCCGTCTACGTAAGTTCTTTTTTAGATTAAAGAATAACAAAAAGTCGCACATAGCTAGATCAGGTGAATACAGGTATGTTAGATCACTTTAATTTGTTTTTGTTTAAGAAACTCAACTGTTAATCCGGTTGTATGTGAAGATGCATTGTCATGGTAAAGCATTAGTCCCCTAACATTCAGTTCTTGTAGAATTTCAGGAAGACATTTAGTGGTATACCAGTTTGCTGTTACTGTCTTCTATCCTTCCAACTTGATGGCTTTGACCAATCCCGTACTTCTGAAGAAAACGGCATACATCACTTTTTTCAGTGCGCGTTGTTTTTACACCATGTCGGCGTGGGATTATCTTCAAAGACCCATACTTTGCTTTCTTGACGTGTTGGAATATAAAAAAACGGTATGTACGTTTCATCACCTGTTACAATTCTAGAAATGATGCGGTGGCCACCATCATTCAGCATATTAAGAATTTTTTACTGATTCTGACACGCTCCCCATAGTTAAATTATGGGGAACCCAACGGCAAACTACTTTTTCATATGTTATTCTTCATGAATGATTTTGTGTGTGGCTGCGGATCCAATGTTAAGTTCCTTCTGTATCATTTGATAGGTACAGCGATTATCATCCATTAACATTTTTCGTATGGCAGACACATTATCCGGGATGACTGCCGACAGCGGCCTTCCTGTGTGTTCTTCATCCTGAATAAAATTGCGACATACTTTAAATTCTCTAAACCATCTGAATACAGAAGAACGAGCTGGAGATTCATCACCCAATGCTAATTGCAACCGTTGAACGCATTCTTCTTGATTTAATCCTGCTTTGAAATCGCAGAAAATCATAGCGCGAAAATGTTCTCGCGTCAACTCCATTTACTCTTCTGTTTAAAATTTATTCCACGCTAAACAAGTTGAAGTAAGTTAGGAAAAAATCGCCTTCTGTGTTAAAATACTTTGTACTTTAAAATTAAACCGTTATTTTTTATTTTTTAAATTCTCATCTGTGCGTATCTCAAATTTCAGAGTAACCCTCGTACTACTTATAACTTAGAAAACTTATGAGTAATTAAATAAACTTCCATGCCACATTGCTAAAATTCGCAAAACTCTGCATAGTTGAAATTGTGTACAATGAAGTATGCTAGTCTCTTCAGTGTTTTAACGATTCGAGATTCACATGTTATGGTTATTACAAAAATAGTATTGTAATAAATCCTATATGGATTGTTTAAAGCATTTTCAACATGCAAAATAACGAAGTTTGATGCTGCGTATTTATCTAGATCTGAAGTTCAACTTTAAGCTACAACAGCATATACGAGGCCACGGTTACAATTATACACAGCATACGTTCATAGGTACTTAACGTGGGCGATAGCGCTACTTTCAGAGAGCGGCAAAACTAGGAAAAAGGGAAGCTGATACGGTACATAAAGACGGTAAATTAAGTGCATAGCCTACAGTGTTAATAGTGATTGCGTAAGTATAATACACACAATGAATATTTATAAACTTATTCTTTAAAATACTTTATGTTTGAAGTAGCAAGTCTCGTGGACCACAGTCAAAGTAAAAACACATTGAATTGTTTGTACGAGGACTTTTTGCCAAATATTTTAAAAGTTGAATTATTTATGGCATAAATTCTTATCAAAATACACGTCCAAGTAATGAAAAGTTTTTATTTCTGATATTTATATTTCTAGAATAATTTTAAGTTTTAATTATGCATCAAAATTATAGTATCTAGTTAATATCAGTTTATATTCAGAACTTTTCCTAAAATATAATCTTATTCACTATTTTTAAGGCTTATACAACTATTCTAAATTTAAGAGATATTAAGAGAATATATTTTAGTTTTTCACTATATATGTTTTCTATCCAGGATATTCGATGAATTTTTCATAATCCAGATTGTTAAGAAAAGTTCTAATATACGGAGCTTCAGCTTTTCTTTAGATGCATGTGAAATCAATGACCGGTCCGAAGGAAAATGCTAAAATTGTGCATAAATGCATAATATTTGTAGAGATTATGGTTAACTTTTCCGCTAGTGGTTTTCATTGATCAAATGGTATACGTATAGGCCCAGCAGAAGAAAAGTCTTGCAGGTGCTAAAAGGCGTTTTCCATATCTTGACATGAAATATTAGCTTCGAAGTCTAAATTCTTAAAATTCTTTCTAAGTTATTTGGTAAGAGTACGATTTCTTCAAAGTAATTTTGGCCGAAGGCAATTTTAAGCATATTTTATGACCCTTACTGAAGGTTTAGGTATTTAAACTTCTTGAATTAATAACAATGTCAGTATATATTAATATTCATTTTGCGAGTGCTTGGAAAAGGCAACTAATGCTTCGTAAAATTTCATTTGCCTTAAAATATTTCAAAATTATCCTATATTAAGATAGTTAACATGAGTTTTTGTCTAGATATATTACTATACAATACTTCAATAGTTAGTTAATAAATATTTTTAGTCTAAGAATAAAATTTTCAAACAAAATTTTTGATGTTATACATCTAGAAACAAGTTTGAAAATCTTATTCCTAGATAAAGTTAATTAGAAGCTCTAAATATAATTAGCTTTTTTTTAAATGATTTGATGTCATTTATCAATGTTTTATCAAATTGTTCGTGAGAATTTTTTTCAATCATTTTTATATATAGTTTTTAAGTTTTGTATTTTAATTCTTACACACAATAAATGTGTGTGCGTTGATTATATTGGGCTATATTCATAATTAAATTTTAAGTGTGTATTTGACGGCATTAATTTATCGAGAAAATTCTAATTTCAGATTGCTATCTGCAGAGTTAAATTATCGGCGGTCTGGTTTTTCTGTTGATGTTACTTGCTTTGAATCCCACATTTGACGTTAATGTTTAAAGTAGATTGTAAACCTCTTTAAACTGTGTCCCAGTAGGAATTAACAAGTGTCGTAAAATAACATCGATTTCAGGAAACTTAATTGCTTCATATTTTTATTGAAGATTAAATCTGATCCCGATTAAAATATTGTAAGTTCAATCATAAGATTATGAAGTTCGAGTCTAGTCAAATGAGATTATAAAATATCAAACTTATTTTATTTCGCATATTTTCAAAAATGATAAATTTCAATAAAACTATTGAACACTAATTTCAAATCTTCAGATATCAGAAAACGTCTTACTCCCTAATTTTAAAATTCGCTTTGTTTTAATGTGTGAAATGATTGCAGTTTTAGTCCTTAAATTTAAAGTGTTACAAAAATTAAAATTTAATGTAGCATTGAACAAGTCTCTTTAATTCATTTTACTTTTGAAATATGACTTATTTTGAAGTGAATTTTCTGATTGTAAATAATATAAAGGTAAAAATGAGAGAAGAATTTGAAGATATATATTATTTAATCGGCAATAAAAAAATAAATTATTTAAAACAGGGTTATTTGGCTATATTAAAAATGAGAATTTGTCTAATGGAATTCTGAAACTAGTAGCATTTTATGAATGAACTTGTGTAGTGGCAATGAATACCAATATCTCCCCCTAATATAAATGAACTAATAGTATTTTAATATCATTCCTTTTTGGAAGTAGACTTAATTGAAAGGAATTGGAATAATATGGTCACTTGTCGTATGCGGTTTTAAGAATATATAAAAGTTTTAAATTAACGAAATTAAGTTTAAAAAAACTATCAATTTAGAATAGAGCAAACATTTAAAAGTAATGAAGATATTTTGGTTAATAAGATTGATACTGTCTTACGAGAGGCTTCAATAGAACTAGTTTCAGAAATGGAGTATGTAAGTTTTTGTTCAAATTGACTAAAATTTGCATAGAACTTTATTTTTAAACAGAAATTGGTTTATTGAAATTGGCTAAATCTCCAAGTAAAGTTCACTAAATTTGTAGTCTGGAATTCAGCACATTCTGAATGAATAATTAAAGCGTACAGCATCAGCAATATTTTTTCATGGTTTAAACGAAAAGTCGATGATATGGAATTTAAAATCTTATTTAAAATTATACAGGCTGTAATTTGTGTATAAATCCTGTTTTAAATAAAAGTTAAGTTTTATGCATGAACAATTTATAAAAGTTTTGTCAAATACTTATTGCGCTAGTTATTTGAAATATATTAACCTTCAATTTAAATGCACTCTTAAAATCGCTCACAAGCTATTAACAAATTATCCTTAATATCTATTTAATTGAGCTTGGAAAACATTACAGATGATAGATTTTGCTTTGTCTATTCAGAGAGAAATTTTGGGCAGTCTTCCAAAGTCATTAAGAGCCTTAACTGTCGGAAGTTCCATTGCCGGAGTTCACTCCTTCATTATTTCACGAAGTAAACATTAACGGTAGTTTTTTTAATGTTCAGTTTCCCAAAAGTAAGTTTGTGAAAACTCTATCGCCTATTAACCTTTTATGACAAATTTTTAGCATAAGCATGGTGTATAATTTCTAATTTATCAGCAAAATTTGTTGAAATGATAAGTTTTCCATTCAAATATTCTTTTTGACAAATTTTAAATAATTGAATCTGTCTTTTATTTGGGATAGTTTAGTTTCTTAAACGTATAGAATTTTTGTGAATATAGTACTTGTAATTGCAACCTATACTACATAATTAAGTTATCATATAATCTGAGTCAGATTATAAGAATGTGTGCATAAAAACTTTTAAAGATGTCAACGTTCCTTCGTTATATTTTCTTTGATTAACGATCATTTTGTTTATTTCTTCCTACTTATAAGCAATTGAAAAACTAAAGAATACACGAAGACTGGAGATAAAAGCAATATACAAAACTTTTTGTTTTACCATATTAGTTTTCCAATAATCCTCTGAACTCTCTATTGCTATAAAGAGAAATTTTAAGGTAAGTTAATGTAGAATGAGAGAATTGAGTCTGCAAGTTCATTCTAATGGGTTTGACAAGTAGTGATCATCGTCATAAAATGATGAAATATACTGCCATTTGATTTTTTAAAAGTAATGCTATCTTGTTTAATCAAAATAACATTGTTAATTTTTTCAAAGTAATGTTTATTAATCTATAGGCCCATTTCAAACTTATGCACAGCAGCAGCTGAATGATATGCTTTTCAGACATGTATATGACGGCTACTTTCAATATCATGAGTTTGTAGCCGAATGGTTTGCGGTATTTCTTTCGGTTTAACGGTTCGTGGGTTAGAATCCGTTGTCCACGTGTATTTGTTTCGGAATCCACATAATGCTGAATGACTTGGCTGAATTAAGCTTTATTTTAAGTGTAACTGAAGTAACGTATGAATAAATTATATTGATCATAAATTTTAAAGGAAGGAGAACAATTTAATTCTTCATATAGTTTATATTAAAAAATGACTTCACACACATAATGAATCAATGCTTCCCATCAGTGATTAGATGATAACGGTGTAAAATTCCCGACGAAATCAAATTTAAAAGGACAATACTTAGTCATAATTTAGTTTGCAACTTAACATTGAAGTAAGTTTTTCCGCAGGTGATACAATGAAGGGGTCTGCAGTTCCGTTGATTCTACTGCTTTTAGGAATAATAAAGGTAGTCCTATCTGAACCTCCATTTGATAGCAGCACGGACTCGATGACTGGCATAGGTGACGTAGAAGATTTGTGGAACATGACCGGTAGTTTCCGTAACGTATTTCAACGAGTCTATGGAAAATCGGATCGTTACCAACTTGCATCATCAGTGCTGAGAACAATAGTGGAACACGTATTTGCTGTTGTAACATCCAACTGAAAACTAAGTTCCAAAGTTTTAAATTATCTTAATGTTTTTTAAAAATTTTTTAGTATTTTTATGTTCACAATCTTCTCCTTTTTATATTCAATGTATATTTAAATTTGAAAAGTATTCTGTATGAGTTGATAAATTGTAAATAACTTTCTAAAAGATTAAATATTTGTAAATGAAGTCTTGGTTGTAATAGAAGAAACTGCAAGATCATTAAATGTTGTAACTAATCTAAGTAACTTATACTGTAACTGTTCCATTTACCCGTAACTGTTACAATTATTTTAATTTAGTAGGGCATGTCAATTTAATTCAGTAACATACCTTAGCTGTAACATAAGTCAGTAACTGCTTCGAAGGGAAGCTAGGCACGATGCTTCGAAGGGAAGCTAGGCACGATGCTTCGAAGGGAAGCTAGGCACGATGCTTCGAAGGGAAGCTAGGCACGATGCTTCGAAGGGAAGCTAGGCACGAGAACAAATTTCTTAAATTGTCTTCTCTTCTAAAGAAAAGGTGAATTTTATATATAAATGCGATCAACTTTACTGTATTTAAGAATAAAATTTAAAGTAGAAAATTAGTGTTCTGTGTTGTCATTTTTACTAACTGTAATTAAATATTTAATACGGTCCTAAAAAAAAAAAAAATTTTAGATGCTGACGATAGTATTCAGAAATTTCTCATTTAAAAATTTTGAATAAAATATATTCAAATCCAGGACTTAACTATCAACAGTCAGGCCTCTAATCACTAGACAAGGTGAGTGGCGAAACCGAAGACTTGTATGTACAATATTTCAAATCTTTTGTGATTCTTTGGTCAGAAATGCATTCATCAAAAAACGATTGTTTTCTCATTGAATGTGTGTGAGTAAATTAGAAATTGAATCCTCAAAGATATTACAAACATAAAATTGCAAGGAATTTCCTTTATTATAAAAGTATTTTCAAAGAGAACTTTATTTCTTTGTTAGATGTTTTAACAAGAACAGAAAATGCTTCATATATTCTTTTATATTGTCAATCTAAACACAAATTTTGTAGAAACTTCATAATTTGGCTAGTTACATATCGGTAATTTAAAAACTCCAGCCTAAAGAAATTGGGGTAAATCTCTTATAGAATGTAATTGACGATAAATCTCGAGACTTCTAAAAAAATTCGTACAAATTCTGTTTATGGAATTGATCGATAAATTAAGATTCTTAATCAGTATTATGAAAAGAAATAATAGCAACTATTTAGTCAAGATCACAAAACCTATCAAATTATTCTCCTAAAACTAAGTTGTCTGAAAATTATCAAAAGTTTTATATGGATGGCTAATTTACAGACTTGATGTAAAAAATGCACAATGTCGTTTTTTGATTTCTAAATTTGAATATCCTAGTTGGATTTCTAGCCTTAAAGTCCTATTACATCAGGGTTGTGAATATTTGAGTTTAAGAAACACCCAGAGACTTAACATTACGTGACGTCACAGCTCGAGTTGCGGCAATTCGCGATCCTTGTCCGATGAATGCTTGATATTTCTTTCAGGCTTGCTGTAAGAAAATAACTCTTACTAGATTTAATAATAAATCGCTCTTCTTGAAACAATCTTAATTGTCATTAAGTTAGTCAATTAAGTAACGTTTTATGTTAAGGGGAATGTATTTTTTAATAGTACACATTCAGAGGATTGATTTTACAAGATATATACTGGTATAGCTTGTCCTTACTTGGACCTTGCGCCATTAAAATCAACCAACTAAAAGATATATACGTCCTAATAAATGCATTCTCTCTGCACAAACCACTAAAATATATCAATTAGCTTATCTGATAAATTATAATGAGTAAATCGCATTTAGCAATGTGTACAGATAAAGCAATTCGTTTTAGTATTTTGGTATTAAAATCTTCATATGTATTCAATATTAAATACATTTTTTTAGCTATCCTTAAGATTTTTGATGTGTTTAAATTTTTATGATAACAGTTCTTATATTTTATGTTGCAAGTCATGTTACAAGTCGCACTAATTACGATAAAATAATGTAACTTATACTATGTTTCGAAACACATTCATCCATTGATGATTGCCAATACATTTCAGGAAGCATATTACATTTCTGATGTATATTTTGTTTAAAAGCAGACTAATTTAAAAGGTTAGTTTAAAATTCTCTTTTCTTGAATAAACTCACAACAAATAATGAACTAGAGAACTTTCTTGAGTTTTCTTTTTTTCCGTGAAACATAAATAACACTTTGTAATTTCATGTTGAAAAACTTTGGAAGGTGTTTTATAGTAGTATTTGCCAAAGGCATCAAATTTTCTTATGCGAGAGAAATCGTAAGAGTTGGGAAATCTAATCCTTTTCTTTATGTGACGATGTATCTGAGGAAACAAGCAGCAGCAGCAGTTTTTTCAGACATTTTCTTTTTAAATCAATTCAGTAGGAAGAATAAAACATACACCGAATACTTTAGAATTCAGAAAAGCTTTTGATAAATAATATTTCGACACAGATAAAAGCTTGACAAATAAAGAATTTTTTTAATTTAAAAAAATAACTTAAGAAATTCTTACTTAAACAATTTTTATTTCAAGAAATTTTGCATGGAAAATATTAAGATAATTTAAATATATACCATAAAATTGGATTTAGATTGTTAAACGTGTGTGTGTGTGTGTGTGTGTGTGTGTGTGTGTGTGTGTGTGTGTGTGTATAATAGTAAAGTAGTACGTCAGATTTAAAAATTGAAAATTAAATCATGTAGTGTTGTGAATAGTGTGATGGTTCTTTTATAAGTAGAGTATCTTTTACTTATTTTTCTCAGTCTGTTTAATTTCAAATCAATTCTTTACTGTACATGAAGATTATAGTTGAGTTCGTTTCGATATTAAAAGTATGGAAGCAAAAGTCAGTCTTTTTATAATTCTCCGTTAAATACTTTTATATATTCTTTATTAATTTTGTATCATGCTTTGGAAGCAAAAGTTTAGAATGAAGTTTTCGTTAACATGAATGTTTTAAATCATTTTTAATGCATTTAGAAGCAAGAAAATTATATTTTTTGAATTAATATTTATTTCAAATTGCCTTTTATACAAAAGAATACCCTTATGTAATTCAAATTGTTATTTGCTATAAACTAAAGTATTTTTTGGTAGAATAGTATATATTTTTAATTTTACTACTGAAAATATATAAACTTGGTTTATATTTATAAAACCCTATGTAATTAAAAAATTTATTAGAAAATTCATTAGAAAATAATTAATCAACGAAATATATTTATTAAGAATTAAGCTGTGAAACATTTAAAAATACTTTAATAAATTTGTGCATTATTTTTTCCTTATTAATCTATAAATATTTAATTCTGGGATGTTAAAAAAGTTCAAATTCTTATAAATACTTGAACTGTATTTTGAATTTTATCAATTGTTATATTTTATTTGGTGACCAAGCATTCCCATTTCACACATTTTCAAATAGGTAATTTTTCGACGTAATACAATGCTCTAGAAACTTTTATAATAGTTATACTTTCTTTTGTATTAAACTACCTTATGGGGTAAGTGCATTTAATTTAGAACGAAAAAAGTTTACAGGTTTAAAAACAAGGAATAAAGAGCAGTTATTACCTTAATGATTCAAACCTATTTATATAAAAAAATTAATATCATCACGTATCTCTAGTTAAAATTTACTGCAATTTGAATGTCAATCAATTCATTTCTGACTTCTTAAAAAGCAATTAGCTATGTCTTATTTTCTCTAGGTCAGCGAATGCTGTTTTTCAACTGCATAATACAAAAGCACATATTGCAGGTAATGTTCTACCTTGAAGAGATCATTTAATTGTTGCCCTAGTCTGCAGGGTCATTAAAGGTCTCAGGAATTTAAAACATCTGGTCACGCGTTGCTGAGTGGCTGGCCGTTAATCATCTTTGGCAACTACGGTTGATGAAGGTTTTACATAAACTTGAAACAGCATGGAATGAATTTCCCGTGTTGCTGTCATCTAAGTCTAGTTCGACTTGTTGCTTAACCCAAATTATGAACTATTCTATTATCAATTATTACATTGTTATGGAGAATAACAAAAAAGAAAGAAGCACAAGAAAAAAAAAAAAACAATTCAACTCTGACCGTAGAAACAACTTTATTGCCAATATTCAAATTGTGTATCATAGGCTGAAATTCACAACTGAGCCTACCATAAGATGGTGGCTTGGATGCTTGGATAAAGCTTGACTATTATGCATCGACAATGCCTTGGGGATGCATGATGTACTTCACATGGATGATTTAGAAAAACACCGTACTGGTAAAATTTTAGAAATTGAAGTGGCAACAGTAGTAACTGCAACATATGTCAAGAGAGTGTTAATATATACTACATGTAGAATTTCTATACGGGCCGTGGTAGCCTAGTGGTTAGGGCATCTGCCTTCCATCCGGAAGGGTGGGGTTCGATTCCCAACGACGCCAAAGACCCACCGAGTACATGTTGATATACGTGCTCGTTAAATCTGTGTGTGGAATCGAAAGTCCTGTGGTCGGTCATTGAGCAATTACCATGGGTGCAATGGTCTGGAGAGAATTTCTTCCCTCTTCAGATCAAAGTCAAAGTTGAAGGAGTGACTCCTCCATCTATCGGAGGATTTAAAGAGCAAAGACGTACTTTCACCTTCGTGGTGCTCTGATTAAAACGAAAAGCTCTTCCCTATTGACTTAAATTCGCATAGCCAAGACATAGCGAGCTTGCCTTGTCCAAGTGTCATAAGTAACAACAACAATTTCTATGTAGTATCATACCCTGGATCATATTTTAAAACAATGGTCTTAGTGTAATCGTTATGATTGATTGTTCCCATGTATGAATTTAAAGTTGCTAGGAACAAATTAATTTAATGCAAATAAAAGTATATTGTTCAATATATTCTTTTGAAGTTCCACATCGGACTACTAATTTTTAAGAAAATTGATCCTAAACTGTGAAATTAATTATACTGGCATATTTTTCTCAAAAAGTAAACAAAAGTACTATGCAATGTTTACAAAGTGAACATCTAATTTACTAAATAAGTGTATGACATAAAAACCAAATATAAAAACATGGATTACACAACTCTTACGCAATTAATTTTCGAAAACCAGAATGAATTTTTCTTATCTCATGCAAATTGCGCTTTGAAAAATATCATTATATATTTATAACCGTGGATAAGAGAAAATTAAATTCTAATAAGAAATCCACATTTTTCATTGGTCAATGAATAAATATGAGAATACATTTATGAAATTTGGCTCAATTTTTTCATCTAACAAGATTAGCTTTCTTACATTACAGATATAATACTAGTTTTGATAGTTAAAATTCAATCTGAATAGTTACGAATGCATGCTATATTTTACATTACTGTTGGGAAATATCCAATATTTGCAACTGATAAAAATTTTGAAAGAGGATTAATAATTGCACCTTTAACTCTGGCTTTGCCAACTTTTCATTGATTTATATCGACTGGATTTTGTAAAATAACTAATTTCTTGCAATGTGCCTTTGATATAAGGCAAATTTTTATTAAAGTAATATATAATATTACATAAGTGAACGGATATCGAGAAAATAATCAATTCAAAAACACTTTTTATTTCGTTTTTTTATGAGTTAAGCTTTGTAATAAGTTTTTAAGGCGTGCACTCTATTAAAAAGTTATTTTGAATATGAAAAAATTAAATAGTTTATTTTTATTTCTATTGCAATGCATTAGTGGTTTAAAATTTTCATGTCATTCTCATGATATATTGTAAACTTATTTTATAAAGTAGTGAACAACAATAAGATTTACAGATTTTTGAAAAAGTATTCTCTCTTACACGACTCGTTTTTTAGTGAATGTTTCTCTAAGGTAATCAATTATAACCTCATTAATATTCATTTTAAAAATATTTTTATCATTCCGTTCCTTACCACAGAGATGCGTCATTTATTCCAAAAATATAATTTGAAAAACAGTTTGTTCGAAATAAACAATTCCCTTCATGGATTTTGGTTCATTAGATATATCAGTGTCAAGAATTACTAATGAGTTTTCGAAAAGAGTTAACAAGAATAAAATCAACTTCTCACACACACTGGAACATTTTGACAACTATAATTAACTAATCTTTGTTAAATACCTTAGTTTGCTTAAATTTCTCTCTAATTAATGAATGTTGGGAAAAATCTAGTAGATAGAGCCGTGAAAGAAGTAAACAATTTTGACCTTATTTTCCGTTAATTACACGACTCGTTTTTTAGAATACATTTATGAAGTTATTTTAGAATATTCAGTTATCTAGTTCTATAAGTTTTACACATACCAAGAGATAAATTCAATTAATTTATCATGGTATTTTAGAAAAAAACTATAAAGTTTTTTGATTTCATTTCTTTTCATTTAACATAATTAAACAATATATTTTCTAAAATGCAATATTTTACTAAGTTCACGAGAAATAAAGAGCAAATGAAATTTACTGTATTATGTTATTTATTATTTTGCACTCGCGCACTCAAATATAAATTAATATAACATTAAATTTTTATTCCTGAATGGATATCATAAATTGTAATTTTTATATAAGAACATTTTATTTCTTATGAATAATTCTAATAATTGAAAATTTACCTAGCACAAATGCAATTTGAAGCTTATTTATTTGGTTCAATTTTGACTGATTATTTTTGACAATACAGGAAAATTCTCATGTTTGTAAGTCTATAATATTTAGATTTTAATACATCTTTTATATAATCATTTTGCCAAAAATAAAATGTTTATTAATATGAGTAGGTGATTCTGTATCTTCAAAAAGGTAAATTTTTTTAAATTCTTTTATTTTACAATTATAAGCAAACTAACACCACACACTTTTTGACATTTAATTTCTATAGATAATAATAGTGCAACATTTATATGATGATGACGCCTACAAGTTTTTATTAAGCATAAACACACCAGGAAATATTCTCAAAGAATATTCAACAGATATTGAAAATCGCATTACCTTAATTTCGCTATCAGTCATCGAATGCAGAATAGCTTCAAGTTGAGAGAGACTTTAATTGTTTTACATTAATAATAAAAAAAATAGGTGTTATGAGTTATTAGTAAAGCAGATATTTGATTGAAATGTTAAAAACAACTCAATGAATCTGTTTTAAGGAATTTTTTTCAAAAACTGTAGTTTTTATAATAAAAAATTCAATGGGAAATTTTATCTGCGAGGGATTATTAATAAACCCAAAGATGTTGAAATGTGACTTGTGTGCATCGAATTCCATTAAAGGAGAAGAGTAAAAATTCTAAATGTTCTGTTTATCAAGAAAACGCGAAATAGTTTTGAAGAAAGTGGGGCAGTGTGGTAGCGGTTGATTAGGACATTCGTTATCTGCAGGTAGTGAGTTCGAATCTCGACCCACTCATAGACCCGTCATTCGTTAATGGCGGTTGGTGCACGTTTAAATGTCTTGATTACACAAAGACCTCCATGTGAAGTGGTTGCATTTTAAGGGGTCTTCTGCTTCATCCTTGCTTTTAAATTGCGAAGGCCCTTTTTCGGGGGTATTAAGGCATACCCACTAGGTGCTCCATTGTATAAGGTGACGTCACTTCCGTCCCTTTTTGTGCTGAAAGATGGAAATCCTAGTATGCGCGCGCGGACGTCATACAACAACAGTTTGTAAGAAAGTTATACAACAATTATTTATCATAAAAGACAACGCGCGAAAAAATAAATAAAATGTTAAACTGTAGGAATTTTCTTTGCTTTCAATAAAATTGGAATTTATTGAAAGCAAAGAAAGAATTGCTTTTTGAAAATGGCATCAGACCAATTAAAAATCTTAAAAAATAAGATTACAGTTTTGAAAAATTCATAGTAATTAAATATATAATTTTTTGCACATTGATTATTTTAAATTTGTCAGTATGTTATTATATTACGTTATTGTTGTTGTCGTGTACCAGTTTGGCTGGCAATATGGGGTGCGCTGCTCCACTTTTCCAACTGAAATATACTTAGGTGTGGAGTCCGATTTCCTCAGTACACACATGCCATAGGAACCCGTTTATAGGGTAGGCAACCATTCACAACTCATTCATACAAGGAAAGGACAAAGACAGGATAGATAGAGAGGAAGTACATCCATGTCCGATCCGGGATTCGAACCCAGGACCTCCCTATCCGTAGTCAGGCACGCTGACCACTAGACAAGTTGGGCGGCATTATATTACGTTGTTTGTATAGTTGAATTTTTATTACTAAATATCAAATAACACATGAAAGTGCTTGATTAAAATTTATATTTGCTTTCATTATAATACTTAAATTCTAAAATTATTTATTTGCATTTGGAAACTAAGAAAAACGAGAAATGTGAGTTACCAGTAATAAAATTGAAGTAAGAAAAAACATAAATTGATTTTTACATCCAATTTTAACTCATTAACTATAAAACATTAAAAATTAAATTACAAGTGTTAATGATAGGCAATGATATTTGCCGCAAAAGAGAAGAATCTATCGATAGTATGATAGAAAGTTCGATACGATAAACGCTACGATTGCTTTGAAAACACAAAATAATTCTATGATTATTTTTGTCCTATAATTCAAATTTCATTCAGCAATTCAGTTTTAGAATATTTTTGAAGTAATTAATAAAAAAAATTTGAAATTTCTATATTTTTAAAATAGTTTCCTTATAGATTATTTTAGTTTTACTTAATTCTAAATTAACCTTTTCTGAAACACTTTATCCATAATTTTTGCTACTTAAGATGAACTGAGAAGACTATAAAGCGAATTTTATGAAAAAGTTCGCTTTCCACAAAATTCTACAAAAATATTGTGATGAGTATTATATAATGATCAATCAAATTCAATACAGACTTCATAGCACGGAATGATTCTTCCGTGAATGGTAACTCACTTTAAAGGAATTCTAATCATTAAAATGCTTTTCCAATTCCTCTGTAAAATATTTAATGACTGGAACGTTCGTGTTATTTGTGATGGAATCCATCAAAAAGTCATTATCGTCTCAACATTAAGGCCCTTTTTATGTGAGCACAAGTAAGATTTTTTCAAGAAACATTTTCAAATTTCTTAAATGTTATTTAAAAGCAATTCCCAAATGGTCATAAAAATCTATTTTTTAGCTAAAATTATAAATATTAGATTTAAAAATTTATAAATTTAAAATACTTAAAAAAGATATTTAGTAAAAAATAAAATTTAATATTTCAGTATTTTTTCCGTATCAAAGTTTTTAGCGCCATCTATCTGCGCTTTGAAGCACTAGTTAAAATTATCTTTTTCGCTTGTAGTTTTTTTTTTTTTTTTTTTTTTTTTTTTTTTTTTTTAAAAACTGAAAAACAAAGCAATAAGGGTTTTTCAAGAACTATTAATTAATCTTTCTATCTATGTGAATTAGATTCAAAAGTCATCTGCAAAAAAGTATAAGCTATAATAAAAAATTAAATTTAATAGAATTTAGCAATATTGAAAAGTTTTACAATAGAATAAAAATATTCACTAGATTATTTATAGGTAAAATCAATATATCGAAGTAATCAAGTATTTGTTGAATTCATTGTTTTTCTTGAGTTTATATTTCAAAATGCAACACATTCTATAGAGCTTTGGAATCTGTCCTTTTGTCAGACCAGTCAGGCGCTTGGGTTTCTTCTGCTTTTAGCAGTTTGACTTATGACACTGATGTATGAAACACTTTTATCATGAAACATTCTGTAGAGCTCTGGAATCTGTCCTTTTGTCAGACCAGTCAGGCACTTGGGTTTCTTCTGCTTTTTAGCAGTTTGACTTATGAGCACTGATGTATGAAACACTTCACCATGAAGCATTCTATAGAGCTTTGGAATCTGTCCTTTTGTCAGACCAGTCAGGCACTTGGGTTTCTTCTGCTTTTAGCAGTTTGACTTATGACACTGATGTATGAAACACTTTATCATGAAACATTCTATAGAGTTTTGGAATCTGTCCTTTTGTCAGACCAGTCAGGCACTTGGGTTTCTTCTGCTTTTAGCAGTTTGACTTATGACACTGATGTATGAAAATTGAATTCCTATGAATAATTTGTTAAGCTTCCACTTATCATATAACAAATAAAGGTGCGATATCTATGCGAAGCGGTTTTAAGTGGAAAAAAATATAGAACAAAAGTACACTGGGCACTATATCTCTTGAATAGGAAAATATTCCGCAGTTGCAATTGTGTTGTTACTTATGACACTTAGACAAACCAAGCTCGCTATGCTTTGGTAATGCGAATTTAAGTCAATAGGGAGCATCTTTCGTTTTAATCAGAGCACCACGAAGGTGAAAGTACGTCTTTACTCTTTTTTTAAATCCTCCGATAGATGGCACCACCAGAGGATCCACTAACTCAATTTTGACGTCGATCTGAAGAGGAAGGAAATTTTCTCCAGACCATTGCAACTGCTAAACGACCGACCACAGGACTTTCGATTCCACAGATTTAACGAGCACGTATATCGTATGTACTCGGTGAATCTTTGGCGGCATTGGGAATCGAACCCCGCCCTTTTGGATGGAAGGCCGATACCCGAACCACTAGGCTACCATGGTCCCCCTATTGTAAATTCCTCATTATACTTCTTCCATTCGTGTTGTTCACAGAAAGCTTTCGCATATTTGAGCTGTCGGAACATATTTCTTGGTATTGTCACATTAGAATAGTGTCCTACGAAATTCAACTGTTTCTTTTTCATAGCATGTCGAAACGTCCTTCTAAATTTATATACGGTGATTAAATAAAATGCAAAATTTAAACTAATGTTGGTAATTATTTCAGCTAGAAAAAATTTATTTTATTCAAGATAATTGGAAGAAATTGTAAATTGTACAAACCTCATTCTTATAACATAATCATAACATAGTCATTTTTCTTAGTTGATTGTTTCTTTTTCGGTTCATTAATTTTCTAGAAATTCTAAACGTACTGATAGGTTGACGAACAGAGCTTTTACTGAAAATTTATATTAAGCAAATTTCCTATTTAATAAGTTAAAATACACGCATTTATTAAATTGATAATATTAGGACATAATTCCCATTTCTGTCCGTTTTAAGTACTTCACACTTTCTTGGCGAAATTAAAGAAATAATTCATGTTAAAGGAGATAAGTGTACATTTATTTAAGGTAGAAAATATGTTTCATGTAATTCAAATATGAAATGAAAAAAATCTACAGAAATGATAAAAGTATTAAAATATTGAAAGATGTCTTCCACAGTCTGCAATTTATGTAAGCGATATTATAACAGCAAACAAAAAAATCTTTTCTTTTAAAATACACATACTTATCATTTCAAAATAACAGTAAGAGCTTAGAAAAAAGAAAGAGTAACTACTACATTGAATAAAAGGTGATTTAGTATTCTTATTTCTTTAGAATGAAGATAATAACATTTTTGTGCTAACTCTTATTTTGATGATTTTATTATTATATGAATTATAAAGCCTCAGTTTTTCACACAAAACTTGATTTTAAATATTCAAGTATATTTCGTACTTTTAAAGTACATTTTCTTTATTTTAAATGATACAACTCATGATTATTTTAACGAAATAAGTGCATTTCATTCTTGGGCTTGCAAAAATACCTTTACACAAGAGCTACACAGAACCAACTCTAAAATCCCCTGACAAAAAGATTGGACTTCATTTCTGGGAATTTTATTGTCAACTTAACAGTTTCGGTTACAGTTTGGCTTCAGTTATTTATAGGTGAATACTGCAGAATGAATATTTGTTTTTCTTGAAATTTTTCGGTCAGTTATATATAAAACAATATATTTTTATCTGATTAAATGTTAGTAGCACAAAATTATTTATCTTTGAAGTATTGATGTTTTTGAAAAAATAAAGTTTCACTAGTGTTTCATTAAATTAATTAATCTAAAAAATTCGTGTTTTTTTACCTTTTTTTTATCAAGAATTAAATAAAAGGCATTTTAATTTTTTGTTAAATAAAATGTTCTTAAAATTTAAATTTCATTGTTCCTTAAGATCGTAATATTTTTTTTCATTGTTTTGTTTTCTTTCTAATGCTCCAAAAATGTAACTTACAAAAGCGTTTAATTTTAAAAGATGTGTATTTAAATATATTCACGAACTATCAATTTAATCAAAATATCAATTTAACGTAAAATAAATGCTAATGTTTAGTAAGAGTATTAAATAGGTTTTTGTGTGAAGTAAAAAAGAAAGTTATTAAAGAAAGGTAAATGAATTATTAACATTAAAAAAAATTAAGTGACTTTGATGCATTTGCTTTTATTTAATTTGTTTGATATTAAGAGAGTTAAAAAATACATACAACTTCATCATCATACTGTCATACATTTTCGTTGCAAAACTGAACAAATTTTTCTTTTTTTCTTTGAAATACAATATTTTTGTCTGAAATTGATTTAATTTATTTTATGGTATTTATTTGTTATTCAGAGATTCAGGCTTTCTATTTACAGATAATTTTATCAAAATATTGAATGACATATTTTGCGTTACGATTGAATGAATTACGGTTAAGAGAAAATATGATTCAACATTACTACTCATTTCCTTGACAAATAGAACTTCTGTAAGTATTCCACTAGAAATAATATTTCTACACAAATATTATGTTTTATAAGAGTATATAATATACTTACATAATGTGATTCTAATATTTCTAAAAAAGTCGAAAAAAGAGTAATACACAAGAAGTATTGTTTGACCCTTGGTACATAAGATATCTTGATGTAAAGAGGTTTCATGTTAATGTTAAGGAACTTCCTTTACATAGTTGAAAAATGTAAAATTCAATATTACGTACATCATTTAATATATACTTCATATTGGATAAAAATGACAAAAAATTTGTCAGACTGAGGACAAATATTTCTCATTTAAAATGTAAAATAATATTAGAAAGTGAAGTTTTAGGTTTACATACCAGTTTTTCTTTGTTATTACGAATTATATAATAATTTGCAAAATCAGTAATGAATTATGTAATTTGTAAAAAGAGTAATGAGTAATATAATTTATCGAAACAGTATAATGAGTAATATAATTTATAGAAACAGTATAATGAGTAATATAATTTATAGAAACAGTATAATGAGTAATATAATTTATAGAAACAGTATAATGAGTAATATAATTTATCGAAACAGTATAATGAGTAATATAATTTGCTAAAATAGAACTGAGTTTTTGCATAATATAATTTGTAAAAACAGTAACGAGTGTTTTCAACTTGTTTGGTTAGGTAGTAAAACAATGAATAATCATAATAATAATGATAAAAGAATAACTTTTCTTTTACTTGGCGACTTACATATAAAGCAGACTGGTAACTAAACTACTAACGTTGTCTCATTTCCAATAAAATTTCTTTTAAAATATGTTGTTGAAATAAATAATGTAAGATGTTTTCCCTTGCATTAATATTTTTTCTTAATCTTTCACTGCATTTATATTTCAGTTAACGGAAAATATAACTAAATGTTAAATTATCACATTTTCCCGTCAGTTGGGTAAAAACACAATTATAGGTTTGCTGTAAAAACTACAACAATAATCTTAACGCTTTATAAAAAAAGGATTAGTTTTTCTAAGAAGAAATCTATATTTTTAATAAAAGTGGTTTATTATGAAGTTGCAATAAACGCGTTAATCGATAAACTCATTAAAGGTAATTAATTTGAAAGTGTTATCGCTGTAATTTAGTGTCGGGTACACAAATAACGGAAAAAATTCGAAATTATTGGAGTTTATTTATTTATAAATATATAAAATAAGGATTTTTCTTTTAATTGAGTAGGAAAAGAATAGTAAAAAATAAAGAATATCAAAGATTAATTTTAATTTTTTCAATTTTGTTAAGTTTAAAAGCGATTAATTCGCATTCATTATTTGAATGCCATTAAATCACGTTTTTGTTTAAAAATCACAAATGTTTCATTTGAAAAGATGGAACTTTGGTATGCTTCATTATAAAGGGATTTAAAAGAAAACTTATTTTTAATCATAAAGTGGTTGTGTTTCTCTTGTTACAGTTAAGATCCTGAATACGCTACTTTATTACGATTCAGCATTGAAAATCCTACTTGTCGACAAATTTGTTGCCTGCCTTCAAATCACATTCTTCGAACGACAGCAAACAAGGCGAAGTTCATCACCGAATGTCTGAGAATATTGGCAAAGTTCATTTTGTTAATAAATCAATTTCTTACAAAAAAAGGAGCAAAACATCGGTTTTGTGAAGCCGTTTTTCATTGATTCAAACCATTGATACATGGATAATAGAACAGCAGAAAAAGCAAAATGAAAAAAGACATGACAAAACATCCACTGTATAATTAGTTTAAATCGGCAAGGATGATTTAGAATTTTAAAAAAGTTTCATTAATTAATAGAATTCTAAATTAATAATTGCAATATTTGAAAAAAATCTCTTTTGAATCTTAAGACTATTGCCTTGCTTACGACAACATTAAAATTTTTCTTTTAATTATTTCTTATATTTTACTTTAAACATTCACTTAGAATGTATTGATTTTAAAAAAATCAAAGAAGTGTTCCCCAATTCTCTTATAAAATGTTTATATTTAAGAATAAAAGAACTTTATAATGGGAAGTATATTTTTCGAAGTGAGCTATTTTACATTTATTTTTACGCAACTTTAACTATTACTTTATAAAAAAGAAAAAGACGCTTTAGAATAAAATGTTCAAGTAATCTCGATCCAACTTTCTCATAAGAATTTCTTTCAGATGGAACACAAACTCCAAATTTATGACCCGGTGGTAAGGATAAAATGACGAAATAAAAAATGAAATGTGGTGAAGGAACGTAAAATCGTATTTTATGACATAATTTGGTGAATTAATAATCTCTCTTAGAGTTAGAGCATGTGCAATAATGCTAAAAGATACGCAGTGCTTTTTAATGGGTTTTGTGATAGTACAAATGAATAATATTTTACAATTAAAACAAAACATGAGAACTTCAAGTTCTTTAAAAAACAAATTTATTCTAGGAATTGAATGGATTTGAATTCAAATAATTTAAAGATGAGTGAGTTTTCCTCTAAGTGTTTAAAAAGTGTTCATTGATATAGATTCATTTTACTTTATCCACTCTTTTATTAAATATTTTTATTAGCAATTTTTATTTCTTCTATCAATATTAGTATGAAAAGTATAATACATAAATAAATACTATTCACAATTCGAAGTAATTAAGAAAAATAAAAAACGATTTTTTTATACATTAATTATTATACATGCACTTCAACCTTTTTTGTGCGATTTCTTTTTATTTATTATTTTTTTTTGACTTTTTTTAGGGCATATGAAGATTCCAATAAATTCAAAAAATTATTAACGAAATTATCAATAAAAAATGAAATAGTTTGATCGGCGATTTTCCTTCTTGATTTTTAAAATGTATTTCTTTTCATTAGTGTTGCGTCAGCAAATTATATTACATAATGTTACAAATTTATAAATAATAATTGTATTTGTCTTAAAATATCTCACAGATTGCAAATACTCACATTTTGGGCAAAAATTGTGGTATTTAGACGTGTTGTACGTTAAAAGCGGGTTTTCTAATGATTTGGTGACTTGGCGATGTTTTGGCGAGAAAACTTGACGATTTGGCGACAGTTGGCGAGATTCTTGGCGAGAAATAGATGCATCTGGAAGTATCCATCACCTAAGCTCTAGGACTAATATTTAGCAAGATAGTCTAGAAGCTTCCAGAACCTTGGCGAAACTGGTAGATTTCTCCACCAGGTCAGGTATAAATACCGCAGCCCGACATAGAAGTAAGTGAAGACGATTAGTCGTAGCTGCTAGTCTAGAGAAGCTGTTCTCTGTCTGGGGTATTTGAGACCTGTGATTGGAAGCTGTTTCTTATTGTATCTGACGAATTGTAGCTGCATAATTGTGTGCCGAGCTGGCAGCCGAATGGTTAGCGCTCTTGCCTTCGGTTCAACAGTTCGTGGGTTCGAATCCCACCTTGGGCATGGATGTTTGTAGTGGTTCGGATTCCACTTTAAACCGTAAGTCCCGGTCTAATTAGCCCTCGTGTGCAAAAAAATGACCGTTGAGCGACAAACAAACCAAACCAAACCTGCATAATTGTGATTGTTACAGCTGGAATATCTTATGTCTAGTGGAATTTTTACGTATAAAAGTCTTGTGTTAAGTCGTTGCTTTATTCAATTCTCAATCGACACGAACCCCAAAGCGCGGTACAATATGTATTGTGTTCCCAGTATAAGCCAGATATTCATATCAAGTACTTTCAAATTCCTAGTTAAGTGTATTGGTTTATATAACTTTTTTATATCTATATTTATCTTTCAATTAAAATACTTGATTTATTTTCATAATTTGCTTTACCGGGGTATCAGATCTTGTATGTGCTATAACCGAGTCTTGATTTCGTTTAAAAAAGCAATTCCTAGTTAATTCCTAGTTTTCGTAAGGTTTTGAACTATTTTCCATGAAAGATTTTTTTACATGGTTATTATTCACTGCAATAAAAGTATTTTAAATATGTTGCGAAAATTATTTTTTAGCAGTACTTGTGCAGTTTTGTCCGAACTTTGATGCATTTTCTTGCATGGAGACACTATCATTTTTCCAAAAACAGGTTTTGTTGCGAAAAATATTTTTATAGCAGTACTTGTGCAGTTTTGTCCGAACTTTGATGCATTTTCTTGTATGGAGACACTATCTTCCTCACAAAAACAGGTTTAAAATGTACATGCGAAATTTTTACAGACAGAATACAAATTTCAAATTTCTAATCCAGTGGTAAGTGATCAAAACTAACTTTTAAGAGTTTTTTACAGACGGAATACAGATTAATCTTTATATCAGCACGATGCGTGTCCTCCTTTAGCTAAATATCCTCTTCAATACATATTGGCATTGACTGTACTAGTGCAGTCATTGACATTGATTCCGCTAGTACAACACCCATGTTCTTGACTTTCTCATCGTAGAACCATAGTTGTATGGCACATTTTATCACAGGTTTTGTTGTCGTGACATATTGGCATTGACTGTACTAGTGCAGTCATTGACATTGATTCCGCTAGTACAACACCCATGTTCTTGACTTTCTCATCGTAGAACCATAGTTGTATGGCACATTTTATCACAGGTTTTGTTGTCGTGACATATTGGCATTGACTGTACTAGTGCAGTCATTGACACTGACTTCGCTAGTACAACACCCATGTTCTTGACTTTCTCATCGTAGAACCATAGTTGTATGGCACATTTTATTACAGGTTTCGTTGTCGTGCAACTTCATCGTAAATGCCTCACTGTAATGGAATGAAACACCAGACAAAAGTCTTATTGACGGAATTCTTGCTTCCAAATTATCATATTGCTAAGAATTTGTATGTTAGCAATCTATATATTAGTAGGATTAATAGTACCTAATGGGAAAAATAACTGAAAAACTAATTATAAATTAAGTATTTATATATTTGAATAAAAGGTGTAAAAAAAGAATTTGATGAAATTTAATTCTCTGACTGTTTAATACAAGGATACTGTTAGAATTATACCAATTATGTATTAATCTAAATGTTAAGAAATATTTACATGAAAAATATTTAATTTTTTATTATTTATTTCTACTTTTTTAATATGGAACAAATAATTAAGTACTTTTTAATGTGACTTTGTCTTATTTAAATGATTAATTCTTAGACATGGCTGTCTGTTTCAAAATAACAAATTAAATTACAAAATAAAGTTCTTTAAACAGGAGAAGGCTCAAATAAATTCTAAAGAAAAATGCAAATGTTATCTGAATAAACTAATTGAAGATTTGGAGTAATAAAAGAATACAACTTTAAATACAAAGTAGAGAGTGAAAATTTACGTTAAAGAAATTAAATTTCTTCTTTACTTGACATTTAAGTGAACGTATATTCTCCATAAATATGCAGTTAATTCATATGAACTACCTAGATAATAGGAAGGAAATAAAGCCACCTGTTTTAAATTAACAAACAACATTCATGTGCACAGAAGATGCATTTGACACACCCATTCTATGTCTTAAATATAACATCGAGAAATTAAAGGACGATGAGAAAATTACTGTCATGTAAACATTAGTATATATATATATATATATATATATATATATATATATATATATATATATATATATATATATATATATATATATATATATATATATATTACATTTCTAATTTAAATGATGGAATTAAACATTCTCAAAAGTAATACGTAATTTTAGAATTTTAATAAAGGGTATTGCATTTAAATAATATATTCGTAGAGATATTCATTTAAGCACATTTTCTATTTTGCATTTATTTTAGCTTTTAAAAGAGAAATTTTAATTGAATAATGGTTGTTTAAATATTAGTGATCATTATTAAAATTTCCCTCATTGATAAATGCACTCAGCCCTATTTTTGTGCATTTTTTACGAGTTATATCGAAATTTCTCCCAAAGAGAAACGAGCGAAATAACTACCCCCAACCCCCTGTCTAGTGGTCAGAATGCCTGACTGTGGATAGGGAGATCCTGGGTTCGAATCCCAGTTCGGGCATGGATGTACTTTCTCTCTCTATCTATCCTGTCTTTGTCCTTTCCTTGTATGAATGGGTTGTGAATGGTTGTCTACCCTATAAACGGGTTCCTATGGCATGTGTGTACTGAGAAAATTGGACTCCACACCAAATTACGGTTCAGTTGAAAAAGTGGAGCACAGCGCACACTATGGTGCCAGCCTAGCTGGCACAAGACCACAACAACATTAAAAATAATTAAACAAAAGTTTTTGATGAGGGCGAAAGCAAGGCAATAATAGTCTTCAGATTCAAAAGAGATAGTTTACAAATATTGCAATTATTAATTTAGAATACTATTAACGAAATTTTTAAAAATTTAAACCGTCTTTGCCGATTTGAACTATTTATAAAGTGGATGTTTTGTCATGTTTTTTTCATTTTGCTGTTTCTACTGTTGTACTGTCCATGTGTTAATGGCTTAAATCAATGGAAAACGACTTCTAAAACCAATGTTTTGCTCCTTATATAAGAGATCGTTTTATTAACAAAATGAACTTCGACACTATTCTCAGACATTCGATGGTGAATTTCGCCTTTTTTGCCGCCACTCGAAGAATGTGATTTTAAGGCAGGCAGCAAATTTGTCGACAAGTCGGATTTACAACGCCGTTTCAATACAGTGTGACATGGATGAAACGTTATCTGACGTCATGCATATTTTAAACCAATGAGAATCGTAATAAAGTGGCGTACTCAGGATCTCAATTGTAACGGAAGAAACGACCACTTTATGGTTAATAAGAATTTCAATGGCTTGATTGGGCATTCGGGTTTTTTGATTTTATGTGGATATGTATTTCATCAAATTACATCGTTAGCTAATTATTACATATGTATTGTTACCTCATTGCAAACTGAATTTATAAATCTAGTTCTTTCTAGTTCCTAGTTTCCATACAGGTCTATACAATTCTTTTTATCACTATCTTTCATTTAAAATATATTTGAAATATTTTCGCTAAGTCTGCTTTTGTTTGTTGTCTTACCGGGGAATCGTATTCTGAATGTTATCTTCCTTGTTTTGATTTAGTTTAGGAAAGCGAATCTTAGTTATTTCGTAAGGCTTGGAGTTATTTTCTGTGTGGTTTTTTATGCGGTCTTTATATTCACCGCGTAAAAAACCTTTTTATTTGTTGCAAATACAATTTTTTTGTAACTGTACTTGTAAAGTTATGCGTATTTCTTATGCGTTTTCTTTAATGCAATCTTTATACATCTCACAGAAACAAGTTTGAGGTTAATTGATAACAATAACATCAATTATTTATTGATAATAACTGATATTAGGACTTTTGATAAATATTTTGTAATAATCGTTTTTATTATTATAAGGAATATTAAATTAATTCACGAAAACTAGTGAAAATATTGCCTTTTTATATAATGTAGAGCATAGTGGGATCAAGTCAGAAGTTTCTAATTCTTGCACTTGTATTTTGTTGCGGCTTTAGATTAATATAACGGCTGGTCGATGGCTTAATGGTTAGCGTTCCTGACTTCTGATCTGTGGGTCCCGGGTTCGAATCATGGTTTGAGCAAGGATGTTGCTGCTTTCTTTTTGTATTTCTTTGTCTTTTCTTCTGAGTTGATGAGCCGAGCTGGCAGCCGAATGGTTAGCGCTCTTGCCTTCGGTTCAACAGTTCGTGGGTTCGAATCCCACCTTGGGCATGGATGTTTGTAGTGGTTCGGAATCCACTTTAAACCGTAAGTCCCGGTCTAATTAGTCCTCGTGTGCAAAAAATGACCGTTGAGCGACAAACAAACAAACAAACTTCTGAGTTGATGCATGAATGGGGCCCACCCTATCAATGGGCTTGTGGTTATTTGGGCTATTTCTCTCGAAAAAATTTAAATAAAAGAAACCTTAAAAATAGTTCGACAATCTTTAAGTTTCTCATACAAATTTCTTCATGCAAATAACCAAATTTTTAAAGCCAATGAATATTAATTAAGGTCATAAACCCATGTCTACGGAGCAACTCGCAAAGTATAAATCCGGTAACAGATGGCTTATTGCGTCTCATTTTCCTAGAGATGCAATGAAGAGACTTTCTTGAACAATGCCTTTAAGACGTTGAGGATCTCTTTTCGTCAACTGCTGATATTGCGAAGTGAAATGGGTGAAGGAGGGATGAAAAACAGTGCAACAGAGACCATCACCTGCAATATACAGAAGTCGTTATGCATAGATGCTGATAGCAATGATTGCTACAAGGAATTCATCTGCAAAATGATGGTTCTGGAATGTTACAGTGCACAAATGCGAAACGTGATCAAGTGGTTCTGTGTCAAACCCAAACTAACCCTAAGTCATTATTGTCTACTATACAGTTTGTGTGCCACTGCCTCTTCCATACCAACTATAGTTTCTTTCGCCATATTTACCATACCACCATTGATGAATACCCAGCAGGATGTACCATAGTATAGCATTAAAGATTCTTATCGGTTTCTGCAACTTGTATAAATGTATTTGCCATTGTAGTCTTATGTTCTTAATGTTTAAATCATTTCAATATTTGCACGTGAGGTTTCTTCTTCTTCTTCTTCGAGTTGGGTTTGTATGTCATTGAGCACCTCTGCTTTTATCAGCATTTTGTACTGTTAACTCCAAACCCAATGTTTCTTAGTTCCAGTTGCTCGGATCACCCACTTTATTAATAAAGTCTGATAACCCTTTAATGGAATCTAGGTGTAACTCTCTAGTATGGATGATGCCTAAAGAGGTTAATCTAGGGAGGGCAAGAGCCTCGCATTCATAAATGATATGCTTGGCCGTTTCCTCTTGCATATGACATTTCCTGCAGATAGGGTCTTGCTGAAACAGTCCCATTTTATGGAGATGTTTTCTGAAATAGTAGTGCCCAGTTATGAAGCCTACGATTAAACTTATCAAACAGCCTACGATTAAACGTATCACGTGAGGTTTACTCGTGTGTTTAATTTTAAAAAAAATTCTAAATGGATTTCACAAAAGAGAATAATATTGTGTTTCTATATATGAAATTAAAATTTTTTATGTGTATGTTTGCTTTAAAAGAATTTGCAGTGTTTGAAGTAAAATTAATTTAGAAATTCACATTGAGACAAAATATAAATAACTTAATATTTTAATAACGTAAAAGTTTACTTAATTACCTAAAGGCCTTATAATGTATAATTTGAGAAAGTTGATTAATATTATTCAGGAGTTTGCTTACATTAAAAGTGATAAACGAAATCAATGGAATATATTTCTAAAATCGCATGAAAAAATTGATTAGTTTAAAAAAATGTGTGAAAAAACTAAAGAAAAGTCTTATAAATTTTCACCATTCTTTCAAATTTTGAAAAGTAAGGCTATATTAATTAATAAGTAATTTAAATTTGTTGTGTTCACATTGTAATGAAGAATAAAAGATGATTCTACTTGAAATAAAAATGAGTAATGTATATTTTGTTTTTAAACAGCAAATACAATTCTTATTACTTAAGTAAATCGATATGAAATGTTTAAAAGCATTCAGAATGATTAATTTAACATGCAAAATGTGAATATCAATAACAGAAATTTAAAAGTTTTGATTTTATTTTTTTATACTTCAAAACAGTGCTAAGAAATGTTTTGGAGTGAGTTACATTTTTTTTGTTTATTTCAAACACTATTAGTGATAAATGACTCTCTTATAATCAATTTCTTTTAACAACATTTCGATATTAGGTAGTCATCTGTAAAATCAATGGATAGATTATTTTCTTTATTATTCATTCAGTTTATAAGTTGCTGCAAAATACATTTTTCCAGATCTTCCGAAATGTAATTGTTATTTCTAGGTGATTGAACTGGAAAAAAAAAAAAACAAAGCGAACCTTAAATGCTTCGTAATAATTTCTAGTAAAGTTGATACAAATTATATAGTTAAATTCCTCTAGATTTTCTGTGGTTTTGTTAAATATGAACCCCTTTTATATGAATATGGATATCAAATTAATAGCAAATAACAGACATCACATTTATAATTCAGCGTAGTTTGCAAAAGCAACAAAGTAACAATTTTTGGCAAATAATAGTATCAAATAATATTTTGTATAAGACAACTGTTATTTGCTATTTTTTATGCTATGAAATAGGTATTCATTCATAAATTTATACTGTGACATTAGTTTTTCATTATACTTAGCTTGTTTGTAGCTTTGCTGCAATTTTTATTATACAAGAAGTAATTCAACTTGTCTAGTGGTCAGCGTGCCTGACTACGGATAAAGAGGTCCTGGGTTCGAATCCCGATTCGGACATGGATGTACTTTCTCTCTCTATCCTGTCTTTGTCCTTTCCTTGTATGAATGATGTGTGAATGGTTGCCTACCCTATAAACGGGTCCTTATAGCATGTGTGTACTGAGGAAGTCGGACTCCACACCAAAATATGATTCAGTTAGAAAAGTGGAGCAGCGCACCCCATGTTGCCAGCCTAGCTGGCACACAATGAATGAATGAATGAATTCAACTAGATCTGTGGTTTAAAAGGAAATTCAAACCACAACCACATTATTACAGCAAAGCATAGTAAATATGAATAATGGATTTTGCACACAATAGGAAATGTTTAAAATAGTTACATTAATTTTTTCAGTTTCCGCAATAATGCATGCAAAGTTATTGATCCAATGTCAAGAATACCAGTTTAAAGTTTTAAATTCAATATGAATGATTAATAGAAATTCATTAACATAAAAATAAACCATACAATATTTACTGTTCCTTAATTATTATATTTAGAATTCCATACTAGTATATTAGATCAAGTAAGTAATTAATAAATGTTTAACTTTGTCCTTGTATCACTTTCAATTATGTAGCGTTTATTGTTGTTGCACCAGCATGCTTCCCTGTACCTATAGCCCTTATTTGGGTTCTACCTGTTAGATAAAAGTAGCCGGGTGAGTCTTCATAATTTTTAAGAAGGGATCAAGCAGAAGACCCCAAATACTTGGACTACCACCAAAGAGGTATCATTTCTCTTGGAAGACATTGCGACCAAGCCCATTTTTAACGTGTCCCAGTCAACATTTGTGAACACGAGGGATCTTCGGTAAAGTCTGGGTTCGAACTCACTACATTCCGATAATGAGAGAGACGCCCTTACCAACTAAGCCACCACTGCCTTAAGCAGCGTTTGTAAAGTTAAGTAAACGCCAGCAGAGGTCCCTGTACCTAACCCTGAAAGGGTTTTACCAGATTTGATGGACCCGCTGGAGAGAAAAGAAAACGGAACACAGTACATACAAGACAATACAATAATGCTTGCAATCATATGGAGACACTATAAATTATAACTTTTACACAGTAAGGAGGGTTTGTAAAGTATACTATTTAACACAAATTTGGTTGCAATTGAAAGTTAACACGTGGATACATAAGAAGCTTTCAAAATAGGTATCAGACAAAATACATGGCAGGAAATGGTAAGACAGGCATATGAAATACATATCAAATAGCATGCATATAAGAAATAAAGAAAATAAATGGAAAAACAAAAGGAAATTAAAAATGATAAAACAAAACTGAAAACATATACCTGAACTTACTGCAAATTAATGAGGTAATAATGATTAATGAATAATTAATGCATTTAGTATGGATTTGATAGTTGGGTGTATCGGCTCAAAGTAAGTTAGGTCATATAAAATTCTAAGCTATATATACAAAAAGTTTAGATAGGTAGTACATAATGCATTAAAATAGGTCAATATAACATGATGACAATAATTGTGACTGAGTAATTAAGTGAGAGCGCTGGAATGATGGTGAGAAAATGGCAAACAAATAATAATGAACTATATACAAGGAGAAGAAAAACAGGCGAAATGTTACAGGTAGAGAGGGAAATGTCTAAATGCAGAACATGAGAGAGATGGAGTATGCGGCTCATCTACTTCCAGGTGATGTCTATCACCCTCACGGGCATCATTATCCTCCTATTCCTCTGGAATTATTAATTCCCTATATTCAAGGAGAAAGTTTATAAGGTTAATAATTTTTAGCTTTGCAGCCTTGTTGATGGTGATGTTTTTGAGCCAGACACTTATCAGATTGTCACTGGGCGTAGTGAAGTGCCAGGAACTCGTGATGGGGCATGACGTAGCGTAATGAATTGGAGTACCTTCTTCTCCACATGCACAGTTCGGAGTGGGTTGTACTCCTATTCTATGCAGATAACTTGGAAAAGGGCCATGTCCCGTTACAAAAATCGTGATTTGTCTTGGCCAGCACTGTTGGTTCAAATTCACTTTTGGCAGGATGGAGTATACTAGGCGTCCGGTGGTATTTTGATCCCACAGAGTTTGCCAATCCTGAATTAAAGCAATTTTCCTGATCCTTTTGAAGTGAGACCGAGGAAGAGGGAGAAAGATTTCCGATTCATCTGAAGAAGCTGCAGTTTTTGCTAGGCGGTCTGCCAATTCATTCCCTTCAAATCCTACATGAGCCTTTATCCAACAGAGGGAGATGTTTTGTTGGTTGTTAAGTTCCTCTTGAATTTGCCTGGCTAAAGGACTGATGGCTTTCGGATTGCAAAGCGCATAAAGACTAGCTTTACTATCTGACCAGACGAGGCAAATCTGTTCTTGGTTTTTGGCCCACTCAATAGCCTGCTTAATTGCGAAGAGCTCAGCCTGGAAGACTGAGCAATTGGCATTCAGTTTGTAACTTTCATTGTGAATTATGATATCCTTCAATGTTGTGACAAACGCGGCTCCTACACCTCCATCCATCTTGGAGCCGTCAGTGAAAATATGGCAGACCTGCTTATTCAGGGTAGGGTCGTACTCCGTGTTAGGGTTGACAATCGTATCAACTCTGAATATTCCTGGATGTATAGAAAGTGTGGGTACTCTTGCCTCCATAATATTACTGCTTGTGGTCCTAAATTCTTGTTTTAATTGTGCCTCAGAATTGATGGTGAGATGAAGGGGAGGTATGCCAGTAATGACTTGTAAAGCTGCCGTCGATGTTGTTTTGTAGGCCCCAGTTATATTAAGCAGAAACTTTCTCTGTATTTTGTCTAGAAGTAGCTGATTTTTGACCCGAAGATTGGCTCCCCAGAGTGTTGCACCATGGGCTAGGATTCTTTCTGCCACTGTTTTGTACAGTACAATGCGCTGTTTTTGGGATAATCCCCAGGTTGAGCCAGCTATTCTAAGTAATTTCTGGTGAATGCGAAAGGCTTTGGCACCTTGTTGTTTGATATGTGCTGACCAATTCAACTTTTCATCTAGGAGTACACCCAGAAGTTTAATACTCTTGCTTCTCCTTATTCTTAAGTTATTAAAAAATATTTGTGGTCCACATTGCAGTCTCGTGAATAGGAGGTAATTTGATTTTTCAATTGAAATTCCAAGGTTATGCTTATGGGTCCAGTTGCTAAAAATCTTAAGGGCTTCTGTAGCGACGCGTCCAAGCTTCCTTTCACTGTCAGCTGACACTACGAAGGTGAAGTCGTCAGCAAAGGCCTGGAGAGCAACTGTTGCTTTAGGATCAATATCCTTACCAACTGTGGACCAGTCAAATTGTAGCGGCTCATCAGCAAGCAGATTCCATAGGATGGGTCCACTGCAGGAGCCTTGTGGACATACAATGGCTTGAGTTTTCTTCACAATGCCCATATTTGTATTGAGGGCAACCTCTCGATCTTCCAGGTTGCTGATTAGTATGTTTTTAATGGTTTCTGGGCATCCTTTACTTTCGAGTGCTTGTTTGATAACTGGATGTGATGCAGAGTCGAAAGCTCCTTTAATATCTAGAGAAATTATTGCGCAATGTTTTGCTGAGGCTTTTGCAATCTCGATTTGTCTTTTCAGGTGTAGGAGAGCATCGTCCACTGACCTTCCTTGGCGAAAACTAAATTGATTTTGGTGAAGAAGACCATGGCTCTCTAAGAAGAAAGTCAATCTAGTAGTCACAATTTTCTCCAGTAATTTTCCCATCGTTGGTAAGAGGGTGATTGGCCTGTATGATTTAACTTGCAGTTTGTCTTTTCCTTCCTTATGGAAGAGAATGATTATGCCAATTTTGAAGCACTTTGGGAAATAGCACAAATTCCAGCATTTTTTTATTAGGGTTCTGAGAAGCTCTGGATAGTGACGGTCCAATGTTTTAAGAATAATGTTGTCAATTCCATCAAGTCCTGGTGCTTTTCCATTGGGAAGTGAGGCGATAGCTCTCTCTATCTCTCCCTTGCTTGGTTCTGGATCATAACTGTCATTGATGAGAGATCGCTGAAACAGAGTGGTAGGTTGTGTAGGAAACAGCTCTTCTAAGATTCTGCTGGCGATGTCAATAGCGTTACCTTCTTGTAAATTCGGGCAGAACAGGGCTGATGGTGGAGAGGATTTCCTAAAGGTGGCTTTATAAATTTTCCCATAAGGCTAAGTTGCTGAAGTACACAGTTCTCGCCAGCATGTGCGCTTTGCTCTTCGTATATCTTTAATATATGCAGCCTTCAGCTTTTTGTAATCAATTCTGAGTTTAGCTTTGTCTGGATTACTAAAATTTTGCATTTTTCGTCTTTTGGCATTTAATTCTTTTTTCCTGAGATCAAAAAAGCAGCGTTTGTATGAGTTGTTGCAACATATCACAATTGGCATGCGCTACAATTTGCAGAGAACCTCTGAAAACTGTAGCCTTTGCCAAATCTATGATGCGTGCCATAGTTTGCCGTCGTCTGGGTTATCCATTAAATGTATTGTTACGACAAGTATACCGAACTTACTAATTAAAGTTATTATTTCTACTTATTAACGTAGAAAATATTTTAGATTTATAAGAGCGTCAGAATGGCCGAAACTTTCAACAAATACAATTAGGAGAATGATTCCAGCACTCTCATTTACATGTAAAAATGATCATTCTTATCTGAAAATTTTGTTTTGAATTTTTTTAAAAACACACAAGTTACTTAAATATTTTAAAAACATTGATTTATAACCTGATAACTGTGTGTATAGTTAATTTCTAAAAGCTAGACTCAGCGTTAGGTAATTTAGAGCAATTACCTAGCAACAATAAAATGTATTTGATAAGTGAATTCATTCTCACTAAACTCTCGATTTAGCAAAAATTTAAAATCGAAGATTTGTGAAATATTAAGAGCAATTTTGACACTAGAAGAGTTAATATGTCTCAGTTTCGTTCTTGTTGGATCAACATTTATTTTTACAGAGAGGCTATATAGGCAGGTTATACATATTGCTGTAATTTAAGGACCGTGATAGACTGGTAATTAGGGCATCGGTCTTCCGTCCAGAACAGCTGGGTTCGATTCCCTATGCCGACAAAGACCGATTGAGTACATGCGATATACGTGCTCGTTAAATCAGTGGAATCGAAAGTCCCGTGGCCGATCGTGGAGCAGTTACCATAGGTGTAATGATCTGGAGAAAATTTCTTCCCTTTCCGGATCAAAATCAAAATTGAAGAATGGCTCCTCTGGTGGTGCCATCTTTCGGAGGAGCCTTAAAGCAAAGTCGTTCTTTCACCTTTGTGGCGCACTAGTTAAGCGAAAGAAGCACCTTTCTGACGTAATTTCGCATAGACATCGGTTAGGGAATATGGCTTGACAAGAGTCATAAGCAATAACAACAACTGTACTTTTACCATTACTTTTAAGGTGTGCCAATTTCAAAATAGTTGTGTGATAATTGTCTCAGAAACGAAGATGTAATCTATCTATTTGAATGAATACATAGACTACATCTTTTTTAAGACTTCTATCGTACATCAGTTGTGGCTTAAAATATTTGACCTATTCTTAAACAACTAGGTAACTTAAATAGTTAATCAAAAATCTAGTATTTATGATGTTGACAATTACATAACAAAAATATTTTTATTGATTTTTTAGCAAGTTTCTATTTTTTCTCTATTTAATATTTGATAACATTTTAAATAATCAAATATAAATTCTTTGAATTGCTTAAAAAATTTAAACACATTTAACATAATTAAACATCTTTTAAGAATTTTCTGATGTAAAATTGTCTTTAAAGGTAAGACTTGTAAATTGTATACCATATCAAAAATTTAGCAGTTGAAATATTTGCGTAGTTAAAATTATAAGTAACTAAAACTTGCTTTGTCATTAGAAACTTTCTTTTTTTTTTTTTTTTTTTTATTTATTACATTACATATATTCAGACTTGTATGCTTGATTCTTGAGATCCGCTTGTAAGTCTTTGTTCGATAATAGGACAAATAGCACAATGACAGATGTACAACCACAGAAGAATAACGAAGAAAACACCCAGGGCCACGGGAAACTTTCTTAAAAATTAATTTATAGAAAATACTACTGCCAGGTATATTTCAAAATTGCAGTAGCATATTATAAATCACAATCAGCATGTCGAATATAAAAATCGATTAAAGATTATATAATCTTTAACCATCATTACGTAATGCTCAAACTAAAAGAAATAAATTATCCTTTTATATTTCACTAAAAATTAGTAGTAAAATGGTTTTCTTAGTGAAATATTTTCGGTAATCCTTAAGTTCACATTAATCTTTCAACAACATATTTATAAGCCTAATCTATTTAATAGTTAGTCTTCCATTAATGTTTCAAGCTTCATGGTTTTAAGTAATTTCTTTCACTTAAACAAAGTTTCGGTATTATTTTCCTTTAGGGAAACAATATTTCATGTAATTATCTGAATAAATAATGCCAGTTTATTTCTTTTTAAGATTTTAAATGGTTAAATTTATAACCGCAGTTAAATATAAATTGTCCTTGTGTGGAATCTTATTTTCTTGCAGAGTCACGAACAAGTATTATTTGTTTTACTAGAAAATATGTTGCAACGGTTGCAATTAATACTGATTACTTTAATTTTGCCTAGATTGCTTTTAGTAATTATGTTGGAATTACTTCACCGTGATTTGGGAATCGTGACTCTTTTGTTTAAGCTAAAAATGCTCCTGGATATATTTTTCATTAAAAATATCCTATAGGATACCTATGTTTGTTCTTTTTTGTCTATTTGCAAAAACAAGCATTGTATACTTTTAGATTAATAGCTCTAAAATTATCTGAACTCTTAAAGATTATGTAATCGAATATGTGGAATACTTTTTCTGAAAATGGTATATAACTGAAATTTTAATCTATCAAACAACTTAATCACAGATGCATTACATTCTTGAAAATTGATACAGAATACATTATTATTTCAATTATAAGCAATTCTTAGATTAAAAGTCGTACTTTAAATAAGAAATATCATCTTTTAAGAGTCATCATTTTTGTTGTTGTTGTGGTTGTTGTTTTCCTAAGACACTTGGACAAGCCAAGCTAGCTATGCCTTTGGCAGTGCGAATTAAGTCAATAGGGAGCGTCTTTCATTTGGATCAGAGCACCACGAAGGTGAAAGTACGACTTCGCTCTTTTTAAGGTGCCTCGTCATTTTGAACCACTTTCAGGTGACGAGGCCACACCTGAGCTGGCACCCTCCTCTCCACATCCACGCCACACCAGTGGGAGGACTTTGGCCGTCACAGATTAACTTGGACACGTCCCCAACCCACGGAGTTCCAGCAACCCAGTGAAGGAGAGTACACCGTGGTCACCCTCCCAACCACTGCCCGCGGCAAATGATGCTTCACTTTGCTGATCTTACGGGAAGCGGCGTGAAGCTACTGAGCCACTGGAGCTCTCGTCATCATTCTTAAAAGGTACATTGTGAATTTTTTTTATTTTCTGTTGCGAGAGACACTTTTAATGCTTTATATCTCAAGTAAATAATGTTTCGAAATCTTATAAAAAAATCATGAGACATGAAAATATATAAAGACATTTTGAGATATCAACTAATTATTATTTTATCAACTAATTAATTAAATATTATTTTATGTTGCCATGAAATATTTGAGTTTTATATATTTCTAATTAAGGAGCAAATTAAAGCTTTTAATTTCTTATTACTAATTAATGACTAAGTCTGTAATATACAAAATATAATTAAAAATTTTAAATTTAGGAAGCAAAAAAAAGGCAGTATTCGATGAAAGTATTTTTAATTTTTCAGGAACAGTTCTTTATTATATTCATTAGAAAAAATAATCAGCTCATTAATAGAGAATGAATATTCACTTCTAATGGTTTTCAAAATATTAAGACTAATTGTATCTTAATTTAAAAATAATTTATTTACTTTTTTCAAGAAAACAAAAAAACATATGAAACTGTTTGATGTACAATTATATCTAATACTTACAGGAAAGAAATATCTGCTTTAGAATAAATGAATAATTGTATATATTTCATTTTGTATTAAGAATGACATTTTCCTAAATTATTCAATATTTGCATTCCATTAATTAGAATAAATCCTTTTTTTATAGATCATAATTTTTTCAGGTTATTAAAAAAGTTTAATAACTTTTAAGATTTAATTTATGTATAGTTATTTAGTAATCAATAAGTATTCATTTTTACAATGCAAGTTAAATGAGGTTCATTATTTAAAATTTTTATATCATTATTAGGTGATTTTATTCTTCTCGTTTTATGACATAATTTATATGTTACTCTGTATGTTGAAACTGAAAAAACTAATGAATATCCTTTTACATTAATATATATTTTCCACAGAAAAATGAGAAAAATAATATATCGTATAATAACGTATCATGCTGAAATATATTGCTTTTTATTCGTCATTAGAAGGAAACAAATAAAAAGATAGGCTGTCGAAATGATAATAACAATATCTTAAATTACTAAAAATTCATAACATGTTCTTATGTTTTCCCCAACATACTTTTAGTATATACATTTTTTGAAACATTGGTAGATAGTTTCTTAAAATATAGAAAATTAAACGAAATCTAGTTTATTAGGTTTAAAAAATTAGTATGTAAAATATGCGTGTGAATTTGATAGCATACATTTAGTGAATTTATATATAATTTTTATAAAAATTGAAATTATATATTTTAGAGTTTAAATCCTTTCATGCAATAAGTGCAAAAGTATATTTTATATATACAATTTTATTAAAATAAAATAAACATAATTATATATAATTTATGTATATAAACAAAGTATATGTAATTTTAATAATTAAAAACTGTATGCAAGTTTAGAATCAATTTGTTTTTAAATTCATATCTTAATTGTCAATTTTAATATTTCAAACTAAAACTGGATTCAATGGAAACTTATTTAAAATATTTCATATTGAGTTTTTAAACTTTACAGCATAAATTAACTTTATAACATTTTAAGAGTTTTTAAAAAATAAGTTCATAATTCATATAAATTCTGATACCAAATTAATATAAATATTTTGTGCATTTATTATAATGAAATACAGAATGTCTTCAAAAAATTATAAATAATTAAATTATTAATTCAGTATTGTCTCAAAAATATTAAGAAATAGAATCATTTAAATTTTTCACTTTATTTAAATTTTTTCAATTTATGTTTTTAGCTTGAAGATTAAACCACAATGTCTATTTTTTTTGCAGCTACCAAGAGTAAATTTTAAGGTCACGCGCGGTGCCAAATGGGGGTGGGGATGCCAAATGGCTCAGTTATCATTAATCCGAATGTGGTTACTGATAATTTCTAATGTAGTAGCAAGGAGAACAACATCAAACCTAGTCTGCCTCCCCCAGAGGAACCATATTATTTGGGGAAAATTGGGATTACAATCTATTTTATACGTCCTAGCCATCCATCAAAATTGCACTATCCAAAGAAATGTATTTAGCCAGAGCCTTGGACTTCTACCTGTTGTTCAGCTGAAGATATTTTATTTTACTCCTACCACCCAAATGATAACCCATTGGAGGCATTCCCCTATCCGCCACTTGAGGTAGCGCCATCTAGGGGCTACAGGCTTCCTTGGGAGAACCCAACTAGGTAAGACGAGCTCTATTCCAAACCTTAACTAATTTCAGCTACATTAGACAGACTTCGCACTAAATACTTTAAAAGAAAGAAAATATCCTCGGATGGCCAAAGAAGCTATAATACTTTTCTTCAATGTCACGGCATCCAACTTTGTCCTAATTATACCTTTAATTGTTCCTCTATGCTATCTAAACTTTACAATATGGACCTAAATTCTACACAGACCACCAACTGCTTTATTCAACAAAAGCCTTGTACATATCCCAAGAAGTTTTGAGCGCCTTCTGCTAAATCTAATTTTAATTCCAATGCATGCCACAGACAAGGCAACAACAGCCACCAGTAATCATAAAGAATCTTTGGTTGATCCGTGCACACAACACGCCATCCTTTGGTAACGAGAATTAAACTTTTCGTAACGAGGCAACCACAGACTATATTCTTATTTTTTTCAATGTCTCTCATGAAGCTGAACCCAAATTCAGAAGTAAAATATATTGTGTGCTACGCCCATTGGAGACTTATTTAATAATTTAACATACATGTGTGGAAAATAAGAACTTTTTTAATGTGGAAATATATTTTCCACCAATAAATTATTGCATGTTATCGTTGTTGCTGTTTGACACTTGGACTAACCAAGCTCACTAGTCGATAGCTATGTCAAATTAAGTTAGAAGAGTGCGTCTTTCGTTTAACCAGAACACCACGAAGGTGAAAGCGCGTCTTTTCTCTCTAAGACTCCTCTGATAGATGGCACCATTAGAGAATCTGCTCTTTCAATTTTTACTTTGATCTGATGGGAGAGGAAATTTTTTCCAGACCATTACACCCATGGTAACTGCTCAACGACCGACCGCAGGGCCGAGCTGGCAGCCGAATGGTTAGCGCTCTTGCCTTCGGTTCAACAGTTCGTGGGTTCGAATCCCACCTTGGGCATGGATGTTTGTAGTGGTTCGGAATCCACTTTAAGCCGTAAGTCCCGGTCTAATTAGCCCTCGTGTGCAAAAAATGACCAATGAGCGACAAACAAAACAAAACAGACCGACCGCAGGATTTTCAATTCCACAGATTTAACGAGCACGTATATCGCATGTACTCTGTGGGTCTTTGGTGTCATTGGGAATCGATCCCAGCTCTTCCGGACGGAAGGCCGATGCTCTAACTACTAGGCTAATACAATCCACATTAAGGGCCACGGTAGCCTAGTTGGTTATGGCGTAATTTTCATTATCTGAAGGTAGTGAGTTCGAATCCCGGTTTAACTGAAGATTCGTCGTGTTCGCTAATGGTGGCTGGGGCACCATAAAACTAGGCATGGTCGCAATGTCTTCCAAGTGAAATGATACCTCTGTGGGTGATAAGTCAAGCATTGGGAGTCTTCTGCTTCAAAATTACGAAAACTCCACCCGGCTGCTTTTATCTTAACTGGTAAAGCAAAACTCAGGTTAGGTACAGGGAAGTATGCTGGTGGAACAACAAACAATATTATTGCATGTAAGTCAGTAAAGCTATTTCAATATCAAATATTATGAATATTTTGAAAATCACGAGCAAGTACAAAGTACCTTTTTAATTTACGTATTATAACTCCTTACATTCACAAATGAAGGGATAATTTTGAAAAATGCTTATAAATTGCAAAATTTTGCTCTATTATTTTTTAGCAGTCACACAAAAGGTATTGTTGATTTAATGAAAATAATTAAGATTAAACCAAATTATGTACTGCGGAATGTGAAATTAATCAAAAATTGAATTTTAAAAATTTCAGTTAGAATATTTAATTAAGTATTTTTATTTTTGTCTTCACACTGTAATTTAGAAAAATTAAAATATTCTGTTTAATAAAAAAAGCATGGCATATTACTGTTTCGTAAATGCGCTGTTACATTTTTCTTTTAATATATAGCAAATAAAATACAGTAAAATCTCCTATTTTACTGAAATGAGATGTTCCTTATTATTCTTTAACTTTATTAGTCTTTTTGGTATAAATTTTTATTCTATAAAATTTGTAATATATTTTTATAAAACAACTACTCACTGGTTTATTACAATTCATATATCTAGTATCTAAAACACTTGAGGTAATATTATCATTTAACAAAAACATTTAAAATGCTGTTCATTTAAAATGAAATTTTCATTTCAGCTCTTTTTCAAAGTTTACAAGTAATAATTATAATGCTTTTGGGAGATTTAAAAGATTCAAAAGAAATATGTGTGGAAAAAGTTCAATATTCAATTTGTTGTCAAATGAAACTTGACTTCAATATGACAAAATTGGTCAGTTACCATTAGTAAGTCATTTTTTATGAGGTTCATTTTAAATGGAGCTTACAATTCAGAACCGACTCCGAACAGTTACTAACATGAGTTCGTTCGGTGGGTGTTGCAATCCACGATTTAAACCAGATATAAAACGCTAACCATTTAGCAACCAATTCAGCTTGTTGTAAGTAACATGTAACGGTAGCTCATAATTAGAAGTGTTGCATTAAATTAATTTACATATTACATGAATATATTTATGCTTATAAAAGTCACATATTACACTTAGAATGAGAAGCTTTTATATTATGCATGTCACGTATTCGAAGAGATATATGAGCAAGAAATTCATTTGCAGTGAGTTCATATTGACCTGATTAATTAGGCAGTCGTTCAGTCATGTTACACTTAGAATAAGATGATCTTTTACATTATTCATGTCAAGTATTCGAAGAGATACATGAGCAAGAAATTCATTTGCAGTGAGTTCATATTGACCTGATTAATTAGGCAGTCGTTCAGTCATGTTACACTTAGAATAAGATGATCTTTTACATTATTCATGTCAAGTATTCGAAGAGATACATGAGCAAGAAATTCATTTGCAGTGAGTTCATATTGACCTGATTAATTAGGCAGTCGTTCAGTCATGTTACACTTAGAATAAGATGATCTTTTACATTATTCATGTCAAGTATTCGAAGAGATACATGAGCAAGAAATTCATTTGCAGTGAGTTCATATTGACCTGATTAATTAGGCAGTCGTTCAGTCATGTTACACTTAGAATAAGATGATCTTTTACATTATTCATGTCAAGTATTCGAAGAGATACATGAGCAAGAAATTCATTTGCAGTGAGTTCATATTGACCTGATTAATTAGGCAGTCGTTCAGTCATGTTACACTTAGAATAAGATGATCTTTTACATTATTCATGTCAAGTATTCGAAGAGATACATGAGCAAGAAATTCATTTGCAGTGAGTTCATATTGACCTGATTAATTAGGCAGTCGTTCAGTCATGTTACACTTAGAATAAGATGATCTTTTACATTATTCATGTCAAGTATTCGAAGAGATACATGAGCAAGAAATTCATTTGCAGTGAGTTCATATTGACCTGATTAATTAGGCAGTCGTTCAGTCATGTTACACTTAGAATAAGATGATCTTTTACATTATTCATGTCAAGTATTCGAAGAGATACATGAGCAAGAAATTCATTTGCAGTGAGTTCATATTGACCTGATTAATTAGGCAGTCGTTCAGTCATGTTACACTTAGAATAAGATGATCTTTTACATTATTCATGTCAAGTATTCGAAGAGATACATGAGCAAGAAATTCATTTGCAGTGAGTTCATATTGACCTGATTAATTAGGCAGTCGTTCAGTCATGTTACACTTAGAATAAGATGATCTTTTACATTATTCATGTCAAGTATTCGAAGAGATACATGAGCAAGAAATTCATTTGCAGTGAGTTCATATTGACCTGATTAATTAGGCAGTCGTTCAGTCATGTTACACTTAGAATAAGATGATCTTTTACATTATTCATGTCAAGTATTCGAAGAGATACATGAGCAAGAAATTCATTTGCAGTGAGGCCATGTTGACCTGATTAATTAGGCAGTCGTTCAGTCATGTTACACTTAGAATAAGATGATCTTTTTTGTTATTCACATGTCAAGTGTTTGAAGAGATACATGAGCAAGAACTCAAATATATGGAGGCCAAAGTAACGTGGTTGATTAGGACGTCGTTCTTACTATTAGGAAGAAGTGAGATCGAATCTCTATTAATCAAAAGATGCGTTGCGTTCCCTAAAAGTAGATTGGAGCATATTAAATAGGTCGTGGTTGCAATGCCCTCTAAATGAGATGATACTTCCTAGGGTCGCAAATCAAGTATATATTTTGAGTCTTTTGTTTCGAAACTGATTCCAAATTGCAGACTCTCACCCAGAAACTTCCATCTAATTGGTAGAGCCCAACTCTGGCTTCAGTAAAAGGAAGTATGCTGGTTTTTAAGTAGTTACAGTTAATGTTAGATAAATTTTCCTAACAGTTTATTTTCGATTAAAATTTTGAAAATAATTATAAATATTGAAGCATTTTGGTACAAATTTACATTATATATATATATATATATATATATATATATATATATATATATATATATATATATATACATATATATATATATATATATATATATATATATATATATATATATATATATATATATATATAAGTATATGTGTATATATATAAGTGTATATATATATATATATATATATATATATATATATATATATATATATATATAAGTATATGTGTATATATATAAGTGTATATAAATATATATATATATATATATATATATATATATATATATATATATATGTCTATATATGTATTTATATATGTATATATAATGTAATTACACCATAGAAAAGTATAAATAAAATGTTTTTAACCTCACACACATTTAAACATTACAAACAACATTATAAAAAAACGTTAAAAAGCACAATCAAAAATTAATCCATAAAATAATCTATTTTAATAAATGATTTTAGATTCATGATTTCAAATATTAAATTAGCAGAAATATTGTGCTGGGAAAATCTAAACACTATATAGTTTCAGTTGTTTTAAACTCATTTTCTAACATTAATTTCTTTATCTGTTTCATCCAAGCTAATAACTTTGTACATGTACTTTTTCAGAAAATCCACATGCTTTTTTTTCTGAAAGTTATTTGCAAATCCTCTTTAGATGGATCTTATAAATTATTTTAAAAGGGTATTTTGTTATTTTTTACAGAGATATAGCTGAAATAATATAATGATCTTTTGATGGATTCTATTTCAAGCAATGTGAGCAATATATCCATTAAATAATTCAAGGAATAGAAAAAATACTATTTCTCTTTATTTTAAAAATCATTAATACTTTATTTTTTGCGATAGAAAAATTATATAATTCTGTTGAGGATGATAAAATTTGCGTTAAAAGTACTTTAATGAAATAGTTCAGCCTGATAGGTGACTTTTAAATTGCTTTTTTATGATCAAAAGGAATAGATTTTATGTTCCAGAAAACAAGTAAAGTTCTCTAAAAATTGTACTTAATATAAATTACTTGATAATTTTGCAAAATGTAAGGGAGGAGTACGTGATGAATGTACATTTTAATTTTATTAAGAATCTCTAGTATGCTTTTAACTTAAAACAAATTTACTTTGAAGCAAAGGTTATTTAATATTTAAACATGCTAATTTTTCCCACACAAAGATGTTTAAATATTAAACATTTGCATAATTATGAATGATGAATCTGATATATGTGATACATATTTAGTTTTCAAACAAAAACATAAATATATGCTTTAAAAAGTGTAATTTATATTAAATATAAAAAACATTATAAAAAATTAAAATTTTAACTTTTTTTAATTCATTCAATCTAAATTGGTTAGTTTAAAGTTTGTTATCTCTTCTTTACAATAAATACAAACAATATAAAAATCTCTTGAGCGAAATATGAAATAAGAGAAATATTTTTCTGCGAATTTTGCTTTTATGATTTTATGTGAATAATATTTAAACAGCAAATAACATTTATAATCTCATAAATTACAGTTAATTTATCTCGAGCTATTTTCTAAATAATTTGTGGGAGAACTAAAATAAAGAAATAAATATAAATCACACCTAAGACTCCGTGGAATACTTTCTTTTAGTGCTAGTTAGCAGTGAAGCACATTTAAATACTTTTTGAACAAGTATTTTAAATACATTCAGAATATTTTGTGTGAGAGTAATTCAATGATATTAATATTTTGTTCAGTAAAATCACAAGGTATGGTAATTGATTAGAATGAGAAGGAGGGAATTTGTTTCTCCCTCTCTCTCTACAACTTATTTATAACATTTATCATGTAATGATGAATAGATGTTTTACAAATGCATAGCACAAATTACTATAATAATTTTAGTAAGAATATTAATTTGTAAAATAAATATTTTACAAGTTTCTATCCTAATGATTTGCAATATATTTCAAATAATTATGATGTTAATTCTGTCTCTACTCACGAAAATTGAAATTCTTAAATACAAAAGGTATGTCGCGTTCAAATATTAACTAAAATAATGCGCCTATTACTGTGTTCGAACAAATTACTCATCAGCTCTTAAATTTATATTTTTATATGGTAAGATATATATAAGAATTGACTTTGCAATAGTATTTTATGTGAGAAAACTTTAATGTTTCTGTCAAATTAATTAAAAGATCTTTAATTCAAAAGTTTCTTCCTGTGATATATATATATATATATATATATATATATATATATATATAAATGTAATGTATATATATATATATATATATATATATATATATATATATATATATATATATATATATATATATATATACATAAATGTTAGTTTATTATGTTATTTTTCTTGAAAAAATATTTTTGAATATGGTTGATTTTTCAAATGCTTGTTTTCAGAAAATTTTAAAAGTGAGAGAAGTGACTAAAGAAACTATAAACCTCCCAAAAAAGACATAAAAATAGTTACGTCGACATAAGAATAGTTAAGTTAACGTGTGAACAGTTAAAAACAAAAGTAAACTGTGTTTTTATCTTTATAAATATGGAGCAAGCTAACGGCACACCTGAAAATAATAGTACGGTCATTTTTTATAAATGCAACTTATTGTAAGGTGTTTAGTCTTAACTAGTAAGATGTATGTGTTCTTTAAATAGATCATGTCAATGCTTATGATTACTATTCATTAAAATGATCATTTTTGATTAGATAATGTAAATATAAATCAATATAATATATTTAGAGATAAAAATTCCTTCCATTTGTAAATTTAATACTATATTTTTATATATTTACATACGAAAGAGGTTTACATTTTTCAGAATTTACATTTTTGAATATGCAAGTTCTATATATGCGACATGCAAGTACGGATATTAAAAAAATATTTGATTTAGAAAATATTGCATTCTTTGGAACAAAAATTAGTTTAAAGGCTTTTAAATACCTTTAGTACATTTTATTGGGTTAATTATTTTTAAATACTTTTTATTCCATATTTCTCTTTATGAAAACTTATAAGAAAACATTAATAACAAATATTATAATTATTTATGAAATGACATTGAGGTTTAATAATTGTTTTAAGAAAGATAAATATGCTTTTTGAGAAGTTCTATGATTATCTTATCATTAAATTGCCATTATGTTCGTAAGAATACAGAGAATGAAATGAAACAATTGCTGAAATAAATCATTTTCAAAAGCAAATGTTCAATTGATAATTAGATGATTTAAGAAATGAAATTTTTAGCTTTTTTAAAAAGCACATTTACTAAGATATTTTAAATCAACTTTAAAATGATCGATCAATCTTTATTTGATAATTTAATTTCTTTACATCCATTTACCATAATTTCATATTTTTAGCTAAATTCATTTACTTAATAAATAGAGCAATATAAGAAAATTATCATTGATACTAATTTTAAAAATTAAATTATTATAAAAAAGCTGAAAGATTTAAAACTGGAATTATAGTTTTACGAACAGTTTTCATAATACTTCAGGAAAGTGTTCATGAACTTCAAACTACTCAAGGAAAATTTCAAGAAATATCTTCAATACACTAATTTATAAATTAGTTACATATTTTTTAACTTTTCATCATAAATTTGAGTCTTAAAAATCATGGCAAGCCTCTAAATCTCTATCATGTCTCTAAAATATCCATGAGTTAAGTACGGTTACAGATAGGAATTAAATGCTGTTATATTATATCAGTATTTAAGGCAGTAGTTTGATATGTGACTTAACAATTTGAAGTTTTAAATATATAAAAATTACAATAAATTATAATATTAGTTACATATTTCCTAACTTTTCATCATAAATTTGAGTCTTAAAAATCATGGCAAGCCTCTAAATCTCTATCATATCTTTAAAATATCCATGAGTTAAGTACGGTTACAGATAGGAATTAAATGCTGTTATATTATATCAGTATTTAAGGCAGTAGTTTGATATGTGACTTAACAATTTGAAGTTTCAAAGATATAAAAATTACAATAAATTATAATATATTAATTTGAAGTGTCATAATATTAATTCTTTTGGCCAAATTAGTGAATAAAACTGACTTGATACAAATTATGTAATACAAACTTTCGTATTAAATGAAGCTTTATATTTAAAAATTATTTTATTCACATTTATTTATATTAAAAAAATTTTTTTTACTCATAAACATGATAGTAAATTCTTATTAACGCTTATATATACAAAGGAAGAAAACCATGAAAGGAAGTTAAATAATATGTTTAATACGTTGTAAGTAAAATATATATTTTATTTTTAATAATAGTACTCTACTAATATGCAAGAAACAATTATTTCTGATTTAACAATGAAATATTCTGAGCTTTGAAGACAGTTAATATTTCTAAAATAAAATGTTGATTTGAATGTAGGTGAGTGTGTGTTATTATTTTAGGATAAAATTGTCGAAACTAAACTCAAAGAAACAGTGACATCTGGTCAAATCTGGAGTGATTATATTTAACTGAAGAACATTTAATGGTATAACTCCTTTTTGATAGTTTCTCCTCAAAATCATGGAACCACTTACTAAAAAATTCTTATAACTATACCACTGTGAAATAGGAATTATGTACACCTATTTACTAAAAATTCTTACTATATACCACTCCGAAATAGGATATTTACAATGTAAACAAGTTTAATGTATCCATTCCAAATTACATATTGATTCATTAAACTTGCTATACACTTTTAATTGTTTTATTAAATAATATTTAAAAATAACTAAATATAAATATATTTTTCAAAATTGTTGCATTTTCAAAGCAACATGAAATATGTTTTCAGTTCAAAATTGCTACATTTTTGACAAAGTTTGAATACTACTTTGTAGAAGACAGTATGTATTTTCTTTTCTTTAAGAGAATGGCGTATAGCTTTGAATAAGATGTGTTTTTGTAGAAATAATGAGAAAAATATAAGAGATAACGAAAACAATTGTTATACTTCTCTTCCTATTTGTGCAAACAATAAAATATAAAATGGAATGCACGGATTTTAAAATATTTTTGTAAATAATGTCTTCAAGCAAATTCAAAGACATGAAAAGAAAATGTTTTAAACCATATGTCTTTTATCTTCTATATTATTCTTAACTATTCAAAATCCTGTATAGTTATAACGTTTTATGAAAAATTGAATCATAGAAGAAGGAAAAAATATGATATTAAATTCAGTTACTGTATTCATTATATATTTCAAGTATTTATCTTACTCTTCCTTAATATTTTCTTTATTCATAATTTTCTTTACATATTTCATTAGAAATGTTTATTAGAAATTTTAAGAAAAATTAAAATAATTTTCTAAAATAATTAAGAACTGCTGCAAACATGTCATAAGATTTCCTTAAAAACTGTGGAGTGCACAGTAGCTCTGATAAATTGATTCTTATATTCAATAAAAATTTGAATTTGAAAAAACTAAAAATCTATTGTATTTCTAATTTTTAAAAATTTTTTATGAAATAATACGAGGGTTACTCTGAAATTTTTGAGATACGCGCAGACGAGAATTTACAAAATAAAAATAACGGTTTATAATTTTAAAGTACAAAGTATTTTAACACAGAAGACTATTTTTTACTGACTTACTTCAACTTGTTTAGCGTTGAATAAATTTTAAACAGAAGAGAAAATGGAGTTGACGCGAGAACATTTTCGCGCTATGATTGTCTACGATTTCAAAGCACGATTAAATCCAGAAGAATGCGTTCAACGGTTGCAATTAGCATTGGGTGATGAATCTCCAGCTCGTGCTACTGTATTCAGATGGTTTAGAGAATTTAGAAGAGGTCGCAATTTTCTTCAAGAGGAAGTCCGCCGTCGGAAGAGAAAGTTCACACAGGAAGGCCGCCGTCGGCAGTAATCCCGGATAATGTGTCTGCCATACGAAAATGTTAATGGATGATAATCGTTGTACCTATCAAATGATACAGAAGGAACTAAACATTGGATCCGCAGCCATACACAAAATCATTCATGAATAATTACATATGAAAAAAGTAGTTTGCCGTTGGGTTCCCCATAATCTAACTGAGCATCAAAAAGAGGAGCGTGTCAGTAAAGAAACTCTTAATATGCTGAATGATGGTGGCCACCGCATCATTTCTAAAATTGTAACAGGTGTTGAAACGTACATATCGTTTTTTGACGTTCCAACGCGTCAAGAAAGCAAAGTATGGGTCTTTGAAGATGATCCCACGCCGACATTGGTGAAAAAACAACGCGCACTGAAAAAAGTGATGTATGCCGTTTTCTTCAGAAGTACGGGATTAGTCAAAGCCATCAAGTTGGAAGGATAAAAGACAGTAACAGCAAACTGGTATACCACTAAATGTCTTCCAGAAATTCTACAAGAACTGAATGTTAGGGGATTAATGCTTCACCATGGCAATGCATCTTCACATACAGCCGGATTAACAGTTGAGTTTCTTAAACAAAAACAAATTAAAGTGATTGAACATCCGCCGTATTCACCTGATGTAGCTATATGTGACTTTTGGTTATTCTTTAATCTAAAAAAGAACTTACGTGGACGTCGTTTTCATTCAGAAGAAGAGATTGATGTGGCTATAAATGCATTTTTTTCATCTATTCGAAGAAATGAATGGCGTGAGGCATTTAATCTGTGGAAAATTCGTCTACAAAAGTGCATTAATGCTGGAGGAGACTACTTTGAACACACCTAAAATTTTATATAAAATTAAGTATAACTTTAAAAACCTAGTTGTATCTCAAAAATTTCAGAGTGACCCTCGTATAACAAACAGATCAACACTTGTTGGAGGAAGGAAAATTTATTTGAAATTGCATCTGATAATGATAATTCTTCAATTTCAAAATATGCTATTTATTAAAACTTTGCAGATTGAGTTCAACATTTAAATTATAAAGCAGAAAGGCATTATTCGATGAGGCTAACCGAGTTCTCTTTTGTGTCAATTTAGGTACTTTGTTCGTTGATTTCGAAAACTGCGCAACATACGTAAAACGATTATTTACAAATATGTAAAGATTTTTTGGTCTTGTTTGCAAATATTATTTGTGGTATGAAATAAAAAAAATTAGTGCAAATTTACTTGATCCTTATATATTTATTTATTTGAGTATTATATATTTTTTATTTGAGTATTACATATACTCTCGAACAATGTATGTCAAAAACAATTTTATTGAAAACAGTTGCTATAACAGGACACACATACAATGCACTATTTCTCTACATAATGTCCAAATCATTGCAGACATTTGTTGGAAAGTAGTATGAATCACCACATGTCCTGACGATTGAAAATTGCTCTTTGGTCCTTGGACCAGCTTAGAACAGCTGTCTGAACATGGTCATCGTCAGAAAATTGTCTTCCATCTAAATGTTCTTTGAACTTGCCGAACACACAAAAGTCGAAGAGAGCCAGATCAGGCCTGTAGAGTGGATGCTTTCAGACCCCCCATCCAAAACTATGAAACAAATTCTGTGCTGTTTATGACTTATGAGGTCTGGCATTGTCTTGTTAGAGGACAACGCCTTTTTACTTAACTTTCCACGTCGCTTATTTTTTACAGCTTTGAGCAAATTTATTAGTGTTTTGCAGTAGGACTCAACATTAATATTTGTGCATTTGCTGCTGACAACTCCTTCACAATTGAAAAAAAAAACAGTAGCCATGACTTTACCCACTGATGGAAGAACTTTGGATTTTGTTCTCACAGGCGATGAAGTGTGTCTCCATTCCATCAAAACTTGCTCCGTTTCTTGAGTGAAGTGATGTACCCATGTCTCATCACACGTATTGATGCGGATTAAGAACACAGGAAAACTTTGAAGAAATTCCAGGGAAGCTGAAAACCTTGCTCTTTCATGTTCTGTGCTCCAAGGATAAGGAACTCATCGTGAACGCAATTTATGAATATCCAGTTGATAACGGAGGAGGGAATGAGCACTGCTAACAGGTATAAATGCTACGCAATGTCTCTCACTTTGCGATTGGGGAGAATAATGCCTTCCACTCACTTCATCATATCCGATGTGCTCACCGTTGTAAGCCTTCCTTGCTTTTCCGCATTGGTTAAATCTATGCGAATAGCTGGCACCATTTTACGATTACTGGACATGACATTGTATAGGACAATTGTAACTTACTTTCAACACGCTCAATATAATAAAAAAATAAGTGTATTAATTTTACAAAACATAAAAAAGGAAGACAAAATACTAATTTTCGGTGAAAATGTAATTTAAGTTAATTGTATATATGTTAATAAGAAACACACACAATATTGTTTTCCATTCTCAGAAATTTTTATTTATGGCATTTTGATGGTTTTTTATTCAAAAACTTTTTTTAAAAATATCTAGGAATTTTGAACATAAACAGGTCAATTGAGTTTACAAGGTAATTAAAATTACTAGAGAAAGTAAAAGAAATTTTTAAAATTGCAGACCGCATTGTAAAATTCAATTTTTTTCACTGAAATTCTAAAAGAGAACCAGATTATTTTTCAAAATTTTACTTTTAAAATTATAAAGAATATTACTAAGAATAGCATTTCATGTGTGTCAAGAATATTGTCAATCTTAGCTGTGTTTTTTTACAAATATAGTTTGAGCACAATTCACAATTTAATATAATGCAGTCAATTTATATATTCACGCATGTTTGTATGGGAAAAGTGTAACTTTGAAATATTAAACTGGAGAACAAAGTCATCTCATCGGAGAAGGCTTATTAAATTAAATATTTTATAAGATGGGTATTTTAATGATTGTACTTTGAAACTTAAAATTTAATTCCTAAATTGAAAAAAACCAAATTAAAATAGAAATGGAAGAAGATAAACATAATAGCTCATCTACATCTACAAGAGACAAAAACAACAAATTAACAAATTTAAATTTACCAAATAACAAGTTAAAAAGATTATAAAACTTATCAAAGTATCAAAACAACGAAAAAAAAAACAATAAACAAGCCAGGCATTAAAAGACAGCAATGCTACAGTTAAGAAAATAATTTTATTATTTTGCTGACAAGCGAAACTATGGAATATTTGCGTTTTTGATAATCTTGTCGAGTTTCTTGATATTGACTTCTACCATTATAATCTTTGAAGGCAGCCATTTTAAACCGCTAGCTTGAGCTGTCGAAGGATACATATTATTTTTTTCAACTGAGTACTCTTTTGTTAGTTTCTTTAATTATATAAGATCTTAATCGAAGAAAAAATGCTATCACATTAAGATCTGTTGCAGAGAGTAACAGGTCTCAATGTGATAGCACTGTTTATTTCTTCTTATGCCATTAGTGAGTAATGGATCAGTGCAGAAATTTTTTGAGAGATCAATTTGAAGACCGCAAAAACCAATGTTCTTAGATGGGAAAAACAGAAGATGTATGACGCTTGGCTCAACACTCCTGGTCAAACCCACGCTAAAAGTATGATCTGTAGATCATCAGCAAGGATTGCCTCTGAAATTCTAAGATGCTCTAGGCAGAAAATACGTTTAATCGTAGGCTTCATAACTGGGCACTACTATTTCAGAAAACCTCCATAAAATGGGACTGTTTCAGCAAGACCCTATCTTCAGGAAATGTCATACGCAAGAGGAAATGGCCAAGCATACCATTTACGAATGCGAGGCTCTTGCCCTCCCTAGATTAACTTTAGGCATCATCCATACTAGAGAGTTACACCTAGACTCCATTAAAGGGTTATCGGACTTTATTAATAAAGTGGGTGACCCGAACAACTGGAACTAGGAAACATTGGGTTTGGAGTAAATAGTACAAAATGCTGATAAAAGCAGAGATGCCAAATGACTTACAAACCCCGCTCTAAGAAGAAGAGTAATGTGGGCTTCCATATAAATATGTGTCCCTACATAAAGTCTTCAAATTTTATGGTATTTCAATTCATGATACTATTTATTATGGCAATTACCAATAATTTCTTATCGACCTTTTTCGTAACAGCATTTCTAAATACATGCCTGACAATCATATCGCAGTGATTACTGATACACCTAGTTCGAAATACAGTATGGTTTCTGTGGAAGACTTTGGATCTGTTATTCAGTGTTATTCATGAATCTTTAATTTTATCATTTGCGCATAATATCACTTGTGTAAATTTTCCGAAATTACTCCAGGAACTATTTTTTCGTATGGTCACTGTTTCTTATAGCATCATCATATAAGAGCATTTTGTTAAGAAAACAGATGAGTTATTAGTGTTCCCATATCCAACGTCATAAATTAGAAAGAAAGGAATCTGATTCTTTTAATGGGAAGGAATTAACGAATGAATTTTCTTGTGTCCTGCGAAGAGTATTTTGAAGGTTAATTTGTAAATATAGTCTTTTCTTATTTTTCTTCACTATAAGGAAAGAGATGGTGCAATTAAATTATTAGTACTTACACTCTGTTTTCTGCAATGACAGCACCCATTTATCTTCACTGACTGTGGGCTCATTGTGGCCTAACAGTAGAACAGCGGTCCTTAAAGAGAAAGGTACTCATAGAAAGAAATCCATACTTCGATTCTAGCCACTGTTGAACTACAAAAAATGAATGTTGCATTCCTACCTTCTACAAGCATGTTTGTCGAAGTGAGATCTTACGAGTTTTTCTAGTTTCTTTCCTTGTGACACGAGAATAGGACTCATTGCTTATGGAGAATACCACAAGAAGGCAGTTCATAAGGTGGACATTAAAATTCCTTATAATAGCTTTAGGTTTTTCGGCTGAAGAAAACGTAAGGAATTTTGGAAAGTTCTTCATTGATATTTTGGCACAACTGCAAATGCTGATGGTAATGAGATAAAATATCTTGATGTGATAGGTTAGGTTCAAATGCGCCGATAATCGCTAGCGATGTGTCGTGCGCGATGCTCTAATCGTCGCGCGTAAAGCACATCCGACGGAATGATGTCATTTATGTCGTAGTTACGTCAGAAAATGGGTGGAGCGCACGATGATTTTGGATTTCAAGCAGGTTTGAAATATCTGGAAACATTGCATGCTACAGTTTTAATTGGAGTTTTCAACCGAGTGTTTTAGGCCTTATTCATCGTGCTAGAAATTTGAAATGGAAATAAATTACAAATTTTCAACTGAAGAGGAGAAATTTATTTATTATAAATCTTTATAGATATTATTTAAAAATTTTATAAAAACATAGTTATTTGTTATTTAAATTTTTGCAGTCTTCAGTTATTCCCTAATTTTATTTAATTTATATAAACCATCAATGGCTATGGAACTCTAATGACAGTTTTTATTTCGATAAGTATAAAAGAAGTCAAATAATAAGGATATTTCATATATGTTTCCTAAAACTTTTCAAAAGACTGTTACAGAAAATGTAAAATTAATATTGACCGTATATAAATATATAAAATAAATAATGTATATAAAATATAAAAAAAATTAAAAATAAATACATAAAGAAAGTCAAACTTTCTTATAATTAAATATTTGCTTTAAATACATATTACTGTTGTATTGAAATTATTAACAATTCTAATTGTTTTAATTGCAAATATTTGATTTTATTGTTGAAAATTTTTAATTTTCTATTAATATAAAAAATTCCATTAATTAAAGAAAATTTATCTTTATTCTCGTTTATATTGTTGAGGATGGTGTTGCAATTGCTTAAATAATATGAGTTGCACAGAGAAATTAAATATTTGTAAGCAATGAAGAATAAGTAAACAAGATTTGGGTGTCGGTAGGAAATGGAATCAGAATACAACAAATTCTCATTGGCTTAAAATATTTATGACGTCAGATAACACGTTTTATCTACGTCACAGTCAAATCACATAGCGACATCAGGGCGGCCATCATCTGACTGCCTAGACAGCATCGTGTATCCGATCACCGCACTCGTTTGCTCCAAGCCATAGATATATAAAACTGATGGGACTTGTTTAAAAATCACCTGAATCTAATGGTCTTTTAAGAACATTATGAAACGAGCTTTTCTTATGAAACTGGTATTTTAATTTTCTGCTTCACTAACATTTCTTGATTTCCAATATAAGAAATGTTTCTATGAACTAACAGAAGTTTTTGTAATATTTTATTTAGTGTAAAAATATATAGCTGCGCTTATGTTCTCTAAGCAGCTTGTATGAATTCCATTGAATCTTTTGTCGTTTCTAAGGAACTGTTTGTTCTCTACAGAAAAACAGATTAGAAACTTTCTTTTTATTTATATAAAAGAGCCCTTATTTATGCTAGAAGAAAACGAAAAGGACAATATTTGGAATCATTATAAGGCCAGAGATTTTGATATCAGCTTTTAAAAGGAAATGTATTATTTAAAGAGAATAATTATACGCAAATGCTTATTCTTATGAATTTTTTTAAAGAAATATTATATTAAGGTATGTGTCACCAGATTGATGTAAAATTTAGTTGAATTTAAAAAGATTTTATATATTGACAGTACTACACTTTCTCAATAACCTAAAAAATGAATCTTTGAATTTCCCAAACATTTCTAGTGTATAGATAATTTTGGAATAAAATGAAAGTTGTGCAAAATCTTCACAATAATTCTTTATCCATAAAAATATTGTTTTTGTGAGGAAACAAATTTTAACTGCACTTAACAAGTAGGGAGTTAATATCATTTATGTGTATGTAATGTTACAACACATTAAAAGTAAATTTAATACTAAGCACAGCCAGTTATATCAATGGAATTATGAGATTTCTTAATTTTATAAAGATTAAAAGGCTGTAAAAAATCTTGATGTTTTCCTCAGAATGAACTCTTTTGCGATTTATGTTTGTTTCATTAAAAATCTAAAGAATAAAAAAAATGTTAGCAAATAAATGTTTAATGTGCCATCAAAGCTGAAACATAGTTAATTTTTCCTCATCTTGTAGTGATATCCAGTACTTAAATATACACATAGTATCCATAAAAATAGTTTGAAGTACAAGAGAACATCTAATGTACTGAATTTTAACGTTCGATTTCTTCTAAAACGCAATTAATTTCGAACTATTGATGTTCCTAAAATATGTTCTTTTAATGATATTATTAAATATTATATTCATTAAATAGATATTTTATTTAATTAAAATTAATTGCTCATTGGGAAATTAATTGACTCGAACTTCCTTACAAATTTATGCAATGATTTAAGAGATTTACCAGTTTCGCAGTTGTCAAATGAAATTCAAGACAATTTGAAATTTTTGTCAATCTATTCAATCTCTTTTTAGATCGCCAGAAATATACTGAGAAAAGGGTTGTATTTTAATATAAATAATTAATTCCAAAATATGTGTGTGTGAAGACCAAAAAGAGGAATATGAAATAATTTTTTTTTAAATCAATCAATCAATTCTTGCTTCTTGTAACACACGTGAATATATTTCATGATATAAGAAAAGATCTCTAAAACAATCAGTTATGGGTATTAAAAGTTTCACAAAAACTTTAAACTATTAGGTTATTTATTACACTATTAGTGAGATAACTAGTATTGGATCGTGGCTAGAAGTTTGTTTTTTTAACACTTCCTTAAAAAAATGAAGAGAAAGCTCAATTTAGAAAAATGTGCTTGCTTAAAATTTTCTCTAAGAACTTCCAACTAAATTAGATTTCAATTTTATGACTCTAATGATAAACAATAAAGGAATAAAAATTGAATATAGCTCCTGAGCTCAAAAACTTATTTAAGATATAGTAAGGTAAGGCATTTTTTTCAGAATTCATGCATATGCGTTTTTGAAATCAAAAAGAAATTTTTGCTAGATTCTCTTAAGTTCAGTTGCAGAACGATGCTTTAAAATCAAAAGGAAAAATACTAATTTATATAAAAAAATAAGTTAACTTTATAATACATTCACATATCTTAATAATTTAAAAAATTGGGATGATTGTGTTTGCTAAAGATATTTTAAAAAAACACCTAGATGATTTTATTGGAAAATAAAATAATCACTTTTTTAAGTTTACCGACAACAAAGATAAAGAAGAAAAATAGAGATCAAGAAAATCTCATGAACTTCAATATTATTTGTTGGTTCTTTTCTTTTGATTAGCCCTGCCTCTGCATGTAATTAGCATTTTTAGAATATTTGTAATAATGAAGAAAAGAATGTTGAATGATTTTATTTAGAAAAGTATTTTAATAGTTAAGGCATTTTCAATGTGAGCAAATATTTAATCGAAAATTAACCTTTCAGTTTAAATGCATGTTGATCAGGTGAATGCCTGTAGACAATTGACTTAAAATAAAATGACTGAAAATAGCAATTAAAATTTGCCGTCATTATCAAAGGTGTCTCATTTCTTTATTAAAAATAGCAACAATTTTTATTTTTAAGACTTTAATCTCCATACTTTTTATAAAAAAATTAATAATTCAATTTCTGTTTTTCATTGTAGTAATTTCATATTAAGAAATATTAACGAGTAAGGTAAAAGAAGCCAAGATAGGTGTAACTCGAGCCAAAGATTAACAAGAAATTATGCAATTTCTCAGTATTGAAAGAATTTTGATTATATATATTTCTGTATATTTGTATAATATAAGATAAACAAGAAAGCTCTTGCCATTTCCGCGTTGCCATTGAATGAAGTGAGAATAAGTATGCAAATTAGTGCATGACGTTATGCAAATTAGGTCATGACATGGTTGAGATACCAGTCAGTCGAGATTAGGAGTATCAGTCGTTATGATAGCAGGTCCACCGCACACTTTCATCAATCGTAGCTCTTACAGTAGCGCAGAGAAATATAGGCGCCGAAGGAGCTCACTCAGTGCTGTTTGCTTTACGACTTCAAAGTGGGCTTTTCAGCTGTAGCAGCAAGTCGCCGAGTATGTCAAGCGTTTGGGGATAATGCTATGTGTGAACGTAGGGCAAATCATTGGTTTCACAACTTCGGGTCGGGCGATTTGACCTCTGAAATGAAGGTGGTGTCAGTCTTCAAGTGGTTCTCTATAACCTGCTACCAACGGGCCAAATAGTTTCTGCGGACCTGTACTCGCTGCAATTGAAAGGTGTGTAATAGGTTTTGCAACAAAAACAGCCAACACCGTTTAATTACAAGTGTGTACTGTTCTTGGCCGATAACGCGAGGACTCATGTCACGCGGGTGTCCAGGAATATTATACAGTGACTTAGTTGGGTCCTTGCAGTAAAACTTGAGGGTTTTACTGCAAAGAGATTGCGCAACTGGAGACACGTTGGCAGAAAGTGCTGTTGCCGATAGGCTACGCTTTCTGAAGGTCATGTTCATCCGGATCATTAAAAACGGCAAGCACTTTCTTGCTTTCCTTATAAAAGGTACTTTGTACTGTCGAGATCAATCTGCTGAGGGTCAAAAAAAATTGTGACTTTTACTCCCTGGAACAAATTTTAAAAAAGAACCTAGTTACACAAACCAATATTACATGGTTGGTATGATGGTTAATATAGTATGCCCCCCAGATGATGCAATAGAAGTCGTAAAACGCCTAGACATGCTGAGTATCAAATTATTGATCTGATCTTGGGAAATTTTGCACCATTTATTAAGCAATGCTCTCCGAAGTTTCGATAGACATGTGGGAGGGGGTTGACGGGCATCAATTCGTCGGCCAAGCACGTTCCACGCATGCTCTATTGGATTCAAGTCCGGTGAGTATGCTAGCCAGTCCATAGTTGATATCCTCCGGTTGAAGGCATTCGTCTACAATGTTTGTATGGTGTGGACGGGCGTTGTCATCCACAAACAAAAAATTTGCACCCATGGCGCCGCGAAACAAACGTTCATGTTGTTCCAGAATGATATCCCGATAGATGTACAGTGAGTGTAAAAAGTATTTGTACAGTACGACAATTGATTTAAAAGAGATCCGTTCATAAAAATTATAAATATAAATTCCGTTTCAATTAAAAATATATAATAGAACATATTTTCACTAGTTTCATGTGTAGTTTGCAAAAAAATAATTTTATACATGAATAAATATTTACAAAACTAAAACACTCAAACATCTTGTGGTGTAAAAAGCATTCGTACATCAGGCATATATTGGCTAACACAAACATAATATTACAGCTAATACCTTGTAAGATATCCTGTAGCTCGAATACCTGCCTTGAGTGTTCTTTGTTAATCGATTTCACCAATTTTGCTGTTATTGAGCTAGGTATGGCGTCTCATTCTTGATTAAGAGCTGATTCTAAATCATTTTTATTAGAAATATGTGTCTGGATCTAATATTTTTATCAAGAACGTCCCATAAATTCTCGATGGGGTTGAGGTCCGGCGATTGAGGAGGAAGTTTCATGAACTTTTGGGGTATTATAAAGTATCCAGAGCCTTGTGTTTAGGGCTGTGTGCTTGGGGTCGTTATCATGCATGAAAACGTAATCACCATTCAAGCCCATTTTTGTTGCACTCGGTCCTAAATTATTGTTTAAAATGTCAATATAAAGTTGATGATTCATAATGCTTTTAATAAAGACTAATTTGCCCACCCAGAAGCACTCATACACCACCAAACAAGCAGACTTCCACTACCATGTTTCACTGTTGGCATTAAATTTATAGGATGCATTTCTGTATTGCGCTTTCTCCATACCATTCGTCTCCCGTCTGATCCAAGTATGTTGTATTTACTTTCGTCTGTAAAGATAATCTTTTTCCAGAAATCTGGACTTTCATAACGTATTGCTTGGTGAAAGACAATCGTAGCTTCCGATTCTTCTCACTATCAGAATTTTCGTCTCGCAACACGGCCATGGAAACCTTCATTTCTGCATACTTTTTGAACAGTACTTACGGAGATTACTGTTCCCATGTTCTTCAGTTCTGATGTTAATGTAGGAGCCCTTATTTTGGGATCCTTCTTTAATGAACGTACCAGAAACCGTCTGTCAGATGATATCAATAGACATGGTCGCCCAATATGAGAACTGTTTTGAACCGTTAGAGTGGCAGCAAACTTTTTTATGATTGACTGCACAGTTGAACGGGGTCTACCAACCAGATCAGAAAACTTGTTGTACGATTTACCATTTTTACGGAGCATTAAAATCAGTTTCTCTTTCGGAAACACTTGTAGCTTTACTTTTACAACCCATTACAGAATTCCTAGTTTCTCACTACATTAAAATTTCCATTGAAGAACCTTTTAAGTAACTTACAAGATAACGTCAATTAACTACTTATTAATGGCTAAACTAACCACAAAATATAACAAAAAAAATTTGCATTTCTTTTAGTGTACGAATACTTTTTACACCACAAGATGTTGGATTGTTACAGTTTTGTAAATATTTATTCATATATAATATTATTTTTCTGTAAATTTCACATGAAACTAGTGAAAATATGTTTTATTATGTATTATTATTAATTAAAATGGAACTTATGTTTATAATTTTTATGAATGAATCTTTTTTAAATCAATTGTCGTACTATACGAATACTTTTTACACTCACTGTAGCCTGTCACGGTTACATTCAGAGCATGCAGGTTATTTCTGGAACCAGAATAATTTCTCCCCAAACGAGCAATCTTGCACCATCGTAACGATGTCATGTAATGGTGTTTTCTTGGTGATACCGGGTGCCTGGTCCTCTCCATATGAAAGTCAGGTGAAAATAAGATAGAAAGTTAAACCTGGACTCGTCGGAAAATATCACATAAGACCACTGTTGTGGTGTTCACAATGCATGCTCTCTACTTCAGGCTAACAGCTGGGGACAGTGAGTTGCGGTAAGTGGAACACATCTGAAAGGCCTACGAGCATGTAGACCAATGTGCCCTAAGCGTCTGTACACGGTCTGCCTTGAAACTGTCGTGCCGGTATCTGAAGAGAGCTGACGAGACAAGTCTGATGCTTTGCTCCATCTGTTTCTTTTCGCAATAACTGCCAAATACCGGTCCTTATTCGACGTTGTAACTCGGTGGCCACCTGTGCTGTAATGTTTACTCACATTACCATCATCTTGGAACTGCTGGCAAAGACTGTAGATGACACCCAGGACGATTCCAAGTTCCTCGGATACTTCTAGCTGGGTACGTCCACATTCCAGACTGCCCATAATTCTACCACGTAAAACATCATCCAAATGTTTCCTTTGTGCCATAACTATGCAGTTATTGCACTGAATGGCTTTTAAAGTGCTTGTGAACAATTTTACTTCTTCGCAACCATTCCTTATACACCTATCTCTTACAATCTGGTCATTGTGACGTACTATCGGCGCCTAGTGGTGGTTTCTTGTAATTTGCATATTATTCTTCAAGATGCGTGTGATAATTCTACATGTGAAATTTTTATTTTAGAGTTCAATTTCTGTGTGATTCTGAATTATCCTTAATTTATGGACATGAGTGTAAATATTAGGACCATGGTAACCTGGCTGATAATGTTGCAGTTATCATTTAATCAGAATGGAAGTTGGTTAATTTCTCGTTCAACAAATGCAGATTTGTTGATACAGTTTGTGGACATTTAACTCATAAAATAGTGCAAGCTCTTATTTCTGTCTATCGATAATAGCCTATTGTTTAACCTTCATGTAGCCTAAAGACAGAAACACAGATATTGATTGATTATATTAAGTTCAGCTGAAAAGAAAAAAACTCCTACGGTGGCAGAACAATTTAAAAGCAAATTCTGTCATAACTCCTAAGAATTAATTAAAACTTTGAATCTTTTAGTAATTCTTAAGAATTACCAAAGGATTTAAAGTTTTAAAACAGTTCTAATTTATTCACTCGTTAAAGAAAGGATATAAGAATTTCTTTTAAGACTCATAAAAAGGGATTTTTATGCTATAATAAATTAAATGTTTCCTATTTATTTTAGATTCATGAATAACGTTATTTAAACTCTATTACATATAGGAAATGCATGTTTTAGTCCTTTTTAAACTAAAGACGCTATTTTTGTTTGAAGTCCAATATATTGATTGCAATGAATTTAAATATTGTAATTAAAGTAGCATATTATATGCTTTGAAAGAATACAAAAAAACAACCACAATTAAAAATTAATTACGATGCATTAAAAGATAAAACTGATATTTCATCAATAAAAGAATATAAAAAATTATAGAGCGTTACAAATTAATCTTTTCATCAAATGATTACATTAAGATAGTTCAATTAATTAGTAAATGTGTTTATATAAATTTTTTCTTGAAAAAATGAGAATATGTTTGCAAATCATATAGTTTTATACATTCTAAGTGATTAGAATTAGTAATTCTGCATTCTCATTAAAATATTATAAAACGTTATAATAGTTTATTAGGACATTCATCAATTATTCAATAATACATAAATGAAAATGCACTGTTGAATATGTACTTTATCTAAGAATATATTTATGTATTTCATTAAAATAAAGTTGGTGAAAAATGAATTGACAATGTAAATTGTATTCAAATGTATAAATGTATCAACAAACATAAGATTTACATACAATGATAATGCAAATTTTAAATTTCCTAAAATTTTCTATTCGAAATGTAGCTACATTAATTAATTTTGTTCATTATATATATATGTATATAATTTTATTTTTGAATTATTAAATACCAATTAGAGACAGAGAGAGCTCAAGCACTTATCATTCTAGACTTAAACTTCTATTATTTTTGAGACCAAAGTGTTAACTTATGTTCATCGCCACAACAGTCGGAAAGAAAGCAGAATGAAAATTCCTTTCCTAATATCTAAAATGCTTCCTTCTCTTTTAAGTGTGTTAAAGAACAGATACCACCATTTTTCCAGGACTCTAGCTTCAGTAGGAAATGGGAAATTAGCTTTCAAAAAAATTAAGTTTCTGAAAAATTACGACAGTTACTATTTTCACTTAAAACGAAACTCTGTTTTTCACCACGAAATAAATTCTATTGTATACATCAGCTAAAAATGTATAGAATGAAATGTGGAATACTGGGAAATTTCTTTTAGTTAAAAATTAATCTACTCTTGAAGGCAGGTCTTCTTTCTATCAAATTCTAATCATTTATGCTCAGTGGTGCATTGGAAAAAGCGTAAACAGGTTCGCTGCAGTGTGGGAAAATATTGGGTTGCTCGGAAAGCAATTTCGTTTTTCCCACCTCGATCAGCTTTTTGCTAGTAAAAATCAACCACTTTATGAGTGTGAAATCGTGCTTCTACCAGAAAAATGGTAAAGGCTATTGGACTAGAATGGACAATATGCAATGTAATACGATATTTATTTGTTATACGTTTTTCATTTTCATGAAAAACAAAATTACTTTCCGAACAACCCAATAATTATTTTTTGAAAAGAAAAACGAATAGAAAATATTGTTATATTTTAAAATTAAGTTTATACACAGTCAGAATGCAGAGAAAAAGATTATCCTATTCCGTTTCCGTTAGGTGTTGTCTACAGCAATTTTAAAAGGGAGAAATAACCACATGCATTTGTGCTTGAAGGGAGCAAAGTTTCAGAATGGGGCTAGATTGCTTAAAGCAATTACATCAAGACATAATCAACTTTACAATAAGTTCAAATTCGCTTTAGTTACGGTTTAAAATAATTTTAAACCTTATATTCAAAATTTCGAATCGAAATATAGCTTATATTTTAAGTTAATCAAAGATCAACATCCTGATAACAGTTGTATTAAACTTCGTTCAAACTTTATTAAACTCTTATGAAAATTTGATGAAAAAACACGATAAAATTTATTTATATAGTAGATTGAGAGGATAATTCGCAGTTTCTTACCTGTTATTTACATTAAATTACTTCAACACACACAAACTTGTAATTACTGTATTACATAAACTATCTTGTTGCTTAAAGTACTATGCTGTTACTTTGTCTGTAACCAGTAAAACAAGCAACAGTCTTTTCAAAATGTATTTATTTAATTATATATTACTATAGCTTAAACATTGAACTAAGCTCTTCTACCATCAATCAACAAAGTTGCAATTAGCTAATAGTAAGCTGTAAGGACCAATCTGACTTCTACTGTAATAAAATATCTGTACAATTAATCTGTAGAGATCATTCAGATTGATTTTTATTAAAACAAAAACTCTGTAATTGATAAGTAATTGATAGTATTAGTAGTATATATCTATAAGGAAATAATTTTTATAATAAGATACTCTTTTCAAAGAAACCGTGATATTATTAGATATCATAATTAAGTGATCATTTTTTAAAAAAGAAAATAAGTGTAGCTTAGAAATAATGTAGACTTTACTACACCTAAAATTATTTTACAACTCAAGCATTTGTAATAACTTTTTTTATGAAAAATAGATAATATATATAATTTATATATTTTACAAGAATATAGGTTACAAAAATTAAAAAATATAAGTTTTATACTTCATGTATGTGACACTGAACCCATTTCGCTGGATAAATTGTGCATCAGCTATCACTACTTTTATAACTAAATGAAAGGAAAATTGGAAATTTCTTAACAAAACATAACACAAGTGAAGATTTAGTTAGAGAATAAAATATTTGCTTTCATATAAGAAAATTAAAAAAAAAAAAATCTTTCGATAAAAAAAAATCAGAGTTGTTTGTTAAAATATGAAAAAAAAAACAATCGTAATTAAAATTAATCTTAAAGTTCAGAAGAGAGGTAATGAACTCATAAAAAGTATAACATATAAAGATATTTTCCAGAAAAATCTAAATAAATAGAAAATTATGTAATATTTCATAAAAATTCAATATATGTCATAAGAAACTTCAATTAAATTGCTTACATTAGGGCAGAGCCGTGTAGCCTAGTGACTAGGGCATCAGGCTTACTTGCGGAACGGCTGGGATCGAAATATTGCCACCAAAGATCCACTAAGTACATGCGATATATGTGCTTCTTAAATCTGAAGAATAGAAAGCCCTGTGGTCAGCCGTTGAGTAGTTACCGTGGGGGTAATGATTAAAAAATTTCCTCTTCCTCCTCCAGATCGAAGTTAAAATTGAGGAAATTGATACACTGGTGGTGCCATCTATCGGAGGAGTCTTAGAGCAATGACGCATTCTCACCATCATGGTGCTCTGGTTGACCGAAAGAAGCACTCTTTTCACTTAATTTCGCATAGCCATCTGTTAGTGAGCTTGGCTTGTCCAAGTGTCTTAAATCACAACAACAACAACATGATTGAAAAAATTAAAATCAATTACTTAAAACAATTTTATAGCTAATGCTATGTCTGTTCTACTTAAAAATATTTTAATAAATTATACTACGATGACTATCTAAACTATAATCCATATTGATGCTCATTTGAGTACATAATTTGTAATTTATTAAGTGATTAACTGTTGTGTGAGATATCTTTTAGTCTTCTTAATTAAAGCATAAAACATAATAATTATTAAGTAAAATAAAAAATTATCTTATCCAAGCAAATTGTTAAATAAAAGCAGTAGATGTTATTTTACTTGTTATAAAATTTAGTAAGTTTGTCATAAAAGTTTGCAAGGAAACATATCAAACTTCAATTTATTATTGGAGTTTAATTTGTACAAAGAGACTATCAATTTCTTCCCCACGAATTGCTCTATATATTAGATTTAGATTTAACATTAGAGTGGTCCAAAAGAACCTAGCACCGTGACCATAAGTCTATTGTACTATATCCCTCAGAAAGCCCTATTTGAAGAGACCAGTGGCTGAAGCAAAGTTCAGCAGACATTTTACAGGAATTTCCTGCAACATCCTAGGTTCAATCAAGTGCTGACCCAAGTGTTCAAATCTATGTGCAGAAAAGGTTTCACATTCACATGAGATGTGTATTAAAGTTTCTGCCATATAATGACAACCTCTACAAGTGGGATCATCTGAAACTCCCATTATGGTGAGAGGTCTTTTAAGGTGGCAGTGTCCTGTAAGTAGTCCCACTGCTTTCCTTAGACTGCCTCTATTGAGCTTTAATAATTCTTTTTGCCTTTTGCTAGGGCACGTGCTATTTAATAGTCTTGCTTGTCTTTGATCATTGGCATTGTGCCAGTTCATAAACTGTTGTTTTCTGAAGAGATCAATTCTTTTGAGATACCTAGCACTGGTTCAGGACCAAAAAAATCAGTTGTTGATCCAGTCCTTGCTAGCTCATTAGCTAATTCATTGCCAGAAACACCAGAGTGCCCAGGCACCCACATTAAAGTGGTGGGGTTATTATTAGCTGATTTACACAGAGTGATATAACATTCCCAGACAAGAACATAAGTTACAGTAGACTTCTGTAGAGCTAGTAATGCAGCTTGACTGTCAGAGCAGATGATTATTCTTTTACGAGAATAGTTTCTGTCCAAGCATATTCTACTGCACATAAGAATGGCAAAGACTTCTGCTTGAAATACAGTTGTATATTTACCCAAAGGGAATGATAACTTAGTGCCATCAGCTGGACAACAAATACCATCCCCAGTATTGGAATTCATTTTTGAGCCATCAGTATACCAGTAAATACAGCTTTCACTGATAGCAACATTATTCTAGTCTTCTCTCAAGGGAAATTTGATTGTATTAGGCTTTTCAAAAGCGTACTTAACAATCATGTAATCAGTAGGCATACTTATAAAAGGATGACTAGTTACGTCAGCATTGAGGTTTCGCCAGGATAAAAATCTAGAGTATTCCTTCCACTGACCTGTATTTTTAAGCCTCTTCATGCTAAGTACTGCTTATGCTTCAATACTCATATAAAGAGGATGCATACCAAGCAGAAGCTCGAGTGTAGATGTGGGAGTTGTACGAATACACCCAGAGATAGCTACACAAAGCATCCTTTGAAATTTTGTTAATTCTGCTTTAGCAGTTTCGTTTTTGATTTTAGACCACCAGACCACTGAACCATAGGTAATGATGGGACAAATAATCAGAGTGTAAATCCAATGAATAACTTTGGGATTTAAGCCCCAAGTTCTTCCAAATGCATTTCTACATGACCAGAAAGCTTTTTTTGCTCTTTCAATGCAAAAGTTGAAGTGCTTGTTCCAATTTAAGTTCATGTCAAAAAATACTCCTAAGAATTTAACTTCTTTGGAGCAAGTTAATTCTTGACCAAAAAAAGTGACATTTTTCAGATTAAGATTCTTTTTCTTTGTGAAGGCTACCATAGTGGTTTTTTGAGGATTTACAGAAAGGCCTTCTTTTTTACACCAAGTTTTTACTTGTTTGAGGGTGCTGGACATGATGCTGGAGATTGTTTCACCAAATTTACCCCTGATGATTATAACTAAATCATCTGCATATCCAATGGTGGTTATGCCTGGTTTTTTTAACACCTCTAGAAGGGAGTCTACAACATAACACCATAAGATGGGTGAAAGAACCCCTCCCTGTGGACAACCAGCTTTGGCTTGGATCATCATGTTTTCGCCTAAAAATGAGGCAGTGACAAATCTGTTATTGAGCAGATTTTCTATCCAAGAACAGATTGTGTCATTAACTCCCTTTCTAGCAAGAGATTGTAAAATGGTTTCAATGGGTACCTTATCAAAGGCACCTTCTATATCTAAGAAAACAGCTAAAGCAAGTTCCTTAGCCTTAAAGTTCTTTTCCAAAATGAAGGATAGGTTGTAGATCGCACTATCAGTGGATCTACGAGGTTGATATGCATATTGAGAGTCAGAAAGTGGTTTTTCCACTAAGTAAACTTCTCTAATATATCTGTCTATCAGCTTTTTAATTGCCTTTAGAAGAAAGGATGTTAAGCTGATAGGTCTAAAAGATTTAGCTTCATAGTAATTATCTTTCCCTATTTTAGGAATAAAGATTATTTTTGTATGCCTCCAGGCAATAGATATATGCCCAAAGGCTATACTTGCCCTAAAGATTCTACACAGAATTGGAGCAATGCACTGGACTCCCTCAATAAGCAGAGCCGGTACAATCCCACCCATTCCCGGTGATTTATAAGGTTTAAAGGACATTATTGCCCATTTTGTTCGATCATAAATTAAGATTCTTTTGGCAACATCCCATTAACTTTTACCACAATTTGAAGTAGGGAGTGTAAAATTAGGAGTACCATTTATTTCGTTGGATCATAAGTTATGAACCTGGAAATTATTGGAACCTGGAAAATGAACTCTGAACAGTTAAGACAGTGTCTCTCTCCCAGATTCTGAAAACTTACCATTTGGCAATTTAAGAGTATTTAGACAGCAGTTCCTGTCTTTAGACATTATTTTAACGAGTCTTGCAGTAGCAGACACAGTTTTAATGTCAGTGCAATAATTTCGCCAAGAATTCTTTTTAGAATTCCTGATAGCTTTATTATACGTGGTAAGTGTTAATTTATATTTCTGCCCCTCACCATTCTTTTTGTCTCTATTAAAGAGCTTTGTGCATTGTCTTCGCAATTTACTTAACTCTTTAGGCCACCAAAGAACTAATCTTGGAGAGCAAGTATTGCTGACATCACAATTTTGATAGTATGCTTGGAGAATGGTATGTTGCATGTGATCAACGGCCAACTCCAAATCTGCTACCGAAGATAACATACCGAAGTCGCCTTCCTTGATAAGATCTTCCAGATCTTTTTGTAGGAACCCCAGTTGGTATTTTTTGGGTTCCTACCTACTGCCTCTAGTCTGTTTGCCCCTAAAACAGAAAAGCTAATGTATTGGTGGTCAGATAAGCTTATTTCATCAGACACTTTCCAATCTTTATTAAAGTCAGCACACTTACTATTACATAAAGTGATGTCAATGACTTCTCTTCTGTTTATAGTAATAAAGGTGGGTTCATCCATCTACCTCTATTAAGAATAAATAGATTATAATACAAAATGTATTCTAAAAGATCCTCACCACGCTTGTTGCAATCACTACTTCCCCACATAGTGTGGTGAGCATTTGCATCACATCCTATGAAGAGTTTCTTATTCAAATTGTTATAATCTAAAAGACTAACAAATTGCACTTTGAATGTGTTTTTATCTTCAAAGGGAAGATATGAAGACATAAAGATAATTTCATCTTTGATTCCTTGCAATAAACAGGATACTTTTACAGCAACATTATCTCCATTTAGGTAATTGACCAGAATGAGGGCATTTAGTTTGTTGCTAATAGCAATACATGCTCTTGGTCTCAAACAACATTTATCATAAAATATGTTAAAACCCTGAACATGTAGGCCCTACACAGAACCATTGGAAGTCCATGGCTCTTGAATTAAAACAATGTCAACCTCCCCTCTAGTCATCTTCTTGCTAAGAATAGCTGAAGCTGATCGACTATGATGAAGGTTGATCTGTGTTACTTTGATGATACTTACCATTGTGGCACCCAAAGAAGCTAGGAAGAATCACTGCTTCCCAAGTCTCCATAAGTAGGGGACTTACTTACTTGAGTTTCCTGCAAAACCTTTTCTATCTCACTCTCAGATAGAGGAGAGCTGGGTTGCAGGGTTATATCAGAACCAGAATCTAAATCTAGTTCTTCAAGGTTAGGTAATTCACTTTCCTTACTTGAAGTAGGAGAGGATTTATTTACTTGAGAGGAAGTTGCACCTTCTTGTACAATTTCCATCTCTTCAATGCTCTGTACATCCTTCTGGTTTGGGTTCCGGAGAATTTTGAAAGTTCCCCAATCCAAACCAGTATAGGCACTATAATTTGCCTTTTTAATGGCTTCTGAGGCTTCCATATCAACCTCGAAGGTCCATCTAATAGAATGTGTCTCTACAGATTTCTGCAGAGTACGCCATTCTAAAGACTTCAACTCCGGGTTGAGTCTATTTAGCCGTTTCAGAAAGACGGCAGGATCATTGGTATGAGTGTCCCTTGTCTTAAAGGCCACCTTTACCGGTTTAGGTAGATCACTGGGATCCAGAACACTGAGCCCCTCACCACCAAACAGACTCTTGTTACCATGGAAGGATTTTTTTTTAATCCATTCCACAGTTTCATGGTCATCACATTGGAGAATTAGTGCCCCAGACACTAAGCTTAAGCCTCGAATCCTAGGCAGATGATTTCCTATGGGGACCTCATCTGTCCTGGTGAGAATCTCCAGCTGTATGGGGTCAACATCCTCCTTGTTAAGTTTGATGGTTGGGAAACCATTCTACACAATAGCTGCTTTATGGCTTTTAACAGCCTGAGCAAAAGTCCAAGGTTGATGATCATCCCTGGGCTTTTTGGAGGCAGTGTTGATGGAAGAAGGGGTTGAAACCTCAGACCCAAGTCTTTTGGTGCCACCCACCTTCTGAACAGTCTCCACCTGCTCCTTTGCTTTACTACGACGCCTTAGATTGCGTCTTTGTGATTTTGTGAGACCTCCTGGTTCTCCAACTGTGGTGTCAGTGTGCTGCCTTGTGGCAACTCCACTTCTTTCAACAGCCAGATTGCCAGTGTTCTCCTTTTTGCCGGGATTCTGTTCCTTAGGAACCGTTTCGCCAGCTGATTGGATAACACCAGGAGATGTATCCAATCCTTTTTTATCATTTTCATTTTTTGTTTTTTTTATTTTTGTCATCCATTATAGGAACTGGGAGGAAAATATACGGTCACCACCTGCATAGCCTCCCTGTACAGGTGGAAGGCAAACATACAACGAGGTTTTGCCTGGTTCCTCGAGGGGCCCGTTAGCGACACCATAACCCTGGTGCCATTCATCCATCAGCACGGAGCCTAACACCTTGGATTGGGTTACCTTTCTGTATTAGCCAGGTGTATTAGCACAGCCTTCTCGCCATGGGTGACCCTACCAGGAACCTAAACTAAGTTTAGGTTCCAGGCGTACATCACCTGTGCCACCTGTTTGAGGTTGAACCCTCACACCACTTTGAGGTTACAGAATAGGATTTGTGAGGGTATTAAATTAAATTATTGATATCCTCATGTATTTTTTCTATTTTGTATACAATAAGGAATATTCAATTGGATTTTATGCACTTTGGTTTGGAAAAATTCTGTTTTATATTCTCAGCAGTGGAAGCTCACCGGACAGAAGCTTTAGTAATAAGACTTATATATATATATATATATATATATATATATATATATATATATATATATATATATATATATATATGTAAAAAATTATGTTTCGTTATAGTAATTTGTTTCAGAGAATTATAACTGTGCATGAATATTTGCAAAATAGCTGCAATTTGTTCTGTCTAAATGTTAGAACTATTGATGCTGTTTTGTATTTCATTTTTTAATGTCAAATAAAGATTGCTTCCAATTATATTAATTGCTCAAACAGAATTTATTATGTTGATAAATCTCTAAATTAAAAGCTTCTGATGGGAATATCATTGGAAGACTATGAAATAATTTCCTAAGCAATATTAATTTACAACTGAGTAATAACCTTAATATGGTGAAAAAATATAATTCTAAGTTTTTGTAAAATTCAGATCCTTTCAGCCAATTTTAGTTATTACTGTTATTAAATATTAATGAAAAAAGATTTCTTAAAGCTAAGGGAAAAAATTAAGAATGTTAGAAAGAAAGAAAAATTCATTTTGAAGTTTTCTAATTAGGAAGTAAACAAATAGCTAAATTTTACTTTATTGTATAAAAAAAACATGGTAAAAATCCTTTTCTGGAAAAAAAATCATTTTTAACTTACATATCTTTTACATAAATAATAGTTTTAATACAGAGGCATATATATATATAATTATTTCATTAATGTGCAAAAAAAATTAAACTAATAAGCCTTTATGCTTTTTATTTTAAATATTTTTTTCAATTTAATTCAATGTCTGTTTAAAAGAATTTAAAATTAGCTTTGATTTTTGATATGCGGTGGGTAGGAGAATATTTTCGTTTTTTTTAAATTTAAACTTTTTTTTCATTAAACTTTATTGCGTTAAACTTTTATTGCAAATCTAAATATAATAAGAAGATAGATGCTTATATATATACACACACACATACATATATATATATATTATATGCACTAATGGCGGAATATATTTGTTTTGCTTATGATATATTCGTAAAATGCATACTATTTTCAGATTATGACAAGATGATTCAAACAAGAGATACTGTGATATGTTTCCGATCCAAATTACATGTCGCTCTTTGAGGAAAACCTATTTCTTCTAATCAATGACATATAATATCAAGCCATGGTCTAGTGTTGTGGTTCCAATATCAGATCTACTCTTCTTTGAATTCTTCTTTTCAATAATGAAAAAACTTTTCATGAATGTTTACTTTTTAAGTAATTTAAGACAAATATTTTTCAATTACAAATTACCTCCTTAACTAAGATGTTGTATTTGACTTTTCTTTCATAACGCAATAATTCTTCTTTTATTTGAGTTTTCTTTTAAAAGACTTGTGAAAAGCGATTTTATTTGCATGGCTTTGTTCTGTTTCCCAAATTAACAATTTTGATGATTCCATATCTTTTCTGACATGTTTTCCACATTTTTCTTAAAATAAGAGAATAAACCCCTTACTTAGGTATCATATGTGAGTGCATTTGCATTCTAAAATTGTCACCAGGAATGGGATAGGTCAATAATAATGAATCACTAAAATTCATTACAGCATTTATAAGTTTTAATATTTATTCCCTCTCCAGTTAAATGTTAAAATTAAGGGAGTGTATCCTCTGGTGGTGCCATCTATCGGAGGAGTTTAGAGCAAAGTCGTACTTACACCTTCGTTGGTTACTGGTTAAACGAAAGACGCACCATACTGACTTATATTCGCATAGCCAGCGCATAGAGAGCTTGCCTTGACCAAGCGTCAAAAGTAACAACAACACAAGTTTAAAGCATGGATTTATACTTGAAAAAGTCATAAATGTTTTTCTTTGAGCATTAAATAACAAGAATAAGAAAATAATAAATATTTTTCTGGATTTATTTATGTTGTAAATAATATAATGCAAGTAATCGCAAAGAAACACAAAGTAAGTCTCTTTTCGTCTGTAAAACTGTAGTCTTCTAAGACGTCCGCAATCGTCTGCTGCTACAAATCGTCTGCTGCGCTGCCTTCTGATTGGTGGCTGTGTTCAAGCTATCCAAAATCTATAAATACACCATGTTCTGTTCTATTAGTTTAGTATATGTATAATTTCTTTCTTTGTAACTTGCTTCATTAAATATTCTTTTTGCGATTCATGGACTCTTGTTCGTTTAACGAATTTCAACAATTTATAACTGTAATAGGGAATTACATTTAGGAGAATAATTATTTTAAGAGATTTACGATATTTATCAATTAAAATATCACACATACTAAACCAAGATTCTAAAATATTTATAGTTCCCTAATATTTTGGATCCCCGTCTTACAGTTTTCTATATAAGAGGCAATCTAGAAATAATTACAGCTATATTGCAACATAAATATGTGTGTTGAAATAGTTGAACTTTATTCAATTTCACTGAAAAACTAATTTTTATAAGTTGTATTTTGGAATTGAGAGTGAACTCCAAGCCAATTGAAAACTACACTAAAATTAGTTATTTAATTTCAAAACTCAAGTCAAAATCTCTATTTTTCCCTAATCTTTTAAGTGTCATTTATCATGTTGCCGTTTCAAAAAGGCATTGCGAATTTCATAAATAATGTTTCTCTAATTTCTTAATAAGTTTCCTAATGAAAGAGAAAAATTTTATACTCTAAACATGAAAATCTATCGTTTAATAAGATGAATTGTTATCTTTATCAATAAGCAATTGCTTCTATTTTTAAAGAAATCATTATAATGCCCTGTTCGAATTTCTTAAATATTTTTTTATGAATACGTAACGAAGCATGTTTCTTTTTCATTTTATTTAACTTTCCCTATCGAATATTTATTAACTAAATTAAACTTTCCTAGCCCTGTGTTTTCAAAATTATTTCGATAACGAATTTCTTAAATTTTTTTTTATGAATACGTAACGAAGCATGTTTCTTTTTCATTTTATTTACCACTTTCCCTATCGAATATTTATTAACTAAATTAGACTTTCCTAACCCTGTGTTTTCAAAATTATTTCGATAACGAATTTCTTAAATTTTTTTTTATGAATACGTAACGAAGCGTGTTTCTTTTTCATTTTATTTAACTTTCCCTATCGAATATTTATTAACTAAATTAAACTTTCCTAACTCTGTATTTTCAAAATTATTTTGATAACGAATTTCTTAAATTTTTTTTATGAATACGTAACGAAGCATGTTTCTTTTTCATTTTATTTAACTTTCCCTATCGAATATTTATTAACTAAATTAGACTTTCCTAACCCTGTGTTTTCAAAATTATTTCGATAACGAATTTCTTAAATTTTTTTATCAATATGCAACGATGCATATTTCTTTTTCATTTTATTTAACTCTTTTCTATATCGAATATTTATTAATTAAATTGGACTTTTCTAACTCTGTGTTTTCAAAATTGTTTCGATAATAAATTATAGAATTAAAGAAACTTTTAAATTTCGTTGATCAAAAATATTCTTTTAAAAAGAATGACACTGGAAAACTATGATTCATTATTTTCTTTTTCAATATTTCCTTCGAAAATCAATTTCAATTATAAATTTAAAATTCAAAATTTACTAATCAAATTGAGGCAATCTGTGAAGTTTTGATTTATAGCAATCAGGAATAAGTACTGTAAATTAAATACTGTACTAAGCCCCATAAGCTAAGAATGTTTTGTAATTCCCCCAAAAGAGATCCATCTTTATACATAATAGCAGCCGCAACACTAGAATTATTTATTACATTTAGGTACAGCATGCTTTGAATATTATATATGAATTAGTTTTAGCGAACATTTCTTTGTTTTTAAAGTCAATATTATTAAGTTTAAATAACATAATTAGTTTTCTAATTTATTTTGTTATTTAAGAGGTATAAGTCCAATATCAAGTATTCAATTTACTTAGAATTTGCTTTTTTGTATGGAATTACCCAGCAAACACAGTGGTGCCGGGCATCCATCTGGCCGCTGCTGACAGCCGTCTTGGCCAGCAGCAGCCCGCCGTTATTTGACCTCGTTGGCCTCATCAATAAAGTGGTCATCGTCATTGCTGCTGGGCTGGTAGTACGGTCCACTGCTGGCCCAAAGCTGGGTGATCAGCAATGCCATATTGGCCGTGTGTGGTCCGTATAATTGCCAGCACATGCCCGTATACAGTTATCCATCGGGCCTTTGCCGTTTGGTCGGCATTGGCCGCTTTAACCGACGTGGAGCCAATTATAATCTTGATTTTATTTCTACAGATAAAAATGAAATATTTACCCGTTTTTTATCTGCTAAGAATTTATATGTTGTAAAGTTAATATTGAAATGTATTGGAAATGCATTAACACTAATCATACTAACACTTATTAGATACCTAGTTTACCATAGCGGGTCAAATGACCCGAAATTTACGTTTCCTACTTTTATGTATGAAATATGGATGTTGGAAAGGAAATAAAAATATAATGATAATAAAATATGTATTATAATTATATGAAATAGTATTTTTACAATTTCTATTTCAAACGCAAAAAATAAGAGTTGTTTTTATACATCACATTTTTTACACATAAGTGTTTCCGTCGCACATTTCCCGCAAACAAATTTTTTACAATTGGAGCAAATTTTATTAGTTTTATTATCTTTGCAGTATCCTATTTGACACCTCTTACGTTTATTAGAATCTGTAACAGGGTTAGGCAACGATCGTTTAGTATTTGCTTTTTCTTTTGGTTGTTCACGGGCAACTCGAAAATCGTCGGCAAGTTCTACTGCTAGCTTGAGTAAAAAATCTTGTCTCGAGATATTATCTCCTGTCGTTTGCTTGTATAAAATCCAGGCATTTATACCAGCTAAATCAAGGATATTGAAAAAAACTTGGAGTGGCCATCTGCAAGACTTAGACTTTGTAGTAAATTTCCTCGCCATTTGATCGGTCATGTCTACACCAAATTTGGTTTTATTGTAATATGAAACAGTTTCAGGTAAACAGGCGCCAGGTCGTTTGTAACCAATATATCTTCGTTTTCAGAAAATTCATCTTCACCGATTTCCGAAAACTCTTCTCCAATATCATTTATATCTTCTAAGAATTTGGACTGTCTCGTTCGTTTCGACATTTTATGGGTAAATAGTTACCTGTATCACTAATAAAGCTATCAAAATAAAATAAAAACTGTGTACTAAACTTTTCTTTTTTTGCTACCTTTTTTACACAAAAATCTAGTTTCAATCTAAAATTTTTATATTTTCTTGAATTATTCTCAGCTATTTTGATTGAACTACTTTACGTAACAGTCTTTGCATACATTTGCAGTTTACTGAATACAATAAGATAAGCAATATGTATTGATAAGCTTATAAAACAAAAAAAATGTTCTCCGGGTCAAATGACCCGATGTGGTAGACAACGGTATACGACAGTTATTACTCAAAATAAACAAAACAAAAAATTATAAAAATAGTATAAGAACAGTAGACTTAATTAGTCAGAAAAAGTCAGTAAGTTAAATTTGGAGAAGTAATAAGATAATACGTGCATTATCAATGCAAAAGTTCAAAATGGGTCATTTGACCCGTTATGGTATGATTAGTGTTAAATTGTTTCTGCTTTGATTATTTAGATATGCCATTCTCTTCCCATAATCGCAAGTAACATAAAATGTATTTTTATTTCTTAAGAAATAATTATATATAAATTAAAACAATTTCAAAAATTTTAATTTTCAACTTTCATTGTAATGAGCTGATAAATATTACAATTTATTTTTGTTAAAACAAATTTTAATATAGTAACATTAAATATATTTTTATTTTATAAGAAATAATCATATATAAATTAAAACAATTTCAAAAATTTGAATTTTCAGCTTTTACTGTAATGAGCTAATAATATACCATTATACCATCTAAAGACGCTTTAATACCACTTCCAATCGAGAAATTGATTCTATAATTTCGATTTATATTACCGAAATTCTGTATATTTCAATTCGCTTGAAACAAAAATATTTAAATAATATAGCTTTGGTTTATTTAAAATTATTTAGAATTTGTTTTTACTTTTTATTTAGTCTGCTTCATCGAAAATGTCGCCATTGTAAATAAATATGAATTTTCTTTCACGACGAAACGTGCAAAAAATTTTACTTTAAATACGATATCATTTACATTCAAGGCTTTGCCGGGAAACTGAGTGCCACCCCTTTTCCTTCAAGCAATTTGGAAACATAGAAAAGTGAAGTTATTTGAATCTTCACAGCTTTCAAAATAAACAGAAGGGAGATTAAGGCCAACATCGATCGCAGCCTGTTCTGCGTACTGAAGATGGCCCGTGACTTTCATTTAACCTTACGTATAAAAGAAACATTTATCTATAGGTGTAAAGATGCATTTTAAAAGTCCTTTCATTGATCGTAAGGATATTTGAACGCACCATAAAGTATTCTTTCACATTCAGGTTTGAAATATTTGTTCGTGTGTGTGTACTGTAATTTTTTATAACTTAAATTATTTTTGTGTATTTTTATAATTGTTCTCTATTATTTTTAAAATAAATAGTCAAATAAATTTCAAAAAATAATTAATTAATAAGTGAAAAACACAATCACATTATGAAAAATTAAAATTATAATTTATTCCAGTCAATATATAGGACTTCCAAAAAAATAATGAACAGTTTTGAAAAAAAAAATTAGCAACGAAAATGTGAAAAACACTTATGCCTTCATATAAATAGGAAGTGCTTACATGATAACATCTCGTTAAAAATGAGATTTTTATTTTATGAAAAGTTCAGTTGTAGATTAAAAAATTATGAACTTCAAGTTCTCAAAACAGCTTATTAAGAATTTTCAAAATAGTATTGAAAAAAGTTAAGCTGCTTTTCTTAGTCTTTTTTTATTTAAGTATACTTTTACTTAATTTACTTTTATAAGTTTTTAAGTGTTTGTCGCGTAGATTAGTAATTATTTGATTTTACATATTACATTATAAAAGGAATTCTTATCTAGCTTCTAGAATCCGGAAAATATAAAAATTTACATATTATAATGCTTATAAGACTGTTTGTTTATTTGAAGGATATTTAAGTTAATGCATTAACATATTTGAAATAATGTTGAATGATAAGAGCCAAAGACAAGATGATATTTACAATTAAACGATTTGAATTTGTTGAAGAATTAATTTATTTATTGAAAAAAATAGAAAAGATCATAAATATGTTTATTTAAAAAGATTCTAGCTTTTTGTTTTCTTTAAGTAAGTTTTATGTAAAATTATTATCAAAAGAAATGAAAATATATTATTTGAAATGTCAGTAAAAATTTGCTATCATAAAGTTTATTCAATGGAAAAAACTACAAAACGATACCTTTGGGTGTGTGTGTGTGAATATAAATAATATAACAAATCATCAAATGCTTGCATCAATAAGATTTGGTATTAAAAATGAGAAAAATATTAGAAAATGACTGAAAATTTTTTTTAATAAAACACATGCAATACATGTAAATTTGGTTTTTAAAAAATATTTCAGCTAAAAAAAATAGTTTTTGTTTAAAGATTCACGAATCCATACTTGTTTTCTAAAAATGATAAACTTACTGTCAGTTATGCGTTTTTCATTTTATAAGTAATTTTATTTAAATATTCTGATAAACAAATCCTTAATAAAATACCGAAATAAGAATTAGTTATTAAGACATTTTTGAAAGCAAAAGGATGTAACCTTTAATGAAAGTATTTTTTCTAATGCTAATTCCTTATTGCTCTTTCAAACGTATTAAAGAATTGTTCACATAGTTTAATTTTTATTCAAATATTTTACACTGGTGGCCACCGTAAATGCAACACCCACAAGGAAGCATGCAAATAACATGAAATTTACAACATGCATTAGTGGAGGTGATATATGCAAATGATTAAAATTTCAGCGCAGATGCACATCACGTGCGACTGTGCTGCCACCTCAAATCGCTATTTTAAGACTTGGAGATTTCGAAGATTCCAAGTTCGGCAATTGTGATTTTTCTTGTAGTTTTTTCAAGGATCAATTATGCCTCGTAGAAAACAGTGATCCTTTTTTGATCAAGAATACGAGTTCAACAGAGGAAGGATAGTGGCCTATCGAGATTCTGGATTATCTTTCAGGGAAATCGGTAGTCATGTTGGACGAAATCAAGCAACTGTAAGGCGGATATGTGATCGTTGAATGCAAGAGGGTACGACGGACCGATGTGTTCGATCACATCCACCTCAGTACACCACTTCAGGTGATGCCAGCAAATTGTGCGCATGGCAGTGACGGATCGCACAGGCACATCACGAACCACATCACAGCATATTATGTGTGTAAGGAATCATCCAGTTTCTGCAAGTAACATTCGACGCTGTTTACAGCCGAATCATTTGTCCTCAAGACGTCTATTGCTTCGTCTACCCTTGATGCAGAACCACAGACGTCTTCGCCACCAATGATGCAATGAAAGAAGGATGTGGACGGCAGAATGGAATGAAATTGTCTTTTCCGATGAGTCACGCTTCTGTCGTCAACACTATTCTAGTCTAGATACAAAATGGGAGAGAGAAAGCTGAACAGCTGCGTTATGTACCTCCACACTGGTTCTACACCAGATATTTTGGTATAGGGTAATATTGGACACCACTTTCGCCTTCCTCAAGTATGCATTGCCGGTAATTTAAACAGCCAGCGCTACATCTCCGAGGTGTTGGAGCCAGTTGTCCTTCCTTACCTTCAGGGCCTGCCCACAGCTATATTTCAACAGGATAAAGCGCGACCACGCGTGGTACGCATTGTCCAAGGGTTCTTCGTCAATCGTTAGATTGAACTGTTTCTATGGCCGGCTCCCTCTCTAGATCTTTCGTTGGTAGAAAACATGTGGTCCGTGGTCGCTGAACGATTGTCCCAGATTGCATCTCCAGCTGTCACACCAGATCAACTTTGGCAACGTGTGTAAGCTGCTTGCTCTGTTGTATCCTAAAGAAAACATCCAAAGTCTTTTTGAATCAATGACGAGGCGTGTGACTGCGGTGATCTTCAACAATGGTTGCTACTCTGTCTACTGATTTTGTCAGGAGCCACACTTCATTGAAGTCTATAAATTTAATCATTTGATACTTGGTTAATATATTATCTACAAAATAAATTTTGTCGTGATATCTCCGGTCCTTCTTGGTGTTGCAATTCGGGTGCACAGAGTGTATTTCTGATAGCTTTTTTATTTTGATATAAATAAGTGATTTTTAGTGTGCAAAATGCGTAACTAATTAATATTTTTATTTCATTTTCATGAAAAATTTATTAATTGTAATTATTTAATATTGTCTGTGTGGATAAAATTAATGTCATAAACCTACTTAAAACGTAAAAATGCAAGTATATTTTTGAAATATAATTGGTTTACAATAACTGTCAAAAGGATAATTTTTTAATATTTTAAATAATTTCTTGATACACTACGTCACAGTTGCCTATGATATTTCTATCTGGATTTAAGATGATTTTTCACTTTTTGTATATTAATCCCATACAAATGCGCACACGTATGTATACATATTCCCAATAAAACTTGAAAACAAAACATAGGATGTCTCTATTGATAAATATCTCTTTGACAGTATTCTGTACACTTCATCCTTATTTGCAAGTTTTCATAAGTAGACTTACAACAAATTTTAAAATTTTTAAAAAAGCAAGTTTTTTATAGGAGAAATTTTGAAATTGTAATCTAAATTTTTTGTAATCTAATTTTTAAATATTATGTAATTTAATGACAATATTTTTGGATTCAGTGTAGAATTGAGTTCCCCTTAATTTGGCGTTATATTTTGGCAATGATATTCAATTTCTGGAATTCCTGGTAATCCTATCTTAGTATAGCTTTTATGCAATACTCATCTTGTTAATCACATCTTGACGTAAAAAAATCGCCAAAGAATCAAGGAGAGTACCCGATTATAAAGTTTTATAGAATTCTTATTTTTAGTAATTTGTTGAATTCCTTTTTTAATAATATGAAAATTGATATTTGTGTAATTTTCTTGTTTAAAAAGAAAATTCTTAAATAGTTAAATTTTTGAAAAATGACAGATTAAGATTCAGGGAATTCTGGAATTTTCACTCATTGTCAATAACAGTATTCAGCAGAAATTAATGAACTTTTAAACACGAAACTTCAAAACCAGAATAAAAACTGGAAGACTCTTATGTAAATAGTTTTCTGGAATCATTAAAAATAATATTTAATAACATTTACAGTTGAATTGATTCTTAATTTTTCAACGATTAATAATACATTGAGTCAAATTAGGCTTGTTCCTAAAATAAAATAGATTAAAAAAATCCGGCATGAAAAATATATTTTTCATCTTAAGTAATTCTTAAGTTAGGAAGTAAGGTTTCCCATAATCCATATAATTAAAGTAACGTTTTTGTTCATATATTCAAAGCATTTAAATTTTGTTCATACATTTTTGATCATAATATTAACTTTTTTATTAAAATTTGTTCATTGATTATTTTATGTTTTGTAAATTTAACGATATAAAATCACTCGCTTTTCGATAGATTAACAGCAGAGATTAAACAAGACATTAAAATTTTCTAATATTATCTATTTAAAAAAACATTTTCACCGAGATTTAAGATTTTTTGTTAATCTTTGTTATTATTATATAAAAATGTTATCTTATAATTATGTTTATAAATTGCATAATAGAATTATCACAAGAGAACATTGAATAAAACCGTTTAAGACAACGTGCAAAAGTTCCTTCAGAGATAGATTTTGCACTTTATCTTAAATAATTTTTTACTAAAACATAAGCTTAAATAAGTTATTTTTATTTAATAAAATATATAAATATTATCTACTAAAAAATTTGTGTATCATAAGTAACTAATCAAAAACAAATGTTTTGAAATGAAAGTGAATTTGATATATGTACTTTCATTTCACAAAAATAACTGAATCCGTAGCTGAATTTTTTAATATCCTGTTGAGATATAATTAGGAAATGTATAGTAAAGTTCCTATTTATGAAAAATGTTATTTGCTTTGAAATTCTTGGCAGTTAAATTATTTTAACTCCAGATTACATAATCTTGTATCAATTGTCAAACATCCAAGTTTTCATACTAAAGAAAACCTTTTGGAAACAACTGAATAAAGTCGAAAGATGTTTTGGCGGTGATACAATTCTGCATTGATTTGTCGCCTACACACTACTGAAATTGATAGATAACTGTTTCTGTACTATGCAATAAAAAATGTAAAATACTGGTATAAAGAGAAAAAGTTTACATATTTAGGAAAAATTAGTCTAAGTATGTTGTGTTTGATGCTTTTTAATTGGTTTTTGTAATATTATAATATTGCAATGTTAAAATGAATTATTGTTAAAAATTTATTTTTTTGTTGTAGAAAATGTAAGATATATTAAAAGAATATAAATTTGTTTTTACATTACTTTTCATTTAGAAATTGAATTATTACTGCATTTTCTTTTTTAATATTTATAGCTACCAAAAAAATGTTTCTATTTCCTTTATAATGAATTATTTTGTTTAAGAGAAAAATTAAATTGTATAAGGTTATAAAATTATATATATACTATTTATATATACATTACTCCTGCTTTTTTTATCCTAAAAAAACATATTTTTTATTTATTATTTTTTATGCAGAAGCGAAAATAACATAACTCAGATACGATGCTTTTATTGGCTCAAAATTTTATTTTAAATTTAATATATAATAAATCGAATTTGTTTATGCAAAATTTGACTAAAATGTAATAAACAATGGTAAACAATCTAAATGTTAAACAAAGCTAAAGCTAGTTGGTGTAAAAAAATTGCTTGGTAATAATTTTATCAGTTAAAATGAACATTATGGTCGCAAATAATCCAGGGAAAAACAACTGAATACAGCAAAATTTAATTTTATCTCATTGAAAAAAAGGTATTATTACATTATATTTATGCAATAGATTGCAACGATTGCTGTGAATAGTTTCCACCAGAAATAAAGATTGGAGTTTAAATAAGTTTTATCAATAAGTGATAATCGTTTAATTTATAAAATGTATTAAAATGTTTGTATTATTTTTTAGTAGTTTCTGAAAGAGCGTAAGGATTTTAAAACAATACATGATGCAAATAGAAGTAATTTACTATTTTTTTTCCTTCTCGCTAAGCCGATTATCAAAAGTTGGGGTATAGTGGAAAAGCACCCAATTTTTTAGGTTTCTCATAGAGTATTTCTCCGTCCTCTGCAGCGAATGCGATTTTGCCTTTCTCAATACGTCGCTAGATTAAAATTCATTGAACAGCTTATTAAAAGTGTCCTCCTTTAAACATTTAATAAATTTGTAACTAAAGAGAGATTTTAAACTTTCTACTCCTCATTCGATTTGTTTTTAACTGTATTGCTCTCTGTGAGAATTCATTTTGTGTTTTAGTATGCTATTAGTTCATTTATTTTGTACTCTGCATATTTATATGTATTAAACTATAGGACTTCTGTCAATGCATTTTTAAAATTCTTTGTTTTGCTTATTTTTCGGTATGTTGTACATAAAGAGGTTTATTTTTTTCAAAGAAGAAACAGTCCCCAAAATCTAAGTACGCATTTTACCCTAAAACATCCGAACAAAGTAAGCAAACGATAAATAAGATGTCAACGATAAATTCATTGAACCAGATAAAAAATGAGTATATATATAAATATATATATTCTCATTTATATTTATATATATATATATATATATATATATATATATATATATATATATATATATATATATATATATATTATTATTATTATTATTATTATTACAACAATTGCGTATTTTTAAAAAAAGAGTTTCCAAAATCAAGCAAATTTATCACAAATACATTTTAAAATATGCAATTTAATTCTCTCAGAATTAAATGAAAGTATATTTCAGTTTTAATCACTGAAATTTTGAAATATTAAAATAAATTTATGTGTAACAAACAATTTATAATTTATAAATTACTATTACTGCATAGATAAATATTTCATTTTTTTTTGAATAAACAGCTAATGTAATTCAAAACTTTATGGTAACTAAATTCTTCAGTCACTAATTAGCTACAAAGAATGTTTTGAAATAATAACAAAAATAAATTCGTTTTTTTTTTCAGACAACCTAGATATTTTCGACACAATGAAGGTCATTTAATCTTTGAAATACTTCGTAATTAGATTTTTTGAACATGAAAAGTGTAAAAGTTAAGCGATAAGACATTTTTTTACAGTAAAAGAAGAATTAACTCTTTTTATTATTAGTTTACATACATTAATCAATTACTATAGATTTTTAAATTTTCCTTCTTTAAGGAATTCAGGATATACTCCCAGATCATACAGAACACTTAAATGTCTTTTTTTATATTTATTTTAGCCTATTTGAATGCACAAAAGAAGGCTTATATTCGTACATATGTTTGAAATGTGCAATGTTTTTTATACAAAATATAAGAAGGAAATCTGGCATCATATGCGAAGATCTTATAACTATAACTAGTGTTAAAATATTAATATTATGCTATGTATTTCTTTATTTAATGTTTTTATCTTACATTACTTGCAACTATTGTTAGAAACAAATTGTCATAAGAATGCTTTTTAGACTATTCCACTGAATTTAAAGAAAAATGAACATGATAATATGAAATACTATACATATATTAATATATAGCTGTAATATTGTAGATTTTTATTATAATGATGCTATACTGTTTCTACAATAAATATTACACTAAAGTACACTCATGTCCTTAAATTGAGGATAATTCAGGATCACACAAAAATTGTACTCTAAAATAAAAATTTCACATGTAGAATTATAACATACATCTTGAAGAATAATATGCAGAGTATAAGAAACCACCAGATGGCGTCGATAGTACGTTACAATTAGGAAGGTGTAAGTGAGGGTGTATATAAGGAATGATTGCAAACAAGTAAAATTGTTCACAAGCACTTTAAAAGCCTTTCAGTGCAATAACCACATAGTTATGGTACAAAGGAAGCATTTGGATGATGTTTTACGCGTTAAAATTATCGTGCATCTAGAATGTGGACGTACCTAGCTGAAAGTATGCGAAAAAATTGGAATCGCCCAGAGTGTCATCTTCAGGCTTTAGCAACGGTTCCAAGATGATGGTAATGTGAGTAGACGCTGCAGCACAGTTCGCTCCCGAGTTACAACGCCGAATGAGGACGGGTATTTGGCAGTTACTGCCAAAAAAAAAACAAAAAAACAGACGGAGCACAGCATCAGAACTGTCTCGTCAGCTCTTTTCAGCTACTGGTACGACAGTTTCAAAGCAGACCGTGTACAGACGCTTAGGGCACATTGGTCTAAATGCTCGTAGACATGTCAGATATGTTTCACTCACCGCAACTCACTGTCGCTTGCGGTTAGCCTGGAGTAGAGAGCATGCATTGTGGACACTGCAACTGTGGTCCTGTGTGATGTTTTCCGACGAGTCTATGTTTAACTTTCAGTCTGATTCTCACAGGAATTTCATATTGAGAAGGTGAGGTACCCGTTACCACCAAGAGAACACCATTGAACGACATCGTTACGGTGGTGCATGATTGCTCGTTTGGGGAGGAATTATTCTGGTTTCCAGAAGTAACCTGTGCATGTTCAGAATGTAACCATGACAGGCCACATCTATCGAGATGTCATTCTGGAACAACATGTACGTTTGTTTCGGAGTTCCATGGGTGCAGAATTTCTGTTTATGGATGACAACGCCCGTCCTCACCGTGTAAACATTGTAGACGAATGCTTTCAATCGGAGGATCTCATCTGTATGGACTAGCCATTCAACTCACCGGAATTGAATCTAATAGATCATGTGTGAGACATGCTTGATCGAGGAATGGCAGCGGGTCAACCCCCTCCACATGTCTACCGGAACTTCGGAGAGCATTACTTGATGAGTGGTGTAATATTCTCCAAGATCAGATCGATAATTTGATACTCAGCATGCCTGGGCTTTGTACGGCCTATATTGCATCGTCTAGGGGCATATTATGTATTAACCATCATACCAACCATGTTATATTGGTTTTTGTAAATAGGTTCTTTTTTGAAATTTGCTCCAGGGAGTAAAAGTCGCAATTTTTATTAATGATGTCAAACATATAGAATCTTTTTTGCTCTTTACTTTTATTTGATAAGTAGACTTTGCAAATACGTCACATTTGTTTTGATTCTGTCTCTTGTTTTGCCTGAACTTGCATTATCCTTAATTTATGGACTCGAGTGTATTATTCATTTTTAATTGTGAGTCACATATCTAGTCATTTTTAAAATATAAACGGGAAATTATTTTATTTTAATTAAATAGCGGGAAATTTCCTAAGGTGAGGATCTGTTACTTATAGGCAAACATTCAAGAAACTAGAACAGGATGAGTTTCAAAATAACAGTTACAATACATGTGATAGTATTGACAACAGTTAGTCAAAAATCTTAGAAACATTTCTTATTATAGCCGAAAAATATGAGAATTAAAAATTATTATTATCAAAGGAAAACTATCTTGTAGCACATTAGAAAGATAATGAAGGTATTTAATTATTTCTTTGTTGAGAAAGTAGAGTATACGTAATTCCAAACAATACTGATTACATTGATGGAGGTATTAAATAAAATCTGTTGGGAATATTATATATATATATATATATATATATATATATATATATATATATATATATATATATATATATATATATATATATATATATATATATAATTTCCTGATTTTACTAAACGGTTGGTTTTGTGGAACAAAATAATTTATAATATAAAACTTCCTCGTATACTATCTTCAGATTAATAATTAAATACAATTATTTTTAAGGAGATGTCACATCTCAATTTTTTTTTCAATAAATTTTTATACAGTATGAAATATCTGAGTTTTTAAGAAAAAATGTGTAAAGAAAATTTGTAAATTATTACTAACCAGATATAAAAAAAGAATGTAGTACTTAGCAAATTAATTTATATTAAAAATGGAATTCATTTTGTTTTAAATTTAATGAATGTAACATTATAACTTTCTCGCTCTCTTTCTCTCTCTCCTTTTAATTTATTATATTTCTTATTTTTACCTTTAGGTTGCTTGTATTATTTGATTAAAGCATGATAATTTCGCTGTGTACCATGTTAATTTTTCAAAAATACAATAAGATTTGAAAATAAGTGATGCTTAGATATCTTAACATTTTTTACTAAAGAAAGACAGAATTTGAGATATTTGGTGTTATACATATTCAAAGAATCAGTTTAAAAATTTAAAATTAGATATATCTAGAAAACATTATAATTATTTGTATGAATAATTTCTTAAAATTGAGTTATACATAAATTCTTTTAAACTATAAATAGTCATAAATGCAGTGAACATATATTTCCTTTTTTAATCCATTACATTCTTTAATATTTTGACGCAGAAAATACATTCAACTAGATTTCTAATATCACATAATTATAAAGTATCAGATGGTTTGTTTTATGGGAAAATTTAAAACTTACTATAAAAATATTAATATTATACAAAATATTTATAACTGAATGAGAAGAAAAGTGATCTCTTGAATAGTAAATATCAATTAGTGGACTGACTAACAATTATAGGTAGTCGGTAGACATTTTTGATATCCATATACAAAGAATATTAAATTTTCTTAATAATAACCAGATTTATAAAGAATTTTTCTAGAGTCTTAATAATATTGGAGTATATTGCTTCTTTATGAGGTACAAAATTGGAAAATATTTAAACACGCATTCTACGAATGACACATATAGAACATAGAAAACCTGCTTCAATTTTCTATTATAGTATTCTATATCAAAATAGAGCCTAGAGAATTTTGAGTAAAGGCCAATGCCTTATTCTTAAACTGTAATTTAGTAATAATTGTACTGTAAATTACTGTATAAATTGTACAGTACAGTATATCAGTATATATTAGCAGTATAAACTTAATACTTTACTGTAAATTGGTAATGAACCCATTTGTTTTTGTATTTATCAAAAGGTTAAGCAAATAATAAGAGAATAATAAGTTAATGGCAAAAATGAAAATTCTTCTTGCATAAGCGTTATTTCGAGGAAATAAAACAGGTAATACCCTTTTTTGTATTCAAATTAGTATTTTTTTAATAAGCATTTATTCTGAAATCGCCTAACGAGTTAAAATTTTAACTTTATTATTATTGACGAAACAGTTTTTCAATTTCAATAGAATGAGAATGAATGAAATATTTTATGAAATCTTAAAATGATTCCATGTTTCATGCACTAAAATTGAAATGTAATCATTTGAAAAAGCAGTTAATATAAACGAGAACAAAAAACATAAAGTATAAAAAATAATTTATAACTTTGAAGCAAAGATATTAAATGCGCGAAAAAAATTATTTATTTTAAAAATATATGTATGAATTTTTATAACTTGCCATACAATTTTTTTAAAAAATCTTTTGAGAAATTTTAGAAAAGGAGCTTTTTTATTTTACATTTTATAAATATTAAAGCAATAATGTAAAATTTATTTCAACACAATTAAAAGTAAATTTTTCTTAAGAAAATTTATTACTATACCGAGAATATATATATATATATATATATATATATATATATATATATATATATATATATATATGCTTGAATATATGAATTATAAAAATTGAATATGGATAAAATGAATATGGTTTTTATAAATGGTATATTAATTCCTTTTGATACCAAGGAGAATTCAGTTCAATACATATGACTTAAAATTTTGAAAATTATATTATGACATTTGACATACATCATTAATCTTTCTCATGGGATTCGATAGAAATAAATAAAATACAAAGAGAACCTGTAAGTAATTTCTAAAATTCTCCCGAATGCATTCGTATTCATTCATTCTGCTTTCAAATAAATATTTCTTGATTATACTCAAACTAATCTCATTTGATATATCAAAGAATAAATCAATTTATGAATCATACGAGTTAACTCGATTTAACGATTCCCAGAAAGTATTCACAGAATTGAATTTGGGACACAAATGTTTTTCCTTAACTATTAAAAGTATTGGGCAACAGAGAAAGGATACATTTGTGATGTTCTCACAAGCTTCGGATTATGATGAATACAAAATTAAATATCTTCAAATAAAATGCTATTGTAAAAGAATAAGTTGAAAAGCATTTCGTTTGAAAAGTATTGGTTTGTATAAATCTTGATATTCCAGAAACTAATGAAAACTAATGACTTACAGAAACGAACAAACTTTTTAACTGTTTGATGGAAGGAAATTATAACTTATTGCTTGATATAATTATTAATATCGATTTAAAGTTGATATTTTATAAAGATTCGAGTTATTGATGTTAACATTTACAAACTTTTAAAGATTCGGTTTGCATTTATAAAAATAAATTTATGTTCTTAAAACTAAAAATAAGACTTATTTAGACGTGGTGATAGAAAATAACATTTTGAAGTTGAAAATGGGAATTAAAACTAAGAAATCAAAAAATATATATTAGTTTATCAAACTGATATATATTTTTTGATACATATTATAATATGTGGCTTTATTAAATTACTATAAATATACTCAGCTTGAAGCTTGTATGATTAAAAAAAAAGTTTTTCCCAACGACGGGCACTTGGGTGACAAACCATGTACCACAACAAGGCCAGAAACTGGTACTCATTTGTCATATGAATAGTACCCAACGGACACCTGTGAACCAAGGCACGGAGGCGAGTAGCGTTACCCGCGTCATACCATCACAAACCCGTTTATAGGGAGGGACACAGTCATACATCACCACAGAAGAAAGGACAGAGTAACAGAGAAAGAAATAAACATCCATGCCCGAACGGGATTCGAACCCGGGACCCACAGCTCAGGAGTCAGGAGCGCTAACCACTCAGCCATCAATCGGCATGTTTTAAAAATAAAAAAATGATAATATGATGTTAATGTCTCTAATTTTTAAAATAATTTAGCATTTTAGCTTCAAACATTATTATCCAGAGTTATCCAAAACATTAAAATATTCACATTCGCAAATATAAACTTCCTTTCATATTACTGTTTAGTAGTGTTTCTTTTGCGATGCAAATAATCTTAAAATAATGAGCTTTTTATGTAATCATAGAAAGGTGTGTAGAGAAAGTAACTGAATTGTCACATAAATAGAAAAGTATATTAAATAGATAAAACATTGGGTTCAATAATAAAAGAGAGTGAATCAAATAAAATATTAAGTGTATATTTATTCTATCATTAAGTAAAATTAAATGTGAAATTAAACAAAACGAAGTCTGTATGGATTTTTTAAAACTGCGGATAAAAGAGCTAAATAGTTCAAAAAGTTTTAAAAATGTTATAAAACATAAGCTATAGAGCTATAAAGTCAGTAGTGTACTGTGAAATAATAATCCGATTGTAAAACAAAACCACTGAAATGGAGAAACATGTAATAAAACAAAGGATAAAACTTTTGAGCACATGAATTATTCACATTTCAAAGTTTAATTCTATCAAAGAGAGAAAGTCAATAAAGTGTTTTGCAACTTTTGATATGAATGCAAAACGCTAAGAATAACATGATAGACTGTTAACATTTCTGGATAATGTTCTGTGGAATATTTAGCGAAATTGTCTACAACTTGATGATTTGTCATCATTCCAAGATGATTTTAATCATTTTATCATATTATCCCGGAGTGCTACTTAGGAGAGAGAAAAGAAACTTCTTGAAAAGCAAGTTTTGAGGAAGCTTAAAGACAATTCTAAGAAGCATGTTGCTTGTGGGCTAACATTATTTCTTTGAAAAGTTCATTTGTATCTCATAAAAGGAAAGATGGCACAATAGTTCGTTTTAGGAATATCATTTATGTACTATTGTACTGTAAGGTTGTCGTAAGTAATTATCAAAGGCTTTCGTACATCGGAAAGAATGGCATTACGGACCATTATATCTTCATATATGTGTATATGTATTAAAGGCATGCTTCAGATGCTGCCATGGATACATGCATTTACGTATTATCGCCAAAATTCAGGTTAAATAGTATTTTTGATACCGTTTAGTGGACAACTTAACAATCGTAAGGCATTTTAACATCTGTGGCATAAATCGTCTTGAGTGTACTTCTCATAGATAATGGGCCCCATTCACTTACCACAAAAGAGGAAAGCTTAAGATAAATAAAGGAATGTTCAGAAAAATTAAGAGAAATTTGTCTATTCAGGAGCTGAAAACGTGATTCGAAAACGAAAAGAATAAAAATTTAATAACTAATTGTCGAATTCCCAATAAGGGTGATTGATTTTTATTTGTGTGTAAGCTTTTGATTCAACATTAATTAATTTGAAAGCCGAATGGAAAAACAAAAATTCTTTATGCATACTATATATATATATATATATATATATATATATATATATATATATATATATATATATATATATATATAAATATGTATATATATATATATATAATTCAATCAATGTTAGTTTGGTATCTTCTCCTTTTTTGAATTCTTTCCCTGCAAAATTTTTGTAAGAACAATCAAATGATAATTTGGTGTTTCTATATATATAGGTCCATGGAGTACGAGAGATGTTATAGAATTTTTCCAGATCAGCACTGCTAATTTCTGAAGGATTCCCAAAGAAGCATGTGACCTTACATTACTATGATGCAATATAATTTCCTTTCTGTAGAATAATTGCTTTTAATTTATTTAATTGCAATTGCTATACAGTAGAAATGCTAATTTAACTTTTCTTTTCAAAATCTTAAACTGTATTGGTCCTATAATATCCAAACATACACAGAACATTATCTCCTATTCACAGAACATTATATGTCTATCAGAGAAAATATACTCTGATAGACACATAATATTCAGATTTATTTTCGGTCTATATGTGGAGGGGGTCGGTTTTCCGGGTTCATTATATGTCGTTTTCTTTATCGCGTTTTCATATGTAATCCACTTTTTATTCCTAATAATCAATCCGTTCGAGAATGGTACGATTTTATATAGTGAAAGCAGAGATGCATATGATGAATTAATCATTTGAATGATTTCATTTAGCTTATATGGCACTCATCTTGAATATTTCTACATTAATCCTTAACTATATTCTTCAAAATGGTTCGTTCAACTGTGCCAAGATTTTTCTCAATCCGTATTTTGTTAAGAAAGGATTTCGCTCTACTAAGACTTTGACAATATTGTTATCAACCAAAGATGCTCGCTCAGAGAGCGGCTTATCATAAAGCTAAAAATTAACTTGAAACTATTTAAAGTACCATCAGAAATTGTATGTTCACCACGCACTTTCAATAAATTTCTACTCATTACTATTGAATTACAATTTCATTGGAACTCTTACAAAATACAATAGGGCGTTCTACATCTATAGCCATAGATAAATGATCGCGTCTCTTTTAAAATTGTTAAGAGTCGTCTTCATTTTAGTTCAGTTGATCAGCCTGTATGCAAACATTAGCAAGCAAAAAGAGAGCCACATGTGAATATCGTGCCAAATAAAAATTGCCATTTGGTATGTATTCACCAAGGGAATATTGTATACTTATTGAATATTATGCTAACAAGAATATACAAAAATTGCCCGTTAAACCTAATATATGTAACCTAGTATCTAATACTAATATATGCCTGTAATTTAATTTTATTGTAATAACTCTATTACAATAAAATAAACTATAAAAAGTGCATTTTAAATATGTATACTTCTTATCACATCAATAAAATTTATTCTTTCTTGCTGATTTTATTGCTGACATTTAAAAACATATTTCAAAATTTGAAATGTTTATTTAAGAGGAAAAATTTCAAATGCTTAATAGACGATCACGACTTTATTAAAAACATTAATGGTTTGAAATAACAAACTCTATAATAATAATTTAAAAATTATGAAAAAAATTTTGTATGTCAATGAAAACTCAATATATATTTCAAAATATAAAAATAATTATAATCACTTATTTTGCAAAAAAATATTTTATTAAGGAATTTTTTAAAATTATATAGTATTTTAACCATTAATTATATAGTATCTTATACCTTTTACTCACAAAAGAAAATGGAATGGATTTTTTGTCCCAGAATCATTGAACGTCTAAATCAATATGGCCTTTGAAGAGAAATATTTGGGTGTGTATTTCTTGGCCAAAAGCTCACTTGAAATAAGTATATTGATTACAAAATTAATCAAGAAGAAATGGATCATGATAAGCTGGTAAAAACTGGAACTTACAGCCAAAATGATATTTTAGATGTGCAGAACATTTATCAGACCAACCACATGCCTCTGTTATCTGATAGTACAAGGATTAACAGAGATCTAGGAAGGAATGGTTAAAGATTTTACAAAGAATGTCCTTCCTGTGCATCACAAATATTGGATTCATCACTAGACACTATTATATCAGAATAGAACTTCATACGATGGGACTTTTCCAACAAGACCCTGTATGTTGAAAATGCCACAAGAGGGAGAAAACGGCACATTATATTGTATCCTTAGCCTTACTCGATTGACCATTTTAGGTACTCTAGATACTAAAGAATTACACTCCATAATGGTTAATGAGGTTAGCTTCATAAAGTGTCTATCTGAGTTTACAAACAGAGGCCCTAATAGAGGGAGCTAGATTATTTCGGATTTAGAATTTGGTACAAAATGTTTTAGCAGAGATTCCTTGACTTTCAAACCCAATTAAGAAGAGAACAATCTTTGAAATTCGTCTTGCGTCATACCTCCTTGTATAGAAGTCACGAAAAAATTGAGAAGCAATGGCATATTTGTTACGTTTCACTTTTAAAGAAAAATGATTTTCATTATCATTAGAGACTAGGAAGACTTCCACAAGCTCTTTCTCCCAACAGATATAGCTTTTCAGTTAACTATGTTCAATATTCTGTATATTTTATTAAACTCTTCACAAATCGTACCTCATGCTGACTTCCTTCTAGCTTTTCTATGATTCGGCACTTTATTCCATCATCTAAATATTAGTGGTTACTCATTTATTACTTGATTTTAACCTACTAATAAATGTCACGAAATTTGTAAAGATGTTCAAATAACCACAGTGAATATTTCCCCCTTTTTTTATAAAGCTCATCCATCAGTAAAACTCCACCTACACTTAATATTGTGTTACATATTCTAAACATAAGATTTGTAATCATGTTTACAAGTAATAATTTTGGATCAGCTTTTTCATGAAACTTAAGGCAATGAGTAAATATTTTTAAATGTTATTCATCAGTGTTTGTTTATTTTTATCATTTTAATTGATGTCAAGAGGAATCTACTAAATGGTAGATTTTTTCTTTTCAAAATCATGATGAAAGCTACAGTAAAATATTTCTAAAAGTAACTTTCGAATGGTATTAAAGTCTTTTGTTAACAATACCACCATAACATTGTAAAAATATGACTTTTAATAATTTTGATATAATATTATATGTTATTAATAATATTACACAGGATCTGGTTTCGATGAATTATTTGTATTTACGAGATAAAAAATTATGAGCCACGTAACATAGGTTTCTTACAGTAAAGTTGTAATCGTAAGTTGTACTAAAAAGGAAAACAAAATAGATGCAAAACATTGAAGATTTTAAAGTATTTCAAATTTAAGAAATATTTGTAGAAGTGCAATAATTCTTACTGTTAAAATATGGAATTTCTAAATGCTTAAATATGCTTTAAGATGACTAAATGCTTTAAAATGACAGTAATAATAAAAAAAAATTTATATTTTATATAAGAAAACTATACAATTATGATATACAATAAAGTCGGTAAAAATGCATTAACTTGAATCGATTCAAATAACTTTTATCATTAAAATATCAGCTTTGTTGTATATTTTAATGTATCATATATTTTATTCTAATCTACACAGTTAGACCTTAAAAAGGGAGAAGATTTGAAATATAAATGGTGGCTTATAACAACTTACGGAATATCTAAAAGTAATAAATAAGTATTTCCGTTACTAAATTTATAATAAAACGATTGAATATCTACTTATTTTCACGAAAAAAATATAAATTTTTCTTTTTCAAAAATTTAAAAGTATTCAATAAATTTAACATTTTCCAGAAAATGTAATATGAAATATATTTAGTTAAATTTATGCAATTTTGATAATACCTTAGAAATACAATTTTCAATAATGTTTTCCACTGAATTTGTTAAATAAGAGGAACAGTATGTGTAATATATCCTGAAACATTATTCATATATATATATATATATATATATATATATATATATATATATATATATATATATATATATATATATATATATATATATGAAGAAGAATAAATTACATCCAAAATACTTGCAGTGGTGTTATCAAAGATTGAAATTTATTTACTTCCTTTTGATACTGCCATAAATCCTAATTTTCTCGCAATTCATTTCATTCATTCAAGTTTCTTTGTAAATTGAAAAAAATGTTTAAATATATGAGTTTCAATTGAAATCAATTTTTTGAGATATTTTATTTTGCATGTTGAAAAATTGTGGTGTATACTTATTTCTACTTACATGCGAAAAGATTCACTAATGATTAAAATAATTTTATTATATATAGATATAATCTTTTAATTTCAAGTTTATTTTTAATAAAATTGCTATAATCATTACTGAAGTTTTTTGCATGTAAGTAGAAATAAGTATACATCACAATTTTTCAATATGTTGTAAAATAAAATATCTCAAAAAATTTATTTTAATTGAAACTCATATATTTAAAAATTTTATATTTTTAGTATTAATCTTGAAAAGAATATATCACCAAAATTGATGCAATTTGAAAATAATATCCTCTGAATACATTTTACTCTCTCTCTCTCTCTCTCTCTCTCTCTCTCTCTCTCTCTATATATATATATATATATATATATATATATATATATATATATATATATATATATATATATATATATATATATATATATATATATATATATATATATATATATATATATATATATATATATATATATATATATATATATATATATATATATATGAGTATGCATGTATACATTTTCTATATTTTTTCAAATTGCATTATTTTTAGTGATATATTCTTTTCAAGATTAATACGCCGAGCTGGCAGCCGAATGGTTAGCGCTCTTGCCTTCGGTTCAACAGTTCGTGGGTTCGAATCCCACCTTGGGCATGGATGTTTGTAGTGGTTCGGAATCCACTTTAAACCGTAAGTCCCGGTCTAATTAGCCTTCGTGTGCAAAAAATGACCGTTGAGCGACAAAGAAACCAAACCAAACCAAACCATCAAGATTAATACTAAAAATATAAAATTCTGAGAATGAATGGTAGAGTTAAGGGACAGTATCGAAAAGTTAGACTTTAGCCTATTTTGAGTTCGTAGGAAAAATATATTATTTTTAGGATTTGAAAAAGCATGTGTTTCGTGAGAAAGTGTTTGAATATTGAAAAGAAACAAAAAATAGTGAGTACAGAACATTTCCAAAGCAATAGACGGCATATACAAGTATTTCCTTATATTGTAAGTATTCTTGGAGCAGTCCTTTACATTCATTTTTCAACAACGTCTCTTGGATTAATATTTAATTTCGGATACGTTTATATGGCAACAATATCTTGTAAAACATTCGAAAATTTCTAAAAAAATCTCATTTGTGAAAAGAAGGGTTGTTACAGTTTTGTTCGCTTCTACTTTTTTTTTATCTGTGACTCAAATGAGTGAATTGATTTCTTGTGTGTGTGTGAGCTTTGTGACATAATTCTATTACTTCTTCCAGCATTTTATATTTATATAATTATGGTAATTATATATTATTATAATTATTATGGTAAAATATAAGTAATTTTGTGTATCCCAGCACACGGGGAACACTTAGTTGTCAGTGAACTTTTCCAATCTTTTGGATAACAGCTGCTATATTAAAACTGTAAGACTTAGAGCTGCAACATAGGAATCTCATTGGCCAACTTTAAATTTTGCAACGATTCCATGTGTAGAAATTATATACAACATATTCAAATAATATTTGTGAATGAAAAAGAGATATTTTTGTTCTCTCAATGTGAGATTTAAAGCATTCTAGGCTTTACGCATTATTAGTTTAATGAAGCCTTTATTGAATGATATGTATTATCATTGCACAATGCTTTTCATTCTAAATAATTATATAATTCATTTTGTGTAAAGGCAGCATAAAATCTAAAATCTTTGAAGTATAATACCTTTATAAACGAAGAAATAGAAGGATTTTATATAATAAAGTATATGTGAAGATATTAACGTAGCTTTTTCTTTTAAAATATTTTCACAATGTAAATAATTTTAGTGTAAATAAAAATATAATTTCCATCGTAACTTAAGGATTTAATTTTGTGAAATTTCGTAATCGTAATCATGCTATATTTCATTAAGGTAACCCTGTATGTGAAAAACGCCAATTATAAAAAAACATAGTTAACACAATAAGACAGATTATACACCATGATTAAGTGTGATAGTATATTTTAACAAAATTAATAAATCTTAGCAGAGAATATTTTTCCAAAAAGGTTACGAGAGTAAGCATTTAGTGTCAATAGCGACATATTTTAAATAGACCCTCCATATAGTTCATTATTTGCTGATGAATCGCATATTGATTCTGGAATAAGTGCTATTATTCTAACTGGTGCTCCACTTCCTTTACCGATTTTCATTGGTAAAACATATAACTTGGCGCCATATATTGGCAGTTTATCCACGTTGGCGACATTTTCCAAGCCGAAAAGTCCGGCTCCCAGTAAAATTCTATGAGCAGGAAAATCTCTCGCTTGACCATAGTCAAGGGACAAGGTTTCGGTACCATATCCTTTGACGCTTCGGTTCTTAACAAGCCACTGTGCTGCTTCACCTGATATCCCAGGAAAATGCAGCTTATACATGTCGTTCTCAGGAGTTCCATGGAATGCAGTTCGGTTCTTCCATTTCTGACTCCATCCACACCTCAGCAAGACGATGGTGTTGTTCAAGCTTTCCCCAGTGGTGTTCTCCCATTCGAGGAAGTCATTTACTGTCAGGTATGCGTCAGGGTCTTTCTCGGCTCTGGCAGTGATGTCCACTACAGCAGCTGGACCGATGAACCTGGTGACAGGGATTTCATCAATGTTGATGCCTCCCTTAGTGAAGTGTGATGGGGCGTCCATATGTGTCCCAGTGTGAATACTTGACGAATAGTCTTCTCCTTGTATCCTAAAGGTGGGTAAATAATTAAATTATCTTGAACTTATCTTTATAACCCTCTCATCTTTCCATGCTAATTTCAATTTTGTGCAATTTTTTTTTACAGTACAAGGATAGAAATATAAACATTTCAAATTAATAGTATAACAATAAATTAATTTATCAAAATTATTATGGGAATATAAAGAGGTTTTTATTGAAGTTCCATGTTTGAGATAACTAGACTTTTCATATCGTTTCGACTGATTTTCTTAGGATGTATAATTTTAGTGTGATTCCGTATCTTTGAAAAATAAGAAAACTATTTCAAAAAAACTTCAGAAATGAAATTCAAAGTAAAATTATACATTCCTGAATGTTTTACAGAACTCATAACAGCATTATTTACATTTAACAATATACTTCATTTTATAAATGAAGCTGTCAATGCCTTTTTTTATGATATTTTGGCTTAAATTAACTTTCCAGAATGTGATTTTTGTAAGAATTATTGATCCAAAAGTATTTCACAACGAACTGAAGAACTTATTCTTATAGTGAATTCTAAGACAATTCTAGAATTGTGTATAGATTCTGGAAGAATTCATACTTTTTCATAACGTTTATGAGTTCCCCACACTTTCTGAAACAATTAGCGTGAAGTTCTGATTGCGCCGGAGTTTTACTTTGGTATTTCATTCCAATCGCTATGTTCTCACTGAGGTTAATTGGTTTGAGACATGCAGTTTAAAGAGAATTCCGAATCAATCTCAAATTCTGAAGTGAGAGTCGTATTTATGAGTCGTTGAACTAAGGGTTGTAGTAACTATTTTTTAAAATTACCAGCTTGGAATGTAAGGGAATAACAGATGAGAGTAATAAACTTCGAAACACGTTCATTTTGTTATAGTAAATTATGTAAGCATATGATTGATAGAAATAACTGAAAAATTTTTACTATCTGATTTTTAAAAATGTGTAGACTGCTTTGATATATGATTTTGTATAGATTACCTGTATTCAAATAAAAACTTTATAAGTTTTCATCGAACATATTCTCTAACTTATATTAGTACTTCATTTTGTTTGAGAAAATTGGAAATAAGTGAAGAAATCGTTTGCTTTTTTACCTAAAAAAAGAAATAACATTCTATAGGTGTGGATGATATCAGCGTAATACTTAAGTGTGGTTAAATACCATGTTGCATCTAATAAACAGATTTTTAAATGTTATTTCTTTCAAAAAGTTAATTATACTTTTGAAAAGAGAGAGAGAAACGAAGTCTTTCTTTACATATGGAATCTTACATATTTTAATTTGTGTATTTATTAATACATAATTTGTAATTTATTAATATATAATCTATAGAAATTCATGATCACAGCATACATGATAATTATTGGCTCAAATATTTTTAAGAGATTATCTTATTTTGTGTAAAATATTTATCTAAATAGAGTAAAAAATTTTAATTTTTCTTAACGTTGAATATTTTTTTATATTCTTTTTTCTTTTTATATATCTTTAATGTAAAAACAGCGATATTCAGCACTAATTAGAACTTCATTTCAAGCCATTAATACTCTGTTACATTTCTGTTCTGGTAATGTTGAACCTAGTTCATAAATGTTATTTATAGTAAATCTGCTATTTTATTACCGTAGACTAGTTTGAAATATCCTTTATTTTCTAAAAAATATGTATATTTTAAGCTATATATTTTAAATTAATATGTAACCCTATGACTGCTTTCTATATGATATACCAGCAATGACTTCTTACCTTTCAAGTCAATTCTACATAATGACGTATAGTTTATCCACATAGAAAAAACATTTAGACTAACATTCTTAGAAAATTATTAAACCATGTAAAATTATGTAACATATATGTGCATAATTATATATGTAAATAATGAGAACAAAACATAGGTTTAATACAGAAAAACCATATTGGAAAAATTATGTAATACATATATGTATAGTTATGTATATAAATAAAATAAGAACAAATATAAGAGTAATACAGAAAGACCATATTAGAAATTGTATAATATATATGTGAATGGTTACATATGTATATATAATGAGAAAAAAATTAAGAGTTTAATACAGAAAAACAATATTGAAAGATAGAGTATTCTTAATTAATTTTAGGTGTTTATTGTGTATGTATGATTAATTATGTTTTAAATATTAATATACGTCTAAGCACTAATAAAAACGATCGAGAGTTTTTTTTATGATCAGATTATAAATACAGTAGAATTTCAATTATTCGACTCAATTAGGACCAGACCCATTCGGATAGTCAAAAATTCCACTAATTGGATTTTTTAAAAAAGGTTCCAGTTTAGTTAATTAAATGAGAAGAAAAATGGGAAAATAAACTACACATTTTTAAAGAAAAAGAATTTTTAATGAATTTAATGAAAAAGCAACGTTTTTACATGTTAAAGTACTTACAATTAAGTACCTTAATACAGTATGTGTGTACAGTGCTGTAAATGGAAGTTATTGAGACAATTTTTGTTTAATATCTCTGCCGGAGAGTTAAGTTTTTCACTACTTTCATTCATTTTTGTGCAGCCAAGAGAATTTGCATGTAGTCCACTCTGGCTGACTTTATCCATTTCAAAGCAGTTCCAAAGCCGCTAAATGCTTCACTAGCGAGTGTCTGCTTCAATTTGACATTAAGGTAATCTTCTTCTTCGACACTTTCAATAAGTTTACCATCATTTGCAATTTGAAATATAGGATCTGACCTTTTATTCATTCTCCTGTATCTTCAGGAATTTTCAAAAGAATGTTACTAAATTCCTCAAGTGACACGTCATTCTTGTTTTCTCCTACCTTTTATTTTTCTTGACCTTTTTCATTTCTTCACTACTTCAGTCTAATTTATTTTTCTGAAATTCTGAAAGCGATTCGGATAGATGGAGTTCGGATAATCGGAATTCTACTGTACTCAACTTCTCCATCATCTCTCTCTTCTCTCATTTTTAAATCTTTGGTTAATTACTAACCCTGAATTGTTAGATTCATAGACTAATGGAAAGAATACGCTCATCTAAGTGGAATGCACTGATTCGCATCTAATTATGTTAGACTATGGAAGCTGGACTGTATCATCCTTTCTTGCTTTCCTTTGTAGCTGGACTGTATCACCCTGTACTCGCTTTCTACATGCACGTCCAGTGGAATTGTAGGAGAGCTTTCCTAATTTTCTTCGTAATGGCATATGAATATGTATCTGTGCCAAATAAAAAAATCTCTTGGAAAGCAAAATGTAGTGGATACTCAAATACTGGATATTGTGAACAATTACATATTAACGTCTCGTCATTAATATTGAAGTCTTCATATAGAATTTGTAAAATCTCATCGTCCTTTTACATTATTGTAATTATTTTCATGTTATTTTATAAACTGCTTTAAAATATTTTCTTTCATTCAAAAACACTCATTCTTTTATGGAAAATATTTTATTTTTTTAAATTCTGAGATTGTATTCTTAGTTTCATTTATAAATTTGTTGACTTCCATTGAAATTATGATGACATGTACACGTTTTGTGAGTCTTATTGTGTTATTCAATGTCAGCTAATTAGCTTAAAAATTTAATTTTTCAAACTAATATCCTTACACATAACTAAATAATAAATTTACATTGATTACAATCATTTAATAATATGGAGTAAGTTTAGATTGATTATGAGAATATAAATTTTAAAGTGTAATATTACATAAGATCTTATTAAATTTATTTTTTTAATTAGTTATATTTTTAGTCTTTGATAGTCCTGTCAATATATTTTCTCCTAAAACAAAGCCTGCAGTTATAAATTAAGAAAAATGAAAATAAGAGCATAAAAATCTCTTATATATATATATATATATATATATATATATATATATATATATATATATATATATATATATATATATACGTACAGACACACGCACGCACACACACACACCACACACATATACATATATATATATATTCCATTACACCTCCGCTTTTGTTCCTAAAGAAATAGCATGTTTTTTACGGAGAAACAAAAATAATATTACGTAGATATGATGATTTTATGAATATAAAATTTTATTTTAAATTCAATATATACTAAATCAAAATTTTTGTGTGAAAATATTGACTAAAAAGGGATAAACAATTGTAAACAAGCTAAATTCTAAACAAAGGTAAAGTTTGTGGGTGCAAAAGATTGCTTGGTGATAATTTTGTCGGTTAAAAACCACAAATCATCAAAGGCACAAGAAACAACTAAATACAGCAAAATTTAATATTGTCTCATTGAATAAAAGGAGCTATTATACATTATACAATTGATCAGCGATGAGATTGCTAAACAGTTTCGGATAGAAATAAACATTTGGGTTTAAATAAGTTTAATCCATAAGTAATAATTATTTAGTTTATAAAATGTAAATAAAATATTTGTATTATATTTTTAATATTTTCTGAAAACGCAGAGATTTTGAAACAATGCATGATGCAAATGGAATTGTTTATGATATTAATTTATGAATTTTCTCCTCTACGGCGAATATCAAAAGCGGGGCTATAATGGAGAAGTACTATATATATTAATGATTTAGAGAAAAAATTTAAATTGTTCATTTTTGCAGACATTTTTAAAACTGATTTTTTAGATCAGAAAACTCTTTTTTACGATATATATTAATTATTTTTCTGGAAACTACACAAATATACAAAATAAAAACCCTAAATATCCCAATGTCAATTTAATAATGAGAAACAAACAAAATAATTGAAATTCATAAATGAAAAAACTGTGTGCAAATATATAAAATTTTTTTATCGTGCCCTGTAAATGTTCGTAAAAGCGAATTTACCTTATACTTTACTCAATGTGATTGATATTAGTGAAACAAATGAATCATACAATGTATGAATTCTTCTTAGTTAAAAATAATGTAATTACGGTAAAATCCTAGTATACGTAACGCATTTGGCGCGATTTTCAAAAAAGTCGCCAACGGCGAAATTCGCACTATTCATCAGCATAAATGAGCGTTTCATAATGAAAAAATTTGTGAATCTCAAAATGGCTATACATAAACATATACTCTTAACCTTAATGTCACCAATCGCGTTACGGATATACTTGAACTAAGCCATAGTTATTATAATTTTGAAAGTGTTATAACATACCAGACATTGCCGAATTCTTCTGAAATTCCTTTGAACTGAGAATCAAACTTGAATTTTTTACTGTATGGATGACTTGGAGTTGTTTCGTCAAATGTATAGGACATGTCCACAACACAATGCGAGAGAGGTAATGCATCCAAGGATGATGCAACGTTTAAAAATATAACCAAAACAGGTATCATTTTCTCTAGATTTTACCGATCGCAGATTTTAAACAACTGATTACATTCTGATCACTTTTACGCTTAAAGAAGTAATTTTATCAGTTACGAATGCATACACAAATCTAATATTATCAGGAGCGTTTGATAAGGGAAATGAGGAAAACAAAACACAATATAATTCGTATACAATTTATGCTTGTAATAAAGAGCTGAAACAGATATGAGGAAAATTGAAGATCAGGTGAGAAATATAAGTATAGAAAAGATTAAATGTTGCAATTCTTATAACCTTGAGATTGTTTATGCGTTTATTTCTCTCACTCTTTTACCCTCTGTAATTTTTTTCAAAAATTTCCCGTCAATATGCGTAAAATCACTGAAATTCAAAAATTCTTAAAATTATCACACTTTTTTTATGTAAATTCACTAGAAATAAGTAAAAAATATAAAAAAAAAAACAAAAACTTAACAGCTCCCCAATGGCTCTGTAGCTTCACACCAAAGGCATAGCGAGCTTGGTTTGTCTAAGTGTCATAAGCAACAAAAAAATAAACTTGGTAAAAATTAGAAATCTATTCTCCAAACTTCGGAAAAACTTATAAGTAAAATTTATAAACTTTTCTGTTTAATTTATAAAACAAGTTATATCAAATAACCTAAGATATTCTTGAACAATAATTTGTTCATTTTATATAATTTTAAAAACAAATGACTGAGCTGGTATCTGAATGATTAACGCTCTAGTATTTACCAACTTCAATAGTTTGTGGGTTCAATTTTCACTGCAGCTGCAATAGTAGTTTGGAACACCCTTTAATCTAAAGATTTCTGAAGAATTAGATCTTGCTAACAAAAAGTGATGACACATAAAAGAATGTAAAATTCATTTTCTTTTTTTAAAATACCTTTATATTTTTTCAATGGTAAAATAATGAGAACCTTAATTAAATAAAAATAGAATCTGACGATATATTAAATTAATTTTCTTTTGCATATTAAAGTATAAAGTTTGCAGTTTTCATATTACACAATTTTTTCTTGAATAAGAAAAAATTGATATGTATAAGTAATACCTTCTAGATAGTTATTACTTATACATATTTTTTACAACATAAATTTTCATTTTATGAAAGAAAAATTGAATTAGTGATTTAAATTTAAAAATTTAAATCTTTTGATATGCTTGGTAAAAATTAGAAATGTATTCTCCAAACTTCGGAAATATATGAGTGCCTAAATTTATGCTATAAGCAACTTATTAAAAACTAATAATGTTTTTAAATACAAATGCTCTGAAAAACACTTACATATTTTATTCAATCTTTATTCTAAATCATTTCACATTACTATTATATGCCAGAATTCATTGTTATTATTTCATTCAACAATTTTTACAAATTTAATAAAATAGTTTTTAACTTTAAGCATTATATATTTTATAATGAATGTGTGTGTCACTTCATGAAAATTTTTAATTGGATGCGTACATCGTATGTTTGTTTACATGTATCTATGGGAACATTTAACCTCATTGAAATCGCATTAAAAAGTTCTAATGCGTTTTTTTGATTTCTGTATTCTTGAAGGGAGAGAATCGGCGTATGATTGCATTACAAAATATTAAAAGTTCCAGTGGCTCAGTAGCTTCACGCCGCTTCCCGTAAGCTCAGCAAAGTGAAGCATCATTTGCCGCGGGCAGTGGTTGGGAGTGTGACCACTCTCCTTCACTGGGTTGCTGGAACTCCGTGGGTTGGGGACGTGTCCAAGTTAATCTGTGATGGCCAAAGTCCTTCCACTGGTGTGACGTGGATGTGGAGAGGAGGATGCCAGCTCAGGTGTGGCCTCGTCACCTGACCGTGGTTCAAAATGACGAGGCACCTTAAAAAGAGCAAAGTCATACTTTCACCTTCGTGGTGCTCTGATCCAAACGAAAGACCTATTGACTTAATTCGCACTACCAAAGGCAAAAGCGAGCTTGGCTTGTCCAAGTGTCATAGGGAAACAACAACAACAAAATATTAAATGCCATTGGAATTATTATATCATACAGAAGTAACACAAAGTATATAAACATGTATTTTTTTAAATTACAAGAAGAAAATTTGTGTGTTTCTATTTTATTTATGTTATATTCTTCGTTTATCCTATTTGATTCACGACAACATTTAGATCTGTTTCATGAACTCATACATTTTCAAACAGAAAATCACTCCAGGTCTTGTTCATAGCTGACTCGTTTGACAACCAGATAATGAAGTGGTAAAATGTAGCAGGAACTGCTTTAGTCAAAATGCATTTTGGTTTGTTTTTTTCTGCGTATACGGTAATGTTTTCTCAGGAGGGCTATTTGACTGTGACTTTTATAGCGGAATGTTAATCAGTGCCAACATTCACTGTATGGGAAGAATTAAATCCACATATATTTGTATATTTTCAAGCAAAGTAGGTAAATTGTTTTTGTTGTAAAAATTTGGCACGACATATATCGTAAATTAGGAAGGTGGTTGCTACTAAACTCTATACCAGGTCTGGCCAAACTTCTTGATAATTCGAGCCATTTTTCAAAATTTGAAATTTTTTCGAGTCAGGTACCATAAAGGTATACCATATTAAAAGGTTACCATAAAGGTATTAAAAGGTATACCATAAAGGTATTAACATTTTTTACAAAAATTTTATTTATTGAAAAGCTGACAAATGGCTGAGTGGTTAGCGCTCCTGATTCCTGAACTGTGGGTCCCAGATTGGAATCCTGGTTCGGGCATGGATGTGACTTTCTTCCTCTGTTCTCTCTGTTTTTCGCTGTTCTTTTTTCTGTGATGATGTGAAGTGAATAACTAGCGTGCTCAAGTAAATACAGAATAATTAAAATCAATAGGCTTTTATTGCGAACTAAAATCAGACAAGCAACACACTTGCCATCTCACTCTGCCTGTCTGGCGAGTAAAAAACCAACAGGCTATATATACAGGTAAGAATATCTTCTGATTGATTGGTGACAATAAATATTTACATAAAATTATAATAAGCACAGGAATCATGTGCGGAAAGAAAAGTTCGTTCTAGAAGGAGAGTTACGCACATGCAGTTCTGTAGTGCGAATCGAATACTGCACATTCGTTCACCACAGTACTCCCCCGTCAGTCCAGTTGCTGCAGGGATGGCAACGGGAACCGGAACCGGACTCAACGTCCAGAGCGAGTCGTGGTGGTGAGGCTGTCGGCCGTGCACGGAACTGGACGAATGTTTGAAGATGGTGTTGGTGCAGAGTGATCGATCAAGGTATGTGCTGGCTTCAGACGATCGATAGAAATTGAAGATTTCTTTCCTTTGATCATTAATGTAAAAAACTTAGGAGTTCTGTGAACGACAAGAAAGGGACCATCATACGGCTGCTCCAAAGGTCGGCGTACAGCATCCTGTCGGACAAAGACGTGTGATGTAGTGTTGAGGTCTTTGTGGATAAAAGTATTTGCTGATGAATGCCTCGAAGCAGGTACTGGACGTAACAATCGGACGTGGTTCCGAAGCTTAGCAAGAAAGTCGGGAACAGGCAGTGCGGAATGGCTGGTTGTATCCCGGACGAATTCTCCTGGCAAACGGAGTGTCGAGCCGTAGACCAGTTCTGTTGCCGATGTGCCAAGATCTTCCTTCACTGTACAACGGATTCCGAGAAGTATCGATGGGAGCACTTTTACCTAATTTGCAGGATCTGTACACTTAATTGCAGTCTTCAATTGGCGGTGCAGTCGTTCAACCATGCCATTCGAAGCAGGGTTGTAGGCAGTAGTCCTCAGCTTTTCAGCTCCTAATAACTTAGAAAAAGAATGAAAAAGTTCGCTTTCGAACTGCCTGCCTTGATCTGTTATCAAGATTTGAGGGGCTCCAAATCGAGATACCCAACCTGAATAGAAAGCTTCTGCGACTGATTCAGCAGAAATGTTGTCGATAGGGTAAGCTTCCGGCCATCGAGAGAATCTGTCGATGCAAGTTAAACAGTAATTAGATAGCCCTGAGATGGCGGAAGTGGCCCCACAATGTCGATATGCACAACACGAAAGCGGTCACTTGGTAACGGATAATCATCAATGGGAGAATGAGTATGGCGATGAATTTTAGATTTTTGGCATGGTAAGCATGCTCTCACCCATTCTTTGCAGTCTGTCTTGACAGTTGGCCAGAGAAACTTAGAACTAATAAGCTTGGTCGTGCCACGCACTCCCAGATGGGACAGACCATGCATCATATCGAAAACTTTTCGAGTGAAACTAAATGGAACGATAGGTCGAACAACACTGGTCGACACATCACAAAAAAGAGAAGTAGAGTTTGAAGATAAAGGAAAAGATTTAATTTTCAAAGAATTATTTTTAAGAAAATCTTGTAAGGAGATATCATGAGACTGTTCTTTAGCCATTTCTTCATAATCGATTGTGGTAGGAAATGAAAAAGCATGAATTCTAGAAAGTGCGTCGGCTACGCAATTTTCGCTACCGGAGACATGACGGATATCAGTCGAAAACTGACTAATGAAATCCAAGTGCCTCAGCTGTCTAGGAGAGGTTTTCTCAGCTTTCTGACGAAACGCAAAAGTAATGGGTTTGTGGTCAGTGAAAACGGTGAACTGTCGATTCTCAAGCATGTGCCTGAAGTGACGGATAGTGGAATAAATTGCTAGCAACTCTCGATCGTAGGTACTATAACGCGTCTCGGAAGGGGTAAGCTTTCGAGAGAAAAAAGCCAAAGGCTGAAGATCGCCACGTTTGGATAATTGGTGAAGAACACCACCTATAGCGACTTCAGACGCATCTACCATGAGTGGTAGAAGAGCGTTTTGATGAGGATGGTAAAGCATGGTACGATGAGCAAGTTGTTTTTTGCAGTTTTGAAATGCTTCGTTGGCCTCGTCCGTCCAAGTAATTTGGGTTTTATCAGCTTTTTTCTTTTTACCTTTCAGTAAAGCGTGTAAAGGGGTTTGTAAGAAAGCAGCATTAGGGATGAACCTATGATAGAAATTTATCATCGCGAGAAATCTGCGCAATTCCTGTACATTTTTTGGCTGAGGGTAGTTTTGTAAAGTTAGTACTTTAGAATCTGAAGGTCTTATGCCATCAGCAGAGACAATTACTCCTAAAAATAATAATTCTTTTTCTCCAAAAATGCATTTATTTGAATTTAAGACAATGTTATGTAGGCTTAGTCGTTCAAAAACTGTTTTTAGGTCCGTAAGGTGTTCTGCTTCATTAGTTGAAGCGACAAGAACATCGTCCAAGTATGTAAAACAACAGTCTAAGCCTCTTATTACCTCATCCATATGCCTCTGAAAAGTTTGGGCTGCATTTCTCAAACCAAAGGTCATGTAGTTAAATTCAAAAAGTACTATGGGAGTAATTACCGCTGTTTTTGGAATCCGTTTTTTGGACAGGTATCTGATGATACGCTTTCACTAAATCCAATTTGGAAAAAATTGTTTTACCCGCTAATCCAGCATTAAAATCATGGATGTGGGGAATTGGATAGCGATCAGGGATGGTAACACTGTTTAATCGGCGGTAGTCGCCACAAATTCTCCAGGTCCCATCGTTTTTAGGAATCATGTGGATTGGACTCGACCATGGGCTTTTTGACGGTTTACAGATGCCTTGTTTAATAAATGCAGAAATTCTTTTTTGAGTGCGGCTAACTTATCTGGTGACAAACGTCGTGCTTTAGAGGCTATAGGGGGACCATTTGTATGTATATAGTGAGTTACAGCGGAGTTTTGATTGTCTTTACTAATGAAAGGTAACGTTAATTTAGGATATTGTGAAAGTAGTTTAATGTACTTTGTAGTGTTGGCAAGTGTTGTAATACCTAATGATGGACCATGTGCCGCTTTACCGCTTGAAGTTACGAGCATAATTTGGTCCATAATTCAACGATTACGGATATCGACCAATATACCAAACCGCTCTAAGAAATCAGCACCTAAAATGGCGTGGTCAACATCAGCTATAAGGAATGTCCAAGTATAGGTCATGTTAAGCCCAATGTTAACTTTCAATTTCTTGCTGCCATAGGTGTTAATGCAAGTACCGTTAGCGGCGTAAAGCGTAGGTTGAGATGGTTGTAAAAATTTATTGATATGCATCATTGATCGGGGGAAAAACTGAGACGGCAGCACCACTGTCTATTAAGTACCGAGTACCGGTAACTCTGTCATAAACAAAAAGACGACTGACTCCTCGACCGTTATCTGTCGTCACCGAAACAGATGGGTCAACTAGTTTTCCTGATAAGAGCAAGGTTTTTTCCATTTAACTGCAAGAGCTTTGAACGGGCTATGGTACCAACAAATTTTCCTGGCTTCATTCGAGGGAGAACGATGTCTAGAATGAGACCGACGACGATTGTACCTATTCTTACTAACGTTGCGCTGGCATGTCAGCTTGTTAACAGAAAGCGTGAGGGCCGCAACTTGTTTAGTTAAAACACTAATGGAATTTTCACAGTCACTACTGCTGCATGCGGTATTTGGAGAGACAGCATTAATGGCGGCAAGTCCTGAAACTTCGGAAATATTTCGAAAATATCGCTATTTTCGCGAGACCATCTAAGTTTTCTAGACTTACAGAAAGTATCTGTTGCATATGCACGGGCAAACGTTGTAACCATAAGGCGCGAATGCCTTCGTCAGTCATTTAACCGGATGCAAGATTTTGCATTTCGTGTAGCAATTGGGAAGGTCGTTTGTCTCCTAAGGAAATGTCTTGAAACAATGATCTTAAACGAGCTGTTTCAGTCTCCGCAAAATGGTCAATAATACGTTTTTTAAGAATAGCATAAGATTGTTCTGAAGGTGGGTTTTTAATTATGTCCGCCACACTTTGGAGAACGTCTGAGTCTAAAGCAGAAACAACACTTAGATATTTAGTGACATTAGCTGTAATACCAGATATGATAAATGAAGATTCCAGTTGACAAAACCACAGCTCGGGATTTTGTTTCCAAAATGGCGGTGGACGAAAAGCGATACGGGAAAGTTCCGGCTGCGGAAAATTTCCATCCGTAACAGAAATTGCTGACTTTTCCTGAGCAGTCATAATGTAACAAAACAAGTAATAGCAATGGACAAAAAATGTAAAAAGAAGAAAAACTAAGTAATATGAAAAATACTTATACAAGTTGCGTATAAGAAAATAGTGGTAATCAACCGAAAAGAAATTTTAACGAAAAAATTCGTACAAAATATTTATCAAACTTGATACACTTCGTACAAAAAGGTATATTGAAATAAGATTTTCACCGGTGCGTCATTTTTCCACGTCCGGGTCACCATTGAAGTGAATAACTAGCGTGCTCAAGTAAATACAGGATAATTAAAATCAATAGGCTTTTATTGTGAACTAAAATCAGACAAGCAACACACTTGCCATCTCACTCTGCCTGTCTGACGAGTAAAAAACCAACAGGCTATATATACAGGTAAGAATATCTTCTGATTGGTTGGTGACAATAAATATTTACATAAAATTATAATAAGCACAGGAATCATGTGCGGAAAGAAAAGTTCGTTCTAGAAGGAGAGTCACGCACATGCAGTTCTGTAGTGTGAATCGAATACTGCACATTCGTTCACCACAGATGTATGAATGTGACCCATCCTATAAACGGGTTTATGGTGGTATGGCGCGGTCAACGCTACTCGCCTCCGTGACTTGGTTCACAGGTGCCCGCTGGATTAAGACAAATGAATAGCAGTTTCTGGCCTTGTTGTGGCATAGGGATCGTCACCCAAGTGCCCACCGTTGGAAAAAAAGATATTTATTGAAAATGTGCAAATAAAAGTACAAAATATGTGTATTGGATTTAAATACTTAAAATTAATTTATTTTATTCCATTTGATAGTTTTTTTAAAATTTATTGCATAACTGGTGACAGCACTTCTCAGTAAAATTTTTGAAATGCTAATTAGTTAATTCTGATTCTTTACCATGTCTACACAGACGGTTCAGCAATGGGCGAGAATTGTGGTGCTGGCTTTTATTCATCTCTTGCTGAGGGTCTTTTCCGGTCGGCAAACATATGACAAACTTTGACGGGGAGGTTGCTGCTATTTGTGAGGCTGCCGGACGATTAATGCAACTGCCGGGCCTTAAAAATGTGGCTTTCCTTTCTGACTCAACAGCAACTCTTCAAGCCATAACTTCATTGCTCCCACATGATGCCCTTGTTAAGGCCTGCCGGGAAATTCTTTCGCAACTACAAGAAAGAACTGAAATCTGTTTTCAATGGGTGCTAGGACATTGTGATATTGATGGCAATGAGCGTGCAGATAGGCTTGCCAAATCTGGATGTGACTTGACCCAAGAAGACAGGTCTATAAGCTATTCTGCTGCACGTAGTGCTATTAATCTACGTATTAAAAATGAATTAGGACAGCCTGGGAGGCAGCTGCTGTTGGCAAAAGATGGGAGACTATTGTTAGATGCAATACCATCCCCAACAGCCTGCCGCGTGGAGTGGCGGTTGCCACCTTCAGGATGGCAACGGGTCACGACTACCTCCAGAAGCATCTCCACAGGATCGGCCTTGCCGATACTCCCCTCTGCCCCCTGTGTTCTACAGGCGAGGGTACAGCCGAACACCTGGCTTGCTGTGATGCTCTGGAACAGACCGTCGACGACTTGCATGGGTGGGCTGGACACCACTGGGAAGCACGGCGCCAAATGGCCCATCGGCCACGGGCGGGCGTTGGATGAAGAAGTTAATTCTGATGGGTGTTTGGATTTCATGAATTTTAAAGTGGAATAAAATGATTCGCATTAATACGTTTTTCGGAATAGGGAAACACAACTACAAACTGTCTTTTTTAATCCAAGATGCTTCGATTCTGGTACACATTTCCAAAATTGAGTAATCGACGTCTACTTATGTTTATATTGTAAAGCATCTTCTTGCATCTATATTAATTCTATATATGCTTTTTCAGTCATAATTATATTGGAAATGGAAAAATCACTTTGCATTATGATAATTTCAAATGGATTCAGAAAAAAAAATCATGAGGCGATTTTAAATATTTCAATTCTTGAAATCTATTTTAGAATTCCGTCAATATTCCTTCTAGCTTTTTTCTATACTCTTTGAGTTTTTCTTGTTTAATATTGGAACAAATTTTTTTTAATTCGAGGAAAACAACAAAAAGTTTTATTTTCAATATCTTTTAGAAAAAATTTTAATTTAGTTTGAAAACTAAATATACACCGTAAGAGGTCAGATATTTTATTTTCCCCCTGAAATTGTAAATTCAGTGTTTGAAAATGTTCCATGCCATACATCAAAAACATTAAATCTTGGAATCACTCGTGATTGTCTAATTCTGAATAAATTATTTCCTTATTTTTTAGAAATGCAGTTATCGGATCATATAAATCTACTAATCGATTTAATTCGTTGTAGCTAGATAACCATCTAAACAACGCTAAAGAAATTAATATCATTTGGAAGTTCATCGCCCTTTAATTCTTCAAGGAAATTTCTGAACTGTTGATGGTTTTTTGCATAGGTGCGAATGTAATTTACAATGTGTAACACAGTTTTCATAGCACATCAAGATATTTTAAATATTTTGTAACGAGATGATCTCGGTGAATTATGCAGTGAAACGGTATGATTTGTGGAATTTGAGAATCATCTCTTAAAAGCCCAATAAAATTGATTTTTTATCCAGCATTGCCGGAGCTCCGCCATTTGCAATACTTACAAGTTGATTAAGAGGCACATCAAAAGTTTTCACTATGGATTCTAATGCATATTTAATATAGACTCCGCGGGTTGACTATTGAAGTGCTACTAAATCTAATAATTCTTCTTTAGCAACGAAGTCAGGTGAAACAAAACGTATGAAAATTGCCAATTGCGGAAGATTTGTGATATCTGTCGATTCGTCAAGGGCTAAGCTGAATAAAATGCAGTTCTACAAATCATTTTTTAAATTATATTCAAGAGATGTATTAATAGCAGATATACGTCGTTCGCATGCTGCAATGCTGCATTATTTAGATTGAAAACTTTAAGTACATCTTCCAAGTTTTTTCAATAAACTCTACCCCTCCATATGGTCGTTTTGCATTAGCAAAATTCCAGGCGATAACAAAACTGTCATCAGCCACATTATTAGCTTGATTTTTACGGATCAACAAAATTAACTGTCATTTATTAAAATTTGGCTTTAAAGAAGCAATTTTATTTGATCTTAATTTGGAATGTGGTGGATACTGATTAAAAAACTGAGGTTGATTGGTTTTATAATGTTGACGTAAATTGCTAGCTTTATAATTTTTGACCACAGAATTACAAATAATACATAGTGCTTTTCCGTTATTGTCTATAAAAAAGAAATTCTCCTCCCACTGATTATTAAAACTTCTATATTTTCTTGCTCGCATTTTGTTTTTTTTATTTTGGATTTCTATCGTCATATTTTTACTGAAAATAAAAAAAAGAAATTTAGAGAATACAAGCTTTGTGTTATTAAAACAATAACATCACATGCTACATACTACATTACAAATTATAGTTAACTTACCAACCATTCCTGGTAACAAATTATATCCGTAGCAAGAGTGATACAAATTGTTAGAGCACAATTTCAACTGTCCGTTGCAATGAAAGTTTACAAATTCAAAATGGGTGTGGAGTTGGTCGATTACAGATGCCGCCACTGATTACAGATTACAGCCACTGTTTATGTTCGTTCCCGCAGATTTTGTTGAATCTTATTATTCTTAACTTAGACGGCAATGAAATTTGTTACAACGTTGCACTTAGTCTTTCATATTCGTTGTCAGTAAATTAAGACATTTTGATATTCATACGGAACGATAATAATTTTTTAAAATAGAATAACACAAAAAGGAACTTGGGTACATTTATGTAGAGCCACAAATAATCCTTCAAAGAGCCGCATCAAAGCACCGCACCGAATGGCTCACGAGCCACAAGTTGGCCACCCCTGCTCTATACAGTTCATTGACAAATTAAAATTCGTTTTAAGTCATAAAGACTTGATATCTTATTTCCTATCGGAAATAAACTTCTATTGATGTTAATGAAATTTTAAATATTACATTAATGATATTAAGAAATGTTGATGTTGAATTGATTATATTCAGTTTTCAATTTTCTTAAAAAAATTTGCTAAATTTGATGAGCAAATGAGTTTGTAACTTTTAATTAAAGTTCAGTTCCGGTACATGGTTTTCCACTTAAGACTGTTTTTTTTTTCAAAAAAAAAAAAAAAAATAGATGATTTAGATATATGGCGATCCACATTGTTTTGTTGAAATTTCCACTTTAAACCTCCTAAATAATGATAAAAAAAGTATAAAGTGCTGCTTAAACATTGTTGATAACAATCAGACACTATTTTTCCCGAAATTCAATGCAAGTACTATTTCATCAAACACAAATTTTGACTTGCCATGAGAGATTATATTGATCTGTCAGAGCCTATTCTTGTTTCCAAAGGCTTAAGGCAGGGAGATGCACTGGCCTGTCTCCTCTTCAATCTCGCCCTCCAAAAAGTTGTAAAAGAGATTCTAACATAAACACTCGAGGAACGATTTTCAACAAGTCTGTACAGATATTTGCATATGCTGATGACGTAGACATTGTTGCACGAACGCCCGAGGCCTTAAAAGTGGCTTTTACGTCACTAGTAGCTGCAGCTAGTAAAATGTATCTTGCAATCAACCAAGACAAAACAAAATACATGACCACCGAAAAATATAGCACTCCCTATCTAGAGGTAGGAAACTACAAGTTTGAAACTGTTCACAACTTTAAATATTTGGGATCTGAATTGAATGCATCAAACGACATCGCACCTGAGATCCGCAGCAGGGTTACAGCTGCTAACCGATGCTTTATCGGCTTAAAAAATACCTAAAATCTACTTTCGTCAGTCGAAAAACAAAAATTTTGATATACAAATGCTTGATTCGGCCTATTCTCACTTATTCATCTGAAACATGGACATTGACTGAGAAGGACAAAGAAACCATCTCCATTTTCGAAAGAAAAACTTTAAGAAGTATATTTGGTGGAATAAGATGTGAGAATACATGGCAAAGAAGAACTAATTCTGAGCTCTATAAACTATATAAAGAACCAGATATTATTAAATTTATCTCAATACAGAGATTAAAATGGGCAGGACACATATTTGAGCCGGATGAACGACAATCGGGTACGAAAAAATGTAATGCAATGGATTTCTTGGCTCGCCCCATTGGCACCAGAAGAAGAGGACGACCGAAACTCCGATGGCGTGACTGCCTTGAAAACGACCTAAAAACACTAAAAATGACAAACTGGATGACCTTGTCCAAAAATAGGAGGTCCTGGTATGCACTTCTGAGGAAGGTAAAGGCCCACACTGGGCTGTCAGGCCAGTGAAGAAGAAGAAGAATGAGAGATTATATGCAAATGAAAACCTCGTGCCTTTATGCTTTCCTCTACCTTAAATTAGAGTTATATTGCATAAAGATTAATACTTTATCGAATATGCTAAAAGTGCAAATTTTCTGATATTCTGAAACCATCAATTAATTGTGATTATTAATAATCAAAGATTCAGAGGCAATTTTTTTTTTGCATAGTTTAATAGATATTATGATTATCTTTGTGTGTAATGTATATTGGTCATAACTGCTCGATTTTCTTTATAAAATTGTTTAATATCAATTTGTTGCTTTTAGTAGTGTCCTAAATAAAAGGCAATTTCTACTCAAAGTGTTGGAATTAATGAGACATCACATTGTTAACAGTTTTATTAAGACATTTTTGAAGATTAGTTGTTCCACGAAATCTCACATTTTGTACGTAAAAAAAAAAAAGCGTTTTCTACATTATAGTTATTGAAAATCTTATATTTCATGTAAATGAAAGTAAAAATGAAAAAATAAATAAATAAAATAATGTAAAATGAAGCTATTCCATCAGTAAAATTAATTCAATGATTTCTCGTTTTTATTTCTAATCTTATGAATTTAAAGAGCTTACTGTATCAAATGTTTTGTAGCATTTTTTTATCACAATTCTAATTTAACTAAAAGCATTTATTTAAAATTTTCCAAACTTTTAGTTTTTTTATTAATACCCAAAATAGTTAAAAAAAATTCTAAGTATAAAAACTGATAATTATTTCCAATTATCTAGCTAATTACATCTTATGACGGGAAACAAAAATACACAGACAGTATCAAAAAATTGCTTACTGTAGGAAATGAAAATAATATTTTTGAAATAAAATAATGCAGGTAATTAAAACTTTTTATGCATCAAAAAATTTAAGTGCATTGTTAGGAGAAAATAATTTTAATCCATCCTTAAAGTATAAGGTAAAAAAAGAGTGAATTTTGTCGTTAACTACAATTAACTATAACAACGAATGTCAGTTAATTGGAGTTGTCTTTTTGTAAAAATGAATAGTCTTTTAAATTTAATTACAAATATTTGAATCGCTATGAATAAATTTAAAACGATTAGCAATAATTATAGTTATAAGTTATTATTAGTTATAGTATTAGTTTATAATAATTGTGATCAAATTGTGATGAAAAAAATCAATAATTGTTAAGCAAATCTAATAAAAATTTGTGTTTTTATTTGAAGGATATTGAAAATATTCAGTAAAATTGTTTGTTTATTTATGAATTTATTAAATATATTCCTAATTAACTTCATCTTAGAAGATTCTAAATGAATATTTCGAATGTAAACTATATTTTATTTCATGTAAGACAGAAAACTTAAAAATCAGTCATAAACAACCAAACAATTATTAAAAATATCTCTCATTCTGTCATCGCAATAGATAGAAACATTAAACAAATCTAGAAAAATTGATTTCGTAATTTGTTAGATATTAAAAATATTCAGAAAAATATCAGTTTATAAAAATATTATTCAAATATTTTTATAAATAATAGAATGTTGGTAAATTCTACATGAATACTTCGAAAATAAGTAAATTTATGATAAATATATTAAATTCCATGACAACCAATCAAGAAAAATCTGAAAAAATGATTCCCATTTTGATTTGAAATAAATTTCTTTTCTAGAAATGATTAATGCATCTATGAAATAGAAAAAAAATGGTTTTAGAGTTAAATAGTATAGAACATTTTATAAAAGTAAATTAATCTGATTTATCTTCTCGTGCACGCGAAATTTTGAATAATAATGGTCAGGTAACATTTTCATATGTGCTTTATACTTGTTCCAATAAATATAATACAATTTGTGTAAAACCTTTATAGATTGTAAAGTATAAAAAGCTAAAAAGCCAAGTAGTGTGAAACAATATTATTGGGTTAAGTAATAAGTTCGCAGCGTTTTTACCAAAGATTTTTATTTAAATAAAAAATAATTATATCAATAAGTTAATCAATTATATATTCGCCGTTGCTGTTTGCAACCTCTTCCCACCTCTCGACCCATTTGTTGATGCCGTTCTGCTAAAATTCGACTGGTCTGGGGTCAAAGAAGTTGTTGAGCCAGTTCTTAAGGACTCTGTTATCGAAGGTAACGCTCTTCATATAGTTTGACAAGGAAAGGAAAACTTGGTAATCGGTCGGTGCAAGGTCCGGAAAATACGGCGGATGCTAAAGGACCTCGCATTCGAGCTCTTGAAGCGGGGCTTTGACGACATGTGCAACACAGGGCCTGGCGTTGTCTTGAAGGAGTATGATTTGACTATGTCTTTTCAGTCAAATAGCCTCATTCACGCGGTGTAGCTGGGTAATGTAGAGCTCCTTGTTGACTGCCGCATTCTTTTCGAGCATTTCCCAATGCACCAAGAGGTCCTTAAAAACTGGCTCAACGACTATTTTGACACCAGACCAGTCAATTTTTGGCGTAACGGCATCAACAAATGGGTCGAGAGGTGGGAAGAGGTTGTAAACAGCAACGGTTAATATATAATGGATTGACTTATTGATATAATTATTTTTTATTTAAATGAAAATCTTTGGTAAAAACGCTACGAACTTATTCCCCAACCTAATAAGTAAACTAAAACACTAATCCATTAGGAGGTAGGTAGAATAAAACAGAATATATACAAATAATATGAAGCTTGTTATTGCCACACGGCTTGTCTAAATATGTATATTAACCTTGAATCATAACGTTTTTATTCTGAGGAGGAAATATGTTATTTGGTGATAAACCAAATGTATACACTACGTGACAGTGAAAATTTAAACCTGGAATGCATGTGCAGAAAGTGATTAAAAACTAAAAAGAGAGACATAGTAATAACAATTTTGTTACTGTATGATACACTTATAAATAGCGTGAATATACAATGTGTTTAGAACCACTTTTGCTGGCAATACATTTAGCAACATATTCAAGTGCAGGCTCAAAGAGTGCGTAAATTGCCTTTTGAGGGATAGCTGTTCGTTTTCTCTTAGCCATTTACCCCAGTGCAAATCTAAGCAACCGTTGTCTATTTACTTCCAAACTTTTTCTGATTGCTGAGAGATCCGAGGTCACCTGGGAAACATCTGGATATCTTGCCGAACATATTGGCTGATTCAAACTATATGCGATCTAGTATTATCCTGCTGATAAACTACATGTGATGGCACATGAAAAAAGGGAGATGTTAGCTGAAGGAACACAGTGTCTACGTGGCCGTGGTGTTCTGGTTGGTTAGGGGGTCATTTTCATTATCGGAAGGTAGGGAGTTTGAATACCGGCTTAACCGAAGATCCATCGTGTTCCCTAAAGGTGGCTGTAGCACGCTAAATAGGCCGTGGTCTCAAATGATAGCAAGTGAAATAATACCTCTGCACTGGTAGGCCAAGTGTTGGGGGTCTTCTGCTTGACTCCAGGTTCAAAATCATAAAGGTTTCATTCGGCTGCTTCTATCTGACTGGTAGGGACTAATTCAGAGTTAGGTTCAGGGAAGCATGCTGATGCAACAATATAGTATCTACGTATAGTTGAGTCACATATGCTGCTAAGTAAGCATGTTAGTGCTGATTTACAATCGTAGGTGATGATGCAGTTAACTATGATGCCACGTTGTCTCTAGTTGTGACACTACGCCACTGGCCTCAGTTGGGACCTCTCCTGAGGTTACTACCAGACTCATACACGATGGCTGCTATTATTTGAGCTAAAAAATTACTCATCTGAAACCACTACGCCTTGTCATTTCGAAGTCCATTTCCCTTTATTTCGAGCCATAGCAAAAGGAAACATCTGGGATCTTCATTCAATGACAACCTTTTTAACAAATGCCATGAATTTAGGCTCTGGAATGCCAATCGGCGATAACAGTTCTTCTTAAGGAACATCTAAGAACATCAAGATTATACAGAGTGAAAGTGGTCAGAGGAGTTGACTATGCAATTTAACATTTTCATCGGTCTATGCTGGGTAACAGTATCCTGGTATCACCACCATTTTTGGAGTCTATATACATGAAATCATAGTTGGATTAAAATGGATGCTTATAAAGTGTTTGTCCACTGCTACTTTCCTTAATACCCTCTTCAAACTTTATTATTCGTGTCTGTCGCCTGCAAATGCATCGACCTTCTGCTTCTAAGTATTCGAAATGTTGAGTATTTGGATACTATTCTGTTATAATATACAATACTAAAACAAAACAAAAAACAATTTTTTATAATAACATGCATAGCAGCAACACTACTCTTGGTTACGCAGATTTTCTTCTTAATATTTCGCTTTATCTACCTAAGAAGGAACGCATTTAACACCATTTGAAAATTTTGTGTGCTGTGTCGTTCTTGTAGTTTAAAATTGTTTTGATTTTGCCTCCATGGTGTTGCATTTTCATTATCATTTGTGTGGATTGTTAAAACTTGTGTAAATTAGTGCCAATATTTAAATAATTTAGTCTATTAATTAATGGAGCAATTCTTTAAATTCATCGAGTTAAATGTTATCTTAAAAAATTAAAGTTGAGTCGTTTTTTTAGATGATGTTAATTGGATGTACACTGTCTGACAGTGAAAATGCAAGAAGTGGCCAGAAAATTATACAAATTTCAAGGTAGATGCACTTTATCGAATTATGAAAATGCTGTGAAATGCGCAGCTCTCCAGTGCACGTAGGATAAGATATAAGGTGAGGAACTGGCAGAGTAGGCTGTATTCGTGCCATTATTGTTGTTTGGAAAATAATCGTTGAGAGTTCGTTCTTGTCGCGAAGGGTGCCTGTAATTGCAGAGAATGCCAGACCATCGTCGACGGAGTCAGTTCCAGAAGACAGATGAATTTACGAGAGGCCTAGTGATCGGGCTAAAAAGGACAGGTAGGTCCTTACGGCAAATCGCAGCTGACAGACACTTGTATGCAACCCCAGTTTACAGGCTGTGGCGAAGATGGTTAGAACAAAGAACCGTAGAACGTTTTCGGGGTGCCGGTGCAACCAGAGTGACGTCAGCACGCATGGATCAGCGTGTCTGACTGGAGACGGTGGACGCCCTGCAGTACATCTACCGAAATTCTGCATCATTTGCAAGACACCCTGAATGCTCCAATATCAAGCAGAACAATTTGCCGTCGATTGGTTGCTAAAAGCTTGCATTCAAAGCATCCGTTAAGAAAGCTGCCTCCACTTCATAGACGCCAATGTATGAAATGGTGCCGGATTAGAGTGATGTGGATGACGGAGTGGCATTAGATCGTCTTCTAATATGAGTCACGCTTCTGTTTCTTCAGTGATAATCACCGCGTAAGAGTGGGGGCGTTGACATCAAGACAGGTTCAATCCTGCAGTAATTGTGGGACTCCCCAACACACGACAACGCGACATTATGGTTTGGGGCCCCATTGCGTACGACTTCAGATCATCTCTAGTTCGTATAACAGTACTATGACAGCCCAAACGTTATGTGGTTGATGTGCTGTGGCCGGTGACATTCCTCTACCTTCAGGGGATACCCAATGTCCTTTATTGGCAAGATAACGGACGACCGCACATTGCTCGCATCAACCAATACGCCCTGCAAGGTGTACAGCTGCTTCCCTGGCCACCCTGCTCACCAGATGTCTCACCAATCGAAAACGTTTGGGATAGCATTAGACTCCATTTGCAGACCCTGTCACTGCTTCCTTCAAAGGACGCACTTTAGCAAATGGTTGACAGGGAATGTGTTATTTTGTATGAATTATGACTATTACGTTTATGTATTATTGTATGTAGTTAAATATTCATAATATAAATTTTGAAATGAATTTTTTACGTGTACAAATTTTAAATGATTGGAACAAAAAATAAAACAATCAAGAATAGCAAATGATTGACTAGAGAAAGAATTAATGATAAGATATTTTAATGAAGTTTCCTTAAAATAAGGAAAGAAGCTCAGAGACAAATTTTGATATATTTTAATTAAACCGCTTGTTTATGGAACATTTTAATTAAATTCCCTCAAATGTATGTAATTGTTTGATTCCATAAATTAATATATTCGAATTCTAAAAGATATTCAGTATTAAATATAATATATGGTATTTATAGAACTTGTTATATGCCTGAAAGTTTTTATTTATTTTTGAAGAGAAACATAAATTAACATTCGAAAAGAATGTTTAAATTTTAAGTTGAATTAAACTCCCTATGAACTATATTTACCTCTGTGTGACTAAATATTCTTGGTGTACTATTTTCAGTGTAAAGTAGTGTAAATATGGAACGAAAATTTAAACTAAGTCTTAAATTTCTTTATCATTCCATATAATGATTTTTGATTGAAACATGATTATGATCATTCTATGAGTTAAAAAAATGTTGAAAATATCTTTTATAAATATGTAAATACAATTTATAACCTCATACGCTGCTGATTAGTATTATTTCTATAAATCACAAAACACTCTAAAATCACAAAACACTCAAGTAAACCGGAACAAAAAATTTTTCAGATTATTTAAAAATTTACAACTTTTTACGTAAAAATCTTTTGGTTTGTCTGCATATAAATCCATTCATAAATTTGAATATCTAATGATTAAATTAATTATTTCAGCAAAAATCAAATCCGGAATAAATAGTTTCGTTTAACTATTAAAATTAATTGATATTAGGAAAATTAATGAAGCATTTAATACTTATAAAATATGGAACAGTGTTAATTATTCATTTATTAATGCTGAATAAAGTCTTGATAGAAAATTGTGTGCTTTCCAGTAGATTCTAAAATATATATCTAGTGAAATAAAATAATCTTCTCTAGAGATCTTCTTAGATTAGATTTAGGATAAGAAAATTGTTCTTCTTATCTTAAAACCAAAAGCAAAAGATTATCTAGTAAATTTTATAATTCATTGCTACATTCATAAATTATATTAAATTTTATAGAAGTTTTTTAAATGTTATATAAATTTTAATGAAAAAAAAGGAAAATTTAAGTATTCAGATATGGATTTAAGAAATGTTCTTGTGCATGAAATATTATGAAAAAATACAAAAAGTTTTCTTAAATTCACAACTGTATTTGATTTTGGATTTACATTTTTACTGTATTTCAAATATTAAATATCAAAACAAATTAATCCAAATTTAAATATTCATAGATACTTTAGGGCAAAAGTTTTAGGAAATAAAATTTAAAATTTGTTTAAATACGTCTTTTTTATATTAATAACTTTAACTTCAATAATTTTTGTTAAAAATTTTTAATATTTTGCTTTGTGGAGAACACACAAAGAAACCTTTTACTCTTCGTAGAATCTTTAGCTTAAAAATAATTTGGCCTTATTTTGTAGCTAATGACAATTTTAGATATGCAAAATTTGTGTCACAATTTGCTACAATTATGGTAAAGATTAATGCTTTTCTATATCATTAATCATACTTCAATACATAGTTTTTTATCAATTTCTTTACCACTATTGAAGTTTCCCGTTTGCTATTTACTATGACCAAGTAAGATAAATATATTCTTCAGAGAAAAATGCCCCGAGTTCGATCCCAGCAAATATATGGACAACGGACGATAGATGTTGCGCTTCTGCATGCATGATTGTTGGAGTGAGTGCTTGGGTGATTTCCAAGATTTCTCCTTTGCAATATATGAATATAACCAACTATTTATGAAAAGCTTCACGGAAAACGATTTGTATTGCGGACATTATAATATTCCTAACAACTACTTATGGTGATTAGGCAGTCTATTATGAGGTATATTAAAGATTTACATTTAGCTTTGGGCTTATATTAATTTATATAACAAAAATAATTACCTTTAATATATAGGTGATATCATTAGACAAATTTTTAATCACGTTGTAACAGTCAATTTTCATCTCCCAACGTTTTTGTTTATTTGTGCTTTTAATCGCGTTAAAATATTATATACAACAAGAAATAAATTAAATGCATAACTGCATTATTTAACAGGAAATTAACAGGAAATAATAATTTTACACTGATATCCGTAAGGATTATTATAGAAAATTATAAATTAAACTTTTAAACTGTTCCATTAAAATGTTTATAAACTACATATAGTTTAGAGTTTTATACAGTTTATCTGTAGCAGAGCTTGAGAGAAAAATGTAATGTATTTTTACCTTCTATTCTTTGGAGTTTGAATTGATTAAATTCGGATAAAATATATTTTATATTAGTTTTCTTAAAGAAATAAATATATATTAAAAAAGAATATTTTGGAATCCAGACAACTCTAAATAAAAAATAGTTAATTCAATGAAGTTCACAGATGTCGTATTTATTAAATGTACAGTAGAAAGAAAGTTAATTTTCATTTATTGCACGTGCATCGTCTTTAGAAGATATTTTATACCCCCAAAATATACGTTTCTACATTTTTTATATATTTTATGCCATAGAAACAGAATTTAAGAAGAAATGTGGGCCTTTTATATCACTGTGACAAATTTTATGTGGGAGTGCTTAAGCAAAATAGCATATACGTAAATGAGTACTGAAAAAAGAAATTCGCATATGGCATTTTATTTCACTTTAAGAAAATAATTTTCTTTGTTCCTAATTAAACTCATATCCTAACAAAATCTTACCAAAAATACTTAAATTTTTTTAAAGTATTTATGATAAGACATTATTTTATATAATTTTATGAAATTCAACGAATTAAAAAATCTTATTGTCTTCTTAAATTTTCCTTAAGTACTTGATAACAATTATTAATAATCAATTGTTCTTGATAATAATCAGTGATAATAATTACCAATCATTCTTGATAATAGTTATCAAGAATTATCTATGCATTAAGCCTTAAAAACAATTGAACCTCATGATTTTCAACTTATAATTGAATTTATTATGATGCATTGATTAAGGTTGTGGATTATCATAAATAATCTAAATTTGCATATGGAGACTATAATTGGGAATATTAAATGCTTTATATTTGTTTTTATAATTTAGCATTTTTTCTTTCGAAGAGAATAATTTACTTTTATTAACAGTCGGGATAAATTATCCGTTTTTAATTCCATTGTTTATTGTTCATAAGTTCTTTATTTGGATATATTTTCTTGTTCATTTGAATGCTTATCAGATCTAGCTATCACAATTACTCAATTTATTTTGATATCATTTTATTTTGAAATGTGTGATAAAATTATCAAATACATGATCCTGCAAACTATACATAATTAGAAGTTACAAAACTAGAGTGACATTCCTTTATAACAATTTTCATAATTGTCAAAGTTCAGAAAAAAATACAAATAGTTAGAGGGATACTTTTGACTATCATAAAAAAGAAATAAATAAATTTTAAATAATACTAAGATTTATTTATTTCTCATTTATGATAGTCAAAATTATCATTTCAATTGTTTTTATTTTTAATCGAAATTATCACTTTATTGAAGTTTATTTCTTGAAACTTCTTTTACTTAGTAATTTTTGATCTCTAAAGATTATACATAAGTTACGATTGCTGTTACAAGATGATCAATAAAGTATGCATAATTGTTAGGCAGAAAAATAAGTTTGTCAACAAGTTTGTAAATTTCAGAATTATACCATTTTACCTCAGTTTGCCATTAATTTTTCAAATTTTTATTTCCTTTAAAGAAAAATGTATTAAGGAAAAGTTTTCTTAAAAAAGAAGCTTATATTCTATAACTATAATTGAATGAATACCAACAAAAATTAAATGGTGATAGATAAAAAATATTCCTTATATTATTAATAAGTTTCTTATTATTATTCATTATTATAAATAAAATAGGTTTTAACATTTATGTGATCTTCTAAAATTTAAAATATAATAAAAAATAAAGAATAACAATTAATATAAAAATATTTTTTTACAGTTACAAGTGAGAATTAAATGTCACTACACTTACAGTTAACGGGTATAAGCATAATGGTATTTATATTATGATATATGGGGTAAATGGACAAATTATAACATAGTAAATGGGTTTTAATATTTTTATGATTTTTCCAAAAGTGAAACAAAATTAAGCTTTTACTTAAACTTTTTTGTTTAGTTTTCAAACAAATATCTTACGTAAATATATCGTGCTTAATTGTAAGCATTTCCTCCTTAGTTTATAAAATATGTATGGTTCTTGGAATTACATTCACTTCCAAAAGTTAAGCACGAAGTGCAAATTAAAATGCAAAAAAATCAACAAATACTGCTGTGATTGACACAAAATTCGGCAGGAAAATAGCATGTATATTTATGCATAAAATAAAATCAATAATAATATACAGAAATGAAAACAATATTAAATTTTTGTAAGTTATCAGATAATGACATACTGGATATTTGAACAGAATTATGTATAAAATGAAAATAAACATCATAAAATGAAAAAAGGACACTAATAGGGTATGTGATTCCCCCTCATCTGTATACAAAGTTTACAACTTGTGACGATGCATTCAATTAGGTGGTCAATCATCGCAGAATTAAGCAATAGCCATTCTTCTTGTAGAACAGTTTCCAGCTCAATATAAGAGTGGCTGGAGGTGGGAAATGTGAAGATACAGCACGGCCGAGGGCACCCCAAAGATTTTCTGGGATTGAGGTCTGGTAAATATGCTGGCCACGCCATACGTGCAATCCCTTCCCAGTCATAGACAATAGTCATCGACGATGTCAGCTCTATGGGGAAGTGTGTTATCGTCTATTAAAACAAAAGTAGGGCTAACTGCTGCAGCGTACAATCTCACAATGGATTCTAGGACTTCATCTCAATACCGGACAGCCGTCACAGAACCTCTTTGAAAGATGTGCAGGTCGGTGCGGTATCTTGATAATATCCCTGCCCACATCATAATGCTTGCACCTCGGAATGCGTGATGTTCGGTGATGTTTTGGGGCTGATTGCGTGTTCTTTGTTCACCCCATATACGCTTCTCGTCTGGCTCCAGAGCAAATCTTGACTCATCAGTAAACACGATATTGCCCCAGTCAGACACAGTCCAATTTACATGTTCCCGGCACCACTTTAATCATGCCCCTATTGACTGGACGGATAGACAAACACATACTCGCGGTACCCGGGCGAACAGTCCACTCATATGTAATCTTCGGCGTACAGTAGCTGCAGATATCACCTTACCAATGGATGCTGTAACCATAGATGTCACACGTGTGGAGGTCGCTCTGCGGTTCCGCTTGGCTAATATCGCAATATATCGATCTCCCTCGGGATTTGTAACCCTTGGGCGACCAGCTACGGTCCTTCGTACAACTGTCTGTGTGGTTTGGAATTGTTTCCATAAACGTGAAATTACGGAATGTTGAACGCCGAAAAAAAAGAGCAACATCTGAGATCGACTGTCCTGCTTCAATGAGGCTCACAGCCCGCCAGCGTTCAGAATCTTCCATTCGTCTTCTGGAAGTCATAGAAACACGTATGTCTTGAAAACAAATTGTACGAATATTTTAAACACCTATCATCCCTTACAATCAACTTTTGTAACCCTTCATGAAGCTGGTATCTTATAAGTCTGTCCTTTTTTTGCATATTTCTTGACCTGAAAGCGTGATTGGCTGTTACCTAACTTATTTGCATACTTCCATTTACCCCTGACGCGATTTGCATCCTCTTCAATTCTGATTGGTTTTCGGAATTAGCATTTTTTTCTCCGTGCTTAACTTTTGGAAGTGAGTGTATTATTATATTGAATGCAATATCCTCTTGCAGTGATTTAAAATAATTTATGAGTGAATGTCTAAGTAGAATTTTGAAATATTTTTCTTTTTCTACTCATTGTGAGTTACAAAGTTATTTTCAAAAACTACATTTAATTGGTGCATTTCTATTTTGTCTTAAATAAGAGGTCAGTTTCCTCAGTACAATGTTGCTTAGGTGCGTTCTGTGATTTTTTTCATTCTATATTATCTTTTTCTCTGTTCAACCGCACAATTGTTCATTAACCTATCATTGATTTATCATAGATTCTTTTGGGAAATCGACTAGTTGTTGCTGGAGACTCTGAAAATTAAAATTTAAAAAAAGGATGCATAAAATTTTTACTAGGTTCATTAAAAAATAATGTATACTTATAGTCTTGCATATTAATCAGTCCTTTTCATTTTTGGTTTATGGGGCGTTAGAGAACATGTCCGATGTCGATTGCTTTTCTCTCTTTTGTCAGGATTTTGTGGAAGTGATTAATATCATTGTCTTGTAAAGGTTCCCAACCTTACTTATATCAGCTTGGTTTGGGTGTTATTCTACGACCATTGCTTTAACATCCTCCCAAAATGAAACAACAAATCGTTCAAAATGAAATCAGTTTCGGTTTTCAATGAAATCAAAACCAAAACTAATGGTCTGACGTGACTAACAAATATTCTAGTGGGAAAAAAATCCTTCCAATATAAAACGTTGAAGCTTATTAAGCAAGCAACATAATTCAAGAGAGATCAAAAACGATTTTTCGTTCGCTAGCAACTCTGCACATTAATCTAGGAAGGCCGAGAACTGTTCGTTAGAATTCGCTTTAGTTCGTTATGCGAACACAAAAATCTTTCGTGAAATTGTTCGTTGTCTGATTTGTTCGCAGTCCGAACTGTTCGTTAACCAATCATCCACAGTAGTGAGTAAAACGCCAATTGTAAATTCTTTGTTTACACATTTGACGTTTTATTTTTTCTTCAATTAATGAACAGATAAGTTACAAAATTATTAGTATTTTTCCTTGCTTGGTAAATAGTCGAAGAAATGCCTTTGAGTTTTTTGTCCAGCATTTTTGAAGAAAGTATAACGAAAGATATGGAATTTGTCGCCCCAAGTAATATAAGCATCATTTCATGATTTCCCACATTAAATCAAAGAAACAAAAAATGCATAAATATTCACATTACTTAAATAAATATTCTACACATCATATAAGCTGAGAAAATTGTTAACGCTTCTTTAAATAACAAAAAAAAAATTTTTTTTTACCAATATACTTTACCTCGGAGTCCGAAAAATGCATTTATTCAATGCTAATTTCCTATTTGAATCCAAATATCTATGGAATTACTTTCCGGTTATAAAAATTTCTCTCAAAAAACATTTCAGGGAAGCTGAAAATAAATATTTCGATCTCATGAGTCGAAAGAATTTTCTGAAAAAATTTCGATAACATTGTGACTATGTTCACAATTTCAAACCTGGCAACAGAATCTGAACGGATGTGAATACGATATCGAAATAAGTTTCCTGAAATTTATTTTGAAAATAAAATTACAATAGTTCTTTTATACTATTTTAGTTTTCAGGCAAAAGCATTACTAACTTTCTTTATCCTTTCAATAAATGTTTATCAATTTGACTAGAATAAATTCGTGTTCTGAATTGTCCAAACAGAAGAAAATCACATTTTCCTTTTCTAGTTCCTAAATTTACAGAAACAATTTTAATACACAACGAATAAATTTTCCCATAGTAATGTTGCAGTAGTTCTAATTCTGTCATTCAATGTTGTATTAAGTAAATAACATTTATATGTATACATGTGTTAACATAGATATTCACTTACTTTAACATTTATTATACTATAAGTTAAATATAGCCAGTTAAAAGATATTTTTAAATTGTTAAAAATATCCATCTCATGCAAATTACGAAATCATTGTAGAGTTTTCCGGTTTAAGATCATTACAATTTAAAGAATTATTTCTAATTACAAATAAAGAGCATAATCAAGAATCATGCATAGAAGGTGGATATTAATAGTTTAAATTTAATTTCCTTCATTTTCGATAAATGAGCTGTAACTAACAAACACGAATGAAACTAATTCATGGGTGTGATATTGAGAGCAATAACTGCGGATCTACTGCTTATGAAATGAATTAATGATTTATACTGTTTACTTTGTAGCATAAAAAGAAATCAGTTTCATTGAGAAGAAAATCAGTTATTTCTTCAAAATACATAACAGTATCAAGTCACATGAGAGTTGTTGATTGTAGTATATTTTAAGTAATACCAATATCAGAGTGTTAAACTAATTATCATAATTTATGAACTCATTAATTTTAATAGGTCAATTTATTATTGAGGTAATAAACAGTATATTACTTTCGAAGTAATATGGTGTCTGAAATATACACAGATAATATATATTACCACATAATCTCTCAAAATATTCGACATATTATTTCAATATCAACATGCAAAAAACTGTTGGCAGAATAAACAGTGATTTTATTTCGAATCATGATTTAGTCTATTAATCTTTAACGGGGACATAATTAGACATACTAAACGTTTTCTTTCATATTTTTTTTCAATTCGTGTCACCCGGCCTTAAAGTTTGTATTTTTGTGCTCATATTTCGGTTTTCAAGAAATTGTAATTGCTCAGTTTAGATGAGAATCCTAAAAACATTTCAATAATCTTTTTCACAGAAATTAAATATAATAGGATTTTGGAAATTATTATAAAACAGCATCTATTAAAGATCACTTTACCATACCGCTAGTTTAATCATTACAAAATGATGATTGAGCACAAACTTTGACAGCTTACATTAACAGTAAAGAAAATAAAAATAGTGCATTAAATGATGTGATTTATAGAAGAAAATATGTTATTTGCGGGCAATTCAGTAATATAATGCAGGTTTCTTATTCTAGAAAAATTAGTTTAGTAAATTAATAAAACAGACTAAGGAAATATGTTTAAATACATTACAGTCAGGAATCATGTGAACATGTAACACACCATTTGTAAAAAGCTGAACAACGAATCTGATTTGTAAATTCAAGTTGTTGTTGTCGTGTGCCAGAGCTAGACTGGCATTAAGAGTTGCGTTGCTCCATTTTTCCAACTGAACCATATTTTGGTGTGGTGTCCGACTTCCTCAGTACACACATGCCATAGAGACCCGTTTATAGGGTAAGCAACCATTCACAACTCATTCTTACAAGGAAAGGACAAAGACAGGATAGATAGAGAGAGAAAGTACATCCATGCCCGAACCGAGATTCGAAACCAGGACTATCTGCAGTCAGGCACGCTGACCACTAGGCGGCTATAAAGTCAAGTATTATGTGTAAATCAAAAATATATTCTTTTAAAAGTTTTAATTTTCTTGCTATCAAATATGATTTGTTTTGCTGAAATACTCTTCCTTGAAATGTGGTTGTTAAATATATTTCATCGGTTTCTACTATTATTACTTTTATCTTGAATATATTGTAGCATACATAATACACAAGCAGTAAAAAAATAATATTCTGTGAAATAAACGTTAGTATAAAATCAAATTTGGTCTGTATGTATTGTGATGTTGGAATTCATTAATGCTTGAAAAATCAAAGTTGAAACATTTTCACTGTAGAGCAAAACATATTAATGTGTATGCTAATACCGAGTTGGTCCACCTTTACCGTGGGTAAAAGAAATCCCACAATATTGTTTTGAAGCACATGCAAATTTTTGTATACTATCCTAAGGTAAATTTGCCTATGTTTGTTGCTGTGGACCTACAGTTCTTGTACACTTGTGTGGTGTTGATGTAATTCCTTCAGTTAATCCCTTATATGCTAAATCGGAGATTAGTTCTCAGAATACAGTGATCGAGAACTGGCTTCAACATACAAGAATAAGTCAAATAATCTCTAAAATGATCTTGGTATATTGGCCGAGCATTATGTTGCTGAAATATTAAAGTTGGATAGCTTTTTATGACTGGAAACACATGCGGTTATCAGAAATATCGAACATATCTTTATGCTGTGTAAAATTTCTTTTATCACAACTAATGATGTCATACGTTGTTGGCTTATCCTCTTTAAAGATCTGACATTTGTCAGATCAACTCCATTAAATTGTTGACATTTAGAAAGTCAATGACTAACAAGGGATTTGAGGATAAATCCTCCCGCGAAAGTCATATGTGATAACTCCTTAAACTGTCATGACTAAAATAGGATTGTATGCCTCGTGACAGAATAAGACTGATTTGACATTAAATTAGTTAGTTACTGTATGACCATCATGCACTCGCAGACAGAATCGAGATTTATAACGGAAGGTGATGCTGTTCTAATTTCTGACTATACAGAATTGTCATTTTTGACACCACTTCAAACGAATGCTGTGCTATCGAGCAGCGAGAGGAAACGCTTTCCTGTAACAGGAGTCTTGAGCAAAAAAACTTCCTTCAACCAACACTTGGAAACTCATGCCTTAAATAATATTGCTGTGCAAAAACAAAATTTTTGATTATATGTCGGTTATAGTTACCAGTAAGGTTCATAGTGTGTATAGATAAAAAAACTCTTTTCTGTTTGGAGATCACCTACAGCCAATGTAATTCAGCATTATGCTGAGTGCTAATGACAACCAAAATCTTACAACTTGATCAGAATTGCAAAGTTAGTAGTAAAGGGTGGCTATCGACCATGATAACATATACGTTTCACGTTTGGTGCCACTATGGAGACGGGACAATGATATTTTTGAGGCATGTTTACCCATGCATTATTTATATATATTAATGCGAGGTTCATAAATTTTGTGTTTTAATTTTTTTATGTGGATTTTTTAAAGTAGAGGAGAGTATATTCGGCTTCTGAGGACGAATATATAAATTTTACTTTCAGTGAATGTGTTAAATCAACAACTGGCCTCTTTCAAAATCAGGAAACTAAATGTGTTTCGAATTCGTTTTGGCATTGTTAAGATTTTGCAGTTTCACACTAAGTAAAAAAAAGAATTGTCATAATAAAAATCTGTCTTTAGGCCTACTTAATATATCAGCAGAGATTACACATTTTTGCTCTCTGGAGTCCTGAGTATTTGGAAAATGTTTTCAAAAACTGATCATTTGTATTATATGTCGCCATATTCCATATTTGATTACCCAGTTTCCACCAATGCGACAAATTTTGATAAGAATAATTATTTATTTATTGCTTTGGGGATGCGGATAGCTTAAAATAATATCAAATATTGTATGATTGACACTATCAAAGTCCAATAGAATTTAATTATTTTATGAATTCATGATTTTTCATTTTAACTCTATAAACTTGCCAAATTATATTCCTTCCACATCAATATTGTCATGCTATTGATCTTTCATATTAGAATATATATATTAAATTCATAAAATTTACCCTGAAGGTTTCGAAATTTTATATATTTTTCTCGTTTTTAAGCCACATAAGTTACAATCTCTGTCAAAATGGAACTTATATACACTACTGGCCATTAAAATTGCTACACCAAGAAGGAATGCAAATAACAGAACGATACTTATTGGACACATACATTATAGTGGAAAGAACAAGTGATTAGATTTACAAGAAATTAGGATGTATAGATCTTGAGAAATCAGCACTTAGAGCAGCCACCTCTGGCTGCAATAACAGCATTTACCCTCCTAGCCATGGAGTCAAACAGAGATTGTATGGCATGTACGGGGATCTCAGTCCATGCAGCTTCAACACTATGCCACAGTTCATCGACAGTAGTGGATGGTGAGTGATGGCGTGCCAATCTCTCAGCAACCATTGACCACACGTTCTCAATTGGTGACAGATCAGGAGAACGTGATGGCCAGGGTAACAGTCGAACCTGTTCTGTATCGAGGAAGTTCAGAACAGTACGGGCAACATGCGGTCGTGGATCATCCTGTTGAAACAAAGCATTAGGGAGGCCTCGAAGATAGGGCAGAGCCACTGGCCTTAACACATCGGAAATGTAATGGTTGCTGTTCAAAGTGCCGGTAATGTGAACAAGAAGTGATCGAGACGTGTATCCAATGGCACCCCATACCATCACTCCAGCAGATGTTCCAGTATGGTGATGTCCAATGCAAGCTGGCAATGCGAGTTCTCCACGATGCCTCCAAACACGGATGTGGCCATCATGGTCCTGTATACAGAACCGAGATTCATCTGTAAAGATGACGTGATGCCATTCCGGCGTCCAGGTTCGTCGCTGATCACACCATTGAAGGCGCTCCTGTCTGTGACGCAGCGTCAATGGTAGCCGAAGCCATGGTCGCCGTGCAGACAATCCATGCTGCTGCAAACGTCGTCGAACTGTTCGAGCAGAAACTTGTTGCCTTGCAAATGACTCCATTTCTCGACTCAGGGTTCGTGACGTGGCTGTACGATCCTTTGTGACTATGCGGATAAGATGTCTGTCTTTTCTGCTGTTAGTGATGGGGGGTCGCTGAGATTCTGCCTGACGTTCCGTATGATTGTCTTGAACCCATCAATTCCATATTCTGCTAACAGTCATGGGGTCTCGACCGACGCGAGCAGCAATATTGCGGTACGATAAACCGCAATCCCGGTAGGATATAATCCTTTCCTCGATCAAAGTCAGACACGTGCTGATAGGCATTTCTTCTTACACGAGGCATTACAACAACTTTCGTTGCCGGAAACAACGTTGAAACGGAAATTGAGCATGAGAAAACTGCTGTCAAATCTCTGGTTTTATACACATTTGTAGATATCACTATACTGTCGCCTGCTTTGTATGAATGCGCTGAAAATCTAATCATTTGCATATCACAGCAAGTTCTACCTGTCATGCAAATTTCACGTGTGTGGTGTGCCGCCTTCCTGGTGAAGCAATTTTAATGGCCAGTAGTGTATAATAGAAACCTGATAACTATATGAGATTAAAATATTTGCTTGAAACGATTTCATTTAAATATTGTCTTTGATGTAATTTTCTGATAACTTATTTTACATATCACAGCATTTTTTTTATTATTCTAAAAATCTTAACTATGAATGGGAAAATTCATATATACATTTTTCTTAGCTATATTTATTTTTATGTCTATGCTTATTCACACGTGTAAGATATTTAATATTGATCTCACATTTACACCTGCAATAAAATATACTTTAGATTTCTTAACATTCTAAAATATAATTCGATGTAAATAATTTCTACCATTTCTATTATACATGTTATACAGCATGAAAAATTTAACATAGAAATGCAGGTTAAATCATTTTGATATCCATTGCATATATTATAAGAGTTTTCATTCTGATTATTGTTTTGTAAATGAAGTTATATATTTTAGGTTTATAGCAATCTAGAATGAAAAACAGCATAAATTATATTAGAAAGTTATTTTTCTTTCTATTTTTAGTATCATTGGAGATGAAGCTGCATATTCGTTGAGCATTTTCATCGAGTTTGCATAATAATTTTTGTGAAAACCTATTCATTTCATCCTCCATTTTTTCAATTCAGAATCTAATCATTATTTGTATATTCTAAAGATAAAGATTTATTAAAATTAATGAGTTCTAAAGATCTTTACATATACAAATAATCTTTAGATTGTATATTCTAAAGATTATTTGTATATGTAAAGATATCTTTAGATAAAGATAGGATATTAGCATTTTCAATTAGTTGAATAAATAAATTGTATTCTTTTTCAACTTTTGATAATCAAAATGCATTATATGTATCTATATCAGCAAACTACGAGTACATTCAACATTTTTTGTATGAACTTATTTACTAGAATGTATCTTCAGAACATATTTAGTTTAAATTCTGTTGCTTGCTATTTTGTTGCGGAATTAGAAGTAAACAGAAAAAATGATATCAAATAAATTTTCCTAATTTTCTACTATTTTTTAATAGTAATAAAATAATTATTATTTATAATTTAATATTAATTCACAAATTAAGCTTTTGAGTGAGATAATTTAAATTTTCATCTATATTTTCCTGTATTTCATGTAAATTTGTATATACACTCTATAAGATATCTTTTTCCTGTTTATTGTGATTTATATTAAGTATTTGACTATGTATTTTATTTCTTTTTTTAAAAGTTTAAAATGTTTTGTCATTATTAAGAAAAACTTAAATCACAATATAAAACTTTTGCTAAGTCTTTGCTTAGTAAATGAAAGTGATTGAAAATTTAAGATTTTTGGAAATGAAAATGCTTACACAAATCAACCAGTATTTACTTAATTAAGATAAACAATGCATTTAAGATACGATCTGACATATTTTTTGAACAGAATTCAGTTTGATCTAAATGTCTCTATGAAATCTTAGCAACTGAACACCAGGGCTAAAGTAAATGGCTTAGTATTTTTTAAAATGCAGCAAATAGGAAACACATAAAACTGAACTTATAAATAGAATTTAAAATTAACTTACAAATTGATGCTTTGCTTGACTTTTTTATTTGCGTCATAGTAATCAGGAAAATTTTTACGAAATGTTTTTGCAATAATATTTCCTAAAACTTGTTACTTAGACATCTATAAAACAAATGTATTTGACATTCAAACATCTTTAAATGTTCACACTTCAAATCTTTGATTATATTCAGATTGAATAAATTTGGATTTATATTTTAAGCTTTGCACACCATTCTATGGAAAACAACCATACGATATTTTACGAAAGTTATGTTTGCAAAATATATCCTATGGTTGCATTCTACTGAAAATTCATATTTCAAAAGTGGAATAAATATTTGAGAAAATAATAAATATCATTATAAAATTCTGCCTTAACAATGTACATATCTAGAATTTCACACTTATCTCAATTGTAAATTACGCGATTACAAAAAGCAGTTTAAATAAGTATTATATCAATATATTCCATACATCAATTTCTTTTACTAAAACAAGACTCTCTCACTCACTCACTCACACACACACACATTCACTCACTCACTCACTCACACACACACACACACAAACACACACACAAACACACACACAAACACACACACATTCACTCACTCACTCACTCACTCACTCACTCATTCACTCACACACTCACACTCACACACACACACACACACACACACACACACACACACACACACACACACACACACACACACACACACACACACACACACACACACACACACACACACACACACACAGATTATAATATATCCACATCAAACTGAAAAATTTTAAAAATCTATCGGAAAACTGGCTTAGTTTTGTGAAATTAAATGTGACTGACGAAATAAATCGTTTCGTTTTCTATTTGCTTTTGTGGATAAACACTTACACATATGATTTTATATTTTATTTATTCATTTTTCTATATTTTGTTTTGCTAGTAACAAATGGATGAATTAATTATTTAAGTAAAATTTCAATAAATAAAATTGTATGATAATTTAATATTTATGGTATGTAGAATACTGATGAATACCATTTTAAATATTGCATCGTAATTCATGCAATGGTAATAATTCTTGAATTTAAAGTAAATTAGAATAAAATTCAAAATAAGCGTCGGTATTTTCTAGTTTAATTTTCTTTATAAAGTATAGAAAAATTAAATCATTTAAATAATTATAAATAATAATATTTTACTAAAGAAACCCATGCTCTCAAGTAATTGTGCTTTGTTCACAGTAATGCACTTATTCTTTAGTATTATATTTATAAAGAAGGATTATACCCTGTCAAAGAATGGGCGCGTCTGATGAAGATATATGATTTTGACTTAAAATAGTCATTGTTCTAGGTACTTTATGCTTGAATAATCGTTTCCATGCCTTAATTAATCAACAAACTAATGAAAGCATTTGTGGTAAGAGCTGTAATTTAAGATTGCTAAATAATAAGTGTTTTTATTTTCTTTGACGTAATACGAAATTTTTCATTTTATACTAACAACAAATTAATTTTTTATGTAGTTATTTAATAAAAAAAGTCACACATAAACATAGTACCAATTATTTATTCATTTTATTATGGGGATAAATGTTCACAATCCTTAATGATTAAGTAATATTTTAATGCTTAAACATGTAAATGATGATAGGTTCATCTACTCAATTGGTGATTTTATGATTGATGTAAGGTTATAAACAGGAATAATAATCAATTGTGCATTTTTATTGATTATATTCTGTAATATATGAGTTAAAGATTTACACCCCTAGAGTATAATCTAATCTCTATTGTTTACGATATACTTAACATCGTAAATACACACTCAATAAAATTCATTTACACACATACATTTAATATTAACTTGAATAAACTTAAATCATATGTTAAGAATATTTTCTTGGTATTCAATAACACTTCCAATATTAATAGAAAACGTATATGAAATCATTTAGGAATAAATAACTAACTTTATGAATTTAATAATCTTTTTATTTAATATATATATATAATGCTTATATCATAGAAGGGAAAGTCATGTGTATTTTGTTTCGTCACATTAGTGTTCAGATATTGGCCAAAGTATTTCGTGTCAACAAGAAATTCCGCTATTTCTGCTGGATTAGGTTCGAAATAAGTAGATCTAAACATAGAATGTCGTTAGAGGGCAATTATTGCGTCACTCTCGACAGGATGTTTACTCTCAGAGGATGTGTGCAAGCGATTTTATTAATGTTTACTGAGTCATATTGTCAAAAAAGTTATTATTTTTTCCTGAGGTTTGTCTAGCAAGAATTTATTCTCAGAATATTTAAAAAGTAATGTAATGAATCTTAATTTAAAGTGAAACCGCAATTTATTTAAAAGGAAACCATCTATTTAAAAGAATTATTTATTCAAATTTGATTTATAAAGAAGACAATATACACCTCTGGCAGTGTTACAAGCATGATATTCGATAGAATGAGTTTCGAATTTAAAATATTGTGTCCACCCGTAGCATAATTTCTTAATAAATGTGCCGCATCAGGTTATTTTGATAAAAAAAATGCTTCGTTTATTTGAAAATGTAACTATTAAACTTATTAGATAATTGTGTGTATATATATATATATATATATATATATATATATATATATATATATATATATATATATATATATATGTGTGTGTGTGTGTGTGTGTGTGTGTGTGGGACGGGAAGTGGCCAAGGCGTAATTTAATTAATTAACAATACTTATATAAAGCCCAATACTTAATTAACATATATTTACAAATACAAATACATGCAAGTTTAAGATATTTACAATTAATCGTCTTAATTGAATGAAATTTAAAGTTTAAGTTTAAAGTTATGGGGAACAAGAGCAGTCACGTCTTGCTGCTATCAAAAAGGAATGTCTTCAAAGCCTTCCGCCTTTAGACTTTTTTCTCTTCTCCGCTCACTGGGGAAGCTGTTGCGCTTATCGTATATATATATATATATATATATATATATATATATATATATATATATATATATATATATGTGTGTATTTATATATATATATTAGGAACGACCTACTATTTTAATGTTCCGTTATGCATTATTAAATACTTTATTTAACTTCTAAATTATCATAATTTTCAAAATATAAAATAATTATGTTATTCTACAATAAACACTTAAGTTAAAAATTTGCTAAGATAAAGAATAAGAATTATATAAATATTAAAATTGCAATAAGATATAATAAGCAAAACAACTATAAATCAAATATAATGAATAAATAAATTAATTATAAGGATAACTTCATATGGTACGGTGAATATTTAAGATGGATTATTCCGATTCAAGAATATTTTTCGTCGATTATATTTGAAATGTAAATATTCTGATAATCTCACCCATGGTTTGTGTAATATTTAGCATTCTATACTGTTGCAATATGAATGAATTTAAGAAACATCATAATTATTGCGGAAGTACACTCTAAAAAAAGCACTGTAAATTTACAGCAAAATGTGCTGGCGTTTTTGGCGCCAGTACAATATGCTGTAAATTTTACAGCATATTCGTAAAACTTTAACAGTTCTTTTTACTGTAATTTTTACAGCACTTTTCGCTGTAATTTTTACAGCACTTTTTACTGTAATTTTTACAGCACTTTTTATTATTATTTTCAGCACATTTTACTATGCATTTTGCTCCATATTCTACAAAACCTGTTGCAATAGCTATTTACAGCGATCAGCATGTTTTATAAAGATAATAGTAGAGTATAAATCAATTTTGAATACACAATAGCTAATTTCCTAATTATGGGCAAACTATTATTAAGCAATTTTTTATATAATATACAAAGCACAAAAACATAACTAATGTTATATTGCAGAAGATGTCATTTTTCAGAACATTTTGTGATCAATAATTTAACTTTCAATACCTAACGAGATTGTTTAACTTTCTTACCGCACAATCGTAACTTTAACAGAAGTTTGAATTTTTTATTACGTATTTTTTTAAAAAAATCAAGAAATAACAGTTATATTGAATACGATACAAATCTAAGCATAAAATTGATTTTTGATATCTGTGATTCTACAGATTTAGGATAAAAAGAAACCTTACAAAACATTCCATTTTACTAAAATTACCAAAGGGAAATTAGTTAATGATATAGTATCTTAATTATACTGTAAAGACAATAAAGTTTTCTTTTTGATATTGCTTTAAAGTAATTGATTTTTTACATGATAAAAGCAAATAAAGATTCTGAGGAAAAAGCAATATAGTTGACAATACACAAATAATTGAAAAGAATTTTTTTATTTACATTTTAATAACTATAGTCATTTAAGTTGGATACATTATTTAAAAGTGACAAAAACACATGCTTGGACTCCATCCTTGACATATTTTTTTGATCTTGTTCCCCGCGAAGGATTAAAGTTGAACAAGCACCTGGAAAAAAAATATAAATCAGACACACATGAATATCTAATTTGAAATTTCAAGAGCTGAATATTTCAGAGGAAAAGTTGTTTAATAGTTCAATAAAATAATTAAAACTTTTTGTTGTTTCATATAACTGATTGAATTTTCCTAAAATATACTTCTTTTAATAGTTAACAAGTGGTTGTTACATTCAGGCAATCACAATCATTTTGATGATAAAAATTATTTCAAGGGAATTTTAGCAATTTCATGATAAGAATTTTTGTTAATGAAGATCTCACTTCTTATGAAGATGATATAAAATCTGTACTTCAATTAAATCATTCTAACTGATGTTTTCTATCTCGAAAAACTAATTTGTAATTGATTTAATTAAAAGAGAATATAGAATTTGTTTTATAAGGATTCATTTATGTTATCGAAAATTATATCCTCTGAGAAGCAAATCACCACATTTCCAATGGGAACTGTGAACCACATTTTAAAGATAACTTAAAAAAGCCGATTTTAAGTTTAAAAAAATTAATTTTGTAAAGAATATGGAAACATTTCTTTTGCATACATATATACACAATTTAAAAATATTTCCATCGAAAATAAACAGAAAAATTAAAATCCTATAATGTGTCAAAGTAACATTGATTTATGAAATAACATTTTATAAAACATTTGCTTAAAAATGAATTTCTTTAACTCGTAAATAGTTACCTCAAATTTGAAATCTAAGTTGTTTTAGGGAGATCATGAAATTACATGAAGTAGTGCAAAATTAGGAATTACATAAAAAAATTTTTTTTGCTGTTCATATTAAGCCTGCATATACGGCATCATATACATACTTAGAGATAAATAAAAGAGAATACAATTGAAGTTGTATCAAAAAAGATATATTTAACTAAAACAATTTATTTAGATTTTCTTAAAATTTTATATATGCATATGATTTATTTTAAATAGAATGTTAGCAGAGTAAACTGTATTTGAAGAGGTCAATAAATGTAACAACAAATTTTTGCTTTTGAGTTAAAATATTCCAAACCTTACGAAATATATAAATAATACATACCACAAATTCATACACATGGTGTGCAAGATAAGTCTATATAATATCTACTGCATCCTGAGAAGATGTGGAAATCTAAAACTAATAAACAAATTCCTGATTAATTTATTTATGATTAATTTTTATGTTCATTTCTTAATTTTTTATTTACAATTTACTAAGCAGTAATTTTTTTTAAATAAAGTTTTGAATACTTTACTACAATATTTTTCCAATTCCTCAATGATTGAAGATTGTATTTTACAACCTCCAGGAGAACTTATTAAGAAATTAACAATTCTTTTAATTTTGTCAGCTAATGCAAACTTAAGTCTTTTATTTAAATCTACAGATGTTAAACACTTAAAATGGTCCAAAATGCTTTGCTTTAAAAATATGCAAGGCCATTTTTCTTTTAATGTGGAAATATCAACAGGCGTGTAATACCTTTTCTTTGAAATGCAAAAGTCTCATCAATTTTACAACCTTTTCAATCATAACAACAAAAAATACACTGCATTTTGGCTTATTGTCGGACATCACAATGAAAGAAAACATTTAAAAATACACGTGCTTACAAAAACTCTCTCTCTCTCAATACCTATTCCAGCTTTCAAATATGGCTGAAGTTTATATGAAGAGGCTTTACTCTGAATAGTCTTAATACTAAAAGTTATTTGCAATTATTCTATTTTTGAAACTTCCTTTACAAATCACACACTTTCTTCATACATAAATTCTTATTTTCCCAAAACATAGATATATTTTTATAAAAGTTAGTATTTAATGCGCACAGTAGTATTAGAAAAATCTTGAGCACAATATATTTTAAATATGTTAGGCAACAACAAATTACAATGTTTTCACTCGTGTATTTGTTTCTTAATTATAATTTTAAATTAGCTTTTCTTTTTATGAGCTTCTGATTCCTTCACTAAAATGTAAATAAATCATAAATAGTACTACAAATTTTGCAATTTGTTAATAAAATAAAGTAAAATTTGCAATAATAATGTAATTTTTTCAAAAAAACCTGAAATTTTGTTTTATAAATATCAAACAATCAACAAAATTTCCCAAATAGACTTTTAATTAAAGTTCTAATTAGTAAGATAAATTTAAGAAATTAATCATGGTTATGAAATAATAAACATTACATTTTCTAAATAAATGACCTTAATTCGAATAGTACTTCCTAATTTGTATTTAATAAAGTAATCTTTCTTATATATTTGTAATAAAATAATGATTTTAAAAAATAGATACTTAAAAAAGCATTACATTTTTCATTAAAATGAATTTTTACATCTCATGCAAATTCTAAACACAAGACCATTCATTCTAATAAATATCATTATTTGTAATATTTTATTGAAAGAATTAACAACCATTTATGCCTAAAAAATGATTATTTTAATGCATGTTACAGGATGGAATTTAATTAATGATCATAATTAGAATGCAATTTAACGATCTGCATTAAAAAATAAACATTTTTAAATAAAATTCTAATCAAAAAGAATTACTTAGAAAATATATAAAAATTATGTGATATTTAGTTAATATACAATAAATTATATCATTTTACAACGAAAGAAAAATCAGGAATTTTCAACAACACAATAAAATAGAAATTCCGTTAATATATTTAATTATCTATATCTAAAAAAATAGAACAATAGATGATTATGCAATTTTAATTTCGAAAGAAATATAGCTAAGCCATTTTTATAACAACAGAAGCACTTAAATACAATTCTAATTTCGTCGAAAATTTGATAATTAAAATATTAATCAATTATGTTACCAAACTACTATAAAATATTTTAAATATTAATAAAAAGTAAGTAAAAAAAATATCGACACTGAATTAATACAAGTGAATATGATCATTCGTAAATTCAGCTTAGAATTTTTTAAATGTTCAGTCAAATTTATAAGAATTTATATATATCAAAGTTAGCTAACAACTTGCCTAATAAACAATATGAAAAATATGCGTTACCTTATATTTGGTGATTAAATTTCAATAGAAATTCAACAAAAGGAAAAATTACTCTCAAAATATCACCAACTTCACCAAACGAAAACAAGGGCAAATAAATGGCGAAATTAATTTGATTCATTTGTCACAGGAACAGAAGAAACTTTTATCCCGCCAATTCAATGCGCATGCCCATTAGCAAACGATTTTCTGGGGCTGAATTTTACAGTAAAATTTACTGTAATCATTAGTGTTCCTATGACAGCTATTTAAATAACAGTGATTTTTACTGTATTTCTTCCGTTTTTTCACAGTGTACAAAGTATAAATAGTAATCATTAGTCCTTTAAAACTATTTTTAAAAACAAGCATGATAAATTTTAGTTATTTTTGATTCAGGTTTGGTATTTTAAGAAAATCACAGTGATCATTCTGTTGAGAATAACAATGAGTGATTTCCAAAATTAAGAAATTTAAATGCGTAAAGTAAAAATTGTGAATTTTTCTCCCCCATCAGAGATTAAAATTTCAGAAAGATTCTTGTTATTTCTACTTCATGTTTATTAAGATATATTTTTGAATCCTGTGATATCTTATAAAATTTTTGGAAGATATTTAGATTTTTCGAAGATATTCCATTTACTTTCTAATTTTAAATAAGAATATTATTTTTGTATGAAAAAATAAATGGCTTCGTAACAAATGAATTAAATCAACATCGAATATTAAATATCAAATTATCAAACAAATAAATACTTATTCAAATCAACTCTTCAAGTTCTATAATGCATAAAATAGATTTTAAGGTTTCACATGTTACTAGTTTAAAATATAGATCATATAAAAAGTGCAAATTTTTCAGAGGAATTAATATAGTTAGACAGAAGATTCGATATTACAAAAATATTAAATGTTATTAAGAATATATTAATAAATTAGAAAGAAGTTAATTTTTATCTTTTTCTCTTGATATTAATAGTTTTATTTATAGAAGTGTTATACAAATTTTTATTGCATTAAAAAGAAGTAATTAACAATTTAACAATACACAACTCGATTCAATAATTTTCTGTAGCAAAGACGTTAATGGAATTAGCAAAAATATTTATAAATGCCAAAAGTTAAAATTAATTTCATTTTTATATGAGAATTCGAAACATTTAAAGATGTGAAATATTCAGCTCTAAAACAAGAGTTTGGGATATTTATGTTTATTGTTTGGAAGAAAAAATAAAATCTTTTTACAAACACAAACACAACTCGCTGAATATCTAAAAAATAAAAACATTTATAAAATTTTGGCACGTTTAAATTCAGTAAGCCTTTTACTGAGAAAAACAAATGTGGTTGATTTCCGGCATAGAAAATCTTTTATGTCGCTTTTTATTATACGAAAAAAGGTCGATAAAGAAGTCTTTCCGGTTTTTATTTAAAACTCGTACTGTTTTATGTCAGAAACGATATATATATTTCAAACAGTAATCCATGCTTTCATCCAATGAAACAAATCGAAAATAAATTATCAAAACGAAAACATTAGAAAAACAATGTCGAAAATTATTTTTCTTTTCTTCTATTTGTTTTTACTTGAATAGCGTAGATCTGTGTGTACTGTTAATATTCCCTTTTAGAAAATTTCATAATTATAATTTTCGTGTACTGTTTTATTATGAAAATTTCTAAAGTTAATGATTATGAGTCATTTCTTATAATTTTAGAGCTTCTTACATTAAAGGTAAAAATTTACAAGGCTTATTATATAGATTTATATTATATTTTCTATTCACTTGCAAAACAGATAAATATGATGAGATAATATTTTTTATTTTTAGCATAAAACGTATTTTCTTGTGAAAATTATTTAACATTTTTTTACTTAAGAGTACGACTGATTGTTATTTGTCACTAAGTTTTAACAATATGTATAAAATTAATTTTTTTCTCTATAACTTGTAACTAAATCATATCACAATGATATTTATTTTCCTACCTTATTTCTTTAAGGTATTTGAATTTTAATAAGTAAAACTTACCAAAATATTATACGCTATTTAACAAATGAGAAATAGGAACATAGAACATAAAAATAGAAGATTAATTAGGATATATTTATCAAAGGCAGAAATTTTTAAAAATCACAATAACTGAAGATTTTAGTAGAGAATATATATAATTCTCAGATTATGTATGTATGATTAGATATACATTGGAAAATTATATTTTCCTTGGTTCTTCGAAAATCAAAGATACATTAATCTTTTCTGAGACAGAGAAATAAGATTGGATTTTATTTGTCTACACATATTTCAAGATCAACTTTCGCGAATTCGAATTCTAATTCTTCATTTCAGTTAAGAGTAATTTTTTAAATAGTCAAATTAACAAATCTCTTAAAAAGTAAGAAATTTTATTTTTAAATAAATAAATAAATATAAAAGTCGAAAAAATAAGAATTTAGAACTTATTTAGAAATATTTGTGATTGAAAATAATATATTTTAAGTTATATTCTTCATTCACTACAAATTTATAAGCAGGTTAAATTAATTACAAAATATTTTTTTCATAAAATTGCGTAGAGTAGTTTGATAAAATAATAGGTTTAAAAATATTATTGATCAATTTAATATTTTTCTATTCTTCAAATTTTTTAAAAACGTTATATTTACATAATTATTCATTAATATTAAGAGAAAAATGGGCTTTTTTATTACTATGAGTTTCATCATTAAAACATTAACTAGCTGTAATTTCAATTTATAAGTTTTAAAAATGTTTAAAAACAAGTAATTGCTCATTTAAATATTCCAGAAAAACATGCTTGATATAGTTCACTTAATAATAACTTCAAACGAAATAATTATATATCAATTATTTTTATATTAAAATTTCAATGTAATTAATTTCAAAGTAAAAAAAGTTAAGAATTTAAACTTAATTCCCCTACAAAGTTAAATTATATTTCAAATTTTAACTGCATTAAAATTTTCCTACACGTATAGAAAAGAAATACAGTTTTTATAACGTACTCTATTTAAAGAATTATTTTAATAAACATATTTTTCATTTTTCCCATTAAATTTTAAACTAATCTTGGATTAAAAGACTAGATTTTTAAAGCTTATTTAGAAAAAATAATGCTCACTATTTTAATTAATACCCTCGTAACAAGATGAAGAAAAACTTCAATTAAAAATTCTTATTCTATTTTAAAACAGCATAAATTTACATCTGTAATAATCTTAATTGCTTTTATTCATTCTGTATTCTTTAATCAAAATAATTGCTTAAAAGAATTGATGCATTATTTTTCGATAACAGGAGATTATAACTGTGATGTTCCTCCTTATTAATTATTATAATTTATTTGAAAAATAAATTTAGTTAATATAAAATGAATTTCAATTCTAATTCTTGTAGTTGCATGTACCTAAAATCCCTTCTTAGTAATAGTATTCTGTAATCTCTTTATTAAGAAATAATTTTCCAAAGTTCAGCTGCCGAGCTGGCAGCCGAATGGTTAGCGCTCTTGCCTTCGGTTCAACAGTTCGTGGGTTCGAATCCCACCTTGGGCATGGATGTTTGTAGTGGTTCGGAATCCACTTTAAACCGTAAGTCCCGGTCTAATTAGCCCTCGTGTGCAAAAAATGACCGTTGAGCGACAAACAAACTAAACTAACTAACCAAAGTTCAGCTATAAAAGAAAATGGATCTTTTGACTCATTTTATTGATAACAAAATTAAATAAGGGCTATTTGTTTAATAAAATTTAATGAGTCATTTTTAGAATTATTTTTAATTAAAATGATTATTGAATACATGTATTCAAAAGAGAAAATATACATTAGTTGAAGAAACAAAAATTTGGTATTTATATTTTTTATTTAGCACTTATTTAAGCTTAACTTTTCATAAAAAATGTGCTATCCTATTATTAAAAAAATGTATGCCAGGAAAACTTAATTTGATTCTGACCAAGAAACGGTTAGGTAATTAATTTTTGCCGTATGATTTTTTGAGAGACTTTCAAATGAAAAGCTTTGAGAGGCTAATATTTATAGAATTTACTCTTGTAAATACATTGTAGGCCACCGTAAATGCAACACCCTTAAGCAAGCATGCAAATACTCCCGTAAACCCTGGTGTTATGCGATCCGTGCCTAGGGCTAATTGGCACCGCGGTATTGGTGTCTTAACGGAGCCTCTAGTTGCCTGGCAAACTTCTAGAGTAATTTGCCTTGCCCAGTATCTCAGGCAATGCTGGGTGGACTTATATTACCTGAGATTATTAATTGTTATCTTGTGTCTGAAAAGACACAAGAAATAACAAATCTTTCTGCATTTGCAGGTGATGCCTCTGAAGTAGACGTTGCTGAAAAAGACAAGGGAACTCAGAGGCAATCTTGTAAAGGGGCAGTAATGAATCTTTTACTTGAGGTAGAAATGACCTCCAAACCATCTTCTTCTGGTGAAAGTCAGGAAGCTATCCCTAGCATGACTGACTTTCTGACCAGATGGGACTGTTTTAGCAAGACCCTATCTGCTGGAAATATCATACGCGAGAGGAAACGGCAGAGCATATCATTTATGAATGCGAGGCTCTTGCCCTCCCTAGATTAACTTCTTTAGGCATCATCTATACTAGAGAGTTACACCTAGACTCCATTAAAGGGTTATCGGACTTTATTAATAAAGTGGGTGACCCGAGCAACTGGAACTAGGAAACATTGGGTTTGGAGTTAATGGTACAAAATGCTGATAAAAGCAGAGGTGCCCAATGACATACAAACCAAATTCTAAGAAGAAGAAGAAGCATGCAAATAGCATGAAATTTACAACATGCATTAGCAAAGGTGAGGTATGCAAATGATTAGAATTTCAGCGCAGACGCACATCACGCGCATCTGCGTCTGGGCTTAGAAATTTCAACGATTTCAAGTTCGGCATGTTTTTCTTGTGTTTTTTTCATGAAAATGATCACTGATGCATCAAAGTAAACAGCGATCGTTTTTTTTTATCAAGTACCCGAGTTCGACAGAAGAAGGATAGTGGCCTACCGAGGTTGTGGATTATCTTTCAGGGAAATCGGTAGTCATATTAGAGGAAACCAAACAACTGAAATGAGAATATGTGATCGTTGGATGCAGGAGGGTACGACGGACCGACACGTGTTCGATCAACTCACCTCAGTGCAGCACTTCAGTGCAGCACAAGCAAATTGTGTGCATGGCAGTGATGGATGGCTCAGTCACATCACAAACCGTAACGCAGCACATTCAGTCTGGAACGTATCATTCAATGTCTGCGTGTACCATTCGAAGCCGCTTATAGCAGAGTGGTCTGTCCGCAAGACGTCCATTGCTTCGTCGTCCCTTGACGTAGTACCACAGAAGACTCCGCCGCCAATGGTGCGATGAAAGAAGGATGTGGATGGCAGAGTGGAATGAAATTGTCTTTACTGACGAGTCACGCTTCTGTTTGCAACACCACGATGGTCACATTTGAGTCTGGAGACACCGTGAAGAGATGATGCTGAACAGTTACGTTATGCACCACCACATTGGTCCTGGACCGGGTGTTATGGTATGGGGTGGTATATCACTCTCGCAGTCTTCTCGTACGCAATGCCGGTACTTTAAGCAGCCAGCGCTACATCTCCAAGGTGTTGGGTCTATTAGTCTTTCCTTAAATTCAGGGCTTGCCCACAGTATCTCAACAGGATAATGCACTATCACAAGTGACACGCATGTGGTGTCCAAGGTGACGTCACATGTGACATCAATATGGGAGACCAAGGGTTCTTCGTCAATTGCCAGATTGAATTGCTTCCCTGGCTGGATCGCTCTCTGGATCTTTCGCCTATAAAAAACATTTGATCCATAGTTGCTCAATGATTGACCCAGATTACATCCCCAGCTGCCATACTAGATCAAATTTGGCAATGTGTAGAAGGTGCTTGATCTGTTATACCCCAAGAACACATCTAAAGTCTCTTTGACTCTGAGGCATCTGGCAGCAATGATCTCCAACAATGGCAGCTACTACTGATTTTGGCATTAACCACACTTCACAGAAGTCTATAATTCTAATCATTTGATGCTTGGCCAATATATTACCTATAAAATAAATTTTGTTGTGATATCTGTTGTCTTTTTTGGTGTAGCAATATGGGTGGCCAGCAGTATACTAACAGGATTAAACCCTGAAAGTTATTCAATATTCATTACAGCGAATCTCCCAGAATATGAAGTCAGCATGCAATTATTATTTTTTTCTAAGTTTGTTTTATTATTACTCAACGATGATTCTTTACTCAAAAGGCTTTAAATTATGATTTACAGTTTAAAGTTGATTCAAACCTCAGTCATTTTCCATGTTGGCGATGGGATTCGAGATCTCAAACTGCTGAATCAAAGGCAAGGGCTCTAACTATTTGACTGCCAGTTCGGCAATATCCTTTAAAAGAGTTGAGATCAAACTTTTAATTTTCCTTTCCGATTCTTGGTGTTTATTCGAATGACACTTACCCAATCATCGTAAACTAATATTTTTTGAGTAATAAAAGAAATAATTACAATCCAAGTAGTAGAGTATTCTGAATTGTTATAAAAAATGGAATCAATACAAGCTTATCAATGCAGCTTAGAGTCTAATACTTTTTTTTTTTATCTCTGCTTGATGTGAATACAAATTTCAAGACAATGGAATAGATCAAAATTGCTTTCATATCAAGTTATTTTGTTTTCTGAAATTTTATTTCACATTTCTTCCTATACCAAATTTTGCAGGTTATGGGTAAAATCGATAGATAAATAACTACTATATTCTCTTATACTTGCATTTTAATATTTAAAATCGTGAGATATATTTTTGCTTACACTTATAAATTCCAAGTTTTGATACTATTGTTGCTGATCTTGGGACTATCTAGCAAAGCTAGACAATTCCGATTAATCCGAAAATATCCAAAATATCTAAAAAAAATGTGTATTCTACGGGAGCTCATCCTAGATAAAATTTAAGCACACCAAAATATGAGCAGGGGAAGCCATGTCAGTTATGCACCAATAACACTTCAGGTATATTTTTTGACATTGCTTAAAAATGGGGGCTCTTGTGAGTCCACTAAAGAAGCACGAAAAGCTAATTTGATGGGATCTCGGTCTAAGTCTGAAAAGTGCCCCAGGATATTTTGCATGAGAGGCCGCGGTGCACTGATTGGTTAGGGCGTTGTTCTCATCATTGGAAGATAGAAAGTTTGAATCTCGGCTTAATGATTCCGCCGTTCGTAGTTTGATCCGTCTTGTTCGCTAATGGCGGCTGGGACACGTTGAAACTTACTGTGGTCCCAATGTCCTCCAAGTGAAATGATACCTCGGGGGTAGCAGGCGAAGTATTAGAGGCCCTCTGCTTAGTCCCTGCTTCAAAATCGCGAAGATACTACCCCTGCTGCTGCTATCTAACTGGTAGAGCGCAAGTCAGGACTTGGTACAGGGAAGCATGCAGGTGCAACAACAAAATACCAAGATTGATTGAGAGGGGTTTTCGATAGCTCAATTTTATTTCAACCAGGGATACATACAGAATACATACTCATAATAATAAACGTTATAAATTAAAATTAAAGCAAAGATATTGCTTGGAAGAAAATTAAGATAAGATATTGTTAAATGTAAGATTAATAACTGCTAATGAAAATTTAAAATTACATCTTGTGAATAGAAATGAAAAGACTTTGTCACAATATCTATCAGGATAAGGGCATTTACTATGTATCACCGAATATATTTTGAATTCGTGTAATTCATTACTTAATTTTTTTAAAAAAAAAACCCACAAATATCAATGAATAATTTAAAAAAATGCAGAGTCTGAGAAATTCAACTCACAAAGTTTATCAAACTCAACTAAAATCCTTTAAATCTTCTATCCAAATTGATAAAATGCTTATTTAAAATTTTATCCACAATAGTTTTTCCAAAAATCTGTGTAACCTCTTACAAAAAGTATTCCTTAATCTTGATAGAACTGATATATTGATGGACAAAATGATTTATCAAGTGATAAATAAACCAATCAATTCTTGTTATGTGCATGATTCAAATTCAAAACTGCTTATTACACGTCTGTATCTTCAGCACTTTATTTTAACGAGATTATAACATCTTCAGATAAAGGTCTTGTGCAGCATAATCTTTACAAGAAAATCTGCTAAATTTATTAACTGAATTTGCATTTTCTCAAAAAATATCTAAAACAAATTTTTGAATAGTTGCGTGAATTCTAAAAAAAATAAGAGATATATAGTTCATGAAAAAATGTTCATGCCTTTGATAATTATGTGTTCTAAACAAATGAAATGAGTTGTTTCACTTAAACAAAATCTAACCATATAAATGCATATGTTTAATTATCATTGTAATTTGCATATAGTATTTGAAAGAATTATGTAATTTATTAAAAGCGCTATATCTTTGAAAATTTATGGTAGTTCTGTGGCCTCAACTATAATATTGCATCACAGAGCATATAGAGTTGAGCAGTCTTGATAGTAATAATAATAGCAATAATATCATGATAATTAAATGCTTCGAGGTGATTTTCTTGCTTAAATCGATTGAATTACAATAATCAATTCATTTCATTTCTACTTAGTACAGTAAAGTTGATTGAGGCTGATTACTTAGAAATATCTATCTATATTATGGTAAAATTTTGTGAATTTTTGATAAAAATTGCTTTTTTTTCATTTTATAATAAACATTCCTTTTTATTACTTATTTCACACTAAATTTTAAACAGGATGAAGTTATTAATGGATCGAAACATTTTGAATAAAGTGTTCCATAAGTTTCGCATAAATTTAAGAAAATTTAACAATTGATCTTTAGCAATTTTTTGGATCGACATTTCAAATATTGCTTTTGATTTCATTGTATAAGAAGCAAAGGATTTGATTTGTTTTACCATTTATATTTTGCACGACATTTTTAATGGAATTCAAAAGCAATTTAACTGACATAGACATTATTACATATATATCACACTGTCGCAATTAAAATTAATTATATTTACCATTTATTTTATTTTATTATTCTTCCTTATCATTTTATTATTTCTTTATTTTGCTTGAATTCTTCACATTTAATATTCACTAAATAACTTACTCAGTAATTAAATATTAAATTGAAAAGATATAACTAAATTTTTGAGAAAAAATAATTATCCTAAATAAATATAAATCTTGTTTAAAAACAGTACTATCGATAAAGACAAGTGTTTTTTTTTTCCTTTGCGTTTTATGCCGTCAATTTTTTATGATACTGCAATATTTTCATCGAAATAAAATGCCAAATTGGGATAATGTTTAATATATTTCTTTAAAAAAATCTTTTGTTTCAAAACCGTTATATTTTTTATTTTAAAATAAGGTTTTTAAATATACTTTTTATATTCTTAATCGAGAATAAATCTAATATAAATTTTCAATCGTTGAAATAGCGTGTGATATTTTTTCTTAAACTTGTTTTCAGAGAATTTTAATTCGTTTTGAAAAATTTTCGTACATCGGTTTCTATTCTCTTTGAAAATTTATTTTATTCGTGACTTGAATTTTCTTTTAACTTGCATTGACTTTCAATCAACATTTGTTAGACTGTAACATTTAAGTCAGGTTTGATAATAATCATATTCCTCGCTATTTCTTTAACAGAAATTTATAATTCAAATTGTTTGTGGTGTAACAATTTCAATTTGCTTTTATACGAAGAAAATTTACTTAATTTTATTTATAAACTTGATTCTTGATAGTATTTTTATTTTTCTGAAATAAATTCATTTTCAAACAATTATTTCTTAAAGTTTGATTTTAAGCAGAAATATCTTTTAGTTTTTATGTTTTCTGAGAGAATGTTTCAATCAGAATGGGCTGGTTGTGTTTCGAATTTTCGTTTCTACATTCAATGTCATTCGCACCTTTTGCATTCAGTGTTAATATGAATTGTTAGAGGCTAAAAGATAATTTTTTGAATAAAGATACAAATTAAATGGAGGCATCAGTTTAAAAAAGATTCCGAACTTCAAAATTATCCGAATATCTGGTTTGGAATCGGAGACCCGATCGCAAATTATTCTGCTGCTAGTTAATAGTTGCATATTCTGTTCTAGTACAGAATTACTTATTTTTAAATCCGTACTTGAATTTCTTGAATTGATATTTTGTTGATTTGTTTTGGTATGGAGTCCGACTTCCTCAGTACACACATGCCATAGGTACCCGTTCATAGGGTCGGCAACCATTCACAACCTATTCATACACAGAAAGGACAAAGACAACATAGACTGAGAGAGAAAGTACATTCATGCCTGAACTGGGATTCGAACCCAGGTCCTCCCTATCCGCAGTCAGGCACTCTGACCACTAGAGAGGAAGGGTGGCAGATGAATTGATTAAAATTAGAAAATTACACACATTTGTGACTTACAATTACGAAATAATAAAATCATACGTGAATTAAATAAATAAGTAAAAACACACTTGAACATGTGGAGTAAAAGCAAAATCTCATTTACTTAGCTCTGAGTACATAAAAAATTTGTATGGGATTGATTGTTCTGTTTTTTAATTTTTACATTTTACTTCTATGAAATCAAAATTTTTCTGATAGGAAAAAAATTTCACTTACTTATAAATATATATAAAAACAATTACTTGAAGTGTAAATAAAATTAAAATATCACCTGAATCTTTTACAAAAAAAAAGCTGATTAAAATTCGAGGAAACATTGTTAAATTTTCAATTATTTAAATAAAATATTATCTAAAAGCGTTTGTTAGGAAAATATTATCCAAAACGCTTAGGGCTGATTAAAACTCGAGACGTTAAAAAAAAGTGTTACTGAATGAGAATATTTAACAATTTTACAGGTTATCTGCAAGCACATATTATAAAAATGCATTTTCTAAAGTATTTACAACTAAAATAAATTATTCAACCAAACGCAAATAAATATTATTATTGTTAGGACTATGCATTTTATTTAGGTAATTATTTAAATTCTATGATATAGAAGTAATGGGCAAAAGTGTTTTGTTTTTCTACAAACTTTAACAATTTCATTTGAAATAGTGATTTTTTTTCATTTGTGGCTTATAAACAAAAAATTCTTGTGTGGTTGCCATGGAAACACTGACATAACGTTCATTTAACTGGATTAAAACTGCGGTTAAGGGATTCCAAAACAAGCTTGAAAAGAAAAGTCAACTTTCTAAATAATTTCAGGAATATATGACGCAAGCTAGTGGTCGATTTTCGTAATATGATTAAAATGTGGAAGTAACGAAGTTCAAAAGAATAATTTACACTTTCCATTTGAAATTATATCGCTTTGGAACTCTTTTAGAATCAAGAATGAACAGACGAATAGCATCACAGAATTCTCAAGCAGTTTATCTTCTCCGACATGTACTTTCGTAACAAAAAAAAAAAAAAAAAAAAAAAAAAAAAAAAAACTAAATTTAATTTTTATTTTTACGAAAAATTAAATTCGAAATTTATTTTAAGATTAATAACGAATGGTATGATAAATATGAATGAAAAAATTATCAAACGACTGTAAGCGAACAGATTAATAAATCAAATTAATTTACTTAATGAATTGCATTGTGTCATTAAAATGTATTCTGCCAAAAATTTAAGAAAAAAATGTATGAAACATATTTCAAAATAAGTGCGTTTTTTAATACGGCAGTAAATTTAATATAAATTACAAACCTCAAACTATTTATTAAATAATAAAATTTATTTTCATATGTTTAACAATTTTAAAATAGTGATATTTACACAGATTTTCACAGCCATGACTTAGTATTATTTCTAATGTTTATGAATGATGTAGAATTATATATATATATATATATATATATATATATATATATATATATATATATATATATATATATATAATTTTAGTGTCTATATAAAATCCTTATTTTAATAATTACTTTCTCTTACAAAATTTTTTCGATTGAAATTTTAAATCTGAAGTAAAAAATTTATAGATGTGTAGCTTATAATAAGTAATGTAATAAACGTATGATTATTTTTATCAAATTAATAAGAATCGATTAAATACTGTGATATTCTTCATAACTTATTTCGCGACCGCTATATCATAACGATTCAGGATACAAGGATTTTATTTTCGTTGCTACAGAAAAGCATATTATTTTCAAAGAAATACTTTTAAAGAAGGTTTCTGTGCTTCTGCCATAAGTGGTTTTATTTCTTCACTGTTTGCTGCTCTTTGATTCAATCTTTTATTGAAATTTTTATGAAATCTTTTACTGTTAATTCTTCAACCACAGGTCATCGTCATTATCTTCAGACATACATTTGTTTAAATATTCTTTCATTTGATCGCTGAAGTGGTTTTTTGCTTTTTTTCTGCTCCGAAAATTTCTATTGGGCTCTAATTTGTAAAGCATTCATCATGTGCACCTGAGTACCTTATGTTGGTTTTGGAATCTTTAAATAACATGGCAGTTTTTTTTCCCAACAAATATCTACCTTGGTCTAATGAATCTCTCAATGTCTGATAACAGCAGCTTTAGTCATTATGTATCTCTCATTTCACTTTCAAGTCCAACTTCTACAAAAGGTAAGCAAGTCAAAGTCTTTTCCAATGCCATTCTCAACCAGGTTTTTTTCATTCGTGTACATGTGTTGCTTTACGTATTTGTTGCAGATCAGATCCAAAGTAGCACCAGTATCTCGCAGACATCGCAAGTGGTCGGACAAATCTTGGAGAAATTATGCTCAAGAACTCCTTAGTTATTTTACTGAATGGATTTCCAAATTAATGATTAAGACCTTTCAGATCTGATGGTTACTGAGAATTTGAAGTTTCGAGTGCCAGCAGAAGTATCAAACTGACAATAAAAGTAAACACCTTAAAATTATTTTTATTTTCAATCTTTTTATGAACTGATTGAGAAGATTATTTGATAACTTTAGTATGTTTAAATCCATTAATGTTTATTTCAAAAATTTGCTTAGAATATAAATTATATTACGAAAGCATTTTCCAATCTTAGAATGCATGTAAAATTATAAACAGTAAGTAAATTAGGGTACTTTTTCATTTTATTTCATATCTATCATTGTATTATTTTTTGAATTTAAAATGTAAACGAAATTTCAATTCAAATACGAAAATATTTTTTTATTTAAGTTTCTATGATCTCATCAGTTGAAGCAAACTGTGTACTTTTACTGCTAAATGATTTAATTTTTGTAAAGTATTGAATGAGCAATTTTTAGGTTGTATAAAAAGTATCTCTCTTTGACTTTCAACTTAATGTATCTTTAAATCGCATGCATTCAAAGGTTTAATTAGCGGTAATAATTAATTAATTTAATTAATTATTCATGTTAAATTATAATTTTTAGTCATAATTTAATTACTAATTTTTAATTAAATAGCTTTATTTGTATTTGAGCTAGAGTTAAATTTCTTTATTTTAATTTGCATTTTAAATCAATATTTTTCTTCCAATGATCCTTCTCTAGCTTTCTGTTGAATCCATTTTAAATTCTTTTTAAATCATTCTCTTATTCTTAACTTTTAAACCTATTCTTTTCATACACTTTCTTGAAAATAAGATTGGTTATTATTTACTAGGGGGATGCTTAGTGATAAAGGATATCCTTTGTTGCTAATTGAAACTTAATATATAAAATTTCATTTTTAGCATTATATTATTCAATAGGTATGTTTTCAATGGAAAAGGGAAAAATATTGTACCTATTTCAGTGAATGCGAATACATGTAAACAAAAAGCATCAAATTATATGAAATATTAACTTTCAAATTCCTTTTTAAAAATATTTTTTTTCACTCTTAAGAAGATACAATTCCCTAATATATTTGAACAAATTGCTTAAAGATATTTAGTTTCCCCAGAGATTTTTTTCTGAAGTTAGCCTTTCTTGATTGTTTCCTGGATTGAAGTGAATTTAAGAAAGAAATTTCTTGAAGTAAAGTAATTTCAGAAGTTCAGAAACTGATCCCTTAAACTCTGCAATTTTAAGAATATTTCTTGACGTATAGCTAGATTAATGTTTCTTTAGCTTACAATAAATCAAAGTTAACCATTAGTTTCTCGTAACAACATCTAAATTTCCTAACTCATACTTCCCTACATGTGATAAAATATTTAACAATATTTTTAATGTATCAGCAGTGTTGATTTTATAGTTAATATTTAAAAGAAACCAAATGAATTTATTTAAAAAATAGTAATATATGAAAACAATAAGTTTCTAACATTTTTTTAAATTTTAATGCATGTTTGTTTTAGATAAAAAATAATTAGACGATTTTGAGTTTAAAAAAAATTTAAATGTAATATATAAGAAGTAATGCTCATTTAAATATAAATAAACTAATTCAACGTATTTTGTTCCTTATGAAATACAAAGATATGAATCTATGATTTTTGAAAGCATTTTGCTGTATTATAGAGTTACATTTGTAATTCATCATATATTTTTGTTCACGATACATAATATTCACAAATAATAAAAAAATGCCAGTATTTTCTAAGTATGTAATTTTAATATTTTTACGCAGTAGAAAGCTGCAAAATTGATGATTTATTAATTGCTATATTTTACAATCAGTCTATAAAAGTTGTTAAACTATTAGCTATTTTTGCCTATTCTTATTATTAGAGTTTGTGATTAAGAATTATCTGGAAGCAGCAGTGTTCTCATAAAAGAAATATAATAACTGTTATGAAAAGAATACATTTAATAAATAAAGAATTTCAACAGAACATTGCTAGAAGACGCAATCGTCTGAAATAATGTGAAGTTGAAGAGCATGAAAAAATAAGCTAACAATTTAGCAATGATTTTTAAATTAATTCTTTCAATGAAAAAGAATTTAAAAAAAACGCAAACTAATCCTGGCAACAATGAGCAGCATTCGTAAAACAAATAAATAAATTTCTAATTTCTCTTAATCTGTTTCTGATGCCAAATATTTTAAACATTTTTTCTATAATAGCTATATCAATAAAAGTTTCTTAGTCAATTAAAATTTTATAAAGAGATATTAGTTGTCACAAATAAGCAACATTTCACGAAAAAAACTAAATATCTTAAAATTTAAATTTAAATATTGTCAAGAGAAATATTACAAAAATATGGACAAATTAATTGAGAATAATAGGCTATTTTGTGTAAATTCGTGTATGTGTCCAAAAATGTAATTTAAACTTTTAAAAATGTTTAATCACACACATATCTTTCCAATTTCTAACTAATTAACTTGATTTTCTTTGTTCAAAAGCTTTTTGACTACCCGTTGTGTCTTAAGGTTAAAAGATTTAAATAAATTACGAACCCCATCAAAGGTAATCAAATTTTTATTTAAACTGAATCAATGGTGAATTATAAAAGCAGCGAAAGTAATATCAAGTTAAAAAATGAGAGTTTATAAGTATTTAAATAACTAAAGTCTAAAATGATACAATTGGAATAAAAGTATCTAAGAATGTTTGGGGAAAAATCCAAAGTTAAGCTATACATTTGTGTAAAAATTACAAACGAAATTGTTAACAGAATATTTGGTTTGGTACAAAATGAAAGTAAACAAGGTGGCAAATTATAGAATACAATCAATATTATTAGAATTATTAAAATGTTTAAAATTAATAAAACCAGATGTTTTAATAACAATAAAAAGAATAACATTCGTATTGTATTAATAGTTAAAATCTGATGATGTCCGTAGTTACTCAGTTTAGAAAATTACTCAAAAAATTTAAAAATTTTAAATTTGATTTTTGACATGCAATCCGTTTCTTATACTTATTATCTTATTATGAAAATGAGTTTTTAATAAACAAACAGAAAATGAAATAGATGTTTAAAAAACTGTTACAAAATTTTTAAAATTACATTTGCTTAAATAACAAAAGCATTATTTAAAGTTGAAATCAAGACAAAAGAATAACTATGGAAATATTATATATATTTATTGAAACTATTCAATCTTAGACATTTAGTAGATTAACTTATTTCTTTTGTTTTTATAAATCACATATAATATATAAAACATTTCCATTTATAGATACACTACTGTCCATTAAAATTGCTACACTAGGAAAGTGGTACACCAGACACGTGAAATTTGCATGACAGGTAGAACTTGCTGTGATATGCAAATGATTAGATTTTCAGCGTATTTATACAAAGCAGGCGACAGTAGCGACATCTACAATGTGTATAAAACCAGAGATTTGACAGCAGTTTTCTCATACTCAATTTCCGTTTCAACGTTGTTTTCGGCAAAGAAAGTTGTTGTAATGCCTCGTGTAAGAAGAAATGCCTATCAGCACGTGTCTGACTTTGATCGAGGAAGGATTATATCCTACCGGGATTACGGTTTATCTTAACGAAATATTGCTGCACGCGTCGGTTGAGACCCCATGACTGTTAGCAGAATATGGAATCGATGGGTTCAGGACAATCATACGGAACGTCATGCAGGATCTCAGTGACCCCCCATCACTAACAGCAGAGAAGACAGACATCTTATCCGCATGGTCACAAGAGATCGTACAGCCACGTCACGAACCCTGAGTCGAGAAATGGAGTCATTTGCAAGGCAACAAGTTTCTGCTCGAGCAGTTCGACAACGTTTGCAGCAGCATGGATTGTCTGCACGGTGACCATGGCTTCGGTTACCATTGGCGCTGCGTCACAGACTGGAGCACCTTCAAGGGTGTGATCAACGACGAACTTTGACGCGGGAATGGCATCACGTCATCTTTACAGATGAATTTTGGTTCTGTATACAAGGCCATGATGGCCGTATCCGTGTTTGGAGGCATCGTAAAGAACGCGCATTGCCAGCTTGCATTGGACATCACCATATTGGCCCATCTGCTGGGGTGATGGTATGGGGTGCCATTGGATACACGTCTCGATTACCTCTTGTTCGCATTACCGGCACTTTGAACAGCAACCGTTACATTTCCGATGTGTTAAGGCCCGTGGCTCTGCCCTATCTTCGTGGCCTCCCTAATGCTTTGTTTCAACAGGATAATGCACGACCGCATGTTGCCCGTACTGTTCTGAACTTCCTTGATACAGAACAGGTTCGACTGTTACCCTGGCCAGCACGTTCTCCTGATCTGTTTCCAAGTGAGAACGTGTGGTCAATGGTTGCCGAGCGATTGGCACGCCGTCACTCACCATCCACTACTGTCGATGAACTATGGCATAGTGTTGAAGCTGCATGGACTGAGATACCCGTACATGCCCTACAATCTCTGTTTGACTCCATGCTTAGGTGGATAAATGCTGTTATTGCAGCCAGAGGTGGCTGCTTTGGGTACTGATTTCTCAAGATCTATAAATCCTATTTTCCTGTAAATCTAATCACTTGTTCTTTCCACTATAATGTATGTGTCCAATAAATATCGTTCTGTTATTTGCATTCTTCTTGGTGTAGCAATTTTAATAGCCAGTAGTGTATTTCTCATTTTAAATATATTTCTTTTTAAAAAAATAATTCTAAAGGTGTAAATACTTTGAAATATTTTATATGTAGCTAAACATGTATCACTAAAAATCATAAAAATTCTAATTTAAGTGACGTAAAATTAAAAAAAAAATTTGTATTTAATTTTTTTAAACATTTAAAACACATTGACTTTTGAAAGTTGAGGAACAATCAGTTTTTTTCCATCTGATTTGCAAACTAATGAATGTATAAATACCAGATTTGAATCATATGTGTACAAAACAGAATGATTGCAACATAGAAAATTACATGGAATAAAATCCTTAATGATTTATAACAAAAAAAGCAATCTAATTGGAAAAGTTCATTCTTGGAAAAATGAATAATCACAACTTTCTCTGGTAAAATGTCCTAGAAACATAACAATAAGGAGTTTTAATAAAGGAATCTATCTTCTAGCTTCAATGCATTGCCGATATCGACATTCTATGCTGTCAATTAAGCTGTCGACACCGAAATAGAGGCGAAAACCAGTCACAGAGTAAGTTGTTTCACAGATGTCTTGCAGACCTTTGAGGAGGACTTAAAGCAGCAACCTTTCTACCAAAATTGGTCCAACAGATTCTCTATGGAGTTCAAGTCATGAGATTGAGCTATCCGTTATATATATATATATATATATATATATATATATATATATATATATATATATATATATATATATATATATATATATATATATATATATATATATATATATATATCCTATAAACCAAAACCTATAAGATAATACCTTAACAATTACAGCTCGATGAAGTCGGGCGTTATCATCCATCAGAACGAAATTAGTGCTAATTTCACCGGCATATGGCCGAATATATGAATCTAGTACCTCATCCTGATATTTCACTATGAGTTACAATTCTTCCCTGGAACACATGCAAGTCAGCATGACTACCGAGTGAGATCCTTTGCAAATCATTATTCTTCCATCGTGGTAACTGTGTCTTTTATCAGTGTTGCATTGATGGTATCTGATGCTTTGTTCCCTCCAGATCAACACACGTTCTAAATCGCTCTCCCAGGTGAATCTGGACTTGTCTGTAAAAAGTAACGGAAGCCCATCGCGCTGTCTGGTCCAGGGAACGATTTCCAGGATGTGTTTTCTATCCCAAGATAAGCGGGTGCTTATAAGCAGTGAACGATGAAACAAGTATATCAATTCTGCTCAAATTGAAAATGATTTCCCAGGATCATGATGTACATCTCCAATTGATTCATTCTCAAGTAAATATTAGTGGCAATGAGACTGCAGATAGACTGGCCAAAGTGGTCAGTGAGGAAGATACGCCCATTGGTTCATCACTTATATACCAGGAACTTTACTCTAATGAAAAAGTTAGACTAAATTCAATCTGGCAAATTCCATCCAAGCACCAATGGTACTCTGGAACATCTGAAACTTTTCCAGAAATAAAATATGACTGAAAACCTCAGACTGCCTTAGTCAGATTCTCAAGTGGACATCAAAAATGTTTATAGTTTGAACGTGGTACAAAAAAAATCCCACTTGTAAAAAATGCTGTGACCATCAAGCATCACCGAAACATATTCTGTATTGCGTTGGACTTTTCCGGGATGATTTATCCTCAGATCCTCTGCTAGTCATCAACTTTCTGACTATCAACAATGTATTGGAGTTGATCTGACAAATGTCAGATCTTTAAAGAGGATAAGCCACAACCCAACTAGCGTGCAAATTCCAGCCTTCGTCGCCAATGAACAGCAGTTAGCAGTCATACGTACATGAGCTAGGCGTCAGCTTCGAAGGCCCAGACATAGCCGATTGGCTGAACAATTGTTTAAGAGGTACTGTTGCTAGCCCCTTAGTTCATCTGGGCAGTTAGTTGCTCAATGGTAGCACGTCTATTCATCCAAACGCATCTACGTAGCCATCGTTCATCTCCGTCCCCTATGGCCTGTGAGGCACCACATTTGGAAGCGGTACACGAACAGTTCACAAACTTAACTGTTTCAGAAATCTTTCCATCCTTGTCCCGAAAACCAATGATCATGCTCTTTTGGAGATCGGTTAAATTAATCTGGTTAATGCAGTACGCCATTACCTTTCAATGCTTTTCGAAGCCTTCACGCAGTCTTTATATAAGCTCTATTTGCACTGTACTGCCACATGCGTTCTGTGATTGGTTATTTAACGTCGACGTCTAAAGTACGTTGTAGTTACATTAATGGGACTATACTGTATTGATCTACAATGCATAATATTATATATAAAATAAATTTAAAAATAAATTTGATATTCCATTGGAGTTTTTCATTATTGGAATTTCAAACGGATTAATAATTGCATTAAGTATTCTTACGTAAGAATAACTAATATGTTAATTAATCCACTTGCATAAGAAAAGTACGAAGAATAGTAAAATAACATTTTCATACTTATAATATCGAAGTAAAGTACTTTGAAGTATAAAATATATTGAATAAAAGAATATAAATAATGTTACATTTATGTTTTTTTTTTCAAAAATAGCACATATTTTTATAGGAATGTCAATCGACATTAATGTGATTTTAACAGAAAGTGATAAAACTGATTTATAATCAAATATATTACATTATTGTTAAAAATGGTTTACCCGTATACCAGAACATTCAAGATAATCAAAGAGTAGGGTCTTAGAATTATTGTGAAAAAAGGCAATTAACAATTTAGTTCGAACTCTTAACACATTTATTTATAAGCAATTTGAAGCACAAGAATTTCACACAATTATGTTAAAAACCTATGGGATTAGTTCAAATCATAATACAATAAAAGTAAATTCAGGATAATAAAAGAGTAGAATAGGGTTCTATAGAATTATTTGGAAAAAGGCAAATAACTATTTAGTTGAATCTTTTTATCACATCTATATATATATACGATTTGACGCATAAGCATTTTACACAATGATGTAATAAAGGTATGGGATTAGTTCATATATATATGACTTATTATTCTAAAATATTACATATAACTTCAGAAGGAACACTAAATATCCCTGATTTTCGAAATAATAAATTGTTTTTATCAATTTTTGAATTTCCTTATGCTACAGTTTACAAAACTTGTAAATATTATATTTTTGAATATTTAATGATTATTTTTTGTTTCTGGTTCTCTTATATATACCTTTTTATCCCGTAAATGAAAATTTACATTTTTATTTAGACTTTATAAAATCAATATTTTAAACAATAATATTATGTTGGCAGAAATTATAATACTCAAGGCATTATTCTTATACATTTAATAATTTATGATTGAATTTTTTTACAGGTTTAAATCAAATATATTAACAGCAAAATAAATTTCCAAATAGTAATTAAAACTTTCGCTTAAAATAAATAAAACTAGAGATTATACAAGGAATGTAGTTTACTATAACTATTAGCTACAGTTTTTTTGCATTATAAAAAATATACTATAAACATTAATATCGTCGAATGAATTATTTACTTATACCAGAAATATTTCCGTAATTTGAAAGTCAGCTTAGGGAAATATTTCCGTATCATGATTAATCTATCAGCAAGGGGTCAATAACATCCAATCGGGTGAGGAAACGAGGGATAAATTCTTAAATAATCTTGTTCCTCGCCTGAGGATATAACGATTTAGTTTTCAGAGGATAGCACATTTTCTTAATCTAAGTACTTAAGAAGGCGCGAAAATAAGAAACTTGTGATAAATAATAAATACATCTGAAAAACAAATATTTAAGATGAACAACATTTTTTAATTTACCTTAATCTTTAAGTATTATAAAATGTAAACATGAATTGTGTTCGTGAAGTACGATAATCAAAATCAAATAACGTTTTGTTATTTAATTAATAAGCAAATAATTTAGACTCATCCCTTTTAGATATATGAACAGATCTTCGTTTATTACATTACATGCTTAATTTAAAGATTACATCAACTTTTACATTGACTGCTAAATACTCATTAAAATAAAAATAACTAAAAATAATGATTTGCTCTAATACTTATAATAGACAATAAATGCTCTCTCGCTCTCTCTCTGTATATATATAAATTTAAAAACTATTAAAAACTACACTTTATTTTAGAATTAAATTATTTCTAACTGAATATTGTGTTCTGTACAAATAATTAAAATGGCGCAAAAAATATACACCATTAAAATTTCTACGCTGAGTTTAAAGGCGTATTATCAAAGGATGTTTATTGAAAATATATTATTCTAGAAAAAATGTGTGATTACATTCTTGAAGAAATTGGAAGACAGATCTTGAGTAATCAGACAAAGAAAACCAACTGTGGCAGAAACAGCAGCACAACGTGAGCATTGAGTTTAATAGAGAAGAGATGTCAGGTACAAACAATGTTGTTTGTACAGCTTCAGTACGATGTCACAGTTAATCAATTTCATAGATTGGCGTTTGTTGAAAGATTAGTGGCATAGCAATAGGTAACTAGACATTTTCAATTAGTGAGGCTAGTTGACACAAGTGAATCTGTTAGCCATTGAACATTTGCTATCTCGAGGAATGTCCATACAATATCCATCAAAATGTTGTCGTTCATCATCCTGCTGAAACAGAACACATCAAATCATATCACAGAGCATATCAGCAAGTAAAAAGTACAGCCACATAACAGTAGCACACTAGAATATAATAACATAATAGGAATATATCAATAACTTCTGAAAGTATTATCAGTGCCAGCTAAAGATAATCAAAATCTGCATTTAATGTTATCTCATATTATCACTCCTGGTGACTGAATAACATAACGATGTCAAGTGTACACTGGCAATGAAAATTCTTTGAGAGGACTGCAAACATGAGGTCATCATGATGCTGTAACAAAAACGGAATTCCTTTGAAAACATGACTTTACGTTATCCTGGCTTCCATATTCTTAGTTGATAACACCACTGAAGGTGCTCATATCTGTGATGCTCTGTCATGTGTAGCAGAAATCCTGATCACAGAGCTGCCAGTTCATATTGCTGAAAACATTGTCAAACTCTTAAGGTAGACATTTGTTCTTTTGCGAACGGTCCTATGTTCGATTCTTAACTCGCAATTTGGATGTATAATCTATTAAGGACAGTATATATATATATATATATATATATATATATATATATATATATATATATATATATATATATATATATATATATATCGAATGTAATTAATAGCTTAATGTATTAAGGCTATTAATTACATTCGAGAAAAGACATACATATTACCTCTATGTAGGTAATATGTATATCTTTGCGAATGTTATTAATACAAATATATCGGACAAAACATGGTTTTCTCTGTGACTGTCCTAGGATCATCGATTCAATATTATGCTGACAGTTATGGAATCTTGAATGGCATAAGCAGGACAACTAAGATGCAATAAACCATAATCCCGAAGTCGAAAAAAATATCCCCTTTTTACACAAGGCATCACGACAAATTTTCATCAAGCAAGAACGTTCAAATGCATTTTGTATAAGTCCTGTGTCCTGATGTACAATTTCTTTATTTTTATACATTGTCGATATTGCTACTTGTTTTATAAAATTTTCTCATATTATCAAACTAGTAATTGTGGCATAGATTATCATGATTCTAAGACGATAAAAACTATTCTTTACAAAGATCACAGATGACTATTGTTCATGGTTATTTTAGAGAAATTGTTGAGGGTATTAAAATTGATTTTATTTTACCTGATTAAACATATCTGATTATCTGTAGCCTATATTTGAAAACAAACAGTTATTCAAATAAATCTTTAAAAAAATCTCTGATTTATTATCTTTTAAAAAACTTTTTTGTACCATAATATGAAATCATTTCTACATGAAAGATATCAAGAATTATTATTAGTTGAAAAAATTTAGTATTAAAAATAATAATTTAGATTAAAAACGGCATATTGATTACATAAATGAAGTAATGTTTCGATAATTTTATAAATATTTTTGATTATATATTCTACTTACTTCCTTTCATTTAATGACAATAGAAGGGAAAAAGATTATTATCATTTGAATTTAACTTATCACGATAAAATCCTACAAGAAATTTATCATTAATTTGTTATAAATTAAACTATCATTAAATTTTACATTGCTAAAAATATTGGAACACCATTAATTTTGCTTATTACTTAATATTATTTTGTATTTTCTGCTTTTAATCTTTCGTATATTATTCCCTTAAATATTTTTGACACAAAACAAATTAAGTATTATTTAAAAATTACTCAAAATGCCAAATAAAAAAGTAGATTTATTGCAAATGAATCATAATTAATATTTTAAATTTGCTTACGAAACGGATACTCTCATCTCATGGAAAAGTCATTCAGAAATAGCTCTAAGGTATGAAATAATTCATTATTTTTATGTAATTTTTACCAAATTTTTTAATTTGAAAATAGCTTTCTAAATGTTCTTTTTCGTTCTTAAACTGTTCTTTTTCGTTTTCTCTAAGGAATTAGTCCGTTATAAACTTTCAACATTGTTGCTTGATTTGAAAAATGTAATTTTGAATAGTATAAAATTTTATACTTTCTGATTCTAGTTTAAACATTGATTTTCTTGAATTTATTATCTTATATTCATATTTTGGAATTCATAATTGGTGTAGTTGGAAATATGTAGCAAATTAGTTTATAAAAAAACTCCATTTTGAGCCGTGCACAATATTGCTTATTGAATTACTGTTACAGATACAATATACAATCTTTTTTTTCTCTCAGAAATCATAATTATTATATAAATATTAACGTTACGTACAAGAAACGTAATTTTACTTAAATGCGATCATTTGATTGTCCTTTATTTTGCTTAAAAAAGTATATTACTTTAAGTTCCATTAATTTTTACTTAAATAACTTATACTTAAACACACGAGAAAATGATTGCAGGTAAAATATTTCAACTAATATGAAAGGCTCTTTACAATGTGACCCTAAAATAATAATTATTAGAAGTAAATAAGAGATTCAAAGCCTTATTCTGCATAATTAGTTAAATATTCGAAATTTCTCAGTTATATAAATCAAAAAGTTAATTATGAAATTTAAATAAAACGCCCATAAAAAATTTAATACTCAAAGAATCGTTACAATAGAATTAAATCCAATGCTTTATTAAATCGAAATGTTAATATTAAATAAACATATACGCAATCAAAACATGTATTATCTTAAAAATTCATAAATAATACATACAATTCATGTTCTTTGATGATTACATCTTTCCTCTAAATGATACTAATTTACTGCAGTTAAAGAAACAAGTATTGCTCAATAAGCTAACCAATTTAAAATTAAGTAATGAACTTTCTATTTTGGTCTTGAAATGAAACCCTTCCTCTTCAGTGGTTTCTATGGCAACGCAGCAAATTACATTCGCTTAACGATATGAGGGGAGGTTAGAGAATTCCAAGAATAGTTTAAAGTCTGCAGAAGCAGCAGACATGCAAGATGTCGGGGTCAATTCTCATTCAGCCATGTGATACGATTGAAATAGAGGAAGTAATGAGGTTACTCGGAAGCACACAGACACAAGTGAAACGGAAATGTAGACACTTGGAATTCTGAGCGGAAACAAAATTTTATACACGTAAAGTAACACTAAATCTTCAAATGAGTGATACATTGTTATTTGACTTTTTGCAAAAAGTGATCTTATCAGCTTATATTCTACCGGATATATAATAATTTTACAGTAAAATCTGTTATAAAATTAAAACAAAACTCCGAATAAAACAACGAACAATCTAATTATTAATTAATATTGTAATATTATCCTAATATACTAAAATAAAAAAGTAATACATGAAAAGTAAATAAAGCAATATGATTTACAATGATTCAGTTTTTACAATCAAAAAGTAATTACCATTATAGATGCAAAATTTGTTTTTATTAAGTTTAAGTTTAAAATCTTAAAATGTTTAAAATATAATTATAGATAAATATTGTATAAATTTTTTAGAACAAGAAATTAGAAAGAATTTTATATGAATTCAAAATTCTGCTTCCTTTAAAAATAAAAGTAATAACAACAATTTTCATGACTATCTTACCTTTAGAATAGAAATAATGCTGTTTCAATTGTTTGATTAAATATAAATACTGTGTTATACAAAAATTGTATTTTTATTATGATTTCTTTATTTCTTTTCTTATTAGCGTAAATTATAAGATATCTAGAATTCGGTTTTCAGTAATATAAGAAACTGTTCCCGTGTTACAATATTCCTATTTATTCTATTAAATAAAGAAATCAGAGTCATAAGGCTTAATTTCAAGAAATTAATATAATTTCAAATTATTAAATGTGATTCATCGGGAATAAAATAATTGAAAATGATAACTCTTTAAGCATTTTTATAACAAGTTATTTGTTCTAATATTCTACGTTATTTTGAAAACAATATAGCATATTATTCATATTATATTCTATTATAAACATTCCTACGAAAGACTGAATATTAAATTTTATGTAGCCAAATTTAGCTGAAATAGTATAGGCAGCATGTTCATAAGTTTCGGTAACATGTGACTTGTAATTTTCTTTGTTCTTTTTCATATTCTGTATAAAATTATCACATTTCAGGTGACCCTTAAAAATAAATCGTTTCGCTTTTGATGAATCATCTGGTCTTTAAATTTTTAATGAAATTCTTGAGCATTTTTTCTTTTCACTAGATAACCGATAATAATATAGTACCTCGTACATAATTATTCTATTCATATATTTTTCAAAAAAATAATATGTTCAATGTTAAAAACTTTAGATCAAAGCCAAATTTATTTAAAATTGAGGTAACAAGTTTCATCCTTCACAATTCTTGCACAATGTAGATGAGTTCGATTAATTTTTAATATTAACCAAATTAAAACCAAAACGTCGCTAAATATATATTGGATACTTTTCATTTTAGTATATTTATTAATAATTTTATAAATAATATTTTTATAAGCAACTAAACTAAACAAATTGGAAATATAATCATTGTCTCCTAAATGAATTCAATGCTTAAATCTTAAAAAATAGATACTTTAAATAAATCATTTGAGTACCAATTCAATATAAATATATTATTCAACATTTATATCACATTTATTGAAGGATAGCTTACTTATCTAGATCAATTAAAATTTTTTTCAAACTATAAATACAAAGAGTAAGTTGGCTTATACTTTAGGAAGTTCCTCAGTTTCTCGCCAATTTGGCGTCATATTATTAGCGATGGTGGTTTATTTCTGGTCGCTCTATCGTGTTTTCAGCGCCATCTTGTTTCTTCAAACATGCACGAAAGCAAGATAGACGAAGAAAAAAAATCGCCAATTTTTGGAAAGGGACACCTCAAGTACATTTTTTCCCAAGGATGTGAATGCTCTTAAGTTTTGAAATACAAATTAATCGTTAACTATATACATGAAAGAGAAAAAGTCAACAACAAGACACTTCCAGAATTATTAGCTTTTCAATTTTCCTCTCAAAACCCCTCTCTCTCTCTTTTTCATTTGATATTATTTTAATCAAGCCTTGTATACTCGTGTTTACAAAGGACTCTTTAGAATATGCTCTGAGAATTCTGCGAATAATTTTTCTTTAATGATATTTAATATCAGTGAATATTTACATATGATGTCTTCACTTTTATAATTAATTTGATCGAGATAAATTTCAAAAATATTCATTTGAATGGCTAATGAAGCTTTGAAGGGCAGTATACATGAAGTAAAATTAAATATTCATATTTTACAGTTTATCCACTACAAAAAGAACAATTCATGAAGAATGTAATTGTTTGAAAATTTGTTTATTTAAAACACTAAAAGTCATATCACTATAGCTGGACACAAAACATTTCCAAGAATTTCATGACAACATCCACTTTTTCTTGCACAAACTGACAAGAGAGCTAAGTAATCATAAATAGCTTTGAAAAGAGAAACATTTGAAAAAAATCGGAGTAAAAATTTATCAAAATAGCATTGTAAAGTATTAGGACAACACACAAGAGAGGATAAGGAAAAAATGTTTATTAGAATTACAAAATTTAAACTTACGCACCTTCTCAGACAATATTATGTCACATACGGATGTTTGTTAAAAAAAATCATGCATACAACCGCTTGGGAAATTCGCTTAATCTTGTGAATCTAATGAGTACACTTTGAATTTCAGGCAAACCAAAACCTAAAATCTATCGAAATGTGGCATGGTTTCTAGAAAACTTAAAAGTTACAGAAAATTGCTGTGTACTCACACAAATACATCGATTAATACATGCAGAAGTACCATTTTGCATCCATACAATGTCATTAGATATTTTGATGCTGCAGTTCCAAAATTACGAACTTTTGAAACGTTATTACATACCAAACATTTGTGATGGAGCACGTTTTCATATTTGTGGAAAGGATGTTTTTGAAAAAAAGCGAACCAAAAGCCAATGAGCATGGAAATGGGACCAAGTAGTTACTTTTGCTTCGTGTAAGGACATTGTTGACATATAGTGAGAAATTTATCAGAACACTGAGAAGTACTTGCTATTTACATTTCATATTAAAGACAGATATGTCTTGCCAATCCATAATACATTCACTGCGGTCATTTTGGTCTTCATCATACCTGATGGGTAAAAAATCACAAATTCAATATGCTGTTGATATCAATATTTGAACTCACTGGATTTGGTATAGAATCATCCATTGAAAAGAATAAAGAAGAGCTTGAGAATATGGGGTTCGATGCATCCTAACTGGTGTTATCATACAAAAACTTTAAAATGTTTTTTGCAGGAACGGGTAGATTTATTGTTCTAAATCATCATAATCATGAATCGATATCTTTAAGGAACAATATCTGAGACTTCCTCTTAATTCGCTGAGTCAGCCGCTAAGGTTTAATATTTCTGGAAAATTTTTATTTGTATATATATTAATTGAAAAAATATATACAATATAGTTTCGAAGCATCATGTTGCAGTATGATTCTTTTCCAAAGCGATCTATCGTCTTAGAAAAATACAATGAAAAAATTACTTTAAATACAGATATATTCTAGATTTAAAAATCGCGCCGTCAGGAAACAAAATATTCTTTTTTGATACTGTTTCTATAATATTCCCTTCATTTTAAACATAATATCCTGGAGAACACTATTGCTGTCAGAGAGTATCCTACAAAGAAAAATATGTTCGTAATTATACTCCTCCATTTCTATTTTAGATCTCCAAAATGCTTTTTGTTCCATAGGGAAAAATTTACTGATTTCTTTAGTTTTTGCAGAGAATCTCACTTGAGGGAATTCACACAAATATAAATCTGGCAAGTTGGAACATAAAAAATCCGTCTTATTTCTTAAAAAAAAAAAAAAAAAGAAAAGAAAAGGTTAAACTCTAAAAAAAAAAAACTATTATATGAGCAGAAATATTTAACACAAATGATTTAAAATTTGCTTCTCAAACTTTTAATTTTCAATGTGAATTAATTTTTAAATAATATGAGTTTGATCTTAGAAGTACTTTTAAGGTATATGTATATATATATATATAATTTATTTTAATTTAAGAATTTAATTAATCCTGAATTTAAGAATTTTTCTTATACATGTTTATAATAAGAATGATGAGATGTACTATAGTTGTGTGCTTAAACGCGCTTCTCCCTATATATAATTATAATCATAACTTATATATTATTTTATAATTACTATTAAATTAATTATTTAAATACAAGTTAATTTTGCAATAAATTGGTATTATGTAAAACTCAGTCTTGAAACAAATTATTTAAATATACAGAAAAATGTAATTATAATTTTAATTTAATAATATAAATATTACAGAAAAATAAATTCTACATTACTATTTATTTATCACAGTATAAAAACTATTACATATCATAATATAAGAACAATGTTATCAATACTCGACAGTATATAGAATTATTAAGAAGAAAAATCAACCATCCATGTAAGAAGGGCTTCTGAAACTCGGGAAGCAACTTAATGAAACTTTACGTTATGGTTTATTTGCTGGAAAAGATTTACTGAAATCCAATCTGGCAAACAGGCTCTAAGTATATTATACATAATCTTGCTTCTAGCCGGAGGATATGAGTGTCGAGTTTTCTGAGGAATTGATTGGAAGTGGGAATCAGGGCATTTATAAGAAAGAGTTGGGAAAGTCAACTGTCATAAATTTTCATTGGTTTTCTTAAAGACGAGCCTATAAAATGAAAAAAACTTTTATTATGTTGAGAATCGCTAAAATTTACCAAAACGTATGCATATAATATAGTTACTTATTTATATATGTCATATAGAAACTTATATAAACTAAGTATAATTTTTCTTATTTAATTAAATAATATGCATGTGAATTTTCAAATTTATTATAAGAAATTAATAACAAAGTTAAAAAAAAAATAAAGATTAGAGAAATAAAGCTTTTGTTATATGTTTTATTTAAATTTAGAGACAACTATTAACAGCAAAACATGTTTATTCCGCTTCTCGTCATGCATTTTTTCTCAGCTTCTTTGTAAAAGTAAACAATACAATATAAATTAAAGAAAATTATCTAAAAAGAATAGCTAAAACTATGGCACAACTGACCTTACGGGCTAAGGCCTACAGTGACCATATCCGGTTTCCTGACCGAAGGCCCTGGGATACGAGGCCTATGCCCCGGTTAGGTGGACAACCTAACTCGAAAGCCCCAGCATGTTTAAGCATGTTCCTAAGCATGCATGGTACTCAGCTTATCGACCCACTAAAGGGATGAAGAAAGGCTAAGTCGACCTTGCCTAATTGGAGGATCAAACCTCAGACCTACGCTTTAGGAGCACAAAGAGCTATTCTATGCCACTGGGTTTCATAGAAGATTATCTATATATGTTGTATATATGGAGAGATAATCAGAGATGTATACACACTCATATATACATGTATATAAGTATGAAATTTTAGTCAAATTTCAACACGTTGTATTTAAGTCTCACATATTATGTTTCAAGATAACACAAATAGCTTTTACTCAACGGAATTATTATCTTTAATATAAATCAAAAATATCCAAAATCTTTGAAAATACAAATGAAGAAAACTATCAGCACCACAAAACTTGCTTACATTAAAACTTAGCTGAAAAATAATTACGTGCATACAATACCCTGTAATTATTCCATTTAGTCGCACAAATTTTATATTCCTTAATTATTATAAAATGTAATTATCTTTCTATAAAACAATTATCTTTTTATGTTTCACTTGTGTTGTTATTGTTGTTACTTATGACACTTAGACAAGCCACGCTCGCTCTGCCGACGGCTATGCGAATTTAAGTCAGTAGGATGCGTCTTTCATTTACCCAGAACACCACCAAGGTGAAAGTATGACTTCTCTTAAAGACTCTTCATATAGATGGCACCACCACAGAATGCACTCCCTCAATTTTGACATTGATGTGGAGGGGGAGGGAAATTACACACATCGTAACTGCTCAAAGACCTACTACAGGAACTATTTTTACTTGTTTTTCAGAACAGCAAAACTTATGCCAATTGTCCAGTGTCTTTACTTCAATTTTTCGTACACTAAGTTTTAGTATATGTGCTATATTTTAAGTTATTATAAGTTAGTATTAATGCAACTATCGAATGAATGAATATGTTACGTATAATAAATATTGAAATGAAGAACTCATTAGTTTTAAGTAAGCAATATCCTAAATGTTTCATAATGTTTATGAAAAAGTGGCTATCCGGGCTCAAATTCCTGGGTCTGAGCATGTTACTTTCAGGCGCGGCGGCAGGTGGTGGATAGCCGAATGTCCTGTAGGAATGACAGGATAAACTTGAATATAGAATCAGAGGCCTCGAACCAGCTCCCGTAAACCCTGGTGTTATGCGACCCGTGCCTAGGGTTATTTGGCACAGCGGTGATGGTGTCTTAACGGAGCCTCTAGTTGCCTGGCGAACTTCTAGATTATTTTGCCTTGCCCAGTAACTCAGGCAATGCTGGGTGGACTGTTATATTACCTGAGCTTATTAATTGTTATCTTATATGTTGACTTAAAAGACAAAAGAAATAACAAACCTTTCTGCATTTGCAGGTGAATCCTCTGAAGTAGACCTTGCTGAAAAAGACAAAGGAACCCAGAGGCGATCTAGTGAAGGGGCAGCAATGAATCCTTCACAGGAGGTAGAAATGACCTCCAAACCATCTTCTTCTGGTGAGAGTCAGGAAGCTATCACTAGCATGACTGACTCTCTGACAAGAATCAAGCTTAAAAAGAGACTTTCTGGTACCCAGAAAAAGAAGCTGGTGAAGGAACGCAAAATCGCCGAGGGGACATGGGTTGAAAAACCCAGGGCAACCAAAGGCGAGAAGCGTCTCGCCAACCGGACGGACCAGGGCAAGGCCGGAAAGGCTGCCAAGAGAGAAGGACCTGGGGGATTTACCTACAGGGCAGCTATCGCGGCGATCAAGATGGCTGTGCTCATAGAGGGTCATCCGGAAAAATGGCTAACAGAGGAACAGGCCTCCGACCTGGAACTCTTGTTAACTGAGAAAATAGGAAGGAATGAGGAGGGTTTTGCTCCAACCATCCTATCCTGTAAACTTGAGAATGGGGCACTTATTATCAACTGTGCAGATCTGGAGAGCTCAAAGTGACTGGAACAGAATGTCAGTGACATATGCCCTTGGCAGGAGCAAAAACTCTTGGTGGGTGAGGAAAGGAAACTTGTCAGAACCATCAAGATAATTGCAAAAATACCGAAAATCTGCAGTAAACTGGAGCCTAAAGAGGTCCTGAGAAAAATCAAGGCACAGAACGGTGGGGTCAATCCAACGGAGTGGAACGTTCTTAACATCAAGAACGACCCATCTGGGTGGACCATCGTTCTTAGTGTGCCTGAACTTGATGCTGCCACACTTGGTGTAAGGTGATATAAGTTTCATATCGGACTTCACCAAGTGCAGGCTAAAGTACTTGACAAACCCGCTCCTGTTGTTGGGGTGAAGGTAGTTTAAGCCAACCTCCACCACAGTAGAAGTGGTACCACTAACCTCAGTAAGAAGTTTCTTGCAGGGGATATACACCTGGCCCTGATTCAGGAACCCTGGCTGGTTAGGGGGGGAAATCAGTGGCCTCAAAGGAACTAAAAGCAAGCCTATCTACTGTACCAATAGCAACGCTAGAACTTGTATACTCTTACATAAAAACATTGAAGTTTTACCCCTCTTTGAATTTATTCTTAGGGACCTGACAGCTATGAAAGTCAGACTCAACATAGAGGGAGGGGACAGAGAAATTGTTTTTGGCTCTGTGTACTTGCCCTATGAAGAGAAGGCTCCACCTGACCATTCTCTGCACAAGCTCATGAACTTTTGCAGAGACAACAGCTTACAGGTAGTCCTAGGACTAGACTGTAATGCTCACCATGTCGTCTGGGGAAGTACGAACACAAAAAAAAGAGGTGAGTGCCTTTTAGAATTCATTCTAAACTACGGATTAGATATTTTAAATGAGGGCAACGAACCAACTTTCATTACTTCCAATCGATCTGAAGTAATTGACATTACTATAGCGACAACACTAATTAGTAAAAATATCAAAAATTGGAAAGTAGATGTCAGACCTTCTGGGTCAGACCATCAAAACATCCATTTTGAAATTCACTCTAATGTGTGTCTGGATGGCATATTCAGAGACCCAGTTAGGACGGACTGGAAGAAATTCCAGGAGGAACTGACTGGATTGGTTGAGCTCAGGAACAGACCTATTAGAGACAACTACGATCTAGAAGTTACAGCAGACCTTCTGCTGAGTAGTCTTCTAGATTCTTATCATAACGATTGCCCTATTCGCACTAGGAGAGCTAAACTCCAATGTCCTCGGTGGAATGACTCTCTAGCAGCCGAAAGAGCAAATGTTAGAAAACTTTTTAATAAAGCCAAGAAAAAAGGTGAACTATAAAACGGCCCTCACCAATTATAACAAACTTGTTAGAAAAAGCAAAATCAACTCCTGGAGGAAGTTCTGTGAAGCGATAGATTCTATTTCTGAAGGAGCTAAACTCCAAAAATTCCTTAAAAAGGATGAAACTAATTTGGTTGGCACCCTAAAGGACGAGGAGGGTAATTTTGCTGCTTCCGGGAAAGAAGTTATGGAAATTATGACCAAAACCCACTTTCCAGGAGCTAGAGATATTTATAGCAACGAAGGGGAGCACTGCATTCGCTCTTTGCAAAGAGTGCAATAGCGATCAATGGACCATTAGTTAAAAATATCGTTAACTACAACATTGTTAAATGGGCAATCTTTGCCTTTAAACCTCTAAAAAGCCCAGGGCCTGATGGAATTATGCCCATCATGATCCAGAAGGCAGAGGAGGTTATCATACCAGTGCTAACTAGAATTTACAGAGCTAGCTTAGCACTGGGTTACATACCAAAGATATGGCAGAAGACTAGGATTGTTTTCATTCCTAAACCTGGCAAGGACACCTATGACCAGGCCAAGTCTTACAGACCAATCAGTCTTTCTTCATTCTTTCTTAAAATTATGGAGAAAATCATTGATCGGCATATTAGAGATTACTTGGGTAGTAATAGTCCCTTGCATGCTCTTCAACTTGCCTATCAACCCGGAAAATCTACTGAAACTGCTTTACATCAGCTAGTTTCCAAGACTGAAACCACTCTGGATCAAAAAGAAATTGCCTTTGCAACTTTCCTCGACATCCAAGGTGCCTTTGATAACACTTCCCATCTATCCATCCTCAATGCACTTAGAGGGGCAGGGATTAATCAGACCCTGTGTACTTGGATTGAGGCTTTGATTTCGGATAGATGTATACAAATGAACATCTTCGGTGAATCATTTGAAAAAAAGACTACTAGAGGTTGTCCTCAAGGAGGTGTTCTCTCACCATTACTTTGGAACCTAGTTGTAAATAGCCTTATAAAATATCTAAATGATAGGGGCTATTATACGCAAGGATATGCTGATGACATTGTCATCCTTATCCTTGGCAAAGATTTCAACATTACTTGTCTTATCATGCAGGATGCTCTAAGCTATGTATGTCAATGGTGCATGGATGGTTAATCCTCAGAAAACCTACCTTGTACCTTTTACACGCAAAAAGAAATGGAAGGGTTTTTTCATACCAAGACTTTTTGCTGTTGAAATCAATGTGGCTTCAGAGGTGAAGTATCTGGGCATTTATTTAGACCAAAAACTCACCTGGAACAAGCACATTGATGATAAAATTAACCGAGCAAAGAATCATTATGATTTGCAGGCGAATGCTTGGTAAAAACTGGGGTCTGCATCCAAAACTGATGTTGTGGATGTACACAGCTATTGTCAGGCCCATTCTCTCATATGTCTGTGTAATCTGGTGGCGTAAAGTGGAACAGAAAACCGTGACTGACAGACTAGGAGGTCTACAAAGACTTGGCCTGTCTCTGCATCACGGGAGCAATGTCCACCACGCCAACCAGAGCATTGGAGGTTATGTGGATCTGACTCCCTTAGACATCTTCATCTGCAGCACTGCCAGAATGACTGCATACAGAATGAAGCTGCAAAACCACTGGTAAGACTAGCCTGTTGCCAAAGGGCACAGGGGCATTACCAGGAAAATTCAAGATCCTACTTTCCTGATGCCCTCGGACATCATGGAAAAATCATACATGTTTGATAGGACATTTGAAATAGTTTTTCCAACTAGAGACGAATGGGACAACAACATGTTTGAAACTAAAACAGGAGATCTAACCTGGTACACAGATGGATCACTGAAAAACAGCCTCTCAGGACTGGGAGTATGTGGCAGTGTCACCAAGAACCAGCCTATCTGTAAGCCTTGGGCGATACGCTACGGTCTTCCAGGCAGAAGTTTTGGCCATTATCCACTGTCTGCGACTAAATATGAGGAAGGGCTACCATGGTAAGCGGATTCTCATTTTTAGTGACAGTCAAGCCGCTTTAAAAGCGCTCAATTCTTTCGAAATCAAATCTAAAATGATTTTGGAATGTAGAAACCTTCTTACAGAACTGGCAACTAGAAACAAGGTGATCCTTGTATGGGTACCAGGGCACAAAGGTATCGAAGGTAATGAAAGGGCTGATGAACTTGCTAAACAAGGATCGTCTTTTGCTGCCATCGGTGCAGAACCTTTTTGTGGGATCAATTTGAAGACCGCAAAAACCAATGTTCTTAGATGGAAAAAACGAAAGATGTATGAAGCTTGGCTCAACACTCCTGGTCAAACCCACGCTAAAACTATGATCTGTGAATCATCAGGGAGGATTGCCTCTGAAATTCTAAGATGCTCTAGGCAGAAGATACGTTTAATCGTTGGCTTCATAACCGAGCATTACTATTTTAGAAAATACCTCCATAAAATGGGTCTGTTTCAGCAAGACCCTATCTGCAGGAAATGTCATACGCAAGAGGAAACGGCCAAGCATATCATTTACGAATGCGAGGCTTTAGCCCTCCCTAGATTAACTTCTTTTGGCATCATCCATACTAGAGAGTTACACCTAGATTCCATTAAAGGGTTATCGGACTTTATTAATAAAATGGATGACCCGAGCAACTGGAACTAGGAAACATTGGATTTGGAGTTAATAGTACAAAATGCTGATAAAAGCAGAGGTGCCCAATGACATACAAACCCAACTCTAAGAAGAAGAAGATCTTTAAATTTATTAAAATTGTGTTTCACAACGAATTTTTTAAGCTTAATTATGGTTTAATTTCAGGAAAGTTTAAAATATCCCTTAATTAAACTCCAAATAATTTCCAAATAAGTGGTATATTATTAATAAGATATTTTTACCAACGATATATAGATGATACATAAAAAGTAATTTAAAATTAAACCGATAATTTAAACTTATTTCTACTATTAAAAAAACCATCGCACTATGTATATAAAAATTGTTATTAAAAACCTAAATATTTCTGTTAATATCTTACATTTATGTTTAAAGAATTGTTTTATTCTATTATTATCGTTTTATCTGTGAAAGTATTCTATGAACGACGTTTATCTTCTGCAAATATCGAATATTAGAGCTCAGAAATAAGCCTGTGGAATTGAGATAATTTAGTAATATTTGCCTGTACTTTTTTGACAACTTGGCAAAATATAAGTTAACATTTTTAGAATCTATGGGGCCTATAAAAAGAGGAGCTAAATTATAAAAGGATTTTTGTACGAATGTTCCACAGTATTAATCGAAAAGGCATAAATATCAGCCGAAACAAAGCAGCGAATTATTTGAAATTAAAATACGTTAGAACTATTAACTCTCAAAATTGTTGTACTTCAGTTTTATATAATCGAAACTGTATAAATTTTAATCTGTGTAAAAGTTAAAAGCTTGAGTAATTGTAGTCAGTGTAATAGAAAGAAATGTAAGTGAAATATACGCGTTTAAAATAAAATTGATCTTCTTTATTTAAGGATCATCACAAGCTCGTTGCTACGAAGAAATCGTAAAAATACGCGTAATATATAAAGATTGGATTCCTACACTAATGTGCACATATACACTACTGGCCACCCAAATTGCAATACCAAGAAAGACAAGCGATATCACAACAAAATTTATTTCATAGATAAAATGCTGACCAAATAACAAATGCTTAAATATATAAACTTCTGTGAAATGTGTTTCATGCCAAAATCAGTACCCAGGTTTAATTTGGTTTGGTTGGTTTGTCGCTCAACGGTCATTTTTTGCACACGAGGGCTAATTAGACCGAGACTTAGGCTTAAAGTGGATTCCGAACCACTACAAACATCCATGCCCAAGGTGGGATTCGAACCCACGAACTGTTGAACCGAATGCAAGAGTGCTAACCATTCGACTGCCAGCTCGGCCAATCAGTACCCAGAGTAGCCGTCATTGTTGGAGATCATCGCTGCCACATGCCTCGGCATTGATTCAAATAAACTTTTGATGTGTTCTTGGGATACAGCAGACCAAGCAGCTTCCACACGTTGCCAAAATTGATCTAGTGTAGCAGCTGAGGATGTAATCTGGGTCAATCATTGAGCAACCATGGACCACATGTTTTCTATCGTCTAAAGATCTGAAGAGCGATCCGGCCAGGTAAGCAATTCAATATGGTGATTGATGAAAAACTCTTGAACAATACGTGCCACGAATGGTGGCCGCTTTATCTTGTTGAAATATAGCTGTGGGCAAGTCCTGAAGGTAAGGAAGGACAACTGGCTCCAACACCTCGGAGATGTAGTGCTGGCTGTTTAAAGTACCGGCAATGCGTACTAGAGGAGTGCGAGAGTGATATCCAATACCGCGCCATACCATAATACCCGGCGCAGGACCACTGGGCGATGCACAACGCAGCTATTCAGCATCCTCTCTCCACGGTGTCTCCAGACTCGAATGAATCCATCTTGGTGTTGCAGACAGAAGCGTGATTCGTCATTAAAGACAATTTCATTCCATTATGCCGTCCACATCCTTCTTTCATCGCTATATTGGCGGTGGAGACTTCTGTGGATCGTACAAGGCTAGGCGAAGGAATGGACGTATTGTGGGCAAACTACTCTGCTGTAAACGGCGTCTAATGGTATGCGCAGACACTAGATGATGCATTACAGATTGAATGTGCTGTGCAATGGTTCGTGATGTGACTAAGCTATTCGTCAATACCATTCGCCCAATTTGCCTGTCATCACGTGAAGTGGTGGACTGAGGTAGATGAGATCGAACACATCGGTCCGTCATACCCTCCTGCATCCAACGATTATGTATCCGCTTTACAGTTGTTTGGTTTCGTCCAACACGACGACCGATTTCCCTGTAAAATAATTCACAATCTCGGTAGGCCATTATCCTTCCTGTCTCAAACTCGGACACTTGATAAAAAATGATCGGTGTTTTCTACAAGGCGTAATTGATCGTTTTTTTTTCGAAAAAACCACAAGAAAAACTTAATTGCCGAACTTGTAATCGTCGAAATCTCCAAGCCTTAAATGGCGTTTTGAAGTGGCGCTACAGGCGCGAGTGATGTGCGTCTACGCTGAAATTCTAATCATTTGCATATCTTGCCTCCAATAAAGTATGTTGTAAATTTCATGTCATTTGCATTGCTTGCTTTAGGGTGTTGTTGCATTTACAGTATATATATATATATATATATATATATATATATATATATATATATATATATATATATATATATATATATACACCGTAAATGCCACACCCTAAATGATATACACACACACACATACATATATATATATATATACACAAACATACAAGGATTTAAGAATAGCAATACCTAGTTAGAATGCTTGGTCTTGTAATGATGGAATTCTTCCATCATTATAAGTCCAGCCATTCTAACTTGTCATTGGTATTCTTAAATCCTTAACAATTTCAAATTATCCTGCATGTATTCCTAAATGCTTTTCATTTCTGTATGCGCAATATCTATAGATATTGAACGTAATACACAGTATAGTTAAGAACTTACTTTTAAAACGAATCTCTCCAATTTGCTTTTTATCCGAAATTTTTCGATAATCCAAAACCGGAAATTTATATTTAATATACCGTCTGGTTTAAACTTATTGTCATAAGTACTAACATTATTTTTCATGAAAAAAACTCTCTTTTCAATGATGTACACAAGTCAAGTCTTCAAAAAAAACGTGATTTTTTTTCCAAAAGATGTGATTTTTGTAAAGGAATTTTTTCCACAAAAGTTTCTTTGAAATACTACCATTACAAAGGATCAATCAATTTCTTACATGGTCTATTGTGCATATCTTTCTAAAATTACCATTAAGAAGGTTGTGAGATATTCTTTATTTAGGGAACTAAATGTAGCGAAGATTAATGCGCTTTCTCCTTGATAATGTTGCTACAAGACAGGAGATTATAAATATATACGACGCCCTTGACGAAGGACAAATCTCTCACATATAATCAATAAACCAGGTTTATGACACGAAAAATAATTCGTCTTTCATATCAGAGTAAGAAATGTACCAATAAGAAATGATGCCTGAAATTTGACACTAATTCCTATTAGTTCATATGGGAATGAGTGATATGTTCCCGTTTTATAATGAGAAATCTTTTATTGTAAAAAATATATCAATAGCTAAAGTAAAATGGAAATGAATAAAACGTATAAATACTTATGTCAATCATATAATTTTTAACTATAAGAAAGAAACTGTAATGAAAAAATTGTTATTTAATATAATGTTTATGGTTAGAAAAAATTATGCCAATCTTGGAACAGTATAAAAATAAGAAACATTGCGAATAACAATTTTTTTAAAGATAAAAAAGTTAAATTGGATAAATTTACAAATAACACAATTTTATTCTTAGATTTAATGCGACTATATATTTTAAAGCAAATCATAACGATAATAAATCAACAAATTATTATTCAGAAAAAACTAGTTATCAAATTTTTTTTTAAATATTTCAGTAGAAAATTAAGATAGTGAAAAGAATACTCTTTCTTTATTTAAATTGCTTATATTGTACCTAATTTTTTTATATTTCAGAACTATACACTGGATTAATGTTGGTAGATTGGAGAAGATATTAAAACTTAATTGGACAATATTAATACTTTAAATTTGGCAGTTTTTTAGAATATACTTGCAAATAAAATATTAGGTTTGAATAACTTATGCTTGTTGACACAATCACCAAGACATTTTTGATTATATATTAACTCGAATCTTTTATTTTACAAAAGTAAAAGCATCAAAATTTTGATATGTTTTTCAAAAAACATTTACTATTTATTACGTATTTATAGAAAGATGTAGCAAATTATTAATAAAATATATCACCTATACCTTTAAAATTGCTAGTTTCAGTTGAATCAACCTTGTCTCAAATATTATCATAATTTAATAAATCAACTAACAATTAAATCATTAAAATTATTTTCAATAAAAGTAATTCCATACAATAGTATAGCACTTAATAATATATAAGAAAGGTTATGAATAAATTTCAATATATAGCCTTAAAATTTGTTTAACTTATGACTTTTATTAATTGAAAATGTCATTTATTGAAAATATAGTATATTGTAAAATGCAAATTAAGCGATTATATAAAGAATTATTTAATCATGAAAATATATAAATGCAAGAAAGCGTAAAGTTTTGCTTTTTTTCCAGCTAACCTTGATGAAAGTATTGCAAATTAACTTCCTCAAAGTTGTCTTAAACTTACATTTCTGGGTCGAAGTTTACTAAGTGAACTTCTGTAGGGAAAATTCAATATTATGGGAAGAACATAAACATTAAACAAAAACTAAACTTAATAAGCAACAAAAAGTATAAGAACTTCTAAGTCTTTTTAAGAGTATATCTATTCTTTAAGGTAACTTATAATATATTTGTTGTGTGAGACAACATAAAAAATAAAGTTTCTTTACTTTCCAGTCTGAGTATCGCGGACCAATGACGGACATTAAATCTAAAGCTATACTTTGTCATAAAAAGAACTATCAACTTTTAAATCAGTGTTTCTCAAACTTATTTCTTCTACCGCCCCCTTTGAAAATCAATTATTTTTCATTGCCCCCCCCATTTTTTATACACTCCTAAAACTTAAAAACCACAATTTCATTACTTTAATTAATTTAGTTATAGTGTGCTATATTGGTCGGTTCTGGTGTTTAAACTTATATTCTAACTAGAAATTTTTACCAGTGAGAGCAATTAAAACGCAACTTATAATATTAATAATAGATTTTAATCAAATTAAAAATAACAATAGATAGGTAATCAATTTTAGTTTGTAAACTAATCTAATGGGATGAATGAATCTGATGATTTTTAGCAAGTTTGTTGATATCAGGTGGGATTTTACTCAGAAACAGTTGTAAGTCGCTACGTTTGGTAACTTGAAAATGATTTCTCTTTTTAGTAAGCAGCGTTGTAACAGTGCTAAATCCTCTTTCACGCAAATATGACGATGGGAATGATATCAAAAATTGTTGAACGATTAACCACAATCCAGGGTACAACTGCGGAATTGACTTTTATAGCCAAAATTGTTGGTAGCCATTTTTAAATTTGATTTTTATTTCCTCGTTCGTTGTCAGTTCTATAAGTTCTTGTTCTAGCTGGGGTGATATTGCTATGTTGACATTTTGTGTCTGTCTCTAAATTTCTAGCAAATAAAAGTTCTTGACATATTCTTTCATCTTTAATGAACCTCACGTAAAGCAACAACAATGCTTCATTAGTTGGTAAAGTGGACTCATCCAATAAAATTGAAAATTGACTAGTCTTCAGAGGATTGCACAATGACTCTTCAATGTATTCAGCCATTTCATCAATTCGTCTTTGCACAGAATTATTGCTCAAAGGAGAATTTCGAATTATATCTGCCGCCGGTTTACGGAGCACAGTAGTTATAACTTCTTTTATCGCCGGCAAAATTAACGTTTCTCCGATGGTGTGTGGTTTACCGGTTTGAGCAATTAACAGAAAGATATTGTATGAAGCTCGAAGTCCATCATCATCTTGCTTAGCAGCCATCGAAAAAAGTTTCGATACACTTGGCTGAGCATTATGCTTCTTTTCCAGATCTTGAAAACAGGCTACATTTTTGTCCTTCTTATCTGGATGCATTTTATTTAAATGATCTTGAAGTCTTGAAGGCTTCATCGCTTCGTTTGAAAATGTTTTTGAACAAAGAAGGCACAAAGGCAAAGATGAGTTTGTCGGATTTTCAATGAATCCATATTTAATATATTCTGCACTGTATTGCCGTTTCTTCTTTTTTGCTTGCGACATGGCTTTTTTTAAAACAAAATATGTAAATAAAATGTTGAACTTAAATACTCGTTTAAAGATAGCGAGCGAAACCACTAATGAAAATATAAGAAATATTGCGAGCTTTTATATAGGATTTAAATACAGCAAGCACCGACAGGAATAAGGTAAACACACACAAACTCGTTTATCTCTTTCAACGCTCAATCGTACTGAGCAAGTTAGGACAAGTATCGATGAACCAGCCGATTGCTACGACGTACAGTCCATTTTCGTATTGCAAAACCGCCATCTGTCGACCATTCTATTCTGAAAAGGGGCGATACGCTGGGATGGATGGATACGCCGGATTTTTCCTCAGACCGGTTTTTCAGAAGCACGCATGTTAAGTAAACATTTCTCTTTTGTCTCAACCCTATTTTGATGAACTCGAAGTAGACCTGACGCATGCGAAAAAGCGCTGAAGGTTTCTGCAAACGAAAACGGACAGTACGTCTACGGAGCACAACATCATAAGTGCACCGGCTCCCGCAGTTAGTCTTTATCTCCGGAATGTTTGCCACATTTGGCAATTCATGCATTTACACAGCTGTATGCTTTTCGTCATTTTACAACGTACGTGCATACGGCGTGCGGTCTATTTACGAAATCTATGTTAAGTATTTTTAAGTTTTTATACCATCATACAGGGTAGGAATATAAACTAAGTATTCGTTATTGTGTAGTAGGTAGGTTTTAATTCTAGTGAAATTTAAAATATAAAGTAAATCAAATTACAAATCTAACATCACCCCCTAACCCACGTCAACGCCCCCCATTTTTTTCTGGGCCCCTTAACGCCCCCCTCTAGGTCTCAAACGCCCACAAGGGGGCGTTATCGCCCACTTTGGGAAAGACTGTTTTAAATGGATGTGACATCAAATATTGATAGTTTACTATTTTATGTATGGGCTTTTTATTATTTTTCTCTTTTTGATGATGGATATAGATTAAGGATTTGTAAACTTCAGTCCATATACACACATATGATTAAAACAATGAATACTGGTATTTAAACAAAATGTTTTACTAAAAAATTTATTATACATTCACTACAGTATGAATTATTGATATATTTATTATGAAAAATCTTATTGATAGTTATGCTCCAATTCATAAATTTCTCATCTCATGCTTACAATTTTATACATTGTTTAAAAAAAATAAATTGGGACAATTTTCATACAATATAAAAGAAACATTTTTCATGGTAATTTAAATTAAAATCTTGCTTTGATTCTTTATTGTCAACTACAGTAATATTATTGTCTTAAATTCCTATCATAGACCTTTCAGTGGTCAAGATAAATCTAATTTCATCTAAAAATAGTGGAATCAATTGAACTACTGTACTTTGATTTAGAATGATGAATTGTATATTTCCTTACGAAATAATGAACCCTAATGTGAGATAATTAAATGGTGGGCTTATAAATTAAATAAATTCGATAACCTAAGCTATTTTCAATAATGTAGCGTCAATCCTATTAAAACAGGCAAAGAGTTCTTAAATACAATTGGGACAGAAATGAATTACGACCTGTTTTTCTTAGAATACAAATCAAGAGATGGGAAAATTAAACGCTATTTAAGATATCATAAGTGAAAAGTGATAAAAGGGAATTATACTTTCCGAATTTAATCCAAAATTTACGTTTCAGTTATTGTTTTTTTAACGAAAGGAAATTTAAATAACATAAGATATTTACTTTACCAGTGGGGTAAAACTGAAATGATATTACTTCAGTTGGACAATTCATTTACTAAATTAGTTTCGGAGTTCTTTGTTTAATTTAAATACATTTTTGAGAATAGTAAATGTATCGTTTTAGAGTCTTCAACAAGCTTGAAACTATTCGAAAAAACTCCAAGATAACATATAAAACACTTTCATTGTTGTTCATATTACATTTTTAAAAGAAAAAATAATAATGCTGATATCTTAGAAGAACTTCATTTTCTATAAATTTCCTTTTTTTCCACTTTTTTTAGTAGACCTTTTATCAAAATTAAAAGCCTTCTTTTTTAGGATCAAAAAACTTCCTTTATAGTTATCTTCTTATGAGGTATTTTCAAAGCATGTAAAAATGCATAATGATTTCCATGTATTTTTACATGTTTTAGGACAAATATATCAACATGGAAAAACTCATACATAAAAATACAAAATACAAAGAGCTGACATTATATATTCAAAACTCGAAAACAGTTAATAAACTAATTATTTTGCAGAAATTGTTTATTTCTTATTTAGCTTTAAATTTAAGGAAATGCTTTGGCGTATTCGGCTTATTTTGCATATCATTTTGCGAACAGGGCGTTTTTATAAATATTATTGGATAAGAAAGGTGGCCTTTTTCATAAATTCACCATATATACAATGATATCTACAGAAATATTTCAAAAAATAGAAAGTGCATTCATATAAGGACAAAAAAGTAATTTTTTAACTTTATTAAAGAAAAGAAACACAGATTTCGAATGACGAAAATGTGTCCAAATATCTCAGTTGGCTATTAAAAAAAGCTGCCCCGTGTTTCTTCATATCATAAACTATAGAAACAAACAACAATTAAAAGAATTAAAAACAAGAAATTCAAAATATATGCTTGCCTTTTTTTTGGAATAATCAAATTCTTATAATAGCAGCAAGTATCTAACTAATGGTTATTCCTTCTAGATCCTCAAATATTAAATTTAGCTGCTCTCAGGAAAACATGATATTCCTCCATTTCAATAAAAACAAAAAGTTATTGTAGTCAACTTACCCACATCGCTTTGATACAGGAGTAGTTTCACTAAAACAGTAATGACACCATTCTGGGTTGAAGTTGTAGACTTGGCGAACTTCCCTGTACCTAAAATCCAAAGGATTGTTGGAATCCACTAGAATGGTTAAAATTACAGAAAGGCAATAATTATAAAAGCATACTATCTACAAAAATCAATTAAATGTAAAGTAATTGGAAAGACATTGATAAGATTGAGATATAAAAAATTGAAAGTTATTTTACAGGAATGGAACACATAATACTAAGTTTCATTAAATTATAACAAGCCATATAATAATAATGCTACATATTGAAAATTATATGAGGTAGTGTTGTCAGTATGCTCTTATTTATATTTAGTCATTTATTACAAATGCCCAGAAATTTGGCTATGACGTCATTATTTCTCTAGCCTTCCAATATTTCTGAACTCTACAGCATACTTCTTTTTACCTGATTCCGTGTTGGATTCTACCAGTTTGATGGAAGCCGCAGATTCCATCTGAATGGTAGAGCTCAATTTTCGTAATGTAGAAGCTGGGATTACGCAAAAGGTCTCCAGTACTTAAGCTGCCAAATGCAGAGGTACCCGGGCTAACGACTTTCCATTGGTAATGTCCAACTTCAAAATGCCATACTGTTTATATTGATATTTTTGTTGGGAAAATTAAAATGTTATCCAGCGAATGTTGCTTTTCTTTGCAAAATATTTCCCACCACTCAATTAGAAATATGGCCAGCCTAGTCTGTTGAACAATGTGAGTAAATCGAATAGCAAGTATCTGAATATAGTGTGGGAATTCAGACTAACGGAAACGTAGTTAGCTTAAAGTTGTTTTCATTCATCATTAAATCAGACTCTCGATTCCTCATGTGGTTATTGAAAAAAATGCCACTTGCATTTTGAAGTTTTCAATTCCAATGGGCTTCGGAGCTGAATTTTACTAGTTACTGTGCGCTTGACTGACAGGGGTCCTCCATCTAAAAAGGTTGGGAAGCCCTGAAGTAAAGGATTTATCTAGTAAGTAAGATATTCTGGAATATTTAAAACTGATTGTTATAAAAACAAAATTTGCTGTAAAAATTTAGGAATCTTCTTTTTCTGAGTTTTTGACTAAAATATTTAAAAATTCCGATCAATAAATATTTTTTTGATTAATTTTTGGGAATGTTTATTTTTTTGTCATATAATCAATATTTCAATATAAAAATGATTGGGGAGATGTTGTTATTATTTATGAACTTAAATAAAAACTTTATATCTTGTTATAGAAAATGAATAATTGAATATCAATAAATTCAATGGAAACAGACAGCCAAAGATTAAATATTTTAGAATCTGTATTCCTAGAAACCAAATTCGCGATTTATAATCTAAAATTAAGTTTTTCTATTGTACTATTTTAATTTCATAAATAATTTTTTTCATTTGGTTTTTTTTTGTCACAAAATCGTAGAATTTTTCACTAATAATCTCTCTATGGTCTTTTCAGAATTTTTGGGAGTCCTGTTATCCTGAAAGGACAAGTCACATTACAAGCGAAACTTCGTTAAATATATTTTGTGATATACACATAGGTTTTCAGGGCTTACAGCGATCGGAAACAAGTCTGTTAATGCTATGATTGCGGTGTCGGTATTGGCATAGATTCTTTTAAGTTAACCACTTTCACCTTCATATTAACTAAACTTGAAGCTTTGAATATTTCACTTGGAAGCTTCCTTTTCTTTTTACGCACCCTAAAAGTCTAAAAGCAAACGTAACCTTTCACTTATATTTTTATCACGAAACATGTATTTTAATTTGCTAAACATTTAAATTTTTATTAGTTCTAATAATCATATATTAATGTAATGTTGCTATTTTGCAATTTTAAAATTATTTTAAATAACAAATTAATGTCTCATTAATTAATTTTATCTCAAATTAGGTTTAACGTTAATTCAGAAAGAAATTTGTTAGTTAAATTCTCTAAAATATAATGTTCTGCAGTATGGCATGAGGTGCATTGTACTACGAGAAAATCATGTAATGAATCTTCATCTGATGTCCATAAAAATTAGGAAGCTGCAGGTAAGACTTTAGCTTATTTTTACGTTTCAAGTTCTCCTCGCAATCGTTATTTGTCAATCTCTTCATATGTTATTAATCATCAACACAATATATTGAAGAAAAATTGTAATGCAGTAAAGTTTTAACACGTTATCTATCATTCCAACAACCAAACTAAAGTATCTAGTTTGACCTAGTATTAAGGCAATGCTTTTCGTGGTGGAAAGTATTGGGTTCAAGCAGAACCACATTAGACAACGAGAAATTAGTATTAAACTTTTGTTTTCTGCATGCATATATTTCGGTGTGAAATTAGAGTTTGAGGGATCAATGTAGGATAGGGTACTCTTTGGTTTGGCAAAAAGAGTTTTGCTTTAAATATTGGCAATAAAATTTAACTTTAGGTAAACCTGGTATTTTCAGCGGTTTAACTAACGTAGTTTTACGGTTGCAGTTTTGTTATTCACATTTTGGCTCCTATCTTGTCGTCAAAAAATAGAAAAAAAAATCAGGGGTACTTGTAGGTAAACTTTTACTGAGTTTGTATATGGTGTGCATTCATATGAGTACGGTCTTTGAAAAGTTTTTCTGAAGGCTAAGAAAATCTTTAGTTCTTAGGCTGTAAGTGTTGTCAAATATATTGAAATGAGCTAATGGTAAGAAACAATTCTTCTAGAGATCTGGGATTAAATCTCTGTCACTGCTGAACAACGAGAGATAAATATTACGTTTTAGCTTTTATGCACAGCAATTAGTGTGAATCATTTAGAGTTTATTAAATTTTTACCTTGCAATACGTTAACAAGACAACTATCGTATGAAAAACCTTCCTGTAAGACAATACACGATGATTTGTCAAACGTCTTACAACAGAAGTTGTTTGTTGGTCTAAATAGTGTCAAATATATGGAATATACGTGACCATAACTGATCTCTTCAAAAGAAGGCAGAGAGAAAAAAAAGAGATATAAAAATGAAAAAGGAATTAGATAACAGCATGGATAAATTTTATAAAAAATTCAAAATTCTCTTTCTTAACTAGGTCCATCATAATCGGGGGCCACCTGTTATTTAAGTCTTTACAAAGCTCGTTCCTTACTTCTGAAACAGATGGGCATTCAAGAAGAATGTGAAAAGGGTTGTCACTCCCAGAGTTGCACTTGCACACCTCACTATTTTTAATGTGGAAACGGTGTAGGTAATTATTGAATTTCACATGTCCAGTGAGGAATTGCGTAATTTTAAAGTCAGTGTAAAACCAGTAGTTCTTAATTCTGCATTGAACTGAAGGGGAAAAAATATTTGGTCCACTTACAATTAGGAGAGGAAATGAAACCTGAGTTCCATTCTGTGATAATCTTATTAATGGTAGTGGTTTTGGAAAAAGACTTGGGTAAGCTGGTATTGAGTTTATTTGGAAGTGAAAGAGAAGATTTGGTCAGGAAATCCGCTCTTTCATTTCCATACACACCACTATGACCCTTGACATGGGAGAAAGTGAAGGAAATATTTTTGATATCACACATATTAATTGAAGTTTGGACTTCTACTATAAGTCTTTCAAAACTAGTTACATCTTGTAGAGCCAGTAGGGATGACATCGAGTCGAGGTGCAAATTAAAATTTTTTAAAAAGGCTTGCTTATGGCATCTTTAACAGCAAGATTAATGCAGAGTAACTCCGCTTGGAAAATAGAACTGTAATCACTAATGCGGTATACCTGATGACTCATTTCAAAACCATTCTGAAAGCATACGTATGCAAGACCTATAAATATTGGCAATAAAATTTTATTTCTTGTGAAACCCTAATATTTTTAGCATTTTAACTAATGTGATTTTAGGGTTGCTATTTTGTTACTTACATTTTGAATCCTATCTTGGCATGAAACAAATAAATAAAAGTAAAGGGTACCCGTTTGCTCACATTTACCAAATTTTCTTTGACTTAAATCACTTTCGAGTTTTTTAAGATTTTTTTAGGTATAGCCATGATTTATATGGTAAGAAAATATGATTTTCTATATTAACATATTTTAAATAATAGTTGTTTTTTCTCCATACGTTGTTTGGCTTTTAAATAATACATACTTAAATTTATTAACTTAAGGAGTTGAAGGCATTAAAAGGTTGGGTGCTCAAATCATATCTAGGTCAACATTTAGGGAGTTGCAAGCGTCTATTTATTTAGACACTACATCAATTGTTTACACTAATACAACCCTACCAGTACAACTAGTTAGCAGAAAGGATGGAACACAACTAAAACTGTAATAAAAAAGAAATCAGCGATAAAAGTTTAGGTGTATATTTGCTGTGAGTATCAGAAAATCATCTGCGTCAGGAATTCCACTTGTTCAGCAACACCACAAATTACTCTAGGAATTATTAGATTGCTTTATTAATTAATTAATTCTGAACTTTACTAATTTTTACAAATTATTTTAGTATTTTATTAATTATTAAAACTGTCTGAATGTAATTAAAAAAAGATGCAAACATTGTTCGTACAATTAGATACTTTGATTTCGAGAAGAAGACAACTGAAAACGGAAAACGTGGTGGTTGCTTAATGCATATTATACTCTTCCAGCAGATCTTTTAAGGCCCACGAAAATTGAAAGCATAAATAGAAATGCTTTTTACCTCAAGTCTATACTCATGTGCAATTCTAATTTCCTTTTCTTCTCATTTCAGTATATGCAAACGATTAATACTAATTCATCAAGGATTGCTGCACACATTTCACAAGATGAATCGTAGCTCATGTTTACTTTCGATTTCCCTCAAGAAAGTAAGCAGAAATTTCGTCCACAAGGAGTCGATGATGCCATATGCAATTATCTAATTAAAAATTGTAAATTATTTACAAAGCAATTAAAATATATTTCAAGTTAAAGAAATTATCCAAAAATCAATCAGTAAATATTTTATTCCAATACTTAAAACAACCACTTATACAAAATATTTATATTATCTAGGAAATGAATCAAAATTTTAGTTTATGAAATCATTTTCTGAATTTATATAAAATAAAATGATATTTTTATATATTTTATGAAAACTATATGGATAAAATTTTTTCATGGCTTCTATTATCCTTTTTATAACATTTTAATTATTTTCGTTTTGTTACACAATTAATCATTGTTTTTATATTAAACTTATTCAAATACTGATATTCAATAAATATCAGTAAAATCAATTTTCTTGAAGCTGAAGTGAGAGCAATATTTCTCATGCATAAAAATACTATTCTTCAATTTTCAAGTACAAAAATTTCCATCGCGCGCGTAGCTTTTTCCATTAGAGGATGTGAAATATGAATTTTAAGCGAAAGTCGCCTGTAATAAATCACGCTTCTACAAACCTTTTTGTTGGAGTGTGAAAAATAAATTTATCATTTTTGTTGTCTGCTGACAATCATGCTATCGAGTTGAAGTATATCATTTTGAGTAAATATATTGGTGTGATTTTGATTTTAGTGTGAAAATAATCATATTGTTTTATGAGTTTTTTTTGCTTTTTTATTTTTTGTAAATAATATTTTTGTAATAATTGTAAATTTTACAAAAATATTATTTATTTTTGTAATAATTGTAAATAAAACTATTTACAGTTTATCTCTATTGAGATTATATTTTTAAGCAAAATATAAATCAGAATTTTAGTTAATATATTCAGGTATATGCTCTTGATCTAATTTGGGAAACCATGTTTCCAGCACCAAGCCTCTTAGGGTATAATTAGAAATTCATGTATAATATGAATTGTAGCACACTGGAAAATATTTTAATACAAATATTTGAAAGCATTTTGACATTTAATAGTTTTTATAACTCTCTAGCTATAATGTTAAGCATTTACAAAATGTAATTAAATATAAGATCAATATTTTACATGTAAAGGGTTCACCAAGGAAGTTTTACTGGGATTGTCGAGCCAAAAGTTAATTACAAAGTTTTAACACCGAAAAAAACAGTAATATAAAATATTTAGGATCATTTTTTATTAAATATGATCTACATTCAAGTATATTAATGGCATTAATTATCATAAAAATTTTTCGCCACAAATGCTATAAAATCTAGGATGCCAAATTGAGAATTTTTTGGCGACGAAGAAATGTTGCCAAGAAGACGTATTATGACGTCTCGTGATGATGTAAATACTAGGATTGGCAAAATAGAATTTTTCTACATAATTCTGACAGATCTCCATATGTTTGACGTAATAAAAGCCAGGTTGCCAGATTCATGCGAAAATCTGCCAAAAAAATCACCAAACTCAGAATTTGGCATCCTGAATTATATGTTATCTGTGCAAAATTTTTATAATTTTTCTCCAAATGAAAATCGCAGAAATTTACTCTAATCCTCAAGTGACAATTTGCATTGGATCTCATAATCATACATAACTCAAAACCATCAGAGAAACCAACAGAAAATTGTAGGAAGCAATGCGAAGTATATTTGGTTATAAACATTTATACGTATTAAGACGTTACGCAGGAAAAAGGCACCAAAATAACATGTAAATATTAATTATTTGAGATTGTGATTGTAAGAGTAAACTCTTTAGCAATATGATTACATGCGAATAGCATATTTTATTTTGAAATGGTTGCAGAATTTTTTGTTAAAGATATATTCAAATTTATTCTTTGACATTCAATAATCTGAGCAGGTGTTCTGGTTTTTATCTACCTGTAAATTTAAAAAATAATATATAATCATTTTTAAGTAAAATAAATTTTTTAGGATTAAAAAAATACGCAGGCAAAATGACTTTTTTACTTAAAAATAAATACTTTAAATATTATTATCTCTATTTATACTTTTCAAGTAATAATACAGTATATACTTTTTAAATATTCATATATTTAAATTTTTAAGACTTAATAATAAAGAATAATTTAAAAATCCTAAATCATCTTAATTATATTATTAAACATTATAGAAAATAATTTATTTCTTAAATTTTGCAATGTTTGCTTTTCTAAACAATCATACATCCTTAAAATGGATATTTTAGTATAAAATAATTTACTTTCACCTGTGTTTATAAAGGGAAAAAGAAGTTGAAGATTAATTATATTTTTTTACACTTAAAATTATTTTTATTTTGACCGAAAGTGAATTTCCCTCAAATTCAAAGGATTAAAATTATACTCTAAACTCAAATTCATTTAAATTTGTTTTTCACTTTAATGGAAAGCGAATTTCTCAAATACGATCGTACGCGATGGAAACATATTCTTAACTGAAATCCACTAAATTGGTTTTTACATTAATCAAAAGTGACTTCTCCAAATATGAAAAAAATTATATTCCTAACTGAAATTCACTTAAATTTGTTTTTACTTTAATCGAAAATGAATTCCCCAAATACGAAGGAATTATATTCTTAACTAAAAATTCATTTAAATTTGTTTTTTACTTTTCTCGAAAGTGAATTTTCAAAATATGAAGGAAATGCATTTTTAACGGAAATACAAGAATATAAACATTTTAAATTATGAAATAATTATTCTATATATTAACATCCTAAATTATATTAAATAAGTAAGAATATTTTAATAAGAAAACACATCAATCTTCTTTTTAACGCAAACTAAAAAATGTCCAGTAATTTACCTGTTTAAACGAAAACTATTGATTTCATGTTAAGAATGTACTGTCCATTAAACATATTTATGTGTTTCGAGTATACATGTGATAAAATACTTTTATGCAAAATGAGCTTCACTGAATTTTTAAGTTTGATATACATATTCCCTAAAAGATTTAGTCACAATTCATTCCGTTAAAATACTTCACAAAGTAAACCTGTACAAAATCAGTAAAAGCATATATGATTAAATGTTCTCGACAGTTTGCACTTTTGTTAACTTCTTCTTATCTTCGAGCAAATTAATAGATCTTACTAGATGCGTTAAGTCTCTTTATACACTTTTAATCCACCAACTTTCCATTCATTCTCCTTAATTAGTTTGGGATAGAAAGTAAAGTTTATTCACTTATATGTGAATGCATATCATACTTAGGCCTATAAATAATCAATTTTGGAACGAAATCCCAAACAATCTTTCAGCAATATATGAAACACATTTTACATTATTGAAACATCATTGCAATCACTTATAACTTGCGTTAAGTACATGCATAACATTACCACATATATTTTATTAGAAAAAATATTTGTGATTTAATAAGATAAGAATGATTATATTATGCCAACACATTTATTAATTATGGGTTATTTATTGGTATGTAATTTATGAATACTATATATTTTATCTGGAGTGAATTTATTTCACGTTAATGACCCAAACGATTGTGTTTTATTTATAAATGCATGAAATATTTGTAATTGTTCCCCGACCTTGGAAAAGTTCTAGTTTTTGTAGATTTTGGTTTGAAATTAATTGTGAATCAAAAGACATATTTTGAAACGTAATAAAAAATACATAATCTAACGTTTTATGGATCCCAAGTCTTGTGTAAGCGTTATACATCATTATTTACGAAATCGTTTCTAATTTTATATAAAAGAACAGTTAATTATTTTTCCTGAAATTTAATTTGCTTCCTTTTGTATGATTGATTAGTACATTCACATATAATACATGAAATTATTTAATTCATCTAACAGATACAAAATTATTTATTAATTCACAATTCTTTACAAATTCATATTTCGTAATTATAGTTTATTGGTTATTTGATCAGGGAACTTTAATAGGACTCTACATAGCAAATGAAATATCTTCTCATTTTCAGTAAATTAAATAATATTGTTGGCTCTTTTAAGATAATTTATATATTTTTGTCAATAAATGAAATCATAAAAATTACTTTTTTTAATACCTACAGATTTTAATCACAACTTTGTCACCAAATCAAAAGATGCAAATTTTCAATTTATATATATATATATATTCCAAATTATACAAAATAATAGAAATTTTTATCTTTTTCTGAATGGCTTAGTCACACATTCAGAAGATATATTATGCTGATTATTTCAACCAAAATATTTCCGTTTAGCATGAAATTTCAATTTCAAATATCTTTCTTGATGTTGGGCCTGTAATTTACAAATAAAATTCTATTTGTAAATAAATTATGGATGCCATATTTTTAAAATAATTTTTTGCCCGTTATCGAAAACAAATATTTATATTATATTTTTAATTAATTTAGCATTCAGTAAACAATTTTAAATATTTTTAAAAAATTGGATTTTTTAAATTCTTATAGTAAATTTTCGAAGTGTAAGAATTTAGCTAATTTAAATTACAGGAAAAAATTTATGTTATCAAATAGAAATGTGAAAAGAAGTTATGTAATTTACACTGTATGCACACATAGAGACCCTATAAAAATTAATAATTCAGGATAAAACATACTTGATAAAAATATATTTCCCAGTTTAAATTTATTCCCCAATAAATTCTACTAGTTTTGATTTTTTTTTATTAGAAATGTTTTTATTTTTCATATTTGAGAAAATTTGTGCTTTCCATTTTCAGGTATGGAAATTGTTTTTTCAATCACAATTTTTTTATTATTTAATAATCGAAAAGAATCCTTTTCCATAAGTTTTTATTAATTTAAGAACATAAATTATATCTTATTGAACGAATAAATCTAAGTAAACTAAAGATTCCAAATTTATTTTCTATATTTTTCTATCTTAAAAAATATATTTAAAAAGAAATATTTCATCTTTTGTAAACTTACTTCACCTTTTACGATTTCAATTAAGATTTTAACAGGCAAGCATTTAAAATGAATGATGTACTTCTTTATAAAAGAGCTGCCTTCTTAATAGAATTTGGTACCATTTGCAGCCACTATTTTCTTTCAGGGGTTGATAAATTTCCTTTTCCTTTTGGGATGAAGACATCAAAGTGATTTGTTATCTTCAAGTCCCCACAACAAAGACAAAGTGTATGTGTTCGGCTAGAATGTTTCATTGTGTAATGTTTTTATCACTCTTTCTGTTATAGGGTGATAATTTGTTACCAAAATGCAATCATTCTTGATTTAGTAGAAAAAATATAGTTATAAATAAGATTAGTTTATACTTACATATTAGACTATCATGGAATGATGAGAATTATATTTGAAGTAAAGAAGTTAAAATAATTTGTACAGGTTTTAAGTACAAGTTAAATATAACTTGGCTTATAAATTTAACGGATCAGATTTACTGTATGGTCACCCTTGGCGCGTTTTTGGGCGCCAAATTTGGCGAACATATTTACTGGAAACCCAACTAGTATTTTGGCAGCCCTATTTATCATTAATTTCTCATGAATATTGACCGATTTAAATTCATGGTACTTACGTATTAACGCCGCCGTAGCCAAAGTTAGCGGTTTTTAACTGCCTCGAATCTACACGATGCGTCATTGAAGATTAATCTTGTTTGCACGCGCACGCAGTTATCTTTTGGATGCCTTGTTGTTTGCTGATTTTTGACGCCATTTTTTTAGTGCTAAGAAAATGCGTATTTGGTACAAGGAGTTGATGTCGATTAAATTTTGTGAAAAGCAACTTGATTTATCGGATAAAATTGTTATAAATTAGAACAATTACATGCGTGAATTAGTTGTCTTGGATATGGAGAATAAACCAAACAAGAAGGTAGGTGTACCAGATTGCATTGTGGATATTGATGAAAGTTTGTTTTTACTAAAAGTAAAAATAATTGTGGTCGAGTATTACCCGAATAGAGGGTGTTTGGTGGTATATGTAGAGAAACAAAAGATTCGTTTACTGTCACTGTTCCTAACAGAACTGGCTGTACCTTTCTTGAAAAAATTATCGAAAACATCGCCGATAGTAGCACAATTTATTCTGACAGTTTGATCCTGATACAGGAGTTCATACACAAACAGTTGAAAGAATGTGGGGCAGTGCTAAATGGAGGAACAAGACACATAAGAGGACAGCGAGACATCATATGGAATCTTATTCATCAGAGTTCATATGGCGACAGTATCAGATGAAAGAAAATAAAGGCTGTTTTGAATCAATGTTAAACTTGGCTCATTTTCCACCGAAATTCGATTGAAAACTTTGTTTTGTGTTTTGATTTTTAATAAAGTGTTTTATTTTATGATTTGTCGCAAAAATTTTAGGTATAGAATGGCGGCAGTTAAAAACCGCCATATTTGGCTGCGGTGGCGTTAATACATAAGTACCAAATTCATTAATATAAAATTCAATACAAAAAATTTTATGGATAATTTAACATATCAACTTTATTATTTTACCATTGATGTTTTAAATCTATAAATCTGCGTTTTTTGTTAATTTTGTAAAATTAGTTGAGCATATTGTAAGATACCAACAATGTATGAAATATTTGTCACATTGACTTTTTGAAAATTTCACCAAGGGTGACCATACGGTACATTTTTACCAAATTCAACATTTATTTGTCTTTATTTTGAGATTACATATATTTCAAATGCATTCATATTTGCCAAATTATTTTAAATGTATGTTAAGAAATGAATAAGGAAATATTTAAAATAATATTTCATTAAAAGTAAAACAATTATAGTAAAGTTTAAAAAATACTTAAATATTGATTGAAACACTGAAATAAAATCACTTAAAACAGTCATTTGTGTATTCTTTAAAATATATAATATAATTTTTTTATAAAAAGAGCAAAGTAAAAAAATACAAAAAATAAATTTTTTTAATTTTTAAGGCTGCTGTAAGCAAAGCATTAGTCTTAAGATTTGAAGGAGATTGTTTACAAATATTGAACTTACTAATTTAAAATATTATTAAATGAAATTTTTAAAAAATAAATAGTTTTTACCGATTTTAACTAACCACTAAGTGGAAGTTTTGTCTTGTCTTTTTCATTTTGCTTTTTCTGCTGTTCTATTGTCAACCTGTTAATAGCCTGCCAACGTGTTAATTAATAGAAAATGACTTCTCACACCGATGCTTTCGTCTTTATATAAGAAATTAGTAAAAATATATTTATGGGTGCCCCTTGGCGCGATTTCAAATTTTCGCGCCAAGCGCTCTGTTGCCAACCTAAATTACTTCACTACGCGCGATAGCCGTTAGCCGTCAACCAATAACGATCGCGTTTGAACTTCAGCTTTGAAATCGCGCGTTTTTCCGAATTCCAAATATTAAAAATTTGAATATTTCATTATAATTAAGTACTATAAAAGTTTTAAAATTCTTATAACTAGAAACGAAATTTTTAAAACCCGATTTTTAATATACCGTGCAATTGCGCTCACAAAAAAAAGAATGTACCACTACGTACTACAGTGACAATCGATAATAAAGCTAAATTTCTAACGTTAATAAATTTCATTATTTTATTTAAATTCGATTTTTAATATACCGAGCAATGGCACTCACATTAAAGAAATTTCAGTACGCGACACATTCTAACACTAACATGCACAATACACACAACTTAAACATTCCTATACTTATGGAAACATTCATTTTTATAAAAACTTTAGTTTCTAAATATGAATAAATTTTAATAAAAAACAAAATAACTCACCTAATCTTCATCGCTCTCCGAATCGTTACTTTTCGGCGAATATACCGTTTTTATCGCATCTAAAAAATATTTTATTATATTTTCCCGATGATTCTTTCTCCATACGTACTCCGCGAAAACGTAAAGTCAATATAACCTCATCCATACTTATTAATTTTCGCAAGGAACACACAAAATCCAAAAATCGAATATCGAAACTCTATGCTTCAAGATTATTCTGAAATATTTTCAAGGGTTACATACAAAACGCGCTTGTCACGCGATCACATTATCTCAATTCAAAAATAACGGTTAAATTTAAACCAATCAGAATCATGAATGGATTTCAGAATAACGTTTAGGGTTACCATAAATAGAACAACATCACCCAGCTTGGCAATAAACTTAGCGATAATTCAAAGGGCACCCTCAAGTATAGTCTAACCAAGAAATTGTTCAATTAACAATGTCATCTTCGACATTTTCAGACATTCTGTGATAACTTCACCTTGTTTGCTGCTACTCGAAGAATGCAATTTCGGCGGCAAATTCGTCGGCGAGTCGGATATAAGACGCTGCCTGAGTAAGATATCGTGATTAACTATGTGTGACACAGATGAAGGTTGGATCCTAGCAAAGCCCACACCCTTGGCGCAAATGATTTTGATTAGCGATAATTGTGGCTTGCGCCAATCTTGATAATACTTCTTCAATACACTAGATATGGTAAACCAAACTATTTCTGGAATTTCGCTCTATCTTGGTGCTTTTTTTTAATTCGTCACTAAGGATGTGGGCTGTCCTAAGATTTTACCCAGAAGAAATGTTATCTAACGTCATGGATATTTTAAACCAATGAGAATTGTAATAAAGTGACGTAGTCATAATCTCAACTGGAAGGAAAGAAACAATCATTTTATGTTTAATAATAATATGAAAACTAATAACCCCATTGAATAAAATGAATTATGTGAAATATAACAACCCTCATAATTTTAAAGAAAAATATAAACTTGTTTGAATTTTAAGAGCAGTCGATTTTTTTTCATTCATCACTACACTGATGCTGACATAGCTCTTTAGGTAATTTATAAAAATGTTAACAAAATTTATAACTATATCAATACTATTGTTTTAATTTGGAAAGATATATATCCTTAAAACAAGAGTTATTGAATGAAAATGGAGCTTCTTTTTAGGGTACGTGAACACTTCCGTATCTGAATAAGAGTTTTTGAATAAAAAAAGTGGGGAGCATGACAGATTTCAAGGGAAACGAAAGTGCTTTAGTGATAAAAAAAGATATTTCTGAGGCTAGAATAACATAGGTTGTACTTGTAAATACCAAAAAAAATTACAGATAATAAATGAATAAAAAATCAACCATAATAGTACAGTGCCTCAATAATGGAGAATTCATAAATGGAAATATTTTTTAAATCATACGTCTCCGCTAAAATAATTAGTGAGTTTTAGGGAAAAACTTGAGACAACTGCACCACAATCAACCAAAATTCGTATTCTAAAAGCTTATTGGTGTTCAACTATCAGCCATAGGCAAAAATGACCATGTAGTGAGCTATCGTTAATTTTTAAAGACTGTAACTAATTTTCTGGTAATTAAAGATTTTAGTTTATATGTATCTCACACAGAATAAAAAGATTAATATGAAATTATAAAACATTAACAATATGATGGTAGCCATTGGAAAATATAAGTCATCAAGATGCATAAAAATATTTAGAATTTTAATATTGAAATCATATAAATTATAAAAAAGCACTTTGATATATATATATATATATATATATATATATATATATATATATATATATATATATATATATATATATATATATATATTGAAACTTTGAAATTGATTTTATATAAATTACAAATATTTCTTTTGGCTAATACTTAAAATTATAATCTCATTATGGAAAATTTATTGCCACGTTCACGATAACTTGACTGGTTAAAATGCGCATTACAAAAAGCTCTAAAAAAGGAGTCAAAAGATCAACTGAGAAAAAAATTAATTATTGTCCCTTCGCTGGTATTGCAAAATATTGAAGAAGAAATTTCAACCACTTTAGTTGATTATGGAATAAAAATAAAGTTAGGATGTGTGGTGTTTCATTTAATTGTTTAGGTAAATAATATTTTAACTTTGAAAAAATATAGAACAATGCAGCACCTGATAAAATTAATTTATAAAAACTAGCAGCTAAATTCGTCAATTCTTAAAAATAAAATATTTGTCTCGTATTCTATTTTTTGACTAAAATCATAAGTTCCTTTAATTTTTTGGCTACTTTAGATATCCAAAAGGAATTTAGCGCAATATATTTTGCAACACATAATCATGTAATTCACATAATTGTAACTCAAATAATCGTAATTGTGATCTAAACTACAATACATATTGGAAAGATGCGATTAAATTGTATTTCTAATATTAATTAGCACAAAAATAGGGAATAACTTACTGGATAAATTCTTTACCATGCCTGACACACTATAATTTTAACATAATCAACAGCTTGTATCCGACTATAATAACTGATCATGAGTTATTAACATAACTACGGCATAAAATTTTTAAAAAGAGCGTATATATATATATATATATATATATATATATATATATATATATATATATATATATATATATATATATATATATATATATATATATTTTTGAGGAAGATTGTCAAAATCACAATATCAAATTATTGTCGTTACAATTTTTGAAATAAATTCAGATAATTTTGGAAGAGTAAACAAACTACCATTTGGAAATGATTTGAGTTATTATCATTTTTATACAAACATTGAAGATATTAGTTTCAAGCTTACTTATTCTTAAAAATCGACTAATTCATGCTTCAAATTCATTATTTTTTTGCACTTTTCGCTTAATATTTCCATAAAATTTATTAAAAAGCCTCTTATTTTAAAATTTCTGAGTATAAAATATAAGTATTGTTAACGACTAAAACATGTTATGACCACTATAAGTAAAATCAGAACTTAAAACGGATTTTATTCTAAAATCATTTGAAATATTGATTTTCGATAAATGTCAGTGAAATCAAGAGAGAAATAAAATATTTTCTCTTGTAACAGAATGGAGGGTGATATTTCTCACGTACTTCGAATTCAATTTTTCAGCCAAGAACATTTGAGTGTACTAGTAGATTTTTCTCTTTGCTGTTGAAGAAAGAATAAATTCGAAATAAAAATCGCTTACAAACTATAAGCCATAAATTTTTAAAATGTATCTCATTTGTAGATGAATAAAATATAAGGATAACCATTTTTATGCCTAGAATGTGATTTTTATTTAACCTTAAAAATATCGGTTTGATTTAGATTACATGAGCATTATAATGAATATATTAGAAAGTTAAAGATTTTTTCAAAATTTTTCTGAATTTAAAATATTGCAAGTATTGTAATTTATTTCATATAATTAGATTTTCCAATGATTTTCAAACATAAACCATAAAATCCCATTTTAACCAATTTTTTAAATGATCGTCGAACTTAATTACTTAAAATAAGTATATATTTCTACCAGAATTAAACAGACTGGCACAATGATTGATGTAGTATAATTATTGTGATATTCATTGTCATGACAACCAATCATCACATTTCTATTTTTCCATTTTGAAAATAAAAATGAAACTGAAAATTGTGCTTCTATTAATGTATTTAAAATAACTGTTTATGCCCATATATTCATTTAACATCTATGTATTATGCACCAAAATACATAGTTAATATTTTTCTATTGATCTTTTATGCATAAACACGAGCTCTTGTTCATGGGGACTAACATTACATATCAATGTTGCAACCAATGTCGATTTAATTCTTGGACGGAAAACTGGTTTTTTAAACTTTACATTATACAGCAGCCAAATGATAAAGTTAGAGTACAAGTGTACCCCAGTAAATTTAACACTCAAAAGATATTCAATTAATTTACAAATGACAGATGTACTCCCGTTTTTTGACTTCACAACAGTTAAGAAAAATCTTTGAATAAATATTTATGACTATAACTGAAATCGTAATTCACAAACATTTGAAATTTTAGAACTAACAACACAATATTATTCGTCTCATTATTGTACACTAGTTCAATCCTATCTATTTGGAGGTTCATAAAATGTCTAGGATAGATATAAACAAAATATTTGGCGATGAAGAATCGCTGCCAAAATAAAACATGCTTGAATATTTAGTGTAACTTTTGTCACATAAATTTGAATATGAGGAAAACATCACACTTTAAATGAGCATGCTTTCAAAAGTTTAAGAACTACAAAACAGTAGATTACCAATAAATATTATGGATTCCTAACAAATGCTGATATCAGTTATAGTCATTTACTAATAAATCTTACCTAATGCTGCTTTGATTTCTTTTGCGTCTATATTCATACTTAAAATAACACAGAGCTTAAATTTTTTCTGTAACTAACATTATAATATTCATGAATGTATATTTTATGCAGTGCATTTTAAAGAAAGAAAATTGCTGTTTAGTTTGTTTGAAATCACATTTTCAAAAAACTACAGATGTAATGAAAAGTATTTACTTTGCAGTGAAGTTCAGTGTTTGTAAATGTGTTTAGATGTTAACAAATATCCGTCCGAACCTCAGCACACTGAAAATAAAATTGAAAACGAAAATTCTACTGCGATGTTTTCCACTGATTCTTCAAAATAAGATATATAGATGAAAATGAATCTGAATTTGAGATACTTAAGACAAAAATGTATATGCAAGTATTCTGCTTGATAATGGATCCAAATTTTAATGCGTAAAGAAAAGTTTAGCTGAAAAATTACAGTAACAATCATCTAGATATGAAATTGTTTTTCAAGTTTAAATCCTTGGTGGAACCTCATTTGAAAATTAAAATTGTAGATATATAATAAAAGTGTGTTAATTAAACAAGAAATTTCCACTTTGGTTGACTATTTTTTGGCAAAACAAAGAAGCTCTTCGCTTTATTAAGGACATGCTACAAAGTCTTACTTACGAACTTACTATTCAGGAAATAACTTTATCAGGATATAAGGAAAGATTCTCCACAAATATATGCATTACTGGGAGCTGGTATTCCAGGAAGTCTCTTAACAGTAAAGAATGGAGATATTTGAATCTAGCGCTTTTCTGTAGAGATATAAGTTGGTTAGATGGTATTATGTATTGAAAAGAAACAAAATTTCAGTATGATCATTATGAATTTAGAAAATGTTTAATTACAGAACACCTATGAGCTGCAAACTTTGAATTAAATATTAGGTAATCAAGAAAGTTCTTGCCGTTTTTAATGACCTAAAAGAACATGACCTATGACCTACAGAAAGTTTAACCTATTGTTAGTTCTCGATGTAAACACCATCAGTATTCAGCATCTTTTGCCAACGTGTTTCTAGTGGTGCAATCGCCTTGCCGAAAATTCGATGATTTTGGACGTTAGCAAGTTTGTTCGTGCTTGGGGCAAGTTTGCTTCATTATTAAAGGTTTTTACACGAAGATGATTGTCCAACGAATGGAAAAGCTGGTAATCTGATGGTATGAAGTCAGGTGAGTAAGTAGGATAGTAAAATGTCTCCCAATCAAGCCACTGCTAGTATTCCTGCCCACTCGCGTGACACGTGACCTCCTGTTATCGGCCAAGAACAGTACACCCTTGTGATTAAACAGTGCTGGCGCCTTCTGTTGTAATGCATGTTGCATATTCCAGTTGATGCAAATACAGGTCCGTAGTGACCATTTGACAGGTTGGTAGCAGCTCATAGTGAACCACTTGACGATTACTGCACCAGACATCAGCTGAATCACAGAGAGACAAATCTTCTGACCTGAATTTGTAAAACCAATGCCTTTCGGTACGTTTATTCACAGGACTATCCCCAAACGCTTTATATATTCGGCGACTTGATGCAGCAGCTGATAAGCCCACTTTGAAGTCGTAAAGCAAACAGCACCAAACACACTCTTTCGACACGACCATTTCTCTTCGCTATTGTACGAGTTGCGGTTGATGAACCGTCTGCGATGGACCCCTTTTATAGTGATTCATACTCCTACTCTCAATTGCCCGGTATCTCAACCACTTCATACACTAATTTGCATACCGATTCTCATTTCATTCAATGGCAATGTGAAAACGGCAAGAACTTTCTTGTTTACTTTATAGAAGCTCAAAGGTAGAAAATGCATGAAGAAGAAACCTTGATCCATTGTTGAAAACGCTTAAGATCAATAAGAAAATAGCTATGATGTTATAGTATGTGAGCTGAACACTTTTCTCTATATTACAATTGTTAATTAACTGAATAATGTTTGCATACTGTTACAAATCATCTATTACGAGAGAATAAAATTGGTACCTATACGTTGTAACTTTTTCATTTGTAAAAAAACAATATAGAAAAGGCTAATGTAGCAGGGATCAAGGATCAAAAACACCAAATTTACTTCATAACCCTGAGATTCATTAATCAAGTGCTATATGCAAAATACCTCCTTCCTTTTATTGTTCCACAACTTAGTGGCGTTTCCTTGAATAGTTACTGAAGTAGAAGATCAAATCTAAAAACAATGGATGTGATTCCTTTATTAAATACACAGTAGAGATAAATTTTAACGATCGTATTGGGACAGGTAAATTAGTTCTTAAAATTGAAAGCGCGTAAAATAGAAAAGTAACTTGGATTTTTCTATTTTTTATCACTCTTTTTATATAAATAAAGCACTATTAAAAATTATTATATACATTTAATATAAAAAGCATGCAATATAAAATTCGTAATTAAAAAATCTTACTTTCATTTTACTGGGGAAAACACTTTTTTTATTTCAAAATTATGTTTTAAAAACTCTCTTTTTTCGATGTAAAAAATCATTCCACTGCTATTTCTTTCAAAGAGTACCATAATCTTGTTAGCCATTCATCTACTTGTTTTGCAGCTACAAAGTCGTTTTCTTCATATTTTATATCTGAAAGTTTGTTATGTCCTCTATCATTCAATTATTCTTACGAACAAACTGTATCTGAGACCAGATTTAAAAAGCCTTTAAAAGTAATTTTCAGGATCAATAGATTTCTTTATCAACACTTATAGATGAGTAACTTATCTTCCTTCAAGTTTTCAGATAAATCTTTTTGTCTTTTGTCAGTTATACTGTGATTTCTTTTTAATTCGCATACAGATCATATTGATTTAGATAGTTTTTTTGTAACTTCATTTCAAGCATATATGACAAGACCATTGTGACTAGCATGTTTATTTCATAAGGCGATTCCAAGATGTGAGAACTTCCTCCAAAAATAACTTTTATTTCCACTTGATGTTAATTACACTGAAACGCATGCAAAGTTGGAAGTAAATTTAGGCGAAAGAAGTTACAGACGAATCGCGCTTAAAAAGGTCCAGATGGATGTTAATTTAAGCTGACGTGTACTAGTAACTCAAAATCTATTGATATAAACCATGTATTATATCGCATATATAATCAAATATTTTCCTTTAATTTCGATTTTAAATGATTCCGATTTTAGAATCAAAACTACTTTTTATTTATTACATTCTGATTAATTAATATTTAATGCTGCGGTTATTCACGCAATTCAAAGATTCTCTAATAATAATGTCAATCCAAATCTCCCAACCATAAACTAAAAAAAATTAAATAAATAAAGCGTCAGATGATAAATAAATACAAACCCAAAATACAGAAAAACGAGTTCGTAAAAAAGAGATTTTTCAGAAAATTAGTTCGTAAGTGGGAAATAAAATTATCATGACCTTTATGTGACCTTGTTGGGACTCTCCAATCATGACCTTTATGCGACCAGCCAATAGTTCGTAAAATTGTGAGAGTACGTAAATTAGGAGTTCGTAAAAACGAACGAACGTCTGTATTTAGATTGCATGCCACTGAACTTACAGTTGATGTTAAATAGACGCTTATTTAACTAAGTGTATGCTAGAGATATAAATATATTGGGATTCTTGTAATGAATACATAAAAGATGTTAGCATATCACACATCGAAGCACTGCGGTGTCGTTTTCGGCATAAGTACTTTTCTCGTACTGTTGAATGTAACATTTTCTCCTTATCTTAACATAAAGGGATTTCAAAGAGAAGATTTTGGACATACAACCAAAAACTTGAATGGGAGATTTTAAGAACAGAACTTGGTCAGAAGTGGATACAAGTCCGTTAAAACATTGTGAAACCAAGCTACTGAAAAATGCCAATTGGATATTTTGCTCTATGCCGCTAGATTACGCATCAGTAATTTAGAAAAAACAAATCCGATTGCTTTGGTCTTAGATGGAATTTCGAGAAAGATGAATTGTGTATATTCTGTAAAATATTTGTTGATACTGCAAAGTTATTAAGGATTCTTTGCTGGTGGTTGTAAATAATGTACATAATCGAATCTGTTTACCCAATTCTATCATATTATTTCCAGAAGCAGATAAAATACCATAGAGTAAAACTCTTTTTATAGCTTTATAAGTAAAGCTAATAGATGTAAATCCTTCCTAAGAAGTAAGCACAAACATTACAAAAAATATAGAAGACGTTAGATACGTTTGTGCTAATATGTATTTCAAGATGCTTCACAGCACAAACTTATACTTGGTGTTCCTTCCAAAGGTTCAAAAACATAACTAAGAATTCGAATATTCACACAGGATTAAATTTATGCTCCACCAAATCTACGGTTCAACTAATAATTCGACAGATAACTCCGAGGATGTAGTTATAAAATGCTGAGATTGTTATATGGTTGTATAAAACGATACTGAAATCTATTAATTTGAACATAAGAGGTTTCTTCTGGACTTACTCGAGGATAGATCGAGCTTCAATTTTAAAAAAAGAAATAGCCATGAAATATATTTGTCAAAAATAAAGTCGAAAGATAACTGAAAGCTGTAAATGATTGGTGTTATGCACCAAATACTCTTAATGATACCGATTCATCATCTTACTACTTGTCTTCAATTTGTTAACCATAAAAAATGAGTAGATCCCTCGTTGTAATATGAATCTTAAACATCACTTTCACGTTACATGAAATATATATTGGAATGCATAAAATTTGTAGTTAACTGAGAAAATAACTAGTAGGAGATGCAGAAATTAACAAAGTATAATAAACATAGGCTCTAACAGTTTTCTAGAGATAGTAAAATAGTAAAAATGGCTTATATACTTGGATTTTGCGCTTTGTTTTAAAAATTATCTTAAAGGTACAGAAACCATTCATTCATCTTTGTTTTGCGTCATGCATTTCTTTATTCCATATATGAATTCTGAGTACTGAATTCCATCATAATATGAGAATTCGAAATGAAGTGTAAATTATAGCATAGAGAGGATTGTGTAAATAATGACATATAATTGTATTTTACTATCGAGAAGAAGCATTTCACTTTTCATAAAAAATCGTTATTTATTAATTTCATACATTTGCCATGTACTCAAATTAAGAGTATAATTTGAATTCATGGTAGACGATGATTAATTCATAAACGATATGTTGGTCAACTCAAAAAATGATATATTGATTTTTAGCAATTATACTAATTTAATTCTGAATGTATTGAAATAATCATAACAAAATTATACTGACTTAATAATTTAATTTTATTCATTTTAATTTCCTATTTATTACCTTTATCAAGCTCTTTATTTTTAAAAAAATACTACTACTAAACAATGATACCATTGCTACTTCAAATTCACCCTATAAACTCGTTTTTAAAAGTTTAATCTGGATATAAATATTTCACTGAACTGAACTTTTAAATAATAGGAAAAAAACTTAAAAATTTTTGCGAAAGGAAAAAATTTCACTTTTCAATAAGCAACTGCTTTATTTTATCGGTTATTAGCAAGCTATCCGTAAAGCATTTTAATTAGGAAAAAACATTAAAATACATAGATTGTTTTTTGTAAAATATATGATAAATAATATTCCTAATATTTTTATAAATGATTAGATATCCAAGGATTTCTCTACAGTGATTTAAATTTAAAAAATATAATAAAACAAAACCATAATCACTAAATCATCAAGCCCAACCTTAGATTTTAAGGAGCCTCAAATATATAAAAGATAGTCTCTAAATTACAACATTCTACAGAAATTTCTTTATTAACAAAATTACTTATTTTTCTTAAACTACCAAAATTTTTCTTTGATTTTTGGAAACAACCACTTTTATGAGTTATTCTCTTAACACAGATGTTTCCATGTTAAAACTGAAATAAATTTTCTAATTAATTAATCTAAATTAATTATTTCAAACCGATAAATTGAAGTTTGAGACTTTGTTTTGATGCACTTAATAAGAATTTATGTTTGAAATTATTTTCTCAATAGTTTATCCATTTAGCATGTTACGTTTCTCTATTGTAAAGCTTTCGATAAATCATTGAAGGAATTATCCAGTCAATAAGCAAAGAGTAAATTATCTTCATTATAACATTTTCGTAATTCTACAATTTTTAATAACAGATTATTCATTCTGATCAATAAACAAAAAACTCTTAGAAATCATTATATAAAATAACTAATTTATCATTAAAATGTGTGTGTGTTTTGATGTTACATATGTGTGTCAAATGATTGTCAAAAATATGAAAGTATTTCGTTTTCTATAGAAACTCAGGTTTAAAATTAAAAACAATTATCAAGTATTAGAACTAACCCAAAGTTCTGTACTAAAATGCTTAAAAGTGTTTAATCTTTACTTTTTTTCTCTAGAATAAGCGCAGAAATTTTTACATCAAATTATTTATACATATAACTATTTTCATATAACTTGATAAGTATAATAAATCTTCAATGTAAATTGCAAACATTTAAGCGCATAAAAATAAGGGTTAATGTCTTTTCTTACATAAAATGCAAAACGATATACTAATATTTGAAGAAAAGCCTTTTTCTTTGATAACTACTTCCAGTTCTATTTACACGGTCGTGGTAGCCTAGTGGTTAGGGTATCAGCCTTCCTTCTGGAAGGGTGGGATTCGATTCCCAATGCCGCCAAAGACCCACCGAGTACATGCGATATACGTACTCGTTAAATCAGTGGAATCGAAAGTCCTGTGGTCGGTCGTTGAGCAGTTACCATGGGTGCAGTGGTCTGGAGAAATTTACTCCCCCTTCAGATCAATGCCAAAATTGAGGGTGTAGATTCTCTGGTGCTGCCATCTATCGGAGGATTTGAAGAGCAATAGTCGTACTTTCACCTTCATGGTGCTCTGATTAAACGAAAGACGCCCCCAATTGACTTAAATTCGCATAGCCGAGGCATAGCGAGCATAGTTTGTCCAAGTGTCATTAGTAACAACAACAGTTCTATTTGCTATTTTTTTTTAGTTTCATTTAAAATTTTGTCCCATTCTTCAAGTGTTCTGTTTTTGTAACTTGTTACTTTTAGACCCTTTTTATTCAAGGAGAAATTATAAATAGCCAGCAAAATTAAAACCAGGAGTTTGTAAAATATATTTTCAATCTGGTTTACGCAGTCAAATTGGCTGTCTTATCTGATCAAACTACAATCTACAGTAATATATGTACTAGAATGAAGTCCTAGGACAATTCTAATACAATTTGTGTTTTATTCCATGGTTGATTGGTGTAGTGTTCATAGGGAGAACTATAAATAACCATTAGTGTGCAGGAAATAGCTGGCTATCTCCTTGATATTTTCGGAGTATAGAATCTTTTCGATGTCGAGAGGGGAAGGAATTTCCTCAGCTGAGCCAGAGATCTTAAAATGGCAGGACAGTCAAAAATGTGTTCTGTTGTTAGTGGAATTGTATCGCAATTGATGCAGAGACGGTAGGCTCTGTTGCCATCTCTCTGGATCTTAATATTTCAACAGTGACTGGTTCTGAGGCGAGTGACAGTTTTAGCGATGTCTCTATTTTTGGATTCCATATTTTTGATATATTAATTATAATTCAAATTTATTTTCATTGAATTCATATTTTTCTTCTTATCCTTATTTCCCACAAAAGGATCAAATTGCTGAACTCTGGAAACTGTCATACTCTTGAACTATTTCTGGTCCATTCCAATACTTCAGATTTGAAATTTTATTTCTGAGAACAAAAGCTGAATTTTTCCTGTTGTACATCTGATACACATGGAGAAAAAGTCTATCACTACCAAAAACTTGAAATTCTCTCATTAAAGTAACTTTATTAATAAAGAGTTTCTTAGGAGCAGAATATAATCTTTTGCAAATTTCGCACTTTTCACTGATAAAAGATTTTCTTAGAACTTTTATCACCAGTACATTTTCTCGCAAGCTTTATGAATTACTTTTAGAAAAATAAAAATTTCATAATTTTAAAGACATTTATCACTTTTATATTTTTCCCAAAGAAAATTTTCTATCAGATGTTAATGTCTTAGTTCTGTTATTCAATTTAAAATTTTCTTCTGTCCTTTTATTACTTGATTTTTCTCACCTCTGGTCATTTGATTTTTTAGGATTATTACTTTCAGTCTCTTATTATTTTTCTCACTGATTTACCTTTTTTGTTATATTAATTCATTCATTCATTGTCGTGTACCAGCTAGGCTGGCAACATGGGCACCATGTTGCCAGCCTAATCAGTGCTCCAATTTTCCAACTGAACCCTATTTTGGTGTGGAGTCTGACTTCCTCAGTACACACATGCCATAGGGACCCGTTTATAGGGTAGGCAACCATTCACACCTCATTCATACAAGGAAAAGACAAAGACAGGATAGAGCGAGAGAGAAAGTACATCCATGCCCGAACCGGGATTCGAACCCAGGACCTCCTTATCCGTAGTCAGGCACGCTGACCGCTAGACAAGTTAGTCGGCTGTTACATTAATGACTAAATATATTCAAAATATATTTTCATTCTAGTTTCTTCATGACTTAATGTATTCAAACTCTACTTTCATTCTGGTTTCTTCATGACTAAATATATTCAAGCTGTACTTTCATTCTGGTTTCTTCATGACTAGATATATTCAAACTGTACTTTAATTCTAGTTTCTTCATGACTAAATATATTACCAACTATACTTTCATTCTAATTTTTTATGATTAAATATATTCAAACTATACTTTCTTTCTAATCTTTTCACATCAAAAGATGAAAACTTCCGATTTGTATTTCAGAAAAAGCTTTATAAATGTATTTTTTATAAACCTCTCTCTGATTCCCCTCCCCCGTTCATCCTTTTTCTCTCTCTAATAATTTTATAAAATTATCTAGAATGTAAGTAATTTCAATTAAGTGAAATATATATTATTTGTTTAATCATATACTAACATTATTAAATCATTTTTTGTATTTTATTTTTAGGTAGTTCAGAAGAAAACAAAATTTTAATAGCAATAAAAAAGAATCATTCAAATATTAGTTTTTTTTTTCTTTTACCAGCTTAAAAACTAAAATTAAAATTCTAAAAATATCTGGATTAAAATGCCTCAGTATTAAGATTCATTATATGTTTTGAAACTTGACAATATCTATAACATATTTAATTAAAAGAATTTACATTTTTTTTAAAAAAAGAATTGACTGTTTTATGTACATTCAAGATTAAGTTATAGTAAAAGAAAAATGCAGTTATATAGTTAATTATAGTTAGAATAAGTAAAATATCATTGTGCATTCATTCTTTCAACATAATCAGAATAAATAATTCATACGTAAATTCATAAAATTATAACATTTAAATCCTTTATTAAATTTTTCGAAAAAAATTTATTTCAATGCTTATTTATAAATTCTGCTTATAAGGATTTCATTTAAGAACAGATATCGTTGTCTTATACAAATATTAAATTTAATCAGTCTAAACTATTCAGTCACAAGATTACCTGTTCTAAAATGAAAATATTGCTTTGTTATTTCCGGAAACAATTTGGGGAAAAAAGTAAATTATAAAATATTTTTACAAAGACTTTATTATAATTAACTTTACACCATTCTTTGTAAATACAAATACCTTTTATTAAACCTCAAATATTAATTTTGTCTATGAAATTTCTATCAAAACTTAATTAAATTTTCTTCGCCAACTCTTTTCCCGTGGCACATAACTTATAGAATATAATTATTTTCCAGACACCGGGTATATTCATTTTTACTGACGTTAAATTACATTTTTATTTTATACACAAAAATGTAATTTAACGTCAGTTCCTATAATTAAATATTCGTCAGTTAATTATGCGATGAAAATTCGTGAAAAGATTTCTTATTTTATTTTTAATGAAAAACGTAAAAAGCATTGTCAGGCAATTTGTTAAACTTAGTTTATATATTTTTTTTAATTTCTAGTAAAGGTTCAGTGTTTATCTAATCCTGTTATTGGTTTGACACATAAGAAATATGTTCTTGTCAGTATAGAAATTAATATTTAATGCTCATTTTGCAATATTCATCATTACCTCTGGTAAAAGTGTTAATTAACTGAGGTGTTTGACAAAATGACTCTGTCAGAAATTGCATGAAATTACATTCTTCCTGCGCTCAAAATCTAAAAGAAATAATTTACTTTTCTAAAATTAAAATGCATTCTAAGAATTACAGATTTTTATGTGATAAAAAATAACATATATCAAAGACTCTAGCAGTTATTTTTTTATAAAATTTATTAAATTATTACTTTAGAATTTTGTGCAATTGATTGACTTGAAAAATGATTGGAACAAGGCGCTTAAGAAGCTCACTACCTTCTTCTTTGAGCTATAAATGGGCATTTTGGTAAATTTTTACAGGCATTCTGTTGAATCTAGAAACTATGTATGTGTGATAAAGCGAGATTTAAGGTTGAATATGACCATTGAGATGAAAGATAATCAAAAGGGTATGTATATTTTGTTTCTTAGGATTCTCTGATAAAACCCTCACGAGGATGTGGAACAAAGAGACAAATATGAATGATAACCATATTATCATTATCATTAGGAATTGAATAAAAGTGAGTTCACAAAGTAAAGTAAAATTGAAATAAACAAAGTAAAGTTGTAAGTAATTCAAAGCATAATGGATGCTGGCTGGAACTCCATGCATAAAGCTACAGTGTAACATTCCACTCCAAAGCTCTTCTTAAGAAAGAAGTGTTCTTTTTCTCTTTTTTAAGTTGTCAACCATACGTTTCAGCTGGAAGCAGAAAAAACTATTTACTGAACTAGATGCCCTTTTTTTCTAAATATTTACATAGTAGCTATGTTAAAAAATAATTTACAATGAAAATGTAGATTTTACTATTTTCTTCCTCTTGTCGATGTGAATAGGATTGCAAGATACCGTCTAAGACAAAACACCCTTAAAAAATTCACAGATTTGTAAAATAAACACAAATAAAGACCTCACTAAAACCGTCACTCGCCTTAGAACCGGTCACTATCGAGATATGAAACTCCAGAGAGATGTCCATAGAACCGGTCACTGTCGAGATAAGAAGCTCCAGAGAGATGACCACAGAACCGGTCTCTATCGAGATATGAAACTCCAGAGAGATGGCTACAGAACCTATCGTCTCTGCATCAATTGCGATATTATTCTACTAACAACAGAACACATTTTTGACTGCTCTGCCATTTTCAAATTTCTGGCTCAGCTCGGGGAATTCCCCCTTCCTCGATATCAAAAAGAATCTGTACTCCAAAAACATCAAGGAGATAGCCAGCTGCATATTGCACACTCATAGTCATCTATAGATTTTCCCATGGACACGATACCAACCATTTTCTTCGATTTTTCAAGAAGTATTCTTTTTACCATAGTCAATTTTCCAATAATACGTAAGGAGAAAATACATTGGAACGCGGATGAAAACTTCAATATTCCGACTTCAATATTTAATAGTTTCATAACTAAAATGAATTTTTAATAAGTTTATCGCTCATTTAATTGGTTTGTAGTTAATCCATGTGTGATATTTCATTTCATATTGCAAAACATCGCTTTGAGACTCTTAAGCAAATTCCGTTTTAACGTGTTATAGTCACAAGGGACTTTTTGTAATTCTTTGAATTTCAGCTGGTTTTAGCATGCTGTACGAAAATAAAAACTGATGCTTCTCTTGTCATTAAAAAGAAAAGTGATTAAAAAACAAAAAGTGTTTCTTTTTTTCAGTTCAATTTTACAAATGTTTTCTTTTTCCCATTCACACCTTGATTAAATATGTTTAATTTTATGTGTGAAACTATAAAACTTCGCGTTTTCAAATTCAAGCCGAAACTTCAGTCAGAAATTATTTTAATTATTTGTATTCTTGTTTATTTTACTGTGCCTTATAGAGAAGAAAAATTCAATGCAAGTTTTTCCAAGGGAAAATATTCCCCAAAAAGAGCACTCACTTTCCTTCGGGCATTAAATCTAGGCACTCACTTTCCTTTGGACATTAAGTCTGGGCACTTTCTTTCCTTCGGGCATTAAATCTAGGCACTCACTTTCCTCTGGGCATTAAATCTGGGCACTTACTTTCCTTCGGGCATTAAATCTAGGCACTCACTTTCCTCTGGGCATTAAATCTGAGCACTTACTTTCCTTCGGGCATTAAATCTAGGCACTCACTTTCCTCTGGGCATTAAATCTGGGCACTTACTTTCCTTCGGGCATTAAATCTAGGCACTCACTTTCCTCTGGGCATTAAATCTGGGCACTTACTTTCCTTCGGGCATTAAATCTGGGCACTTACTTTCCTTCGGGCATTAAATCTGGGCACTTACTTTCCTCTGGGCATTAAATCTGGGCACTTACTTTCCTTCGGGCGTTAAATCTAGGCACTCACTTTCCTCTGGGCATTAAATCTGGGCACTTACTTTCCTTCGGGCATTAAATCTAGGCACTCACTTTCCTCTGGGCATTAAATCTGGGCACTTACTTTCCTTCGGGCATTAAATCTAGGCACTCACTTTCCTCTGGGCATTAAATCTAGGCACTCCCTTTGTTTTGGGAACATCTAAACTAAGTAAGTGTATGGTGAATTGTTGTCAATTATAAATTCATTAATCAAATATAAAATGGAACGCAACGAAACAACTACATTCAGTTAATATACTGTAAAGTACAACCCAAAAATGTTTTTAGTTCGTATTTTGAATTTTATTTAATCTTATATTTCAATGCAATACTTATAAATACAATAAACGATTAAAAGAACAAAATTGAAAAAAAAAACATTGAAAACGCTGAATGGAAATAGAGTCAGAAATATCTAACAATAAATTTAAAATAAATAAATATAAAATTCTACTTGACATTTGATATGATTTATATTGATAATAAATGTAAAATATATCATAAGTACGAAATACGAATAATTTAAAATGCTGTTTCATTTTCGCCTTTAAATATTTAGTATCTTTCATATGTGATTGTGTAGACATGTTACCATTTATATCAATTATGTTTTCGCTGAAACAAAATTTCTTTCCATTTCTTACACAAAGAAATGATCAATTTTTTTCTTTTTTCATGCAATCGATAAATCATTCATATGAATGAAATATAAAAATCCATCATCAAAAATAGGAATAAATACGCTTAATAAATGATTAAGAATTAAAAAAATAAATTTAATAAAAATATTATAATACTGAAAGCAATTTACTGATTCGCAGAAATTACATTTTAACTATCTGTATTTTATTTGATTTAATAAAGCAGTTTCACATGCGCTGGTATTAAACTGCTGTTTATCAAATTTTTCCGTACTAACCTCAAAAAATAATTATTAACAATTTTCATGAAATATTTAGCGATATTGAAATTTTGCCAATCATACATTACTAGTTCTCATCTAATCCGAATCAAAGTAACAATAATCCTCTGCAATTTTAAATTATGTTTTATTTTCATTTTATTTAAAAGTTTCCTTCTTTATTAAGATCACTATTTCTAATTATAAATAAGGAATTTTGAAGTTCTCAATATAAAATATCTATTACATAAGTATAATATCTGATTATAAATAATGTGTGAATTATGAAATTCGTTATAAAATATCAATTGGAAATTTTGTTGAAGCTTTTTAAGCGTCACAAACGAATTTTAACTATCTTTGTATAAGAATCGGGTGTTCCAAAACCGATTCTTATGTAAAGAAAATTAAAGGTTTTAAATATTCTTATAAATAAGTGGTGGTTTTAAAGACGTTATGTTTTTCTATAAAGCCATCAAAGTTTTAATCAAATCTTTCATGGTTAATTTCCTTAGTTAACAGAAAGACACAATAAGAGCTGCAATGTGAGGGTGTTTATAAGATTTTATGCATATTATATATATTGCATCAATTTTCTTCTATATTCAGAAATAATAAAATGATTAAGTAACATCCAAAAGAAATATTTTGAGATTATTTAGGTTTTTATGATTACACACAATTCATTTGAAATTAATTTTTAACATTCTGTAGGATATATTTGAGTTTTTCTTAATAAACATAATGTTGTTTTCTTAGCTACAAGATCCTTAAGGTGAAATACATTAGAAGCAGATTTATACTGCTGGTTATTAAACTTGCTACACCAAGAACATGATATGTTACACATGTGAAATTTACACAATAGAAAGAAAATTGCTCTGTCTAAAAATGATCGTTTTATGAAGACATTTACCTAAAATTTGCGGCTGTTGTGACATTTATAATATGTTTAAATGAAAAATTATACACCAGGTTTCTCACGTATAAATTATATATAAGCGTGTTGCCTGGTGAGAAGCGTGTTATATCAAGTCTAATATTAAGTGTATTACTGAAGTCTTCAGTAAAAGTGAGTTTCACATTTTGATAGAGGTTGAATTGTAGCTGCAAGGCTTTTCATATTGCAGTAATGTCCGTCAAGAGCTCAAGATTATCTGCAGAATGACTTCAGATACGGAATCTCGTATTCGATCTCTAAGGCTTGCTGATATTCATAAGACATAAATGTTGCTAAGACATATTCATGCTGTTAAGACATAGATGTTGACTAGGTGTTCTTAATAGAGCATACAACCATGCTATGAGTCATGAGCCTAGAAACGAGGTCATTTGTGAGACATTAAATATCTGCATGAACAATCCGACGTCACTGACTTGACTACCAGCGCAACAATCAGGGCTTTGGCTACCTTTGATGCAACAGCATAGTCTAGAGATTTTCCATGATGTGATCAATTGCGAAAGGGATAGCATGAAAGAGAAGTTTTGCAGAGGATTTCTTATTCGCAAATCGCTTTGAAAGATATTTTCCTCAGAATATCATGAAACACGTCTAATAATAAAAAAATACATCTCAGCAGGTGTAAAAATTTGATAGACACTAGATTGTTGTCAGTCAAGAATGTGAATTATTGTTACGTGATATTATCCATCGAATTTGATAAGATCCAACTAATATCATTCAAATAAGAAATGAATAGGTTATTTAGGTTGATACTGAGTGGCATACAGAATCTCAATTCCTTCCATGTCTAACATTCCAGAAGGAAGACTCATTTGCGGTTTTGCAAAGCTAAATTTTTCTTGTATTATATCTGATAAATGTGCAGAAAGAAGCTATCCATGAAGAAAATTTGAAACTTCCTCTTCATTAAAAAAGTTATTAATAAGTTTTTTAGGGACAGAATATAAACTTTTGCAAAATTCTCTCTTATCACTGGAAAAAGATTTTTTGACACAGGTGCCGTATAATCCACGATTCCAAATTCCGAATTTTTTGGCGATGAAGAAATGTTGCCAAGATGACGTACCGTGATGTGCGTGTTGACGTAAATACTAGAGTTACGAATATAGAATTTTAATGGCATGGAATTTGGAATGGCATAATTCTTATAGGTCTTCATATGTATGACGTAATAAAAACAAGGTTGCCAGATAGATAAAAAAATTTTCCAAAAAATCGCCAACCTCAGAATTTGGCATCCTGGATTATGCAGCACCTGTGTCGATTTTCTCAGAGCGTTCACTCCAATGTCATTCAAATAGAGAATCAATAGGTTATTTAGGAGGATACTGAGCATCATACAGAATCTCAATGCTTCCCATGACTAACACGCCAGAAGGAAGGCTTATTGTGAGGCTGATTTTACTAAATCGTACAACCACATCACAGACCATTAGCTAGGATATAGGTTTGTTTGCAGCACGTCCAGTATCCGTCAGTATAGTCCCAAGATGCTTGGAGCAGCTAGAACATTAAGCACCGCTATCATTTTTTTTTTCGGTTTCCCTTGACAATCCAGCGTAGAGACAAAAGCTACTCTGGTGTGCTCACTATATATGAGAGCAAATATAGCGTATATGAGTATTGATTCGGAGTGCAGCATTCCTATAGCTGTGTAAATATCTGGAGGCTTTGAGTAGAATACTCATCACCTGGTCGCATCCCATGTCTTCAAAGTGACATTGTGTCTGGTGCAGTGCTATGGGCAGCCACTGGTACATTCTACTCTCATCTCTACATCCTAACAAGATTTGTACACTTTTTATATCTTGAGGTCCGTGGCTATAAAGTGAGTATAAATAGCTGACTACTGGTTATTATATGTATATTGTATGTCAAAATTGAGGGAGAAGATCCTCTGGTGGCACCCTCTATCGGAGAAATCTGTGACAAAAGTCGTACTATTACCTTTATGGTGCTCTGGTTCAACGAAAGACGGATCCTACTGACTTAAATTTGCATTGCCGTCGTCAGAGCAAGCTTGGCTTGTCCAAGTGTCATAACATATATATTTATCATATATGATATATATATGATATATATATATATATATATATATATATATATATATATATATATATATATATATATATATATATATATATATATATATATATATCATAACACATATAACAACATATATATTATATAAAAAATTCCAATAAACAGTGAATTCAATCATAGATAATACTAAATAAATGTCCCTCTGCGATGGGTTCAGATTTAACCATTAAGGTACAACATTTTGATTTTTAATGATTAATTTGTATCATAAAAGCCCATTATTTATAAATAAATAAATAAATATGTATTACACTGTTTTATTTATTAAAACATATATTACACTGTTTTATTTATTTTACTGTATTGATATATATGTATAAAGAAATAAAATAAACTTCCTAACTTTTAATTTAAGAAATTAATAATTACAGCATGTAGTTATAAAAATAAGGAAAATGGTGTACACTTTTAAAATCAATTACGGAATATTTTTAAGGAAAAAAAAACTTCTACCATTCTTTGAATAAATATCGAAGAATTTATTAATTTTCTTATAGGTCTTCTTTTTTTTTTACTAGCTCCGAAATAAATTGAAACATGTTTTTCACAAATTTACATTATTTACCAAGATGGTTACTTTACAAATAATAAATAACAAAAAGCATCAAAATTGTTTTAAAAAAATGTATGCACTTTGAGTATGTAAATGTGAAGGATGGGGTTCCATTAGAATCTATATACATCAACCAAATTACAAAAACAAAGTTCGTGATATATTTCGAACTACGATAACCCTTTTTCTGAGGAAAGTCATTTTAAACTCGTTTCACTCGGCTGCATCTTATATTTAAATTACCATAAGAAAAGAAGGTAAGAATGACAACCATTAAATTGAACTTGAGCAAAAGCGGAGACGTCCTTATCGCTTTTCTGCTTCAGGATGATGGTACGCCACTCTGTATTCGAAGGCTAATAGTCGATGCGTGAAAAAGATATGAAGTATTTATTTATGCATGTTGTAAAAATTTTAAACATACCATTACTTTATTCCCTGCAAAACAGACGGTTTTTAGTAAAAGTTATTCGTTTCATTTCTATTACCATATATAAACGATTTTAATATTTTTTAAAGAGATTTGTTATTTTTTTAAAATTTATGTTATTTTTTTAACGACTAGCACAAATTGAGTCGAAAGTAATATTAAAATTGTTTGAAGATAAACCTTAATTTAAGATGATTTAGATATTTTGATTTATTAAGACATTGCATCAAATTTAGTTATATTTAGACACATATCAAATATGAGGCATTTTGATTATTTAGACATTAGAGTAAATATTCGGCTAATGCAGATTTTCTTATATTTTTGATTTGAAGTAAAATTTTCAAGAACATTATATTTCATAATATTAATTCAATATCTATGCAATATTTGTTGTATGTAGTATAGCTAGTCAATTATATTTTTTTCATATCTTCAATAATTGTAAAATTTAGAATTCGTGAAGTTTGCGGAGATTTTTGCGCAACCATCCTAAAAATCTTTAAAGTATAACCATAAAATTTTTTTTAAATATTTTAACCAATAGTAAACCGAGAGCTCACTGTTGATAAGCATTGGAGATGAACTAAATAAACTAGTCAATTTGGGAAAAGTACACTTTGCTTTTCAGAGTAGAACAGCACTCTTCGGAGGTTAAGGTCCAGAGTTTGATTCCAGTTCTGTTCTTCAACGGGAGATAGATGTTGCGCATCTGCCTTCTGCATACATATCCGATGGTGTGGCTGCTTGGAATTTCTCTAGACATTCTCTTTGTGTCAAGTGAATACGACCCAGTATCTATTAAAAGTACTGAAGGCACTTTATTGCGGACATTATTAGGCTGTTCGTTACATAGTGTCAAAGCATTTCCTTGTAGTTCATCTCGGTCTAGAGCCGTGATAGCGAATTATGTTGGATTCCAGGATTGGATGGAGCCAGACACTAACCCATGCAAACTTTTTAAACTGACCCACGATTGCTAAGCAATCATTTGTTAGTTTAAGCGGGTTTAATTAGATTTTTTAAATTTGTGTAGGCAATTTATATTCTATTTGCACTTTTTCAAGCACAGCCTTGACCCAAAAGCCATTAATTTTATTCACATTTTGTTTCTTGAAGAAAAACCAGCAAACCATAACAAATAACCATATTTAAAGTACTTCCTGCGGATAAAATGCACCTTTTGTAAGGTTATGTTCCGTTCTGTTTGTAGAAAGAGACTTCTGTAGTACTTGTATCGTTCCCTAGCTGTTTCACCTTGTGAGGCCCAAATATGTGCTGTGTCCATGTCTATTATTCTCGATACTTATGCTAGGTTGTTGAATTGTTTGAATCGATAACGTACCAGTTCTCATATCATCGCAAACGTGGAATTAAAGATTCTTACAACCAACATTTCGCTATTTCCTTGCTCGCGAACAGCTAAATAAGAATTGCGTACACTCTTTGATACGTTATATGTTCATTACCTTGCCACAAAAACGAATTTAATAAAAGCTACACTTTTTCAACCACCTTTCTTCTCAGGTATTTAGAAGTTTTTGACTCACAATTTAGAGCCTACTTGCTCCAATCAGTAGCAGTGATGAACTTAATGGTATCCATTTTGAACGAATTTAACAATAATCTGTATTGATATGTATGTATATTAGGTATGTTAGAGTAAAACATTTCTACTCAAATTACTATATTTTAAATATAAATATTCTTATTGTGCCCTTTATTTACAATATCTGTGGTTAAAAAATAAAAAATAAGCTACACAAGTTCCAGGCCTTGTTAAACTGAATAGCTTGATGAATATGATATGATTGAAAGGAAAAAAATAGTTATATGTGTAATTTGTAACGAAAAAAATGATTTCAAGTTTATATATGTAAAAAAATATTTTGAAATACTATTTTCTAATCTCTTCATCTCAACAGATGAAGAAAGAAAACCACGAATTTTAAAAAAGAAAAAAGAGCATTTTTTTGCATTGTTTTAAAAAGTTTTTTTTTCTGTTGCAAAAAATAAAATTTTGGCCGCTAATTTTCAAGTTGTTCATTGCATTGTTCGCCACGGGAAACCACTTTCAGAGGGAGAAGTTGTAAAAAAAAAGCATTTTTATAATGTAGTCCTACACTGTTTGTTGATTTTAAAGAAAAAGACTTGATTATAAAGCGTATAAATGAATACCTATAAGTTGCAATATAATTAAAGATCGAGTATTAGAATTAGAAAAAAATATTTTTTTGCAAAAACATAGACTTAAAATATGCAGAAATTGTAAAATGTATTCAATTGCTTTAGATGAGAGTAATGATGTAAATAGGAATGTAAGTATGCACAATTAGCAGATTTTGCTAGGTTAAGTCATGAAATACAATGAAAAAAGTTAATAAAACTAAAATTGTTGACAGGGAAGTATATCAGTCTTGATATTTTCAAATAATTTGATGTTGCTGATCAAACGGATACTGACTTTTAAAAAATAGTTTCTGTAACAGCAGATGGTGCACCTAGTATCATAGGGGAAAACATTTGATTTATTCAGTATCTTAACAAAAATTCACATTCTCTGACTGAATTTCACATTGCACAATTCTTAGAAGAAATTGAATGCTAATGTTCAGGGAATTTAACATGCAACAGCATACGATGGCCTAGTTTTGCTAAGTTTTTAATCACGTTGTAACATTATTAAAAGAAATCAAGCTCTTTTCAATTGAAAACAACAACAATTTTGATGAATTACTCAATATATATTGTTTAATGTTTTTATGTTACCTCACTCAGCATTTTAATGAACTGATTAAAAATCTTCATAGGAATGGACTAATTGTTTTAACGTTGTTTAAAAATATTTGTGATGATACTTAATATCTTCAGATTGGATTTTGAAATAAACACATGAAATATTTTCTTCAATAACAAAAACATTTTCAAAACACAATAATTTTTACAAACTCGGTTGACTTTCAAGAAAATGTAATTAAAAGGTACTTAATGGTTATGCAGGTAATAAAAAGCAAGCTCCTTTTTTTAGGAGAGATTCAACCGATTTAAATGTTTGGAAAACACATTTCACTTTACTTTATATCCATAAAGTGAAATGCGTTTGTCAAATGAAATATCAAATCAATGAAATGTCAAAAGAGAATTTGAAACAATGGATTTAATCAAATTTATGTAGCTTGGTGTAGATAATTTAGAAATGGAATCAGTTGAGATTTGAAGCAGCGTAGTGTGGGAAACAAAATTTGAATTCTTGATTTCTGATGAACAATAAGTAAAACTGAGTGAAAGTAGTGTAGATAATATTAATTCCATAATAAAAATTGAAAATATTATATTAAATATATAGGTTTCTTTACCAAACAATTTTAAATCAATGAAAAAACTAGTTAATGCTCTTTTAATGTTGATATACGTGAAAATATATATATATCTGGGGTATACGTAAAAATTTGTTTTCTTCGATGAGCTTTGTAAAATCTTCTAACAGAACTAGACTTGACTGCGTATGCTGCTTAGTGCACCAAAATGAATATTTTTATTAAAAAAAGCATATATGAAGCGACATTTGAAGTAATAATCTTTTCATCACAGTTCGTTAAAGTTGTAAAAGATGACAAATAATCCAACTCCGAAGGAAGTACAAGCAGAAACTTAAAATTAATAATTGTCTAAAATACTTTATAAGAGTCCTACGAATAAACGTTTTTAGACAAACTGAAAAATTGCCTTTGAATGTATGCTTCTTATTTCAAGTGAAACTTTAAAATAAACACTGTTACACAAAATTATTACCATCACCTAAATAGTTTCTTCAGAGAGGAAATGAAATAGTTTATTTTTGTTTTTCCAAGTGCGCTTATTTTGGCTGAAACTTTCTAAAGTAAACAGATATTTTAAAATATTTCTTTAATCATATTTCAGTTTAACTCAATATATATTTTTTGAAGTGAAAAATGTATATTATTATCTGATTCATTCGAATCCAGTCCTTAGAGTATAGTTTTAACGGTTATTTGAAATATTACAATGATGTTTTGCAAACATAGAAACATTTTTTATAGTGTTTTCCTTTTTAAATTATTGAAATTTATCTTGAAAGCTATAAGAATCATCTCTTATTTGCATTTCATTTGTTAAAAATAAACTCAATCCAATTATAATCAAAAAGAAACACAATAGACACTCATTTTAACGAACTGGTTGTGACCGGTAAAATTATCCTGAAAATCGAAAGTTCTTAAAAATATAAAAGTGTTAGCTCTTAAGATGAATTCTTCTTATTAAATTATCTTCTTTTCAAAGTACAATTAGGAAGAATTATTTAGCATCCGACCAATGGCGACGAGGTTAACGTCCATAATTTTGAAGCTGGAGGTCTCGGGTTCGAATCCTGTTTCGAACATGGATTTTTCTTTCTCTCTTTGCGTTTGTCTTTCTTTATTGAAATAATTTAATTTGAAATATTATAAAAATAAATCAGCATATCAACTACATATTATGACACAATTTTTCTGAATTCTGCGTGAAAGATGAATAATATTAACCAATTTTCTAAATTTGCAAAAAAAGAAAAATATTTTTTTAACATTTTGGAGGAAAAAAGGAATTTACATTTGATAGGAATGGTAAAGAACTTTATGGTGAATATCATGAGAATGGATAAATCCAATGATGTGCTTCAACCATTGAAAAGCAAAGGTAAAATTTAAAATTAAATACTTATAAAAAACTTTTAAAGGGCTTGTCAAAAACATTCCCCTAGCTATAAATCGACCGTAGTTTCAAAATTTTATCTGTTCCCACACTGCACAAATGTGCCTACACAAAAACATATTTGTAGTCTATTCTACTAATCTGCTTGCAATAAATCGTATAGAAGCTATGCCTTAGGTGTGAAAATAAAGTAAAAGATATTTGGATTCCAGAATTTCCAGTAAAAGATATTTCTATTCCAGAAATCAGCTTATATTTCACTAATTTGCGAATTTTTCACTCAGCCTATTGCAATCCAGTTATTTGTGTTTTCATCTTGATAGTCAGCAAATACAACTGCATTTTTCTTAATTAAAATTATAGAAATCTAACATAAAAATTGCAGCGTAAGTGGATAAATGCGCGAGAAATATTTATTTCCACAAAGAAAACCAATAATTTTTATTAAGAATTATTGCGATACACCTTTAAGGTTTACTATCAAATATAATATATTTTAAGTTATAATTGTTATATTATATTAATCATTATATCATAAAAGATTACACAAACTACAAAATATACCAACACAATACTTTCACAACAAAACATATTACGTGAATTCTTTTTTTAGTGATGCTATATGCAACAATAAAGTTATTTAGGAATCGCCAAATCATTATTGATTCAAGAAAAGTTTATTAATTTAAATTACAATGAGAAAATATAAAATGCAAATACGTAGTATTACATGAAATATCACTCTTTTCTTATGACAAATTCTGACGAGTAAGAAAATTTATGCTGATGAATAAGAAAAACCTTTTACCCCCAAGAATGCTTCCTATCCAACTTATAGCCCCCATATTGATTTATTGATTTTTATCCATATAACATTTCCTGCTTATCAACAACCAGTCGCCTAAATGCCTATTGAATAAAATATATGCGGTGTGGTCTCTGTATCATTAATGAAGGGTGGAGAGGGAGTTACTGCAAAAAAAAAAGTATGAAATCGATAAAAAAAATACTAGATTGAATTCCAAATCGGCAGCGCAGCTTAAATATTGCATCAACAATTGCATGAATTTTGATGTTGATAAATTAGTTCGGATTCAAAATGGAATAAAATTGTTTCGTTCTCAAAAACTAAATATGTGACTATATAAATGTCTCCGATAAAGGATAAAGGGAAATATATTTTATGCTTATGCATGAATTTAAGTGCAATACATAGAAGTGAGAAACCTAACGCACGAAGGAAAATCTGCTATGAATACAAATTTCTTAAATGTTTTCTTGGGTAAGATGTTTCATTGTTAGTATTCTGTAAATATTTAAAATTCAGAATGTTAAATTTAAATATTATCCTATACACTTAAGAGAGTAAAAACATTTTTGTAACAACAGCATTTATTTGTAAGACCTAATTCCTTAGCACATTATATTATTTAATAATCAAATAAATTAAAGAAATCTTTTAATTTAAATGCTTTGTATTAATATGATTGGTAAATGATATTTTTGCATAAAGCAAAGTCGATTTGCTATATGGCAAATTTTTGCATTTAATTTTAATAATAATTTTAATTATTATTAATTAGAAATATGTAATTCAGTTATACAATTATTATTTTATAGTTGTCCTTTATCGAACTTTAAAAATAACTTGCATTATTGTCTTAATTTTTATTCCCTTAACATCGCTATTCGTTATAAAAATATCAATGAATATATTCTTTATAGAATTCTTTCTTTATACACTGCTCAAAACAATTAAAGGATATTGTAAGTTTTACGTAAGATATAGATATAAACAAATTTATTTTTGCTGAAAATGGAAGAAGAGAATCACGAATGAAAATTTTTCTGATTTTCAAACTGTGGAGTATGATAATTTTGAGCTCGACGTCAAAAACGTCACTTCAGCGGCAGTGAATAAAATTTGACTTTCAACTGAATAGAAGACAATGAATACAAGGATGATCGGTATTCAGTGACTGCTTTGTTTCGATGAGTACGATGTCTCAGCGAAGTCATTTAACTGATTCAGAAGCTTGGAGAGTTGTTGGTAGGTTAGAAGGAGGCCAAACTCAAGCCGGAATAGCGCAAGCCATTGGAGTATCACAAAGTGTGATTCCTAGGATCTGGAACCGTTTTTGGAGACTGGAAAAGCAGGCCAAAGACCAGGGCAAGGTCATAGACGGGCAACAACGCCCAATGAAGATCGTTATTTAGTGTTAACGGCTCGGATACACCGAAATATGAACGTTACTCTTCTCCAACAACACCTTCGCTCGGCTACTGACACCACGGTTTCAACTCAGACTGTCCGAAACCGGCTTCATGGTATAGGTCTGTATGCTCGCTGACCGATGGTATGTGTTAAACTAACATCAAGGCTTCGTCACAATTACAGGGAGTGGGCAACAGAGCATGTGAACTGGCGGAGAAATGAATGGAGCAAGGTTCTTTTTTCTGACGAGTCCCGTTTTCTGTTTATCCTGATAATAGGAGTATTTTCATCTGGAGGGACCGTGGCAGTAGGAAAAATCCAGCGTTCGTGCACGAAAGTGTCAGATTTGGCGGTGGAGGAGTGTTGGTGTTTGGTAGTATCTCCATTGATGGGCGCACAGACCTCTATATCATTCGAGATGGACCTCTGACTGGTCGCCGATATAGGGATGAGATCCTCAAACCTATTGTAGTCCCTTACGCTGTAACAATCGGAGATGACTTCATTTTAATGGACGATAACGCAGGCCACATCGTGCTAACCTGCTGGAGGATTTCCTTTTCAAGGAAGGAACCGTACGAATGGAATGGCCAGCGTTTTCCCCAGACATGAATCCAATAGAGCACGTTTGGGACGCTCTAAGAAGACGAGTTGCTGGCCACCAACCACCCCCACAATCTCTCCAAGAACTGGAAAGAGCTCTTCTGGAAGAGTGGAACAGAATACCCCAACTCGTGATTAATAGCCTCATTGACTCCATGCCTTAAAAGTGTTCAACGCTGCTGGCCGTCCGTGGAAACCATACCCCCTTACTAAAAATGACTTACTTTGAAGACAACACCTTTTCTTATTCTTTTTTTCTCATATGCACAAATTGTTTTTTTTTTCCTTTTGTACACAAATGTTCAATAAAATGCATTTTTTTCGGTCAAACATGTGTAATTTATTCTCATATAACATACTACGTCTGTCGACCACGTATCAATCAGCTAAAAATTTTCCCAGCCACAAGATCCACCTAAAACAGCAATATCCTTTAATTGTTTTGAGCAGTGTAGAATACTTTATAGAATTATAGAATAGTCACTGTGCAAAACACTAATAACTACACGAGATAAAAGTAATTTATTATAAATAATGTTTTTTATTGCTCGTACATCTCTTATCTCCAATAATTCACCAACATTAATAACAAAATTTTCAATTGCTTATAACACAAATAATTTCATTTTAACTTACTTTTATTATTAATAAATTACTTTGAGCACAAACGCAATGAATGTATTTTTAAAGTTTTATTCAAACATTTTTGAGTTATAAGTGCTTCTTTTTATTATTTGTAAGCAATAAATAACTTATGTTACATCTGAGAATGTGCATGTCATATATACCTGAGAATATTACTAAAAATTATTTATTTTATAAAATATGCATTTTATGCATGTTTGTTCTGATTTTTTGCGAAAAATAAAAAATATCTTTTCTATCTTAAAATGTCTCATTCAAATCTCAATGAATAAGATATAATATCTATTTGCTCTTCAAGAAAATGCCTAAATCATTCTTTAATAAAAAAAATTATGGATATATCATCAAAGAGTGAAATACTCCATAATATGCATTTTAGAGGTTTTTTGCCTTACAAGGAGCTTATAAAAGCACTATTCTATATTGATGAAGCCTAAAAACTCTAATTTAAGGGCGTGGCAAAATGAGATATATTTTTCTTAATTTGCTGAAAGACAAAATGAAAAATGGATCCTTTTAATTTTATTGAGATAATAGATTTAAAAAAGTCTCCCCGGGGTTATTGTAATATTTTTGGAAAGACACATAATACCTAACAGTCATGGAATTAGCGTAAAATTTTAAAAAGTGATAAAATAAGAAAAGCAATTAATTTTATGAACCTTCTAAAAACAAATTTTAATATTTTTCATGTTATTGAAACAATTTTGTAAATGTTGATAAGTTCAGTTACAAAGTAATTTTTACTTTAAAAAATGAAAAGAAATGGATTTTATTAAAACAATTTATTTAAAAAAAATTAGATTTTTTTCTTTAAACACATAATTTTAAAATAAACTTAATCATTCTCTCTTCTGTTTTCAAGCAGTTAGTTTTTAACTGATTAAAATTCAATCGATTAAAGTTTCAGAAATCTACTTTAAATAAGTAAATATTCAAATAATTTTATAAAACCAAATTTCACATTCATATTCTTTAATATTACTCATCAAGCTATCCAGCTAAAGGACTTTAAAATCTGATTTTGTAATAATTATTTGAAACAAATTGACAGTAAAATTAATAAATTGGTATTTAAATTTATTGTACAGATTTCTGTGTTTTATTCCTCAAATGCCACTTATTCCATTCTTATTAATCCATGATTCATGTAAATGAATAGCAGGTACTCGTAAGTTATTCATACTTCAATTCCATGGGTGTTGGCAAAGATTCTTCATAGACTTTGTAGATACCAAATAAGATTTGTAAATAGGAATTTTTCAAACACGATGTATCAAAATTGGCGAAAATTTTGAATGAAAATGGCTCTTGATTTTATATAAGATACTTCACAGAAAATAATAATCCATGTTTCTGAAAATTCAATTAGCAAGTTTTTAAATATTCCATGAGCACATGATCAATCTTGATGACTATTCACATCAAAACGAAAAATATGTCTGTCTCTTTGATTTCATAAATTTTTATTTCCATAGTAGAAAGAGTTCATGTATATCGATAAATCAAACGATTTTGTCCTACCTGATAATTCAAAAAACATTTGCTTCAATGTTCTATGAAATTCAAAAATTGTAAACTGTGGAAAAGATTCGTAGACGAATAAGACTAAGCAGCTCCACTAACATAGCCATAAAAAACCGGGGATGTGAATCTGTCAATTGAAAAACACTGAGTCGCTGATTATTTAAATAAAGTTAATATCTCTTAATAAACGAGGTACAGCAAATCCTACATTTTGAGATCGTATTTTCTTCTGATATAAATTGTTTTATAGAAACCATATGAGAGAGAGATAATTGAAAAATGCCATTTTTTCATAGCGTTTTAGAAATAAATATAATTAATTTAAAAATTTGAACATTTCATGAAAATAATATCTAATCTTTTCCTACAAGCATTGCAATTTTTGATTCTGAGGGAAACGCATAGTAGATGTTGAAGAAGATTGCAATTTCTAATTGTGTATAAAAATAAGTTACCAGTTCTAAGGACTCACAACCTATAGATTCCATTAACGGAACATAATTATTTAATTCCTATTCAGTTGTCAGTTGCATGCCATTTACATACAAATTATAAATCAGAAATAAGAATTCAGAAATTCCAAAATCCTATTTGAATTCTTACTCAAAAATTTAATGAATTTTGAATTTGTTCTTCAAGCATAATTTAGCATATTATTCTACATAAATACCACAAATTCGTAGACAAATTTAATATAATTATAATATTTTAGATAACAGATCTCCAAAAGAAAAGTCTTATAGTTTATATTTAAAGATTTTAGATAATAAATTATAATTAAAGATTTTAGATAACAGATTTCCAAAAGATCAGAGAGTACAATTTACAATATAGCATCGATAATTAATGAACTAAAAATAATTTTGCTAAAGATTTAGTAAAATCTGGCTGCCAAATTAAAATTTTAGAAATTTCTGGTCTACGTGATTGAATTTTATTGATGAAATAAAGGCACTAATTAAAAGAGATAACCTAGAGTCTGCGCTTGGTATTCCGATTATAAATTACTTAACTTACGTCTACACATTTTATGTATTGATTCTTATATATATATATACATATATATATATATATATATATATATATATATATATATATATATATATATATATATATATATATATATATATATATATATATATATATATATATATATATATATATATATATATATATATATATATACATATATATCGTCGCGTAGAATAATGGGAAAACTCGTAAGGCAAAGCATTTTATTTCACAGTTAGTATTCTTTCATAAAGGTGAGAATTAAATTACATACTGAGCTACTTGCTCTTTTATACAATAACAGAAATTTCCGGAACACCAAACAATTTTCTAGAATATTCGCACTTGAAATTAAACTCAAAGAAAATTTCCACACCACTCGTGCGGGATTCGAACGCTGGCTGATTCTATGGAAATCCGCTGCCTTGACCACTGAGCTACGGCGATCACGGCAGTATATGTATTAAGCGGCAATATATATATATATATATATATATATATTGCATTCCTGCAAGGCAGACAATCTTATCGAAATTTATAGTGTTTGTAATAGATAAGATCTTACGATGGATTCATCATTCATAAAAAAGTTAATATTGTGTTCTCCGTGTAAAAGAAGAGAAGGTACTCTTAACTAATATCATGATCAAACACAGACCATCTCGTATCACACATTATGAACGATGAAAATGTATTATGGATTTCAACCAATCAATTAATTTTCATACAAGTTTTGTTAATTAAATTCTATTTATTTATTTATGCCTTTTTATATATAACATCAATTGCTATATATTTCAGGTTTAAATTATTTCCACATACTTATATCCCTAAGATTTGTTATTTGCACTCCCGAATATTCCTCATCATAGCACATTCATCATTCAAGGTATATTTTAGTAATGTTTTTATCATTCAAAATTCATGAATTTAACATAAAAGTTAATAATACTCACACAATACAAGCTTCAAGATTCTGTTTATTTTCAACCGTAACGGTCTGTCTTCGAAATATATCTCGTGAAAACTAATATCCTGACACAGCTCTTTTAGTGACAAATATGAATATTTATCCACATAGGGACCGAGAAAAAAATAGTACGGTGTATCTAAACATCCTAAGTAAACAGGTACCTGTTCTTTATTACAATGAAAGGAGACTGTAAATGACACAAGCATGTGGCCATTCGCTAAGCAAATAAAAACAACTGACAGCCCCTGGAGGAAATAAGTAACAGCATCGGGTACCGCATCAAGCCACGAAGAAACATCTATTTTATGACAAAATACTTGGACTCGAGCTTATAATGTTTATCATTTCTTGTCATACGAAGACTGGAAAGTAAACATTGTCTTTTGGAGTGCTGTCACAACGCAAACAGTTTTTTTTTTATTTTTAAAAGGATGCATTCTAAAGTTTAATAAAAGTTTTGGAATTCGATGTGAAATTTTAGTATTTTTCTCACTTTATTTATGTTATTTTTTTAATGTACAAGCGGCTTTGTTTTTAAAGTAAAATATCTAATAGACGTTAAAATATAGCATTGAATTGTTTTGAGAATTTTATAAAATATGTGTTTAAAACTCCTTTAGTTTATTTTTAGAACAGTGTCAGTATATATTTAATCAACAAAGTTCGTTGCATTAGTTTGCTTTGCTATACTTTAACTCTATTTTCTTTCCATGTATGATGCACTCTTTGCATTACAAGCAAGTATATAATTATTTGATTTCTGAATGAAAAATTGAAAGAAGTAACAAAAAAATGGTCATGTCCTAAGTTGGTATTAATTTGGAGCTTTTTACTTGAGTTCAGAAAATATTTTTTAAAATAAGATCTGACGAGAAATTTTCAAAAGCTTGAACATACTGAAAAATTTGCAACATGGTTGATAATAGTAAAAATAGAAAGAAAAGAAAAATCAGAAACCTACTAATTACATCTTTTGAGTAAAGAAAATTAAATTTGGGGGATAAATAATGTGTTTTTGCATCAGGAAATCAATACACTGTTAAAGAATCAATAATAGAATATGTCACACATATGTGTGTCTATGTGAGAGAAAGAGAGAAGAGAGATTTTCCCCAGTGTGGAATCATTTTAGCATTGTATATATTTCTTGCGAATTTTAAAAGAAAGCTAAATCCTTTACTCCTGATAGTATTAAATTTTTTTATAAAAAAATTGCTTTAATGGACTTTTTTGCAAATAACATTATAGTTTTCAGTGTAATAATAAGGAATGCACATACACACAACACAATTATAGTTCATAGTTGGGTTTTTTTTAATTATCTATGCAGGAGGTTTGTTTAGCTAAAATATTCTGCATTAAGTGCAAAAATATCAAATAAATGAATATGATATTTCTAAACTCATTTAAAAAGTAAAAAAATGCAATCCTAAATTGAAGTTGTTTAATTATTATTTTTTTTAACTTTGGGGAAGACTATTAGTGCATCCAGTTATTAACACCATAATTTGTATTAAGGGAAATATTTCGATGAACTTTTAAATTTGACTCTTTTTTGTTTGTTAAGCAGTTAAAATGACGTACTTTGCATTACGCTTTTAATGTGTTTATTCCATATTCGCATTGAATTTTTCTAAACTTCACAAATTTCTGTAGCTTTATTTTTCCAAATTCTACAATTTGGGTCTTTAATAGGGCAAAATTGACCAAAATAAAATCTCCAGATATCTGAGTGCTAACATGAAGCGTGATTTTATAAACTTCATTGAATATGATACCAAAAGTTGTGTCTATCAAAATCAAGATCAAGAACCTTGTTAGGCTCTTATCTGTTTTTTCCCCTTGAGACTTAATCTTTTTCCTGAGAATTCATGCTTACATTTTAAAACTGATAACGCAGATTTTTCGATTGTTACTCCTGTGTATGGCTTCTGTCAAGAATCCATCAAAAAACATTTCTATTTCCTCTGTGGTGGAAGAATAATATTGCTTATAAATTTATAATTAAAAATATTTAACAATGACCCGATCGTAAATATGCATTAAAAATTGCATGATTATACACAATTAGATTAATATATTTGTTAATTAGCTAATGTTTGCACTGGTTTTCTGACTAAGTATTAAATATTACCAAAAAATACAAGGCAAACGAAATGAGTTTTCGTATTGGAAAATCCAACTTTTATCAACTAGATTACAAAATGCAATTATTATCTCCGAATTTATCACGGATTATCATCATTAGTATTAAATAAAAATTCGATTTATTGACAGTCAAATCAACAGTAAACAATCAATTAATTAATTCTTTAAGAGGGCATTGTTTACCACAATCATTAAAGGCGCTATATCAAATGAATTATTTATGGAAGGCTATTAATAGCATTCATTATAAAGTCTGGTCTTATGTGGCATTATTGGTTAGGGCCTCGCATTTTGGGTACATTAAATAGGTCGCAATGTCTTCCAAGTGAAATGATACACAAAACAGATCAAATGTTACGGATTTTCTGCTAGGTCTCTGCTTTTAAATTATGAAGATTCCCTCCAGCTGCTTTCAAGTTACTGGTAGAGCCTAGTGCTGGGATAGTATAGGGAAGTATGAGGGTGCAACAACACCGCTCAAAAACAGGTATTCGATACTTAGTTATCTCAACATGCTTTTAAAAATATTCAACCTCCAATTTTTATAAGCATTGATAATTGGATGAAAATTTCCTTTAAAAAGGATTTTATAAGTGAAATACTTTAATATTATGCATACTGAATTTACTTAGCTTTTGTAACGATTGTCTTATGCCTTAAAAATATCGTAGTTCCTAATTTAGTGATTCTGTACTGCACCAGATACCACAATGTCATATAAAATATAAATAGGCAAAGTTATACCCAGAAATTTTAAAACATTGATTTGTACAGAACAATAACTATCAATTTTGTCTCTTATGGCCATTAATAGGAAATTCACGGTATTATGTCTCTTGCCCATTATATTTTAATTGATGCCAAAGCTGTCGATGGCATAATTTTTAGCCACAGTTTCAGATTTGTGCTTTAAGGTTTGTGATAATGAGATTTAACACTAAATACACAAACATACAAAAAAATACATGTAATCACTGAATGCGTAAAAGAATCTTTTCTTACCTGCATGCCGATATATAATTATGTGATGAAGTAATTTAAATAAAAAATTAAATATAACTAAATACAATAGCTGGTAGTATATAATAGCTAGTAGAAGTTATGTCTACTTTTTACTGAAATTAAAACTTTGCACCAGAGTCAAGTTAAATTTTTGCAGAATTCATAAGAATATTTACCATCCACAAATATACAAAAGTTAGCGATTATTTTAGATTGATTATTCTTAATGCTATGTGTATAAGATTTATACGAATCTCTACAAAAGTAAAATGTTTCAGACTCATAAAATAGTTTTGATTTTAACACATTTCTTAAAAGCACATGATTTAAATATGACAAAAAATTGCCTGCATAATTCTTATGGCAGAAACATTTCAGTTTCCACTCACAATACATTTATCCTTAATAGATTATTTTGAATTACATTAGATACTAATCATCATTATCTTCACTGTTAAAAGTATTATAGAATAATGCACAAATCCTCTTAGAAACATTTTTACTTCATCAGCTGAAAAACTATTTCACTTCATGCGCTTAAAAACTATTTTACTTCACCAGCTTAGAAACTGTTTCAATTATTTAAAAGCTACCATTAGCTTAAATTTACAATTTGATTTACATTTTGCATGAAGTATTAACGCGAACGTGTTTATCGAGATATTAAAATTTTCATAAAGAAAAATAATTGGTAGAAAACATTCCATTCCTAGAAATTTTACTCGATTTCTTTTTTAAGAAATCTATTATAGTTATGAGGAAAATAATGTAAAACATATTTAATATAGTAAAAAAAATATTTCTTAAAAAGATATCTAAAATAATATATGGCCTGGATATCTATATTTAGCGTTTATTTGATTCACACAAAACAGCTATTCCATTTGATAAATTGCAGGATCTATAATAAGGCCCTTAATATCCTTTTCCTTTTATCATTTAGTGGATATACTTATTTATAGAAGTATTTTCATCTCTTAAATGCATTCTTATCATAAACGTAAATATATATATTAAATTAATGTCTAATGCTTTTACTCCTTCTGAGTTTTCCTTTTCTACAGACAAAGAAATTATATTATATTAGTTTTAATCCTTTGAGTAATAATGAAAATACGTTCTCCCCACTTTTCAATCTAAAGGGATAAAACAAAAATTACAGCTTTGTTTTGCTGTCGTTTACTTTGCAATCCTTCATCAAAATTTGCTTCTAAATTTACAAGTGACATTTTAAGGAAATACATAAAAGTTTTTCCTTATTTCTTCAGTTATTATTTCATTATGAAATTATTACGTTCTTTATCAAAATATAACGATCCTTGTAGAACGTTATGACATCGATTTCTAATGTAAGGTGTAGTCGCTAAAGGCTTATGACAAATATATTTATCTATATACTTACATAAGAGTATATTTCAAAACAAGTAGTTATATAATTGCTTAAACTATTTTAGAAAACTTCTTTATATGCATTCATATATATTATAATTATTTATCTAATACATCATTAAAGTAAAAGAAAATTGAATCTTGGAAAAACAGCAATATTTAAAAGTGACACACAGGAGCGCCGATTACAATAATGAAAAAATTCTGTCTTTAAAAAATGATATAAAAATTAAATCCTTTCTATACATAATGATTCAGTATATGTAATTAATTTAAAAATTTTAGTTGATAAAGATTTTTAGATTTTGTTTATCGTGTTAATATTATTTACGTTTACAATAAAAAAGTAAACTAAAGATATAAAATAAAGGAAGCTTTTTAGGTCCACATTTTAATAGAAATAATTATTTTTTGATTATGTAGTTTTATCCTTGCAGTTAAATTTTGTTTATCACTTTTATTAAAAATCTATTTTTCTTCATGAACTTAGTGTTTAATATAAATACCACACAAAAACCATTTTAACTTTTATTAAAAATTTATTTCTTATATTCAGTAGATGCTTGTTTTTAAGAAACTCTAATTTACAGATGATTTTATAAATTAGTGTCTGGTCCTGAACATGGTCCCATAGACATGATGATTATTTCGATTCCCATTTACGAACTAAAACTTTGAAATATCCCTTTAGAAAATTCATTTTCATGTATCTTTCGTAAACGTTTTTTTTTTTTTATTTTTATTTTTATTTTTATTTTTTTATCTGACTTTATATTTTTTAATTTTATTGCTGAAAAATTTGGTTTGACGTTTTAATTAGAATACCACAAAATCCTTGAAATAGTGAATTTGTGACTCCTTAATGAAAAAAGCTGCACTGCTGATGTTGAAAAATCCCTATTTTTCAACATCAGCATATTTTTTAAACAAATCATGGGGAGTTTTTCGACCTAATCTAATTCTTATCTTACAGCTTACGCATCAGAATAATACCAATGACTTCAGTGCAGATCCATAGGTAAATCTTTAAGGTGTGATTATGGCTTGGAATTTCTTTATAAAATTGGCAATTTAAGCGCAGAGCGCTTTTCAATCTAGGCTTAGAATTATGTTACGGCAAAGGTAATATCTAGGTCGTTTTTGGCTCTCAAGCCTTATTTAAAAAACTACCATAATTTAAAAAACCAAGAACATTTACCTGACGAATAGAGTATATTTCAACTACTCATGCCACCTTAATTGAACTTCAATTACTTAGCTGAACCTAACTGGAGAAAACCAAGAATAACCACCTTAACTGAAAAAAAACCAAGAACATTTACCTGACGAATAGAGTATATTTAAGTTACTCGCGCCACCTCAATTGAACTTAACTGGAGAAAACCGAGAATAATCGTTTAACTGGAAAAAAACCAAGAACATTTACCTGGCGAATAGAGTATATTTTAGTTACTCATGCCACCTTAATTGAACTTAATTGGAGAAAACCAAGAATAACCACCTTAACTGAAAAAGAAACCAACAACATTTATCTGACGAATAGAGTATATTTAAGTTACTCGCGCCACCTTAATTGAACTTAACTGGAGAAAACCGAGAATAATCCTTTAATTGAAAAAACCAAGTACATTTACCTGACGAATAGAGTATATTTATGTTACTCGTGCCACCTTAATTGAACTTAACTGGAGAAAACAGAGAATAATCCTTTAACTGAATAAACCAAGAACATTTACCAGATGAATAGAGTATATTTAAGTTACTCATGCCACCTTAATTGAACTTAACTGGAGAAAACTGAGAATAATCCTTAAAATGAAAAAACCAAGTACATTTACCGGACGAATAGAGTATATTTAAGTTACTCGTGTCACCTTAACTGAACTTAACTGGAGAAAACAGAATCCTTTAACTGAAAAAACCAAGATCATTTACCTAACGAATAGAGTATATTTAAATTACTTGTGCCACCTTAATTGAACTTAACTGGAGAAAACCAAGAATAATCCTTTAACTGAAAAAAACCAAGAACATTTACCTGACGAATAGAGTATATTTAAGTTACTCGTGCCACCTTAATTGAACTTAACTGGAGAAAACCGAGAACATTAACCTGACAAACATATATTTAAGTTACTCATGCACGACCTTCTTTAAGACCACTGTTGTCCGAATTTTTTTATTTCATAATTTTTTTAAGTGTGTTCTTATGGAATTTGTACGTAAGAATCATCAGATAATTAAATCACTGAAATTATAATGAATAAAAAAGAACCTTCAAGTGTCAAACAAGAAAATGATGTATTACTACTACCATGTTGAAAATAAACAGATAGAGGGAACTTGATTGAATAGTTTTTTGAAAAAGACAATAGTAAAATACTTTGTCACAACAAAAAATGGAAAAGGTGTTTTTTGTATGTAGTTTTAACATAAAATGGTAATAAGGAAGTAATGTTTCATTTATCATTGATTATTGAAATTCACTCACAAAATTTTGGGAACCAAGCCGAATTTCGGATTTTTATAAATTCTAAAATTATTTTAGTAAGGATACTAAAAAAATTGAATTCCTTAAAAAACTTTCAAACCATTGCAATAACTTAAAGCGCTTAAAACACATATTGGTCTTCAAACAAAAAATCATTTTCATAATTATTTGCGAACGGAATTCAGATTAATTTTATAAAAGTTGACTGTAAAACTACACAATTCGAATTTCTATTGTAAAACTATGCTCTCCATTTTTTTCTTTTGAGTTTATTATATCTTTTATGATTACTAGACTCATATTTTAATAATTTCGAATAAAAATTATCAACATTGGAGAGAAGACCCAATATAATTCTGTTCAAATAACAAATATCAATAAATGCATAAATATATTTTCATAAATAGCATTTTAGCTTGCTAAAATGTAATCCAAACATTTACGGATTTTTCGATAAATTTTGTATTTTTAATAATATATAGTGTGTGTGTGAGTGTTTATGTGTGTGTTTTTGTGTGTGTGTATTTGTGTATGCGTGTGCATGCGTGAGTGTGTGCAACAACAATGTAGTATTTGTTTTTACAGAAATCAAATATTTTTTCTTAAATTGCATAACTCTAATTTTTATTGTTCCGATCAATATGCCTTTCTCTTGAATCATTCAAGAAAAAACACCAATTTATTTATAATTGATTTATACTATTTATACACACTAATAAGTATAAATATTATAAATCAATTATATTAATTATAGAAATTCTTTGAATTTTTAAGTGAATTATTTTAATAAAATAAGTGAGTTATTAATTATAAATGAATTTTTATTTTAAGTTTTAAATTTTTTCAGAAACCAATTAAAATACCAAACTAATTTTAATATTAAAATCATTATTTTCTTCTATGAAAACCTAACAGAAAGAAAGCAATGTCATGTGATATTGACAATGGTTATGACGTAATTTGGCAATAAAGGACCAAGCAGGATTTTCGTCCCTCAATAAATGCACTATGTCAATTTAAATAAAGAACAGAATATTCGCGTGATTTCAGTATAATTCCTTAATAATTATATGAACTACAATATAACAGCTTTTTCCTCCCTATTGTCTTCATAGAACAATATAATAGCATATATATTATGTAATATTCAGGCTCAGTCAATAAAACGCTATAGATTTCAATTAAATATAGATTTTGACGAAAATTTAAAAAATGCTATCGTTATTTCATTACAATATAAAGTGATATTAATTTATCTCCGACAAAAATTTCCGCTAATACATTTTATATAATGACTATAAACCATAGGAAATATTATAAATATCACTTAACCAGTGTTTACTGGTATTATTCTAATTTCAATAAAATCACTTTTCGAACATTCGTCAATATATCCTATCAGAAATCGTTTGCCTGATAAGATGTTCAATGGAAAGCACAAATTAGCTCACAAGATAAAAAAACTAACAGCAAAAATAACCTTGAAATTATAAAAATAAATTAACAATAAGTAATCACAAATAACATACCTGTTATTAAAAGATGCTCAATTCAGTCGCAAAAGCAAATATCAAAAACACGATTAAAGAGACATACTAAAAACATTTTTTAATCATTATTTTTAATCAATTGTCAAATACTTTTACAAAAACGAAGACAATAATGGAAGTCATATTCAAATATAATTTTAGAACACAAATTTTATCCCAAAAGTTTCAGTAAAATTTTGTAACAAAAATATTGTCATCATTTTAAGTAACAAAAGCTTTTGAATACTTTTTAATGGATAACCTTGATCATAAATACAAGAAGCCATTTAATTAAACTGTTATAAAGTAGCTTTGAAAAAATTCTTCCGAAATTTAATTAGAGTTAAATTAACTATCTTTTTCACGTGCGTCTCGCAAAAACTACTTTTATTACGAAAATTAAATCATTAACATTTCCTCTAATTAAATTCTTTTTATTCTTAAAATTGCAAAGTAATTTAGTTCTTATAGCTTTTTTTATAAAAAACTATAAATGTGAATTCTTCAATCTTTCTAATTAATCTACAGACTTTTGGATTGAAAATGAAATTTTCTTGTTATCTACTTCTATTTTTTTCAAAAATTGTTTGCTAAAGCAATTTTGTTGGCGCATAATACTTAAATATTGTATGTATGTATATATTGAGCTTTTTAAAATGAATAAGATTTATTGTAAACTGGGTAGTATTTACTATATGATAAAACTAAATTCATGATCATAGATAAGAAAATACTTATCATAAGTTTTATTTGTTGTGATTGCTTACAAATGTGGTTGGGGAAAACATCGTTCTGAAATCTGGAAATGACCACCATTTATATGCGACGAAGCAAAAGACCTGTTTTGTTCATTAATGATGTTGTTGTTGTTGTTATTTATGACACTTGGATAAGCCACGCTCGCTATGTCGTAGGCTATAAAATTTTAAGTTAGTAGGGTGCGTCTTTCGTTTACCAGAGCACCTCGAAGATGCAAGTACGACTTTGCTCTAAACTCCTCCGATAGATGCACCATCAGAGGATCTACTCCTTAATTTTGACTTGGATCTAGAGGGAGGAATCTTCTCCAGACCATTACACCCATGGTTAGTGCTCAACGACCAACTACGGGATTTTCGACTCCACAGGTTTAACGAGCACGAATATCGCATGTACTTAGTGAATCTTTGGCGGTATTGGGAATCGAACCCCACCATTCCGGACGGAAGGCCGATGTCCTAACCAGTAAGCTACCACGAGCTTGAACTTGTAAAATAGGTCGTAGTTACATTTTCATTCAAATGAAATGCTACCAGTGGAGGAGGATAGATCATGTATGGGATCTTCTGCTTGGTCCCGGCTTCAAAATTATTCATTCATCGTTCCATTCATCGCATTTCCACTGAGCATCCCAATATATATAATACCATCAACTTCTGTCTTTGTGGTGCAAATGTATGTATATGTAAGAGAAGTAGCTATGCATAAGAAAAGAAAGAGCTTATGGACATAAAATAATTTACTAGATTCATGATATGAAGATCCCAGAAAAAGGAAGTACTTAATCTATCACGTGATTCATTCAGAGAATTTTAAAGATTCTAATCTTTTCTCTAGAATTTTGTAGAAGCAGAAGCTTGTAATTAATGCAGATAATCGGAAAACTTTAATGGAATCCATATGCAAAGTACGAAAGCATAGAAATATTTACAAAAATTGAAAAATAGCAGAACAGTCTAGTAACTTAAAAAAATAATAACTTAAACTTAAAGAGTGCAAAACAGTTTTTGCGTTGGAAACATTTATGAAGTATTACTTGTTTTGTTTCAACTTGTATTGTTTTAAATAGGCAATTGCTAGCATTAATGATGAAAGATATATTATGTTTCTTTTTATCGTAACAACAATTTTGGCATACTTTATGGCATAAGAGTTTCCTTAAAACATTCACATAAAATCATTACAAATAAGGATTTATATCATTAATAGAATTTATATTGCAAAAATTGAATCATTTAAATAAATTTGTTGATTAATATTAATGATTATTTATATGTAATTCTTAACAAAAGCTTAATATTATGAAATAATTTCATATTCCAAAACAGTATCGATCTTATACTTCTACAACTTTTCCATTAAAAATTTTTTGATTTAAAAGCCAAGATTAAAAATTTATTGCAAAATAAAAAAAATGAAAAAATTACATACACTTTATAGAACAAAAAATCTGAATGAAAGAAGAAGTCAAAAATTAGGATTCTGAAAAACACATATACATACAAGCTAGCTGGTTTATAAAATGTATGAAATTACAATTATTTGATTTCTTTTAATTTAATTTCTCAATTTTAACTGTTTGTATTTAGTGTTATCAATGTGTTGAATAGTTGTCCTTCACTAGCATAAAATCAATCATGTTTTTTCATTCTTTTGAATTAAATTAAAAGTTTAAAATTATTACTCAAAAAATTGATATCACATAAACTACAAACATAATCGCATATCTTTATATGATATTATTAAAAGAAACTGTTTGACTTTATTAGTTTTTTTTCTTCGCGAAATTGTAATGAAGAGAGAAACAAATACTATAAAGAATAATAAGTAACATTCTATGAAAAATAATTAAAATACTTGAATTTATTTTCATCTTTCAATAAAAAAAAAATAAAAAAGCTGTAACTAACGTGCAAAATGGAGACTAAGATAAAATTTTTAATATTTTTGAAAATGACTTAAAATATACCAATATTTGTTAATAATAATAATGAAATAGAGCACTCAAATACATTTTCAGTTTTTAATGAAAGAAGAGATGTAACAGAATCATATGAAAATAGAAAATGTAAACTGTTAAACTGAAAAACATTTTCACACATGAAGATTAAAACTTTTGCCTCGTATCTTAATTAATAAATCATTATATTTTCTTGTAGATTTAAAACATATTTTAAGAAGGATTTTTTTAAACAAATTAATCACTTCAATATTTTAATTTTTGGTCAGACCATATTCCATAACAAAATAAACTTATTTTGCTTGAAAAATGAGTCTGCAATATCCTTGTAAAGCAAGCAGTTTTTCAATGTAGCGATATGAATGGAGCGATTTTCAACGTAGCGTAAAGTAAGCACATAAAATAAATTTTCTTGTTGCGAAATGCATTTCATATGTCAAAGAAAAAATATCACTAGAAATATATCTTACCTTTTTAAAGAAAGCATCAGATTGTGTTCACTTCTGATCAGATTTAAAAAGCCACTTACAGAGGAGTAACTTAAAAAATAAGGTTTAATAATCAAAATACACAGTCTTCAAAACATCTCTGCATTCAATTAATTATTATAGTACCTTGTATTCAATTAATTATTATAATATTGTAAAATGAAAACAGAAAACTAGACTTAAAACGATTAAATAATCGAGGAAAATTCAAAGCGTAAAGTATTGAACATTATTAAGCAAACAGTTATATAAAATACTTTAACTTAAAAATTCAATAAGGTCATTGTTTATCCTCCCCTTAATACAAGTTTAACTCGTAATCTAATTAATTTTAGTAAAATGTTTGGTTTTATTTGTAGGTTACTTTATAAATTAACCACGATAAAGTATGTGAAACATCTTAAAGAATGCCATAATGCCATATTTTTATTATTTTCTTATGATATTACATAAAAGTGCTCTGCAATTCATAAAAACATCATATGAATAAAAATAAATTTAAAAACAGTGTGTCACATAAAATATGGAGAAAAAGAGAAACAGAAGGTGATTTTTATTACATCTCTGTTCCATCCTCAAGTAACTAATGAAACAAAGATTTGAACTACTGAGACAATATCAGCAATTCAATAAAGAAAATTTTATTACTTTTAAACTGTGTCTTGTCCTGAAGTAACTAATGAAACAAAGACCTAAATAACTGAGGCAATATCAGTAATTCGATAAGGAAAATTTTATTACATTTAAACTGAATCTCTTCTTCAAGTAACTAATGAAATAAAGATCTAAAAAACTGAGGAGAGAAATATCTGTAATTTAATAAGGAAACTTTTATTACAGTTAAAATGTATCTCATCCTCAAGTAACTAATGAAATAGAGATTTAGACACAACTGTGTCATTATCAGATATGATAAATTTCCTCAAATACTGGAACTTTATGGTAAATTTTACTGCATAAATTTTCAGAACATAAAAGAATCAGATATTTTTATTGACATAAAATTTTCTCTTGATAGAAAATTACAGGCAAACAAATAATAAGCATTTACATCAATAACAAGGATAAAAATACGCATTTATATTAGCCGAGCTGGCAGCTGAATGGTTAGCGCTCTTGCCTTCAGTTCAACAGTTCGTGGGTTCGAATCCCACCTTGGGCATGGATGTTTGTAGTGGTTCGGAATCCACTTTAAGCCGTAAGTCCCGGTCTAATTAGCCCTCGTGTGCAAAAAATGACCGTTGAGCGACAAACAAACCTTAAACAAACCGAAACCGGCATTAATATTAATTATCTGCATATTTACGTGCAATAATATCAACTAATTAGATTAATTACAATGTTTCACAAATTTGAATACATTTTTGCTGTTCCTAATTAAATTTAACACTTCAAAATCTAAAAGTGTATTTAGATCACTAAAACAAAATTATGGTTTTCAGCCAAAAACATCCATCATTCCATAATATAGGAAACAAATATCGATTTATTTCCATAAAAGAAGAAACAAAAGTAGGCCATAACTCATGCCTTGAATATTTAGTTTTGTAAAGTTTATCGGAAAAAAAGAAAAATTGTGTCAATTTACTTCAGTGAGGAAGCTACAGGAAATGTCGTGACAAAATGTGTCATTATTATTAAGAGTGAGAGCTACTTAAATAATGACTACTTTTCAGTTTTGTTAAAAATTAATGGAAAGTAATGTTTTGGAGAAGTATAGTATGCCGGCCTATTAATTTAATAAAAATGCAATTTTTATAAATAAATTATTACATCCCTCCGTGAAATTGATGATATGTCATTCATCATTTTCTTTTCTTAAATTACCTATTTTTCTATAAATATTTCACTCTGAAAATTATAACTTGATTACTGAGTTTTAAAATTTATATTTAGGAATTTTTCAGAATAAATTACGCAAAACTTAGCAAACATTTAAAGAGATAAGAGAAGAATTAAGAAATTTACTGTTAAAAATATAACAAAATTTTACAAGCTCAGTGAGTATTATTAATATTATTCGATTTCAAAATAACTGATTCATCATCTAAAAGAATTGGCAATTTTATTAATAAGCGATAATAAATTATAATAGAATTTCATATTCTTTTGATACAAATATAAAAAAAATGTTTCAAAAATATCTATCCGAATATGAAATTTTAATTCAATAATTTCATCTGAAAATAATATCATTTTCCCATATGAATAAATAGTTATTTTTTAAATTGAATGAGCATTTGCATTAATTAATATTCGGTAATGATAAATACTTTAAAGAAATGTCAAAGTGATAATTTATTGAATTACAGAAGTCAACATTACTAATTAAGACAAAAGAAAATTTTAAATACATACCAAACTATCTAATTGAGATACTGAACTCTTGTTTCCTGGTTGACTAATATCCCAAACTTTAACACAACTCTGCAATTGATAATGTAATTCAAATCAGTAATTTATTAATAATTAACAAATATTAATAATTAATATTCAAATTAGCGAATAATAGGGATTTTCAAATACAGATATACAGTAACGCACAAATTTAGAAAACCATTTAATATTATATAATAATATATAGTAATTTGAAAAAAGATATGTAATATTTTTAATTTGGCATAAGAAATAATTCTCTAGAGTTTGACATTGAATCCATTTTACGATGTAAAAAGCACATGATAAAGAGTAAAAGCTTCACAAATTGTGGCAGAGAATATGAAGCCTCATTTTTGAGATTAGAAATGTTTACTGGAAAAATGATCCAGATATAATCTACTTAGACAGAGAGTAGATTGAAAGAGCTCAAAACCTTTTTTAGATAATCTCTGAAGCTGCACTGTTCCTTGTCTATTTTCTAACTGAAATGTTTTGGTCCAATTGGTATGTTATTATTGCACCAGCATACTTTTATGTATCTAGCACATAAGTAAACTCTACCCAGTTAAGTGGAAACAGCTGGATGGGCGTTTTCGCAATTTTGAAGCAGAGACCAAGCAGGAGATCTCGAAATAATCGATATGCCCCCTTGGGTATCATTTAATTATAAGATATTGCAACCACTGTGTATTTAACATGTTCCAATAGCTTTTAGTGAACAAGATGAGTGTTTGGTTATGATGTGATTCGAACTCATTACTTCTCAACAACGAGAACGATATTCTAACCCACCAAACCATTGCTGTTATTCGTATGGAATGAGGACAAAAAATAGAAGGCATAAGAAACCGCTTAATAGATTATCACACAACGTTAGCTACATGGCCTATTAAATGATGTCCTGCTTGTAAAATCAGATTTGTGTCAGTTAGTGTTACAGAGTTCATTGCGGTAATTTTGCTAAAATACTTATAATACATTTCTTTTTTCCATGAACTAAAGAAAATATACGCTGTCATGCTGTCATTTATATTTATAATTTATATATGTATTGACAATAATTTTTTAAATACCCAACAGCCAAAGCATATACGTGGATTTTTCCTTTAAAAACAACAAACATATCCCGGGAAGATGGAAGAGGTCCAGCTGGGTAAAGCAAGAGTGGTAGCAGTCAGAGGTTTATTTCACAACAAAATACAATACAAGTGAATGTAAGCATATAATTCAGCAATGTCGATCACAGTCTACCACCAATCTCATATTATCAAAAAGCTCATACTCCAAAGGCCTGTGTTGCTAGGGATGTGTGAATATCCCACATCTCAGACAAAGATACTAATCACTCTGGTATTCGTCCTCTTTACATCATATTTATAACGATTGCTGACAAACAGCTGACGAGTTGTGCAAATATAAAGATACTGTTATGAAACAAACAAACAAATAAATGACTCCAATTTTGAAACATACACATTTAATTAAAAAATTGAACAAAATTTACAAGGAGCCATGTTTGGGTTCGCGACCATCTCACTCGCCTGCTTCGCGTACAATCAGAGTCTCTCTGAAATTAAAATTAAAAATAGGATCTCGAAATCGAAGTGCCGATGGAAAGCCACTCCAAAACAAAGAGAAAATCGCAGCTTCTTCAGACCACTTCTGGCGCCAACCATCTCGTTACTCACCCTCTCCATAAGAGGCTCTTCAAATCTCAAGTGCTGACGATGAGACATTACAGACTAAATTATTCCTTCCTTCCCCGGGGTTTTTTTTCTTTTTCTTTTTCTCATTCTAAGGAAATCAACCTGCAAATAAAAAAGAAAAAAAACACACACAAACAACAAAGAGCAAAATTTAGTATTACAGATAGCCCTGATCAATCGGACTCTGGCTGAAACACAAAATTATATGGAATTATATAATATTAAATATAAAATAAAATTATATCAAAATAGCACAAAATAATTATCTAACACAACAGAATTTTCAATCTTAACTAAACTTACAAATAGACACATTTTACTATAAAAAACATTTTTTTTTTATTATGTACACATGTAACAACAATTGAAATTTGTATTAAAAAAAAATTTAATTTAATATCTGAGAAAAAAAGAAAATAATTAAGTTTGGTTATTCAGCATTCTACTGAGACTATCGGCATTCTGATGTAATTTGCCCTTTCTGTGAACAATATCAAAATTTAGGCTTTGAAGCACCAAGGCCCACCTTAAAAGTCTGGGATTAGATCCTGTATGATGTTTTAACCAAACTAAAGGGTTATGATCAGTTTCGATAATAAATTTATACTGACCATCTAAATAATATTTTAATTTAGTAACAGCAAAAATTATTGCTGCACATTCCTTTTCTATAGTGCTATAATTTTTCTCAGATTTCGAAAATTTTTTACTCAGAAATAGGATAGGGTGTTCATTTTCATTTTGATCTCTCTGAGATAAAACTACACCTATTCCTAAGTTTGAGGCATCACATTGAATGATAAATTGTTTTTGAAAGTCTGGACTGTAAAGTACAGGCTTCTTTATTAAAGTGTTCTTTAATTCTATGAATGCCTTTTCGCAGTTATTATTCCATATTACAGTTCCTTTCTTGGACTTCCCTTTTAACAGGTCGGATAAAGGCGCAGCAACTACCGAAAATTCTGGTATATACTTGCGATAGTACCCAACAAGACCTAGGAAAGCTCGTACTTCGGTTTTGCTTGAGGGACGTTCGAAATCGGTAATGGCTTTCACTTTAATATCACCTGGTGTTCTTTGACCTTGTCCTACAAAGTGTCCCAAATATTTTACACGAAGTTGAGCGAATTTGCACTTAAGGGGTTTTACAGTCAATTTTGCAAATCGAATCTTCTCCAGAACACATTTAAGATGTTGGATGTGATCAGACCAGGTAAGTGAATATATAGCTATGTCATCTAAATAAGGCACAGCAAAATGTTCGCAATTTTTTAATAAATCAGCCATTAACTTACTGAAATAGTAAGGAGCATTCTTCAAACCGAATGCCATTCTCAAAGGTTTATAAACACCAAATGTCGTCGTAAATGCAGCATATCTTTGAGCCTTAGGACTCAAAGGTATCTGCCAATAACCTCGTGTTAAGTCTAATAAAGATATGAACTTCGCTTTCGAAACGGATTCAACACGCTCTTCAATATTTGGTAATGGATAATATTGCGTCCTGGTAACTTCATTTAACCTGCGATAATCAATGCACGGACGAGGTTCTTTTCCAGGAGCTTCAACTAATATTAAAGGTGATGTGTAATCGGATTCACCTGGTTCCACCACCTTCATTTTCAACATCTTGTCTACTTCCGATTTCAGAATTTCTGTCTGTCGTGGGGACATTCGATATGGTTTAGCTATAATAGATTTATTAGATTCTAACTCGATGTCCAGTTCAGCCAGTTCTGTACAACCCGGTTCATTTGAAAAAATATCAATAAATTGAATCAAAAGTCTACTCAATTGTTTCTTCTGATCGTCCTCTAACTTTTCATTAAAACAGCTTTCAGGAAAAGTCTCTAAAAGGGTAGATGAATTAATTTCAAAACTTGGGATATCTTCTTTCTCAGAATCAATATCTTCATTATCAGAATTAGAGGTAAAAATTAAATTAACATCTTCTGGACGCTGAAAATAAGGTTTTAACATATTTACATGGTATACATGTAATTTTTCCTTATCGGGAAATTGTATTACGTAATTTGTGTCCGATAGTCGTTTTACTACTTTTCCTGGACCTATCCAATGAACAGAAAATTTGTTTGATCTAGAAGGTGCAACAACTAACACAAGATCATTTTCTTTAAATTCTCTTTTCGTAGCCTTACGGTCATACCAAAGTTTCTGTTTTTCTTTAGCCTCTGTCATATTTTTCACAGCTAATTCTTGGCATCTTTTCATTCTATTTAAAAGATTAAAAACGTAAGCAATCACACTATCTTCTTCAATGGTTTTACCAGTTAGATTTTCATATAATAGTGTTATGGGTGTTCTTAAGTTCCGACCATGGACTAATTCTGCAGGAGAATATCCAGTGCTATCATGAATGCAAGTTCTAAGAGCAAAAAGTGCCTGAGGTAAAATCTTCTCCCAATCTGTACCTTTTTCTAAGCAAAGGACTTTCAGTATTCTCTTTAAAGTTCTATGCAATCTTTCAACAGGATTGCTTTGGGGATGCTGAACGGAACTATGCACAACTTTAATACCAAATTTTTCTAAAAATTCTGATGTTAGGACACTCATGAAAGATGTTCCTTGATCACTTTGCAACTCCCTAGGAAAACCCATGCGGCTAAATATCTGAAGAAAAGCATCAATCACAGTAGTAGAACGTATATCTGGTACTGGGATGGCATCTGGATACTTGGATGACATGCAAATGGCTGTTATAATATACCGGTTACCACAGGAAGTTATAGGTAAAGGACCACATGCATCAACGTTAATTCTTGTAAATATTTCCGGAATTACTGGAACCAGTTTCAAAGGAGCCCTTTTCTTATCTTGAGGCTTTCCTACTCGTTGACATTTGTCACAAGATTTAACAAAATTTTCAATTTCTTTAAAGCAGTTAGGCCAGTAGAAAGTTTTGCACAGCATATCTTTTGTTTTAGTTATACCTAAATGAGCTGCAGTTATCTCATGGCAGATCCCTTTTAGTTGGTTGCGAAACTTCTTGGGCACAACTAATAATCTTCTTACAGTTCCATCATTGTCCATTTTATTATAAAACAACAATTGATTTATTATAATATATTTATTGTCTTTTGAAGATTGTCGTTTAGCTTGCTCAAAGAGAGGTTTCAAATCTTCGCACACCTTTTGTTCCCGAGCAAATTCTTCTGGAGATGTTTTTATCAAATCCATCCCTTCAACTTCGGTTTCTAATGGTGGCAAAATTGTATTTTGCTCTAATTCTTCATTTTGTTTAGTTTGGAAGCAAGACCTAGAAGATTCTATTTCAGAATCAATAATCTCTTTATTCTTGCTATTTTCCTTCCGTCTTCTTTGAGCTCGAGTTTCTATAGCATTTATCATATGTATTTTCACCTCCTCATGCTTTTTAATTTCCTCAAATAAAGCGGCTGTTTTGTTTCCCAGTAAATATCTTCCTTGATCCAAAGAATCTCGAAGAACTGCTGCCTTTGTCAAAATGTGACCTAATTCACAATTTATTTCAACCTCGGCAATAGGTAAGCATACTAAAGTTTCATCAAGAGGTGTTCTTAGCCAAACCTTTTCCTTCGTGAACATATCAGGTTTCACGTATTTTCCACAAATCAAATCAAGAGTTGCTCCAGTGTCTCTTAAGATTGGCATTTGAATTCCATTAACAGTGCCGATACTAGTGTAAGGAGCCATCAACTCATTAAATGTACTTCTAGCAATTTCGTTGGATGCTACCGATTCTAAGTTCTTTTTTATTTTGTCACACTGAGGCCGCAAATGACTATAAGAACCACATTCATAACATCGGAGTTGTTTTCTTTTTTCGAATTCCTTTTCATGTGAATAATTAGAATTTTTATTCTCGACTCTTTTAGGAACATGAGATTTATGATTCCGAACTACTTCATTAAACTTAAAGGCACGGTTTTCATTTTGTTGACGAAAACCAAAATTATTTCGAGGGAGTTTTGTAAAATCTTTCGTCTTAAAACTATCTCTTAAACTTTCATATTCATCTATTTTCTCTGCCAGATCATACGGCGAATTTATTTTAAGCCATTCCGCCAAAAAATGTTCCTTAATTTCAATTGGCACACGACGTTTCAATTGATCTGTTACCATTAGTTCCTTAAGCTGTTCAAATGTCGTTATTTCTAATTCCGTAAGCCATTCCGTAAAGTAACTATTCAATTCTTGTGCATAATTTCTCCATGATTTGTCTGACGTTTTCTGGTGTCTAAGAAACAATTGTCTTAATTTTTCGCTATTTAACTTGAATCGTTTAAGAATAATTTCCTTCACGTAATCGTAATCATCAGCCCTTTCTGGAGGTTCTCTAGCTAACATGTTAGATATCTCTGAAGGTAAAGCACTTACAAGATAAACTACCCATTCGTTTTTTGGAATATGAGCCATTTCTGCTCTACGCTCAAAATTTATTAAGTATAAACTCATCTCATCTTTCCTTTCATCGAATTTTGGCGTTATTTGCATTAATTGAATTTTTTGAGCATGTTCAGTCCTATTTGTAACTGATTCTGTGTTCGAAATTGCAGCATTTGAAGAGATTTCTAGACGTTTCATTTCTAAAATATGTTCTCTTTCTTCACGTCTAATTCTTTCTTCTTTTTCTATTTCTTCTCGCCTAATTCTTTCTTCTTTTTCTTCTCGCCTAATTCTTTCCTCTTTTTCTAATTCTTCTCGCCTAATTCTTTCCTCTTTTTCTAGTATTTCTCGCCTAACTCTTTCCTCTTTTTCTTCCTGTTCCTTTTTAACTCTTTCCTCGATTACCCTATCTAATATACATTTTACTTCTTCCTCGTTAAAGTTTTTACTAGTTAAAATTAATTTTTTAATATCTGGGATTTTAAAAGAATCTGGAACCATTTCCCCTAACTCTTCAGCTACTTCTACTAAATCTCCCTTTTTCCCCCGTGCTAAAAAAGCCATTTTATTTATTCACGCTTTATCTCAGAAGAGATGCAATAATGAGAGAAACCACAGACTACACCCACCTATATGTAAAATTTCGTAAATAACTATAGAAATTATTTAACACACTCTACTAATATAAACATATCAATAACATTTAAAAATTTAAACGAAAACAAACTATATTGTAATACAACAAATAGTGTATAAACAGCAAATCATATATTTTGAAAAGAAGAACAAGTTTAAAATTAAATCTTCTACTCTCGATTTCAAGTTTTTTTTTTTTTATCACCAAGCTAATACTTGATACTCAGATAAATTGAATTATTAATCAAAATGTATAAATTTTATAAAATCAGATTCTTATACAAATACTACTATATTAAATCAGAAATGAAATTATACATATTTTTGAATCCTTATTTAATTCAAAATATAAAACACTACAATTCTTAACAACAATATAAATTAAAAGCTTTAACTAATCTAAACCAGAAATCAGCTTTCGATTTCAAATCAATAAACTTAATTAATTAATCATACACGACATAAAAATGATAATAACGTACGATATTTTAAACAGTAAGAAAATATCTTTTCAAATCTTTATCAATGAAAATAAACATATGCGTTTCTAAATATGTAATAAACCAGTTTGATACTTTGCAAACAAAATCAAAAACACATCAATAAATCTCACATTACTTTAAATTCAAACCTATTTGTAATCATGTACTTTCGTTTTCACATAACGAAATCAAAACCTTTCTAAAGTATATATTACTTTCATAAAATCTACTTTCAGTGAAACATTCAAAAAATTATGAATATAAGTGTACTTTCGATTTTACACATTAATCTATAACAACATAGTTATTTTAACATATTCCTACGTGAATTGAAATACATCAACCACATAAAAATTATGAAATGCAAATTTATAATAAGATACACTTTTCTTATAAAAAATATTACACTGTAAATTCGAATACACGAAATACAGAAATTAGCTTTGTAACATGGAATACACCATTTACAAACTTATAAGCAAAATTAATTGATATAGCATGAACACTGTAAATTCGAATACACGAAATACAGAAATTAGCTTTGTAATATGGAATACACCATTTACAAACTTATACACAAAATTAATTGATATAACATGAAAACCACGTAAATAACATTGGAACTAAATATTCTATCAATTTATATAACATTCCAAACTATTTATTTTCAATAGTAGCCAGAGAAAGATTGATCAAAATGGCCTACCTGTATTCCAACATTGCGGCACGTAATCCATTATAGTGCACATAATTAATTTCCATAGTGGATGCTAATGCAAAGCATTAAAAAAGCATCAAACCGCTGCCAATTAAAAACGTAAGTTTGTTATGAAACAAACAAACAAATAAATGACTCCAATTTTGAAACATACACATTTAATTAAAAAATTGAACAAAATTTACAAGGAGCCATGTTTGGGTTCGCGACCATCTCACTCGCCTGCTTCGCGTACAATCAGAGTCTCTCTGAAATTAAAATTAAAAATAGGATCTCGAAATCGAAGTGCCGATGGAAAGCCACTCCAAAACAAAGAGAAAATCGCAGCTTCTTCAGACCACTTCTGGCGCCAACCATCTCGTTACTCACCCTCTCCATAAGAGGCTCTTCAAATCTCAAGTGCTGACGATGAGACATTACAATACTTATGCTATGTCATCGATTCATCAAATCTGCTCTTTTTTGTTTTAAGTTGCCATAGATCAACAATGTTTCTCTTTGCAGAAAGACATAATTATAGGAATGTTATAGGAATGATGTTTCACAATTTTGGTGACAAATTATATATCATTTTCATTGGATGTTTCATGCCATCTAGGTATATATATATATATATATATATATATATATATATATATATATATATATATATATATATATATATATATATATATATATATATATATATATATATATATATATATATATATATATATATATATATATATATATATATATATATATATATATATATATATATATATATATATATATATATATATATATATATATATATATATATATTCAATTAAAAAATACATTGAAATGCGCGGCATCAATTCAAAAATCTTTTTGATAATTAGATGAATTATGAATCATTTATTGCCAACTTACAATGTGTTTTGACCATTTCCTAGTATTTTTAAATATCAAAGTAACACTCAAAAAATCAAAATAAATAATTTATGATTTGAAAATAAAAGTCAACTTCCTGATTCAAAAAGCATTTATCAAAATAATAGAGATATTTTATACTTGTAAAGAATATTTTTGTAATGTAGCCTAAGTTTCCTTTTGGGAATATAATACAGCTTGGATTCGCATGTTAATTGAGTCACACAAGTGTTGCATAGTGCTTCTATCAATATACTGTAGGGATATATTAAATTTCGGGATGGATGACGGTAGATAAAAATTTGGAGTGAACTCTCTAAAATAAATGATAGCGTTCCCATTACATAGAAGCCATGAAATATATGTGGGGTAATGTAATATGTTTCAATTCATTTTTGTGATCATTAAATCATATTTGAACAAGTTCCAGTGTTGGAATAGGAGTATTATCATTGTATAAATTTTCATGTCCTCCAGAAACTAAATCTTATATAATGCTCTTTAAAAATTTCTCTGTACTACTATCTAGTGCTTTTTTCCTTCAGAATTCTAGTTCTTCTAATAAAAAATCACATCGTGATGCTCATACATTGATAAATCCATAACAATTCTGGATAATTTGATCGCTTATTTGTGCAAATTTCCTACAAAGTGGACCAAACTTATTGAAAGGAATAGTGGGAAAACTGATTTGCTTGATCATGAAAATGTCACCTGGTTATCAATCGATCACATTTTACTGTTGCACTGTTGTAAACAATGCCTAGCATTATCATGAGTAACAATGAATTGAAAACTACTGCTCTGTCTTAAATATACCTTTCATGAAAGTGTAACCATAACTGTAATTGTTGAAATTGGAAAACTCCAGACGCTAAATGAGCTTTGAAATCATTTTGACTGCCTGTTTGCTTTTAATCATTACAGTCTATTTCAGTAGCAGATGGCTTTAGCTTTTTCTCTCAGTCTTTTTCTGGCCACTATTTTGACTTGCATAGTTTATCATACTGCGTTAGGGATACGCCATTATAACTTTAGACAACGTACCTCTGAAAACATATAGGCTGTTGATGTACAATATAGATAGTACAATATTAAATATATCAGTATATCTTAACAAAATATCAGTATATAACATCAATAAAACATGGATTGTATAAGAAATTAATATTTTGTAAACACTTGAAATTAAAATTGCATTTTAATTTCAAGTGTTTACAAATGTTAAAACTAATTGAAACAATAAGAATATATCTTCCAAGTTGATAGCATACACTGTCCTTAAAACGTTTAGGAATAACAGGTTTCTTTCGCTTAATTGGAAAATGAATAAGAATAGAAGCACCAAATTTGGATGGAAAGTGACAAAACAGTTATGTATTGATTGCAATATAGAAGTTTACATAAGAAAAATGAAGTGATTTACAATAAAAAAAAACAATCTTGCTGGAAAAGGCCATGTTTGGAAAAAATACTCACAGTTTTATGTAGAAAAATGTCATAGAATTATAATTTAAAGAAGTTTTAACATGGGATCTGCCCACTCCTAGCTTAACTGCATTAGTGGCATCGATTTTCTATGTCATCATTAAGTTGTCAGTTACCGAAATGTGAAGCGAAGACCAGACTCGGAATAAGCTGTTTCCCATCACTCCTACATACCTTGGAAGAGGATTTAACGCAACCTGTGTCCGAAGATAGTCAAACAGATGCTTTATGAGATTCAGATCTTGAGATCAAATTGGCCGTTCCTCTCACTCCAAACCAAGATCCTCAAAAGATTGATGAGGTCGTGAGTTATTGTGCGTAATCAAGCATTTTATCCTGATTCTATCACTAGTCACAGTGCCTCCCTGGAACACATGCAGGTCGATATGACTACCGAGTGAGATCTCTGTCCATGCGATTATTCCATCTCAGCAGTAATTGTGTCTTTTCAGAGCGTTACGTTGATGGTATCTAGTGCTTTGTTCCCTCCAGATCTCCTGTGTAATCTGGGTTCATCTAAATAAAGTACAGAAGCTCGTCGCTGTCCAACCCAAGAAATGTATTCTTTTGCCAAAAATAAGTAGGTCCTACTTCGTCGTGCAATGAAGGGAACATGCAAAACTGGTTGCTTTGCCTTAAGACCAGCACGGTAAAGATTCCTTTGGTAAAAATTATTATGGATACTCTCCCTAATGCTACAGAGTGGTCTACAACAAGTTGCAGCTCAGAAATGGACCTCTTCTTTCTCGGTACGAAAGAAATATAAAATAGTCTTCTGAGTTGTAGCTCATTGTAGGCATTGTAGATCGTGGTCAGCCTATAACATCCCCATTTCCATCCATCTTACCACCCACAACCTTTATAAATCAGGTAAACGTATTTGCTGGCCCCTCTGACTTTTGTCAACGAATCTGCTAAAATAAGTTATACGCGTAATTACAGAAACCTGATATTTAAACATTTTTCTCACTCATGAATATCTATTCTTTTCTACCAAAAAAAGTATTAGATAGAGTTTTTGCATTAATTTACATGAGTTCATTTTTATCATTTTTATAAACTATAAATTTTATTTGATTTGATCTTAAAATTCCAATAATTAGAAAAATAAACACTTGCTATTAATATTAATACACAAATAATTAGAAAAATTAATTTTGTGTATAGCAAAAAATGGATACATTACATTAGTAATTAATTTATAAAAATACTTCCTTGTTATTATTATTTTCTGAAGTACATGATACAATTTAATGAATCTAATTATCTGTAGAGATTGATAATAAAACGCTCAAATGAAATATTACACACACAATATGCAATATACATTCATAAATTTATAAATGGATCATCAACACAACAATAGAGAGAGATAAGTGGATGAATATGTATAAATACATAACAATATGAAAAAAATAAAGGTGAAAAGGGCTAGGTTCACCCACTTTAACAATATGAATTCCTGCTGGAAAATGAGACAGTTAATGAAATAACTGTGATTGAACATTCTCTTTGTCATTTGACCACACCCATCGGATAATGGTGTTTACTGATTCAGAATGTCTCTGGAATTATCGCTGAAAAGATTTATAGGAGACTGTTTGGTAAATGCATTTATTTTCCAAATATTTGTCCAGTAAGTTAATCCTGTGTACCCCTGAAAAGAAAAATAAGTATTTCAAAACATTTTTCCCATTTCATGTTTTTCTTACCCAGTTTAAAAAATATATATGTTATTTTTATAGGCTTTAGTGTAAGCATTTTTTTATTTACTAAAAACTCATAATATATTAACTCTAACTGTGTGATCTTTTATTTAAAAAATTACCAAAGTATTCTAATAACCTAACGTAATATAATCCCCTCTTTATCTTACAGAAAACTGTTAAAATATTATTCAAACAAATATTTATTAGTATTATCTTAAGTTAGTGATTAATGATGTATGCTTTTATATTCCTACCAAATATAAAAATTTATATGTGTTACTATAAAATATTGGATACGAATCTGGCAATAAAATAAATGAATGCATAATATAGATCACAGTGGAACATGGATTTTGAACTTATATAAAAAAGTGAAAATATATTGCTTTAAATCTCTCTGATCCAGTAAAATTTATATCATTGCTGCATTATATATATATATATATATATATATATATATATATATATATATATATATATATATATACATATATATATATATATATATATATATATACATATATATATATATATATATATATATAAATATATAAATATATATATATATATATATATATACATATATATATATATATATATATATATATATATATATATAAATATATATATATATATATATATATATATATATATATATATATATATATATATATATATATATATATATATATATATATATATGTATATTTATATATATATATAAATATATATTATATATATATATATATATATATATATATATATATATATATATATATATATATATATATATATATATATATATATATATATATATATATATATATATATATATATATATATATATATATATATATATATATATATATATATATATATATATATATATATATATATATATATATATATATATATATATATATATATATATATATATATATAATATGATATATATATATATTAAATGGAAATCACATTTGTATGGTGTATAATAAATAATGCATAGGCTAAAATTTTAAGACGATGTATTGAAAATGATTAATTGCTTACAAAAGAACCTATTCCAACTTTGGCATGCTTTTCTTTTATTGGGATTAGGATATTCAAGTTACTAAAGAAAGAAAGCAAAAATAAAAACGAAAATCAAACTTTATGTTCTGGGAGGGAAAGTTATTGCATCGCTTCTGAGTAAGGATGATATAAATACGAATCAAAATACTATAATCTTTTTCAATTTCAAGCACAATGTAAAAATCAAAGTACGTTGGAAACCTTATTTAGCTTTAACACTGTATATTTTACGTTTGACTAGTCGCATTGATTCTGCAATACACTTGGAGACGAAGTCTAATAAAATTTTAATAGTGATCATTTGACGAGGTCAAGAGTGTTACAGAATCCTGGAAATCAGTATAAAGTAGCATCATTTTCGTAGTAAGACCTTACTAAAATGTTAAGATATTAAACCTGAAAATGCTTGATCCAAGAAAAAATTTTCCTAAAAGAGAATTGTATCTTACGAGTCAAATTCTATTTTCCACAGAAAAATTCAAATAAAAAAAACAATTTGAAATACATTTTTAAATTTTGAAGTACAAGAGATTAAAGTATATCTTTCTCTTCAAAAATAAATGTTTGATTTATAGAATTGAATTCAAAATTAAGATTACTACACAGATATATTCTCTTATACTTAAGGTATTCATACAACCAAGAATTAAAGGAAATGGAAATACAACCATAAATCAAAATGAATTTTGATATTTTGAACCAATTTTTTGTGAGAAACATCCTTATTCTTATCAGTATAGAGTGTTATGTTCTCATCGCTGGAAATATTGTAATATATATGTACCCTTATATATATGTACAATATATAATAAATTTGAGGATCAGTTGATCACTTTATAGAACTGTTTTCGAGTTAAGTTATAAAAAATGAAAATATGCTCCAATTAAGCTACATATCATAATGCGACAAAGCAAACTGCCAATCTTCTTCTCCTTACTAATGCATCCGATCTGAAATCAGATCAGATCCAAGAGGTCGTCTACTTTTAATTTCAACTACCCCAAACCGGGTTTCTTTGGGAGATCCTCACGAAGTAGACCAGCGCAGTCTAAAAGATGTTTGGGATGGCCTCTTCAATGTGGCATTTGGTGCAAACTCGGAAGGTCTTGGCACCATTGGAAAATCGAAGGTTTTTTAAATGTCCAGAAACTTTGTCAATATTAACTATAAGTATAAAGTCGTTAACCATAATAAACTTTTGACTATAGAGTGGTAATTTATAGTTAAAATTTTTAGCGTTTTAAAAGTTTACCTTTAATTTGATTGAAACTGATAGAGAAAAAAAGACATTTTTTAAATATATATTCGTGTATCATTAAAACTAAAATTCTACCAGTGATACGACAGCCCATGTGGGCAAAGGCCTACAGTGCCCATCACTGCTCTCTTGACCAAGAGGGCTTGGGGTGCGAAGTCCCGATTAGGTGGTCGGCCTATTTCGAAACCCCCAGTGTTTAGCTCCCAAGCATGCTTGGTAGTCAGTTTATCCATCTAATAAAGGGATGAACGACTGAGTCGACCTTGTCCAACCCGAGGACCGAATTTTGGATCTGTGCCATAAGAGCGTGAAACGCTACCACTTAGCAAAAGCTACTAAACATGATATCGTTAAAGAATATAAACGTGATTAATTTTAATAAAAAAGTAAAAAATGTAAGTTTAAAAAAGTAAAAAAGCAATTTTTAACAAGATCATTTGGTTTTTTACGAGAACTATTAAACATGATCTCACTAAAAATTGCTTTTTAGACATTAAAACTAATATGATTATACTAGCCTCATTTTTAATAATATTAAATATTAACAATATTTTCTCAATACTTTACTGTTCATTTTTCATATATTTTGCGATTTCTTAGCATTTAAAGAACCTGAATGAAAATTATTTCAGATGTTCATACGTAATTTGCTGTCAGTTTTCAAAATAAGTTATCTAAATTTCTAAATATGACCACATTTTACAATTTATGAATATAAAGACCGTACAGTTATTATAATAAAGATTTTTTCAATTTAAATATTTTCATTTAAAATTGGTCTTAAATTAAAAAAAAATTCTGCTTAGAACGGAGTACATAAATTATTAGTAATTGAGGAAATCAATATGTGTAATTTAAGACTTTACTAAATATCTTGTAACTGGAAAATTATATAAAAAGAAACAATTAAAAAAAAACATTAAAATGTTTGTTTCATGGACCAAAAATGGAATGATAAATTATGGAATTTTTACTTATACTAGAGCAGAGCTTCCCAATGTGTGGTCCGCGGACCCCTTAGGGGTCCGCCTGCTTTTTTTGGGGGTCCGGGCCACCTTTGAACAGCGTATATGGATGTGGCTTCCCTGCTCGACTTTCCGTAAACTCCGGAGTTCAGCGTGCGCGTAGGCCGCAATAGACGATTGAACACACAATTGAACAAGAACACTGAACGACGTGACGATGTGACGCGTAGAAACCTTTTACCCATGATCTTCGGAAATGGCGTGAGCTCAGCCGACCCATCAGAGTGCTCCCTGCCTCATATGCTCTGCTCGCTTTACGTGTGGTGGACGGACGCCTGCTTTTTCTCGTTTTTCTCGAGACATCATTTAATGTTGAATTTTCGTGAGTGCACCATTTGCTTTTTTGCATAGTTTATTACTTCCACCATGAAGCGATGACTGAATCCGGGATCATTGAAAAAGCTAGCAGTTTCTCCATCGCCTTCACAGCAAGGAAAGCTCCTGGTTGAAATTGATGATGAAGGAGGACGGCCAAATGAAGAACAGTCACATGAAGCGCCACAGCCGGATTAATTATGCAAAAACTCCGCAAGTTCTCGATTAGTTGCAGTACCCCGCGGAAGTACAATAACTAAAAAGCATAAGTACAACGAAAGTTATTTAAAAATGGGCTTTATCGAGACCGAGGAGGGTAAAGCTTAGAGTATAATTTGCGCGCGAGTCCTTCCGAACAGTTCGATGGTTCCAGTTAAATTGCGTCGTCATTTTGGGGGTACTCATCCGGACCTCCACACTAAAGAGATTGATTTTTTCAAGAGGAAGAGAGTTGAATTAGCTGCTTCTCAACACTTCATGAATATTCAGGCAAAAACAATTAATGAAAACTCACTAAAAGCTTCATTCTTGGTAAGTTATCGGGTGGCTATGACAGGCAATTCTCATACCATTGCGGAAACCCTCATGAAACCAGGTGTTAGCGATATTGTTTCTCGTATGTTAGACTAAAAGGCAGTAAAACGTATATCTTCAGTGCCACTATCAAACAATACTGCCAAGAGGCTAATAGCTGAAGTATCAAATGATGTGAAAGAATCTCTGGTGTCTCTCATCAAACACAATTCATTTTCTCGCCAAATAGATAAATGTACTGACGTTGCGGACTGAGCGATTTTATTCTCATTTGTTTGTTTTGCATACTCGGGATGTTTCGAAGGACCTCTTATTGAGCAAACCACTACCTGCCCATAAAATTGATTCTGAAATATTCCGTTTGTTGGATGATTTTTTAAGAACCAACGAAATTCCATGGTATAATTGCATAGATGGTGCAAAAGCTATGACGGGTCCAATGGTTGGAGCGGTAACAAAAATAAAAGAGAGCTCGAAGGATTGCAGTACAGAAGTCATTGTGTCCTCCACAGACATGCTTTAGCTACGAAAAAAATGCCTGCATCTTTCAAGAAAGTTTTAGATGAATCTATCCGAATTATTAATTACGTAAAATCACAGCCGTTGAAGTCAAGACTTTTCAAAATGCAGTGGGAAGATATGGGAAATCTTCATCATTCTCTGCTTCTCCCTACAGAAGTAAGGTGGCTCTTACGTGGGAATGCACTATCTCGTTTATATGAATTACGTTTAGAAGTCCTAGCTTTACTTTTAGACTACCAAAATACCAAATTAGCAGAGATTATTAACGATGAAAACTGGCAATGTATACTTGCTTATTTGGCAGATATTTTCTCCAAATTGAACGAAATGAATACTTCACTGCAAGGGAAAACTATGACAGCAGTCACTGCAAACGACAAAGTTCGAGGTTGAAGAGGAAAATCAATTTTGGGGCAGAGTGTGTGGAGGAGGGGAAGGTCGAGTGTTTTCCTTTTCTCAACGATTTTTGAAAGACAAGACACATTGCAGCTTTGGAACAATTTGTTTCAGGAAATCCTCGAACACTTCCGAAGCTTGACGTCATCGTTGGAGCATTATTTCCCAACAGCTCAAGATGAGAAGCTGCACGAATACGAATGGGTTGTCAATCCATTCGTTGTATCCAAAAAGCCGAATATTCATCGTCGAATGAATATGAGTTGTTGATAGAAATTTCCACAGACTCAATCTTGAAATCTACTTTCGATAGTAATGGTTACTCACACTTTTGGATACGTTTGGAAAACAAAAATTCTACCCCCTTGTTGAAAAAGCAAACATGTTCTACTTCCATTCGCCACAACATACATGTGCGAATCCGGATTTTCGATCTATGCAGGCACCAAAATTAAATACCGAAGCTGTCTAGATGTTGAACCTGTCATCCGTCTCCAGTTGTCAAGTATTGAGCCCGACTTTTCAAAATTGTGTCATCAGAAGCAAACTCAACCTTCACATTAATTACTATTCCTACATGACTCATTTCTAGTAAAGAAGAACGCATTGTGTTTCGTCGACGAGCTGGAAATGTTCCTGAACTGTAACTTTTATAGGTATTTGTTTGTATTTTCTATAAATTAATAATTAATTTGTTTGTATTTTCTATAAATTAATAGTTAATTTGTTTGTATTTTCTATAAATTAATAATTAATTGAATTCTGTTTGTATTGATATTTTTATTCTGAAAATTAAAATGTTATCCAGCGAATGTTGCTTTTCTTTGCAATATATTTCCCACCACTCAATTAGACATATGGCCAGTCTAGTCTGTTGAACAGTGTGAGTAAATTGAATAGCAAGTATCTGAATTTAGTGTGGGAATTCAGACTAATGGAAACGTAGTTAGCTTAAAGTCGTTTCCATTCATCATTAATTCAGACTCTTGATTGGTCATGGGGTTATTTAAAAAATGACACTTGCATTATAGTTTTCAATTCCAATGGGCTTCGAGCTGAATTTTACTAGTTATTGTGCACTTGACTGACAGGGGTCCGGCAGCGGATTTTTGCCTGAAAAAGGGGTCCGCCAGCTAAAAAGGTTGGCAAGCCCTGTACTAGAGGAAGCTGAAATAGCGAAAAATTTAACTAGATAAAAGTTGAAAAATACTCGTTAATAATAACAAATATTTTTTTAAAAATGACGAACTGAGTAATGTTCATGTTAATTATAATGACAATATACATAAAGAAAATCCATCTTTGTTATAATTTTTTCAAATCAATCAAAAACAAGCAATACTTTTTTTAATTTTCATCTATAGGAAATGTGCACATTTTTTCAATTTGATATATTCTAAAAAATCGTAACAATATAATTTCAAAACAAATCAAATGAAAGATTTAAAAAATATCGATATTTTACTTTGTTTTAAGACATATGTAATTCATAAAATATACTTTATAGATCAATTATTTTATTTATATTAAGGATACGAAGCAGATAATCTTTGTAGTTATCAATACAAAGCTAAAATAAGGCTTTTGATCATTTAGATCACATAATGCTTTCAGAGAGTTATATTTAAAGATAGTGATCGCATTTCTTATTCTTTACAGTCACAAAATAGAAAATTCAGTTTAATGGATGTTGATTCAGATAGAAATGACGAGATATCTATTAACTGCAGTACAAGAATCGCTATTTCTAACTATCTGTTAAGAAGATGTATTCTTCAGTATGATTTGTACCGTTATCCAATAATAAAGCTTATTTTCATTAATCAATCGAAAAAAATACTTTTTTACCTTCAGAACACTGTTATGTATATATATATATATATATATATATATATATATATATATATATATATATATATATATATATATATATATATATATATATATATATATATATATATATATATATATATATATATATATATATATATATATATATATATATATATATATATATATATATATATATATATATATATATATATATATATATATATATATATATATATATATATATATATATATATATATATATATATATATATATATATATATATATATATATATATATATATATATATATATATATATATATATATATATATATATATATATATATATACATATATATATATATATATATATATATATATATATATATATATATATATATATATATATATATATATATATATATTGATCATTATATCTCTGGAATAACTCTGAAAAAATATTCTTGAAAGGAGATACAATGTATGAAGAAAAAGTGGCAATGAAAAAAAATGACATGGACAAATGTGGATATTTATTATTGTGATGACCATGAAACAATATAACATTTCAGCAACTGCGTAAGTGAATTTGTATACTTTGTCCTCCGTTATTGTGAGGACAAAAATAGAAAATTTGACATAGACATCACAGACGTGAAAAGAAACTTCAAGGATGTTGCTAGTTAGAAATAAAAGATATCATATTTGTCGTTAGATCATTTTTAAAATAGCTATTCGATGCCAAATTAAAAAAAATTGCTACTATTAGTTAAAGATAGTCCTTTCAAATCGACTTAAGTGTGGATAATGGAAAAACTTATCACTTATAAAATTGAATATTAATGCATTTCCTTTAATTAAAATTAATTCCTTTTTAGTAAAAAAAATAAATACTTAATACTATAACAAAATTTTATAATAATATTTTAAATCGAATTCGATTAAACCATTGATTCAAATAAAAATTTAGTTGGGTTAATTTTACTTAGTGTAAATGTTTAATTATATTATTGATATTTTAATTTATCACTAAACAAAAAATTTAGCATGAGATCAATAAATAGTTAAATAAAAATTGCAATTGGTATTGAAGCTATTGTTAACATTGAAAATGTAGGATATAGAAATTCATTTGACTGGTAAAATTCAAGATAAGTATTTTGATTTTTTTCTTGTTATGTTATTCTTTTAGTTAAGAAAAATGTTAATACGTTTGTATTAATTTTCAACTCAAATTCTTTGATGATGGGTTGTAAAATCGTAGTCAATTGAGACTTATCAAGATAGATATTAGTAATTTTCCAATAAATTATCTGTTATGCATTATTTTATGTTTATTTATCAATAATGATCAATTCAAGAATAATGATTCAATATACTTTTTCTCCATTAAGTTTATATTCTTTAATTTTTTAAAAATAAATTCGTTAATTAATTAAAAAATATTTGATACTGAATAGACAATCGGGTGTAACCTAACAAAACTGTAAAAAATAAAAGTTTTTGTTTTGGAACGTAATAATGAAAAATAATTTGTTTATTTACATCAAATTTATAGCTTGATTTATTAACTATTAGTTTGTTTTTTTCAACAGGCATCATATCCTAGCAAGTTTATTAAAATCATTATGCAGTAGAATTCTTAAATGTTTAATTATTTTTTCCAAATTTAATCAAAGGTCTTCAAGAGTGAAGATTTTCTCACAATTTCCACCAAAATCTTGCTTATCGTAATATAACTCAAGGATTATTCCAATTTTTAACTACAAATATTTCATTAAGATTTAAAATTTTTATTTTCTAGAAATGAAATCATTTTTAATTTCAGACCTATGACTGAATTATTCATCTTCAGCATTAACCTTCGGGCAGATTTTTATAATAGAGTTTATGAAAAAAATTTTAAACTTGCATATATTTTGATTGATATAGTTTTTTCTATTCTCCAGTTCCTATTTCAAATATTTTCTATTCCTATTCTTAGATAAATTTAATGAGACAAAATAATGCAATTTATATTACAGAAGATATTTTAATCAACAATTGGTGTATTTCAAGTTTTCTTTCTGTAAATTCAGAAATTTCGGAATAATAATACTTGATGAGGCTTCATACCTTTAATTTTTATTATATAAGCTTAATTCTAACAACTCTCTACTAAAACACACGATTTCTCATAATGTCACATCTATCATTACCAAACTTTTACCGTCATTTTTCCAAAAAAGACCAAAATATTTCAATAATAAATTATTTGAGGATTTCTTTATTGCTTTTGAGGCTTAAAACTTCATCTACTGTAACTTGACTTCTGTGTTAACCTATTTAGAGTTAAGTTTACAGTACACGTTTAATGATAATTTTTGTAAGTTAAAAAATAATTTCTTAGAATATACACGAATGTTAAACGTTGTAGAGTTGTTTTAATTAGGGATTATTGTTTTAATTAGGATTTTGAATAGTATAAACTATTCAAAATCCCTACACTCTTAAAGTTAAGCGCTCGAATGATACACGAATGTTAAACGTTGTAGAGTTGTTTTAATTATGATATATCCTTCGCTTATGTAACATAGCGTACCAATTTATGTTTTCGGTTATTAAAGGAAACTGTAGAATTCTTGCTATTTTTGACTTTTGGTGTATGATTTTCTTTAGGAGTGTAGGGATTTTGAATAGTATAAACTTTCTGAATAATCTTTAATAATCTCATAGTAGACAACTTAATGGTCTAAATGGTTTGTAAAAATTTTAATATCCACTGTCATAAATAGTATTATTTGTAGAAAGTAAGCCGTATTCACGTGTAACACAATCCTGACAAACATGCATGTAGAAGGCCAATGGTGGATAGGTACGAACTCTGGATTTTTTGCTAATCCACGGTACTTTCAGAATTAAAATATTTTAGAGATAATCAGCGAGTACTTATGTTCTTTATACCATCACTCAAATCAATCCATCAATAGTAAAGACCGAATTGCCACTGAAGATGCTACAGCAATATCTTTCTTGTGAAAACATAGTGGAATTGTTTTAGCGATAACTAATTTTAATCAAAAAAATCATGTACACCACATTGTTTTTATTCGATAAATCTGATGAAACGTGCAAAATCTGTACCCTGAAAAATCTCCCTTTTACTATAAACATTGAAAGAATAATTTCTTTTCCTTTTTCTCCTTTAATATTTTCATATATAACTGTGTCGAAAAGTTTAAACTATTTTAAAACAAACTAAGCATTTGGGGTTTTGCGAAATCTGAAAATGTCTTGTGAAATCTTGAGGCAGATTATTTTTGATGTATAGTTAAAAAGTGAAGGAATTCTGAAAAATTAAAGTAAAGAATTCTTCCATACTTCGCCTTATTTAAGAATCTCTTCATAAGACTTACAATCGCATTTTTGTCAATGGAATGCATTTAGTGTTACTATAAAAGCTTCTAAATGAATAATTGAGTTGTTTCAACAGATTTAGCTGTAGTAAATAATCGGGAATAAGTTTTATTGTCATTTGTGATGCTCTTTCAAATGTAAAAATCTATATTAGTCTTCATAAAATAAACGTAATATTATATTTTTAGGTTTTACAAATTTTTTTAAAACTTTTTTTACTGTATTTTATTCTAATTAAACAATTTAGTGTTTGCATTATTATATGATTTTGTAATACTTTCAATTATCATTATTATAAATGACTCGAAAAATTCGAGGAGCTAATCGAATTTAAGAAGATTTTAGAATTTGTATGAAAAAATTAAGTGAAAATCTTGTCAGCAAGTATATTTATCAACCGAAAACCCATGATATATTAAAAGAAATTTTTCACTAATAACCGAAAAAAACTCTTTTTAAGGATTTCATTATATTTTTCTTTAATTTGACAAGGAAATGATAAAAATATTCGCAATCAAAGTTGATGACATTTTTTTCTTTTTGATGTTCGATCATTTATCTAAATCGAGAAAATAGTCGATATCTTACTAAAATTGATTCCTAGCTTTTCAAAGTCCTCTATTTTTTTTTTGCTTACATTAATTAAAAACTGTATTGTTTTCAGAATGTGAATGAATTTAGTATTAAAACACTTGAACAATGATTCTCCTTCTTTTTGGTTGCGGCACACCTTTGACGATTTCAAAATTTGGTGGCACCCAAAGAAAAGGACAAGTTTAAAAGCGAAATTTAACTTCCGCTACTGAAGAGACCCTGGAGGTCGTTCTACTAGTCAAAACAGAAAAATATTTAGATAATAGATACTTCGGACAATGCGCCCAAGATTTCTGAAATAAAAAATAGTTTAAAATATTGACACTAGATGGCGCTATGAGTTATAGTATAAAAAAGGAAAAGCTGAGATCCCGAAACAATGAAGAACCAGTGGTTTTACAGAAAAAGAGCGCAATAAAGGCAATACACAATTACAATATTGCACTTGCAATTTATTAAACAAAAAAAACTTCTCTAATTGACATTACTAAACACACAAGTCAGTGCTTTAGAACGTGTTCAATATGAGAATCATCCTGTTCGACAACACACTCCATTCTGAAAATCGCGCTTTCTACTGCTGACCGAAGAGAGTCAACATGTATGTTCTAAACATGTCTGCGAATACTGTTCTTCAAATCGGACATTATTGTCAAAGGTTCCCGGTAAACGTTGCTTTTCAAAAATCCCCCTCCAAAAAATCCAGAAGTCGCAAATTGTGAAATCGGGAGATCGTGGAGGCCTTGTGGTTGGGAAGCATCGACTGATCACCCGTGCATCCATAAATGTCCGCCTCAACAATTGTTGGACTTGGGTTTTGATGTAAGGTGGAGCTCCATCTTGCATGAATATGGTTTCTTGTAGGCAGCCTCGTTGCTGGAGACAGGTCTTCAACATGTTACGACACTGTGGACCATTTACTGTAGAGGTAAATTCTTGAGGGGTCACTTGTTCAAAAAAATATGGTCCGATAATGAATGAAGCAGTGAACCCGCACCATACGGTCACTTTCGTATCATGCAAGGGTTTGGCAAGCACCACGTGGGGGTTTTCTGTCGCCCAGATGCGACCATTATGGGTATTCACATGCCCATTAAGATGAAGTGGGCTTCGTCAGACCACAGAATGTTCCATTGCCAGGAATCATCAACTGCCGTTCTCGCAAGGAATTGTAGCGCGAATGTTTTGCAAATCTCCGGGTCGTTCCGTTCTAATTGATGAACCACTTGAATCTTATATGGGCAAAAATTTGGGATTCTATGCATGATATGTCGTAGTCGTCGAGTAGGGCATATCAAGGGTACTTGAGATCGTCGATACACTGACACTTCCGTGAAGCGATTCGCTGCACGACCGCTGTAGCAACATCCTCTACGACAGCGCTATTAACCCTTTTTCTTCCTCTTCCCGACAGAACGCCTAGATGTCCTGTACGCTCAAATTTCATCATCATGTTTCTGGGAGCACGATCCGACATCGGTGCACGTCCTCTTTCTTCAGACGGTGGAACTCTCTGACAGCTGCCGTTGCAGTAGGGAAGTTTGACTAGAAGCGCTCTCTCCACCAATGTCGGCATTCCTGCAATGCTCATCTGACCGCAGCACGAACAGCCTCTTCCTTTTATTGTGCATGACATTTGCATATGCTGCTGTAAGATGCTAATCCATAGCGCCATCCAGTAGCTTTATTTTAAACTATATTTTTATTTCAGAAATCTTGAAAGCGTTGTCCAAAGTGCCTATTGTCCAAATATTTTTCTGCTTCGACTAGTAGAACAGCCTCCTGCGTCCCATGAGTAGCGGAAGTTTAATTTCGCTAACCCTGTATAATATACATTGTGGCAAATAATTTACGATAATAATTTTGAATGTAAAATGAAATAATACGGTATGCACTACAAAAACAACATTATTATTAAGGGCAATAAAATAATACATTTAATAAGAAATTTGAGATTTATATTTTTTGATAATTTCATTTATATGTGGTCGTAAAAAGGATAATGCTACTATCATATTGTTTTCTATATTTAATCTTTTTTTTATTTTCGATCTTTTTTTCATTTTTATGTTAATTAATATTGAAAATCCAAATTCACAAAAATGAGATGTCACTTGAAATTTTTTCATGAGGGGCAAATATTTTACTTTATGAAATGTCACACTTTTTAAAGATAAAAAAACAGTTTTTTTACTGTAAAAAATATGATACTTAAGTGTAAAAGCAAGCTTTACAGTGTACTTTTCTTTAATTTAAGCAAACTTTACTCGTAATGGAAAAAAATTTTATTCTATACATTTCTAAAATTTGGAAACACACTTTAAGAATTTGGCTGCACACAAAAGTGCCAAGGCACAGTGTTTGTGAATCGCATCCCTTAAAACTCCCATCCATAAACTTTAGGATATGAATATATTGTTACGATATTTAAGTCATACCAATTATATTTCCTGTCGAAATTCGCAAATAAAACAAATTCGTTAAACTGTAAGATAGACTAGAACAAGCCTATAGAATATGAAAATAAAAACATTTTTCCAAGAAAAAGTTGTATGACGAGATTGTTCAATATTTTTTCTAAAACATATATATAATAACACAAATAAAAGAAATCAAAACAGAATTTCTATAAATGTATACAATAAATTTATGTTCATCGAAATACTGAAATTTTCTATTTTGCCTTCGAGCAAATTTAAAAGAGATATTCAAAGGAAAAATTTGTGACTTAACCTTTAAAAAGATACAAAAATATTTTATAAATAAGCTATCATCTCTTTTTCGAATAAAAAAATTCGAAAGTATTGGATTTGGTATGAGGAATTTAAATTTGTTATACATTACGTTTACTTCTAACAAAGACATATCAGAATGATCTTTAATGACCAATGTTTAAAAAGTACATAACATTCTAATTTCGTAACGTAAAAAAATAAATTAGACATAAATAAATGAGGGAATTTAAAATATAAATAAAATACAAACATGGATATCAAATGGCATATATATTTATGGAAAAGTGTTACTAAGTATTAATCCAAAATCCTCATTTTAAAAAATTCAAAGGGAATTGTTTCTTAGAAAAATATGCATTCAGTGGTATTTGAAATGATAAGGAAATGTGAAAGCAAATTCATTCAGAAATATTTTTGTGCATTTTGCAATTGCTCTGTTTATGTTAAATTTATTTCCCTTCAAATACTTTCAATAAATTACACCGCCATTTTTACTGATAAATATTAATTCTCTTATTTATTTTTCTCATAGAATGATATATATATGGGGAATGAATTAAGAAAATTAAACCATTATTATCAAACTTGAAAAAAATAATAAAAATGGAAGTATTTATTTTAAAATGATAAACATAAGATTTCATAGCTTTTATGAATCTGTTTCCTTAATAATTGATATTTTTACGTTTTAATGAGAAAAAAAGGTAGATAATATTATTTTTAGTTATTATGTCATCTTTTTCAAACTGAAAAGCAACATAAATTCATTTTATCCTTAAAAGATAAATAGTTTTTCTGTATTTTTTCATGACAATGAATTTCTACTAACTTTGCCTAGGAGAGTTTAATTTAATAAAAATGGGAAAAGAGTAAACATTTATATTTTAAATTTTTACAGAATTTATGTTATATTTTTCATCAATGATCTTTGAAAAAATACATGCAATCTTTTGTAATTGTTGAACAATAAAATGCTTTTACAATGTCTTCGAAGGAAAATCGTTTTACAACAGATAATTCATCAGAAAATGTTTTTATTTATCTCCAAAATAGTTTATTTTGATCATATAGCTGGTATTGTAACAGCTGAAAGCAGCTGTCAATGGCAAGTATTGACCGTTCAATATTAACTACTTGATTATCTTCTATCATTTCACTGAAAATGATTCTGTTCACATATTTCTCTTGAAATAATAAAGTTCCTCTGTGTCATTTTTCATTATGTTACTTATATCATTTGTTTGCAGAAAATTGTTCAGCTTCTTTAAAAATAAGAGAATTTGGAACAAGAATTTCTGCTAAGAAAGTACACGATTTTCCAGGAATGGAGTTCATAATTTTCAAATCTGAAGCGTAATACTTCCACTAAGTCACAATAAGTCTTAGTATGTTTGATATTTATTCATTTGGAATTATCTTCAATAGTTAAAACCAAAAATCAAATTACTTGGCTAATTCCGACTTCGCACCACTGGTGTCATTGTTGTCATCCTGGCTCTTTGACTCTTGCTTGTTGTCGTATGGATCAGACAATCATAATCCGCTTTTTTCAGTGACCACGGGACAGATGCCGTGTAATCCAAGATGCCAAATTCTGAGTTTTGTGATTTTTTTGGCGGATTTTCTTATATATCTTGCAACATGGCTTTTATTTCGTCATAGATATGGACACCTATAAAAATTATGCAGAAAATTTTATTTTGACAACCCTAGTATTTAATGTCATCGCGCACGCCACAATATATCATCTTGGCAGCGTTTTTTTATCGCCATAAAAATTCAGAGTTTGGCATCCTGGATTATGCGGCATCTGTGCCGTGGGCACCTTCGTTTTATGACTTCTCTGAGGGTTTTACACTCTACAAGCTCTGCTGCAAGCTCTCTATTGAACAGGCTCCTGATGCCATATACTCATATTTTATCGTTTCTGGGCTTATCCAGCAGGATATTTATGATCACCCATTGCTGTTTTACGGCATTTTTAAGGTGAAAAAATTCATGGATTTGATATAGCTCCGCTATGCTCAGGGATGGGAATCATCCTCATATTTTATGTAGTATATTGTATTCTTACTTATAAGATACTATATATATGATTGTTGAAAGTAGTTGTAAAACAATTGTGTATTTTCTCTCTCATCACCAGTGGCTCAGTAGCTTCATGCCGCTTCCCGTAAGCTCAGCAAAGTGAAGCATCATTTGCCGCAGGCAGTGGTTGGGAGGGTGACCACGGTGTACTCTCCTTCACTGGGTTGCTGGAACTCCGTAGGTTGGGGACGTGTCTACGTTAATCTGTGACGTCCAAAGTCCTTCCGCTGGTGTGGCGTGGATGTGGAGAGGAGGGTGCCAGCTCAGGTGTGGCCTCGTCACCTGACCTTGGTTCAAAATTACGAGGCACCTTAATTAGAGCAAAGACGTACTTTCACCTTCGTGGTGCTCTGTTCCAAACGAAAGACGCACCCGTTTGACTTAATTCGCACTGCCAACGGCATAGCGAGCTTGGCTTGTCCAAGTGTCATAAGTAACAACAACAACAACAACTCTCTCATCACTTTGCCTTACAATAGGATTTTTCATTGGTTGTGGGATGCATTCGCGAGTCATGATGAACAAAACTAGAAAAATTCTCATTTACTAAACCCCATATATGTATATGCAGAAAAACCATTTGTCGTTTGCTGTTCAATAATAAATGTGATTGAATTTAGAAGCTGTTATAGAACTTTCTTCGCCATAAAGAGCAGTGAGACCTAATAATATTTTTCGTTAACCGTGAAGTCGATAGATTAACAACCAAAGGCTTCTTAATATATTTGCACATGTGTTGCTTTCCGAAAACATGTCTTAGGCAATGAGTAACATTCCCATGTTGCAAGAAAAGAAACTTCGTGAAATCATAAGAACTAACTCAACAACAGATGACTTGCAGAAATCGTTTTCCGTTGTTCAATAGTTCTTGGGTCTGAATTCGAAATTTATACCTTTCCGAAATTCTCTGTCTTATTACGAGAACACTTTATGGCTCTGTAGTAAAGTTGCATGTATTAATTTAATAAAAAGATCCCTCGTCCACACATATGAATGGGACAAGATGAGAAATTTTGAATTGGTACAAGTACACCTCATATCACTTTCCTGTTGAAAAGTACTTTTGGACTCTCCAGAAGATTTGTTTGTAAGTAAAAACTATTAGTAAGCAGTGATTTTTGTCACACATCGGAAGATAATAAAATCTTGTAACTAATAAGAACAAGGCACATAGTACATCTTATTTTTAAATTCACAACAGAAGTGGCACTATATCTTTAGATTTTTATTTTAAAGAATGTAATCTAGATTTCTATTAAATTATTATCTTCCTAATTTAAGAAGGAAGATGTGAAAAGCTTGATGGTTGTTGTTTTAAAATGCCAAATGTCTACTAAAATCAAGTCAAAGAAAATAGAGATAAATTATTACTTTAATAAAGGTAAAACATTATGTTAGGGAAAATAATAAGATGATATCGATAATACGAATAATTAATAATCATTACTTTATAAGTTAATGATAATATAATCAATTTCGTTGAGTTATTTGCATATCATTTCAGAATAGCTTCATCTAAATTAGATGTTTCAAGATGCCATTCAGAACATTTTTAATAATATATACATTGTAACATTTTATTATCTGCAATGACTTGTAATGCGAACAAAATAATTTTTGGTACATACAATAGGTTTTTATTTACATTTTATGATATTTTCTCTCATCTTAAATATTAAGTTGAGAACCAAATAATTAATAAACTGTTTTTATTTGTAAGATAATATTTTGCTGAGTTGAATTCAATACATTTGCGTTGTGTGTATAATAACAATTTTATTATTTATAAAATTATTTCAAACTACTCCTCGACCAGAGTTATTAGATTTAAAAATCAAGCAACTTTCATTTTGTGTTACGTCAATCATTTACAAATAGGCTATTTAAATTCAAACCCATACGTAGAATATTTAAAATCATCAAAACTTGTCATGATTTTTTAGAAAATCAGAAATTTAGAGCTTTTTTTATGTTTTTAACATTATCAGGTTTAGGAACTAGATACATTAAATTATAAGATGATTCTAATTTTTATAAAACGAAATTATAAGCAAGAAAGAAATAAAAATCAGAAGTAAAGTATTTTTTTTTAAATATAAAGTAAATAAATAAGATAAGACAGATAGATAGATAAGATAAGATAAATTAGGTATATGCATAAAATTAAAATAACAAAATATTTTAGAGTTATTTAACTGATGTGTGTGATATTAATGGTAACTATTTTTAATATTTTTAACGTTAACTCACAATTAATTATTTTCTAAAATTTCTTAACATTTTTAAAGTTTATTATAAAATGCTTTGATTAACCAAACTCCAGGAAGTAAAAGTCTATCAAATAATTAGTTTCAAATACTTCTGAACTTGTAACTTAATAAAGATAAGAAATAAAATTAAAGCTCCCAGAAACTTAAAATATTTTCTTCGTTACATGTTCTAAAGGCACTTTCCAAAAATTGGATATAAAAATTGTCTGCACCGCGCCAAAATTGGTCGAAAAGAAAACCAAGATCCATTGTCTGGGAAGAAAAACCATTTCCACGGAGAATGAGTTGAAATAAAAATAAATAACCTCGTCTTTTCTTTGAAATTAAATTTTTTCCTATTTAAATTGCTAATAGTTTGTGTCCTTGTGATATAATAAAGGGAAAAGTTGGAAAAAAATTTTAAATATCATAAATAAAATAAGAAATCAAGTGAAAATATAACAAAGTTTAAAACTGTAGCAAGTAAACAAAAATCGTTGCATAAATAAGCATTCTAAGCTATGTAGTAAAGAAAAAGATTTCTATTATACATTTAATTATTTTCTGACATATTTTTATTTTATTTTTTCTATTTTCACTTAGGCAAAAAAGAATGTAATTTTTAAAATAATGTGTAACATCATAAAATTAAATTCGTTAAATTACAATTTAAAAATTTCTAATAAATTTATAATTGATATTTTTAAGGAAAACTATAAATTCATTACTTTTAACAGGAAAGGAAAACGATTTGGTAATTTTTTGCATAAAAATTGTAGCACACTTTTTAATCAAACTTCGTTGTAAAATAAATTTGCACCTGATCCCACAATTGTAACAAACAAATATCAATGTTCCATAAATAGAATTCCCCTAAAATAGAATTCCATAAGGAATTCATGCATATCAAACAGATATCTAGATTTGAAACGCGAAATTTAAAAAGAAGAACGCATTTCAAAAATTTTATCATTTACTTTTGTTTCTCTATCTCTTCTTTGTGACATTTAAATTATTGAAACCCATTGCATCATTAATAAAACTGAAATTGAAAAGTATATGCAAGCAGATTCCATATCTTATTATAAATTAAAATTGAACTAAATTTATTTCATATTTAAATTTTATTTTAATATATAAATGAAATTATAGTACATATAATGTTTGAGTACTTTGTGAGTAACTTTGAGTGGATGTGAATTTATTTTCATAGAATAAAATTAACACATTCACAAAGTTGATCAATATAGAAGAAATTTAATCATGTTTCCATTCATTTTTTTTATTTCCAATGGCAAGGCGAATACAAGGAATAACACAAATAAAATACATGAAAAAACACAAAAAAGACTTGAGAAAGCAGGACAGGTGAATACAGTACATGAGATGACCGGAGTCATTGCTCCAAAAGTTTTCTGGCTTGCCATTAAAGCCATGATTCAGAGCTGCCATGAAGTGTAGCGCAGTGGTGGAGGTGGGTCCTATTCATGGGTTCGGTCAAGTTGCAGAGCGGACAGTCAATGAATTTAAGATGCGAATGCTCATCCAGATAGTTGTGACCTCTCAAGAGTCGAAACTGAGCCACAACTTAACTCCGTGAACCATCAGGGATATTTAGAAGGTCATCATTCCACCGCTTGATTTTTATCCTTTCTTGCTGTTTAGAAGTTTGAGTTCTTTTAAAAAATTGTTTTAGGTGTAGCTTTATAGTGTGGTAGGAAATCTCTGGGTATCTTGGTGAGCAAAGTGCTGCGCTCCTCTTTGCAAAGAAGTCCACCTGCTCGTTTCCATAGATGCCACAGTGCCCAGGTACCCACTGAAACACAACACGTTTCTTTCGTGATGTCAAAATTTCCAAGAGCTCCTGGATATGGAGAATTTCACAAGATGGGGAAGAGATTGAGCTTATGGCCTGTATTGCAGCCTGTGAATCAGAGAACAGGGCTACTCTGTCAAAAACATCAGAAAGAGTTACAAGTTGTTTTGAGGCAATTCGAATTGCCTCAACCTCTCCGTCAAATGCTGTTCTGTAGACACCTGCAGAAGTATAGAAATTGAACAGCTCTGAGTGTACACATGCACCAGCTGACAATTGAATATCAGAGTAGGAACCAACTGTAAAGACATGTAGCCACTCTGATTCAGGGTACTTCAAACCAATGGCTTCCAAAGCACATTGTCTCAAGACATCTGGGAGAGTGTCACTCTTTAACAGATTGTCTTGGAGATCTAGGTTTATTTCAAAATCTGGAATATTAAGAGGATGTACTGTTTTAATGAGTTCCTGTGCATTAACTGAGAGATATAAAAGTTGTTTAGTCTTATTAACACACTGGTGAAACCATTTTGAGTCTTTAGATTTCTAGAACTGAGACCATTAATGACCCAAGAGCTGTTACCGGTTCTTAACGATTTCTCATATAGGATTAGGACCTTTTTGTCAATTATGCCTTTTATTGGTATAGTGTTGGTCAGAGGCAACAATGCATCGGTAAATATCGTTTTAATAGCCCCAGTAATGAGTCGCAGACATTGATTTTGTAGAACTTCAAGCTTCTTTATAATTTGATCGCTTGCGAGGTTCACAGCAGCAGGTAATTAAAGGTAAAATAAAAAGTTTGTAGGTAGTGTTTAGCGTTGATCTAGCACATTCCCAACGAGAACCCCCTAGGCACTTTAGAATGGGTATTTTCTTTGGAAAACAATACGTGATGGATTCAATGTGCGCCTTCCTAATCAACCTGTTGTCAAATGTTACTCCCAGCTAACGAAATTCATTTGTATGTGAAAAATTAATCTGAGAATTTTCGTATTAAACTATAACGTATGGTAACATATATTTTGGGGGAAAATGGTTGATACAGCAACACTTAAGTATACATGCTAAAGAAACCTGATAGGAAAGTTGTAGTCTAAATATCACTTTATATATATATATATATATATATATATATATATATATATATATATATATATATATATATATATATATATATATATACATAAAATATATTGACAAAAAATTGGAAAAATATAATTTAATTTAAATTTTGCATTTTGCTCTCGGATCAAAATGACTTTTCGGTAAACACATTTAATTACAGATTTTCTAACATATTTAATTATTTATATTATGAAATTTCTATTAACTGAATCAAACGATATTCATTGTTGAAGCACAATTCTGCCTTTTCTCATAAAATCATTGATGTAATTATTGAAATGCAATATTTCGTTATGCATCTCCCTATAATTATTGAGTAATGAATCATGAATTGTTGTTTGGTTCTGATAGATATTATAATGTCTACATAGTTTTATTCCGTTTCTAAAAGTTTTCATTTTTATAGAATTTGCCTATCGTCATTAATTTTGGAATTCATATTTTAAAATCTTCAGCGATATTTCTTTAAAACTTTACTAAAATTGTTTCTTTTTCTAGATTGAATCTTTGACTAATTGCAATTGCTTAGCAGATTGTCAAGCTGGCGTCATTTTCATGTTCAACACCAAGATAGATGTTGACAGTAAAAAGATAACTATTTAACACGTGTCAAATCAGATGTTGTATAAACCTTTTCGTGTGTTTTAAAATTGTTGGTGGTAAAAAAATGTCTGAAAGTTTATATAATTGTTGTTCATAATCTAGGGTTACAAAAATAGAATGTTGAATATCCTCAATATTTTTTATTTTTCTGATGTGATAAGAAATCTTCTTCTTCTTCTTTCTTATCCCCTGGTCTGAATCAGACCAGGTCCATCACACCCTTCGCCTTCAAAGAATCGAGGACAGCCCCAGGGCTGTATAAAAGTTCAGCAGGTGTTCTGGACTGGCTTCGTTAGTATAGCACGAAGTGCAGGTGGGAAAGATTTGTTTGCCCTGGGAGAACCGTAGAGTCCGAAGATAAAGAAGCCGTCCCCCTTTCCCTTTCATGTTCATGACTCTGTACTAATAAGAAATCTAAGTTACTAGAAAAACATTAAAATTTGCCAAAAAAATTCACCAAATTCAAAAATGTACTAAATAAATTATACGCGACATTTGTACCTCCGCACCTATTAATTTAAATTTTCTATTGTTGTTTTTATTTGCAGTTCAGATTTTAAGAAAATCAGCGATATTATTTTAAAGAATTCTTTTTTTTCTTCTAAATTGACCAATTAACCAATTCTAGTTATCTTGCCCGATTGTCCAGTTTAACAAGAAAAATTTCATGTTCAGTTGAAATCCGTCATCATTTCCTTAGAACGGGGAATAAAAAACATAATGTTGAGTAGTCAACATAATCAAGTAGATTGACGATGCAAAAGCTGAATCCAAAATGCAAGAGAAGACGGAATAAATTCAACAGTCTACAATTACAGAATATAAATAAAAGAAAAGAAAAACATTTCATGATTAAGTTCCAATCTGCAAAGACGATTTAAAGTTTTCTTTTTTATATACGTTTTTGTCAGTGTGAAAGTGTTCTACTTATTTCCACTTCTACTAAAGTTCTACTTGGAGTTCTACTAAAAGTTCTACTTGGAGCAACTTGCATCAAAATTACATCACTACACTATTTCACTAAAACATGATATTAAATAATAAATATTAAGTATAAGAATTATAAATAAATAAAATAATAAATGTATTTTTTAAGACAAAAATTATTTCTTTTATCTTTTATACGAAAGCCCAGCGTACCTGCGTCTAATAAATGCCTGATGGGCATCATATTAAAAATATCATTTGTAAAATTAAGTGTTAAATATGAAAATGTTAAGCATCTTCGATAATGATTGAGACATTTTAGCTACATTCCAAGCAAAAGTGCAATATTGGCTATTTATCACGTTGTCTAAAGATTATCAATCACCCAAAGAGTCCACCGTCGCCAAAAGAAACACAAAAGATGTCAAGACATAAAGAAATAAATGACAACTGATATCACTCTGACTCACAGAAGAAGCTATTTTTTTCTTTTCCTATCCAACTGCTTTAATGCTTGTCATCAAAAACGCAGAAAAGTCAGAAAAGTGAAAGCTTAAAAACATATATTTATCTAGAGTGCTTCCATAAGTAATGAAAAATACTTCAAGAATTTCCGATGATTTCTGCTATTTCATGAATCTTTCAGTTTCTTTTTTGAACAGTAAAAAATGTTTCTATGTTCAAAATTAAATATTGTCATCCTAAAAAGAGTACAAATATCTTAAATAAAAAGGATTTCCTCCAATTCAGATGAATACACTAACTTCTGATGGAAGTCTTTAAAAATGGTTTTGGTTTGTTATAAAGAAAATTTCCATTTTACAAAAATACACTGTTTACACAGCTACAAAAGTATATAAAGTTAAAATACATTGTTTATTAAAAAGATGTCACGAATAAAGACTAAATATGACATAAATTAACGATATCTTAATAAATAAAATCATTTCATTGCTAAAAAATAAGGTTATTTAAAGGTGAATAACTTGAATTACTATAAATTTCTATAATTTTCAAACTTCAGTTAATAAAGAAAGTAATGTTATTTTACTCTACTATTTTTTCCCTAATATCTTTGTTATCTATTAATAATATATTATAATGACGCATAAAAATGTATCAGAAGCATAAATTTTTGCAACGAAAGTGTTCTTATGAACATAGTATAAAACTTAAGCATCAGGTTGCTGACGACAGATCCTAAAAACGCATGCAGAAATGAATGTGGAGACTGTTAATACCCATATATCTAAGAAAGTGAAACTAAATCTCAAGATTATAGAATTGTACGTTATGTTGCTAGAATCCTTATACGCTCTATACTTTATGAAATACATATTAAGGATCTTTTGCTGACATTATTAATATATCGTATTTCTAGTGAAATGTTTGGGTATGTTGCAAAATTTATCCAGCGTTCCCATGTAGTACCAAGCAGTGAAGATTTTTATGTACTTAAGAATAAGAGAAAATATATTAAACACATACATAAAAAACTTATTTTTAATATAAATTTTTACAGACTAGAACTTACCAGTAAATATTATTTCCTTTATAAAGCAGTTTAATTAGATGAACATTATTCTGTATAATTATGATTGGTTAAAATATCACATTTGAAACACAAATGCTAATACATTTTAACACCTTCATTTATGAATTTATTTTAAATGAAACAAACACACATTCATACAAAAAGTGTCATTTATATCCTCGAGAAGATGCTTGCTTAACTAAATAATGTAAGAGGTACTATGTGTTATTGAACAAGTAGTAATTATCCAGATTTTTCAGAAAATTATTTTGTATGCTCTGTGTAAAATCATCGTTATTTTAAATGTTGAAGAATAAATTACTCTAATTTGACTTTGAAACTCGATATAAAAAAATGGGCTGATAAAAATTTTTTTACAAGTACGATACATCCCCCCCCAAAGCGATTTCTCGCCTAATTTGTTGCTCTTGGTTTCGATTATAGTGTTTCCGGTTTTCCCTTTAGTATTTTCAATTATAATTTTGTTGCTTTTTTGGATTATTGTTGCCAGGTTTTATTCTTTCTCATGTTTTCCGTCATTTGTGTGTCATATACACGGCTTATTTTAAGTGGCAACAGCGTTAAAATTGCTTAGCTACGAAAAAGAGTCGCAAAATTTGCCAAAGGAAGGATATATCCTACTAATTCCAAATTTTTCATAAAATATTACAATCAGGTACCACTGGATTCTTTTATGAATTTTTACGCCAAGATGTGATTAACAAGATGGCCGTTATACAAATATAGGGTTACCAGGATTACCAGAAAATAATCTTTGTGTGTATGTAACATGATATTTTATTTTGCAACCGCATTGTGTTGAAAATTTTTCTTTAACGTTAGCATCAATATGTATGTAAAAATTCTATAACTAGATATTGCTTAGTTTTTTTCATATTTACAATTTCCTGTACAATTATATGGAAAATAGTTTCTAATTTCCCCGTTCGCCATACTGGTGATATACTCCTATAGCGACATCTGTACTCTATTATTTAGAGACATTCGTATTTTATTTGTATTAAAATATATACTTTGACTTTCACTTTAAGTTACTGTATACAAGCCGGTATTGAAACTCTTTAAAAAGACCTTTTGAAAATCTTCTTTACATGTGATTATTTCAATAAAGTTTAATTTTCTAATAATATGTCTGTAATATCACATATAATAACCACAAACACCGTAAACTTAACTATTTAAATCAGTTATATCGCCACCTTTTCTTACCATTTATAATATCAAAATAATTTCTCATATGAACGTCAATATATATCTAATATAATTTTTATGTTTAGATATATTTCATACCAAAATTTTAAAATAATTTTCAAAAATATTTTTGCATACTTGCTTTAGTAGGCTTAAAAAAGCGTAATCAAAATTTAGTAATAATTTGAAATTTAAGTGAGTTATTTAAATTCTTTTATATCTATCTTTTATTTTAAGATTTATAACCCCAAAAGAAATTCACATTTAATCGTGAGTATATGACATATGATTTTATATTTAATTTTAATTCAGAAATAATTCAGAAAAGTTCAAAATAATATTATATATTTAAAGTCGTTATGGAAGAATTCATTTTGTAAAATCTAGAAACATCTTTAAAATTTATCAATATGATTGAATTTAATTCCTTGTTAAAATTTTGTTATATTTGCTTGATAGATTTTTTAAGAGCATTAGCAAGCGTAGTAAGTGAAAAGGAAAAATTTTGCAGTCAACATTATGAAAATATCAATTTAACTTTGAATATTAGAAAAATTGGCTGTACTTGATATCTTCTTTAAAAAATAAATAACCATGATATCGGCAAATCATTTTATTAAGTTAACATTTATATCGGTCACACCAAATCACTTTAATTTTAGAACCCTAAAATCTTTAAAATTTCTTGTTATATCCCAGAGATTTCATTTTCAAACATAAATTCAACTGCTTACACATAAAAATATCTACCCAGTTTACATTAATTATTTTTGTTATTTTCTCAATAATACAAAAGAAAAAAAAATTGTATAAATATTAATTTAATTTAATATTTTTTTACAAGCAGTCATTAAAGAACACATATGAGACTGAAATATCTTCACAAACAGAACAGATTTTGTGATGAATTTTTAATATCATTAGCAAGTTATTGTGAAAAATCCATGCTAAAAAAACAAATTTTGTTAAATTTTAACCTAAAATATCCTTCAAATTTGATTCCGGAAGGTGGGGTTCGATTTCCAATGCTGCCAAAGACCCACCGAGTACATGCGATATACGTCCTCTTTAAATCTGTGAAATCGAAAGTTCTGTGGTCGGTCGTTGAGCAGTTACCATGGGTGCAATGTTCTGTAGAAAATTGCCTCCCCCTTCAAGTCAATGCCAACTTTGAGAGAGTGGATCTCTGGCGGTGCCATCTATCGGTGCAGTTTAGAACAAAGTCTTACTTTCACCTTCGTGGTGCTCTGGTTAAACGAAAGACGCACCCTACTGACTTAAATGAGCATAATCAACGGCATAGAGAGTTTTACTTGTCTAAGTGTCATAAGTAACAATAACAACAATTCTTTTTCGGTACGCTCTATGTTTTTATACAGAAAATATTACACAAAAAAGTGGTTTATTGATAATGTCTTAAAAATGTGATTGGCTTTCTTTCAGATTATAACAAATAGAGCATTTCGTAGGAAATCATAAAATGACTCCTGAATATAAATCATTCTACACCATTCTTCCAAATCAAGACAGAATTTTATCATCATCTTTGTATTATTGAATCTTATTTCAATTAATTAATGCAAGTGGAAAATATAAATAATTTATTTTGAAAAAATTCGTGAAGAAGTTTTGTTCTTACACATATTTTTAATGAGTACATAACTCATAAAAACATGAATATAAGGAAATAAAAACAGTTGACGGGATCCATGTAAAATAATTTTAAAAATGAACCAAAAATGAAATGTCTATTTTTACAAAAGATAATATTTCATTCCTATAATTCACAAACCGTTTTTATTTATAAACATCTAAATATATTAATATGAAAACATTTATATTCAATATTTTAACTGTCACTTCTTTATAGAAATATATTTAGAGATTCATGTAAGATAAAGAAGGATAACCTTTTCGTTTTAATTGCATAGATGATGTCACAATTAAATACATTTTCTTTTAGAAAAAATACGTTTATAGTTTTTTTATCTAAAATATATTTGGGGCAAATAATAATACAATATATTAGCAAATATAGATGAATGAAAATATTCGTATCATCCATGGGTTTCGTAAGTCGAATTGGGATTTCATTTAAATAATTTATCAAATAAATTCTAATTTTAATCAAATGAAAATACATTGTTTAGTAATTAGTATAGAAAATAGGTAAAATCTTTCTAACATAAGTTCGTGTACGATAATAATTGAGAATAACATTTTCTTTTGATCGCACTTTCATTAGAGAGAAAAATAATTTCATCTATATAAACATTTACTCCACTGAAAGTTGAAGAAAAAGTCATTAACAATTATAAATTATACAAAAAAACAATATTTTTTAATTGCACAAATTGCATGCACACATACGAATTGCAGAAAAACGATCAACTTAATTTCTGTGTTTTACATAAATTATATGAATAATTTTAATTATTTATCAAATATTACATAAAAATTCATTGAAATAAGAATATTTTTATTATTTGCGTATATTTCAACGTAGCATTTCGAATAATCATTTAACTTTTATTATTATTATTATTATTATAAAAATATCGCATCAAAATTAATATTTTGGTTTTAAAAGCTTATGATAAATTAAGAACTTTATAGCTGTAAAACTCTCTGAAGTAATTTGAATTCAAGAACTTTATTACCCTACTTTGCTAAATAACAAAAAATAGTATTATAACTTGCAAGTTGAAATTACTTTAATATGGCCCTAAGGTTCTGGAATTTTCATGTAATGGAAGTAGAAAAGAGAGAAAATTAAAGTTTAGTGAAGCGGAAATCGTTCCCTCGATCAAAAATAGCTGCAAGCGTTTTATCGAAACAGATATAAAAATCATTTGCTTCACGGAGTAAGATAGAAATAAGAGCGAAGATTCACTACAGAGTTAAGAAAACAGAGAGTTCGAATTGAAATAGAAACGAAATAAGCTAAACTAAATGAACCCCTGAAAATAAAAAATTGAATTTTTCTGGAAGGTAGTATAAGATACCCCAAACAAATATCTCATTTTGTTATAAAAAAGATGAAAACTTATTATGATAAAACAAGCGATCGGAAACTAATAGGTTAATTCTTTTAGCTATCATTTTGAAAAACATTATTTGTGTTTCAACAACGTAACATAATAAATTAATTTAGCACAAAACGGAAATAATTAATTTTAGAATAAAAAGAAAATACTAAAAATATTGTAATGCTTCCTCGAGTCAAGTAGAATTTTAGAACAATTCATTAAAATTCTTATGTTTATTAAATTACTTTATTATAGAAAGAGTTTACCTCCGTTAGAAGAAACTACGTCGTTAGAATTCACTTCGTAAAACAACTCACATTCTGTTTTTCCTCCTCAGTTTCCTTTTATTGCCAAAATAATTTTAAAAACTCTTAAAATATAATCGTTTGCAAATAAAATTCCTCATGTTCTTTGATTAAAGTCGCAAGTGAAATTATAATCATTGAAAAAAATGTTTAAAGTTTTGGTTAAAAGTACGAATAAACTATTTATTTTGAAACACAGAAATATTAATTAACATCTATGTTCACGCACACCAGGTTGTTGGCTATGTGACTATGTGAACAAAGACTGATTGAGACTGCTTTCCTAAGTTTTTTCATTTATGAATGCAAATTGTTATTGAATCCAAGAGCGGGATATTTCACGAATAGTAAACATTGACAGTTTGTTGGCAGCCATTATAATCAGCTGCGACATTATTACAAACTACTTTCCCTATGTTGTTAGTTAACAATTGCAGAGCCAAAGGTCACTGTTAACATAAGTCCATCACAGCCCAAGAATCTTGAGACGGTACAAAAACAAGATGATTTAACACATTAGATTGATGAATAACTAGGACTTGGTGATTGTTTGAGCTAGGCAAACAATTATTCGATCTTCCTTTGCATTTTACATAGTGATATCAATCATTATTTCTAAGGTATATCTTTCTTGCGTTTCAAAGGATGAGAAAAAATGATAAAACTTTCCATTTGTGTATTATCGGTTTTAAACCATATAAGTTGGGAAGTGGAAGTGCGATATTTGGATTAACGTTCACTGAATGTGATGTAGATCTTAAATAACGTTTATTATCTTTGAAAACTGAATCATTTGCATACTTCGTACAGAAATTAGTATTCAAAATTTAGAAATGATCAAATTACATTTTAGGGATGCTTTTTACTGTTTTTAAAATATTACTTATATATATATGGCACACCATATAGCTTAATTATTAAATATGGTGTGCTATCTTACTCAGATTTTTTATATAATTATTTTTTTTTTAATTTTTAAAATAATTTCGTAAATAATTCGTAAAATAAAACCAGGAAAATATTTTAGACCTTCATATGCGTAAGAGATTGCTTAAAATTTAATGTGCACTTTTGAATAAATTGAGCATTTAAATGGGCAAGTAAATTAATATTTCATTTTAGCGGCTAATGCATTCATCATTGAACAATATTGCTTGCAATTAAAAAGTTTCTTTAAACTCCTAAAAATATTTAAATGAAATCTTTTTTTTAATTGTTCATAGATATAAGCGATGATAGCATGTAAAGATTGAAAATTATTAGCCGGTTCTTTTTTTAACTTCTACATAGTATAATAGGAAGAAGATTAATTAGTCTTATCAATATAAATAAATCGTACATATATAAGTACAACAATGTGTTTTACAATTTTAATCAATATCTATTAATATATTCCTTATTATTACAAACATTCAAATTTATTTATTTCTTTAAGTCTATAAAAGTATATGAAGTCATAAATACCAATTATGTTTTATATATTAAATTTTGAATATACTTCTTCAATTCATCATTGTTTTTATTATAACTATTCTGCACATTTCAAAACTTATTGAAGAATTTAAACTAGAAATATTACTAAATTTTTAAATGCTTACTTATATAGTAAAATCCTGATTTTATTTTTGTAGAACATTTTAGTATTATTTTGCTTTCAGAAATATAAGTTCTAGTTAATTCAATTTTGACTAGATTAAATTTTAATATATACATTTAATTTTACTTTATTTTAATTTTGAATGTTGATTTCATTCAATTTTCTCTTAATGCTGTTTTTCTTTCAGTCATGTTATTTATTAGAAAATTATAAATAAATCAAATACAGATAATGGAGAAGTATAAAGAAAAGTCAGCAAAATTAAAGGTAAATTAAAAGAATAAAATGCAAAACCTATTTATCACTATCCTTTCAAACTATAGAAAACAAACAATGAACCAAAAAATGTAGCTTATGATAACTTTAACAATAGCATAAAATATATTTTACTGCATAAAATTGTAAGGTCAAACTCAAATGAACATACAAACTAAAATACTGATTATCTCTGAAATATAATAACATAAAGAAAAATCCACTATTCCAAAAAAAAAATCTTTTTCGAAGCAAATGTTATCAATATCTTTCAAATAAAACGATTCTCTCAAGCGATATTGTGATAAAAAATTGAAAAATTTCCATCAAAAAATTTATTGTGGAATTAACAGAATAAACAAAAAAATTAATGATATCAAAATCAATATAGGGTGAGAAAATATTTTTATAATTTCAAAAATAATTAATTTTATGAATAGATTTCATTTCGAGCACCATTGCTTACACTCCTAATGTCAAAATATGTTTAATTTACAAAGTAATAAAATTTATAAGAATCTAATCTATTAATAACAATTTTCCCGTTCAATTTGAAAGAAATGTTTCCCAATTTAAAAGCTACGAGAAAAAAATACAGAAAGAGCTTTTACTTACTTTTTGTTACTTTTCAATCACTTTTTGCAAATAAAGGCTAATTGGATCAGCTTACGCTGTGGCATAATAACTTAAAGATGAATGCAATATTCTATAACAATGCGTTAACATTCTTAGTTAACATAACAAAGAATAACATTTTAAGAATGTTTCTTACTGCTGATGGAGAAATATAATAACATTCTAAAAATATAATTTTTTCATTCATTGGAAATTTTGAAGATGTTTTCAATGAAGATTTTTTGAAGGAGGAAAATATATTTATTTTATACTAAACAAATATAATTTGTTTTCCTTTAAATGAATGTTTTAGTATGTTTACTGAATTTTGTGGAGTATTTTTATGGTAATCAACTCAATGAAATATTTATATATGATCCATTATTTTCGAATTAAATTTTTAATTTATGGACTTGTTTTCTCGACTTTCTTCTAAATCATTTTATTTTAACTTTTTTTAAATGAATAACGAATTGTTAAAATTGACATTTGTCAAAAGTACATATTATAACTTGCTTTTTAATATGTTTTAAATAAAAACTTTATGTAAATATGTTTTTAATACCTAAAAAATGATTAGATAAGCAATATATTCTTTGGAAAGAAATATTTACTCTTAAGCTTTCAGAGAAATAAGCTGGATTAAAACGGAAACGAGTGAAATAGTTTTCTCCGTTTTCATTCGATTGCCAATCTCAAACTCAGCAGTTTTAAATGTCACCGACGAGATCTTCGATTTTGCAGTCTATTCACGAGCAATACTTTCAGATTCTTTTATGGCTTCCTAAAATGGCGTTTTAGGACATATTTTTGTTCAATCATTTGAAATAAAAACATTACCATTGTATAAATAAATATTTTTTAACAATCTAAATTTATATGTTATCAAAGCTTGATGAATGAAATCAACAATTTTTTACTTATTAAGAAATAAGATTCTGACATTTTTTATTTCACAACATTCTATAAATTTTTATGAGTTCCTCTTTCGAATGTTTGTCACGAATAGTATGGAGAATTCTAGAAAAATACATGGATAACAAAACATATTTCAAACAAGATTTGTCATGTTGGTAAAGAAGTTTTAAAATGAATTTCGGGTGTTGTTTTTTATTTTGTATTACATATTTCATATCATGTGTTGCCTAGTCTAATATAAGAAGACTGGTATATGGCGTTTTATTATCCATCTTGTTAACACAAAAGACTTCCATTCTGTTAACCTACCACCGAGAATGGTCTATTTAAAAGCGTAACAAAAAAAAGAGAGAGAGAAACTCCAAAATTTCCAATTACTCACTCTAACTTGATGTCTGTGCATGTAGAAGTAGAAGCACAGGATCCATTTCCTATTGTTTAACAGTAGCAAAAATACAACTCAAAGTCATCCACTCCTAAGTCCTAGCGCTAGACGATGGTAAACTTCCAGATATATATTTAATACTGCGTACAAGTATATCCTGAAAAAGACATATGAACAATCAATACATTTTCTCGTCTGAAAAGAATTTTCATAGTATTGAGCCATATACATGTGTCACAAGAAGAAAAAAAATTTAAAATTCTAATAAATTTTCCCAGACGCATGTACGGGATGATCTTTTTAAAAGTGACAGTGTTTGGAGCACCCGGTAACGTGATCTAATTGCCGAAATTACACCAAACTTGGTATTTAGACTAATCAAGACATGGGAAAAAGGATTCCATGAAAACAAAAATTTAGTTCCAAAAATCGCCGCTAGGGCATTTTGAAAATTACAATGTTCTCCACAGCCGTACATAACATATCACGAGGAATAAAACTTCACTGATGATAGAGTCATAGGTCGCAGTTTTCCAGCTGCATGGTCGCCTCGTTCTCCTGACCTCATGCCAAATTTTCTTAATCGTACTAACTACAGTGCACAGACTGAGCTGCTGCAAAATATTAACTGAATTAGTATATTGCAATCTGTAATACTTTAAATATTCTACTGTTTATCACCTACAGCAAATGTTAAATGTTCAATAGGATACCATTCATGCATATGTAATCTTAACTATCTGCATGTAGACAATGTAGTCCTTTGGTATTGCGAAAAATGCAATGTTACATTAAAGGACCCAGTTAAAGCATGAGAGAGTTACTAGTACTTATTGAAAATCTCTCTCTGTCCCAATTATTTGCTCTTTTTATACTCTTCTACTTAAACTTAATTATATTGCTTGCATATTTGTGTTATAAACTACTTATATCGTCTGCTATGACCATCATAAAGATAATTAATTTGTATCTTTACCAGAGTTACTTGGAGTGTTAGGATAATCTATCTTCACAATTTTATAGCAATATTTAACTCATGTCATCGCCCATAGTGAAAATTTTGTAAATGTTTTGTTGTTGATGTTATTTTTCTGTCAAATTATTAATTTCAAATATTAGAGACCTATTGAAATTCAATTTTGTTATCAAATTTCGTGACAATTCTGTCACACCAGATGTATTACGTGATGGAGCTATACCTGATAATCAAAGGTGCAGACCAGGTGTTCCATTGCATATGTCTATGTCTATGTCTATGACCTCATGCCATGTGATTTTTGGCTCTCGGGTTATTTGAAATCTCAAATTTATGTTGGTTGAGTATCACGTTTGTCTATTGGAAAGGGCAACATAACAAAGACAGTGGGTGATATTTCTCGTGATATGTTACGTACGGTTGTGGAGAATGTTGTCTAATTCCTCACCGGGGAAGTTAAGATAGTAAATAAGTTTTAATAACATAACTGTAAGATTGTATGCGTTGGTATTTTTCTTTTCTTATATTTTATACATTGTAAGGCGCCCCAAAATGCTCTAGCGGCAATGTTTGGAACTAAAATTTTTTATGAAATTCCTTTCCCCATGTTTTGATTAGTCTAAATACCAAGTTTGGTGTCATTTCCGCTATTAGATCACGCTACAGAGCTCTCCAAACACTGTCACTTTAAAAAAGATCACCTTGTACACACACACACATGAAAAGAAAAATATAACTTAAGTCTACTGTTTTTCAACTATGTTTCTGATCCAACTCGTATTTCTTTCCTAAGGAAAGCAATTCTTTCATTAATCTAGGATGTGAGTATTTCAAGTATTTACTCATTTTTCGCCAAAAGACTGCAATTTTAGAGTTTTCCTCGTATGATTGAATTCATCAACCACTTTGATAATTTATGCTGATTGTTTCTTTTTCCTCACGTCCTTCCACACTTTGGGTAACAGAAGCCAAAATATTTCTGGTACCCAAATCATTTGCTAACGTTTTAAGGGTAGTTGTGAAATAATTTTTCTCTTGTTTATTACCTTAATTTCCTAAAACGGTTAACATATTTATAGGATGCTCATCTTAATCTTAAGTTAAGACTGCTCCAACAGCAAAACTCTATGTAATCAGTTCTGAGGACAACAAATGACAATGTTGACAATTTGATTTAGTACTAGTGAACATAAATTCTTCACTAGAGTTTCAATAATTGATAGGTTTCCTTTCAAAAACGATGCAACTTTTATATTCATGTAGATAATTTATCAAATTCAACACCATATACTACCACATGCATTTCAAACACATTTCATAATCTATACTAGACCAATATTTGAAGTATTTTTCTCATGAAAACATATTTACTACCAACTCTGAAGAATAATTTGTGTTATGTTACTTCTTGAAACAGGTTACAATAGAATAAATATAAAACGTTCTGATGGACGTCTCATAGTGCTATCTACAACTACTTGGATCAAAGGTTTGGGCATTTGTAGACCAATCTCATATCTGTGTTTAAAGATTCATTTAGACACTTTATTGAGACATCGAAAAATCATTAATTATGAAACTCCAGATAATTCAAAATAGGAATTCATTCTCAACCATGCATTGTTTTTGTACACGTGAATGAAATACTTGCGCGGTTTGGACTGTTCGTCATCGTATTTCGGAGTACAGAGAGAGATCACAATTTCTATCATTTATTGTAAGCATTTCTGCAAAGAAGCGTGTTGCGATGATATTGCGAATAAGCATTATTTTCTGGGACATGATAGTTAGTGGTTTGGGCATCGGCGTTCCGTCCGGAAAGGCGGCATTTGATTCCCAATGCCGCCAAAGATCCTCTAAGTATATGTGATATGCGTGCTCGTTAAATCTGTGGAATCGAAAGTCTTGTGGTCGGTCGATGAGCAGTTACGATAGATGTAATGGTCAGGAGAAAATTTTTTCCTCCTTCAGATCAATGTCAAAATTGAGAGAGTGAATCCTCTGGTGGTGCCATCTATCGGTGGTGTTTAAAGCAAAGTCGTAGTTTCACATTCGTGATGCTCTTAGTTAAACGAAAGACGTACCCTACTGACTTACATTCACATAGCCAATGGCATAGTGAGTTTGGTTTGTAAAAGTGTTATGAGCAATAACAAGAACAGCAATTTTTTTCCTTTTCATGTAAATGTGAATTTTTATGTTTGTGCTTCAACGCGTCACTTCCCATATATACCATTATAAAAAATGCATATTAGATAAAACTCCTCATAATTTACCTCATGACCACAGAATTATTACATAAACATAAAATATATTTAAAAGAACTTTATGAAAATAGTGTATATTTTAATTAGCTGTTTCAAACGTCAAAGATTATACCATGGTGATAGAATTACCCAGCTGAGAAATAAAAAATGAATTTAAAGGAGTTTTTATGCTGCTGATCAATAGACTATCAAAGGATTCTCTAAAATACAACCAAATAGACAATAATTATTCCCTTTTGCTTGTTTTATTTTGAACTTTTTTTCAAGTTCTTCAGACCAAATTAGATTAATATTTACCCTTGTCACCCTAGGAGTTTATGAATTCACTTTCACTCTATAATTTCATCATCAAATTAAATTTTAAAAAAATTTCGGTAAATTATTTTTGATTCTTTTTATGAAGAGAAAACTGTATTCAAATTATTTTAGATGTTTTGGCGTTCAAAGACAAATTGAGGTAAAAAAAGAACTAAAAATATTTTCAATAAGATGATTATCAGATAAAAATTTTTTTATCAAATTGAATGTCAAATTACCGAGAATTTAATCATGCAATTTCATTATACCCGAAGAAATAACATTATGTATTCTTATTTATAAACAAGTATTTGTGTAATAAATAAGAAAACTTTTGAAAATAAATTGGGTGCATGAAATTCAAATTATTTTTAACTATATCAAAAAATTAAAAGTAAAAAAAAAAAAAAGTTCTAAAAAACTCTGTCATACTGAAAAATAAAGGAATATTTAAACTATAACAGGTTCAAATCATTCAGAATACTAAAATTGCAAAAATGGCACACTTAGTTCGCAGGAATACTTGACAATGGAGCTATTTTCTATCGTTAATAATATGAAAATTTATGATTTCCGATTATCAATCGATATAAAAGGGAAACCATTTTTTACTACTATCTGTCATAATGCATCATATAGTTCACTGACAATAGCTTATCGTCTCATTTTTTTTTTTATTTCGCGTATATCGAAGAGTTTAGACAGTTTATCACCAGTCAAGGCTAGTAAAAATGGTTCCAAAAAAGGAGCTAAAAATCTGAATTTCTATGACATATCGAACTTTATCAGGGAATAAAACGGGAAAAAAGAGAGAATACGGAGAAAAATACCAACTAAATAAAGCATGATACGGAAAAAGGGGAGGGATGATGCAGGGAATCGGCCTCTAATGATAACAGATGAAAAGTTCGTGCCGAATATTGCGGCGAATGTCGAGTACAAAAGATAATAACAAAAAAAAAGAGAGAGAAGGAGAGAGATGTGGATAAAAATCAATGTGCTTGCGTGACACAGAGTCTTCCTGCATTTTTTAGTTCACTGTTCTTTCGTTTTTTACCCCCCTACCCTCCCTCTCTCATGATGGTATCTGTAAAAGACATGAGTTTCCCATTGGCTGCCGATGAGATTAATGTTTATTCCAAGAAATAAAAAAAATATCGTATGGCTGAAAAATAATCATTTCTGTTACTAGTTAAGTTATAAATGTCGTTTTTTGTCATGGCAAATTTAGAAAATAAAATGAAAATGAGTAATTTTCCTTTTACATATATATATTTACGCAATTCGTTTAAAATTATAGCTCTAAAAGGCTATGTACCGCAATTATCACTTTGATCTATAGTTCTTAGATTAGAGTCTTAGGTTAGGTTCTTAGATTAGGTACTTAGATTAGATCTTGAATAAGTTTCTAATTTCAGTAGCCTGAAGACTTATTAAGAATTGGTTCTTTATGGGATAACAAAAGTGATCTCATATAGTTTTAGCTTCCTGTTTTAAACTATATTTTCATGTGTTTTTTATTAATTATATTAAAAGAATTATATAACACACATTAATTAGAAGTGTTAAATTTGCATGCCCAGGTATAAGTATATAATCTAAATATTTTATTTTTCTTCGTGGTTATAAAACCGGTTACGCTTATATGCTTTTATTTGAAATCTCTTAAATGCATTTATAATTTTGAATTAAGATCAAGTGAAAAAAAATGACTTCTTCAGTGAATATTCTACCTTTTAAGCAAATATGAGTTTTTGTAAATTCTTTCAATTTCATACATTCTTAAAAAACATGTTATTTTTACTCAATATTTCTTGAAATAAGAAATAATATTAACTATAAAATAATAGTTAATTACAGAATAAATAATAGAATAATAAGAAATATATATTTCTGGATAATTTTGTTTCAAACAATAATTTATTTGAATAAATGAGGAGTTATTATTGCTTACTTTCAACTAAGTAATATTTTAGTTACTTTTAAGAAGTAACGTAGTTTATCTTAAACTTTAAATAATGCGTTACTGTTACTGTAGTCGATGATAGTGTTTGCTGAAGATTTTGTTTCATAGATATTAAGTTCAGAAATATGTTTACATATTATTAGATGTGAAAGTACACATTTTTCATATTAATATTAATGTATTTATTTCTGAAACTTTATTGCTATGTTAATTGATAATAATATTTCAACACATAAAATTGTTTGGATTCTGGTTAAATTTATTGTTTGCTTTTAAATAAAATTTCTTTTTTAGAATTTATAATCACCAATCACACAAATACAAAATGATAACGTATAATAATACAATATTAATGAAGTATAATATTTTATATATTTTTATAAAAAATGTAACTTTGAATTTTAGGTATGAGAGCCGATGAACTTAATATTAAATTAAGCATTATTTCCTTATAAATAGGAAGTAATACAGTGAAATATTTTAAATAATTTATTTATTTTATTTTATATGTGTATATACTATGTCAGAAAAAACATAAAAATGTCCAATGAATTTTACCCTACACCTACTTTTCCATTTTTTTAATAGCAATCGAGTATTAATGTTATTGTAATATTTTTCAACCAAATATACGAATTTCATGCAAAAATTCAAAATTTTCAACATTCGGTAAAAATGGGTTAAGTATGTTCAAATAGTATTTATCTCTTATTGTAATATTTAAATATTCTACAGTAGAAGTAATATCATCTTTAAATGTATATTTACACTTTGTTCTGTTTTTGGCCAAGATTCTATTAACTTAGGTTAACTTAGGTGTACCATTATAAATTTTTTATATCATTCTTCATCATAAAATAAAATAACTATCATTCTAATTAAATATATAATAAATACAATGTAATAAAATGCAAAACATTTATAACAAGACAGTCAGCATTTCTTCATAGATAAGATCAATAATGATAAATAGATTTTGCTGTTTCAGCTTCTAATAATAAAAAATTCATGTTTTGTTATATTCATAACTTAATGATATAGTTAATATACCTCTATTTTAATTATATAAAAAACGCATTATTTAAGTAAAAATTGCTTTTGTTTTTATTTCCGACTAACTCTCTGTTTACTCTGTTTGACGTAAAAGTATTGGACGAACCACGGGTGGAGATGATGTATTTTGGTAAAATGTCAAATAGGGCAATGATTCTCAATCTGTGGGGAGCGACCCCCTAGAGGTCGCGATCACACTAATGGGGGGGGCCGAGCATACCGAAGAGAAAATGTTATTTAAAAAAAATTGATTAAGTGACTAAAAGGAAAGAACACACACACACATACAAAACAAAATATATTTCGACATATTTAATAATTAACTTATTAAATTAAAACAACTTACTAAATTTAAAACAAATTTCATAATTATTAGTGACTTCCTTGGGCCTGTCTTTCAGAGCAAAGTTTTTCGAAGAAGGGTTTAATATTAAAATAGACACTCTCAGTTCTTTTTCTGTATTTAGCTGAGATCTATATTTTGTCTTCAAAGAAGCCACCGCAGAAAATCCAGTTTTACGAGGTAAGATGTTGTAAATGGTAGTAGAATGCGAAATGCCCTTGTTTTTAGCGCAGGAAACTCATCATCCACTCCTGCCCAAAATTCAAAGAGTGATTTATTACTCATTTGTCTTTTGATTCCACCGCTTGCCGTAAAGTCTATGAAGGTTTCTTCCTCTTCAATTGAGAGTCCTTCGGGGGTATTTTGAAATGGATCCCTCACCCACTTGTAACTTGATATCAGTTTGTCGTCAGCAAGAAAGTACTTTTTTAAAATTCTTTGCTAGCATTGCTAAATGATTTCATATTGTTACAAAAACAACTTTTACATGTTGTTCTTCAGTCTTGTAAGTTTTAATACAATTATTCAAATTTGCAAACACTGTTAAGTTTTCTTGCTTTAAATTTTTGCTCCACACAATTCCAATTTCTTACAAAAAACATTAATTTTATCACTAGTATCCAATAAATGTGCAATTGCTCCTTGCAGTTGAAGATTCAAGTTATTTAAATTCTCGAATATGTCGAACATGTAGTTCAATTTCATCACAAATAAACTATCGTGAAAATTCTGAGCTTCCGGTCTGTTTTCCTCTTCTAGGAAAACGGCGATTTCTTCTCTTAAATCATAAACACGTTGCAAAGATTTTCCTCGTGATAACCATCTTGCCTCGCAATAAAATAGTAACGCTGAATGTACTGCACCCATATCATTACGAAGCTCGGAAAAGATTCTTGATTTCAGGGGTATCATTTTTATATAATTTACTACGGTTACAACCGTAGTTAACACAATATTCAAACCAGGACTCATTTCTTTGGAAGCCAAAGCTTCTCTGTGGATCATGCAATGTGTCCAGACGCACTGTGGTAATTTTTGTTTCACAAATGCTTGAATAATTTGGAATTTTCCGGACATAGAACGAGCACCATCGGTGCATATTCCGATGCAATTTTTCCATTCTATGTTTGCCTCGTTCATAAAATCATTTAAGATAGCAAATAATCCGAGTGCTGTTGCTTTGAGTTCTATTGGTTTGCAGTAATTCATCTACTACTGACAAATCATCTCAAAATTTAACATAGGCAATGAAATGAGCATCTTTATGACTATCTGTTGCCTCATCGAGTTCTATCGAAAACAATTTGTCGCGCAAATTCGAAAAAATCTGACACTCTACATCTTCAGCTATATCAGCAATTCGACGGACAACAGTATCACTTGAAAGAGGTATATACTGCAATTGTTTTGCAAAATTTCTACAATCTCAATTGCGGCTGGCAAAATAAGCTCTTCACCAATGGTGTGAGGCTTTTTACATCTGGCTATTTTATATGAAACTTTGTAAGAGGCAATTAAAGCTTTTTCATTCACAGACAAAGTTTTTTTAAATAATGATTTTTGCTTTTCATATGATTTTAATTTTAATTCGAAGAATTCTCTGGGTTTGTTTACGTACTCACTATGAAGCATTACCAAATGTCGTTTAAGTTTATTAGGTTTCATGCTGTCTGCCGCCAACATTTTTGAGCAAATGATACACAGGGGCCTTTCTTCTTCATTTACTTCAGTACTAGTGAACCCAAAATTGAACTATTCTTGAGAATATTTTCTTGATTTTATTTTCGGAACCACGCTCGTCTGTGTACTTGTTGATGCTTGTCTATCGTCTAATGCTCGCTTAATCCCGCTTAAAAATTTATCCATGATTCTGCATAAGTCTGCTGCCGTGAATATTTAATACGGTGAATTGCAATTACACGAAAATATACATAATATACACATTCAGAATAGATTCAATAGCGATAGAAGGATCGACTCGAATGAGATCGTTTGAAATCGAAATTGGCGTCCTAGAACATTCTCCTTCTCCCTATGAGAAAACATTTGTTCACATCTGCGCACGCTCCTAACTTAACTTTTAAGTTGACCAGACAAATTCCAGACAAATCTAAACTTCTCGCGAAACCATGAGAATGTCCGACATGGTGGGACGCAAGAGCAATAAAAAGGCATAAGATTCTTGTTTTTTTAATGCTGAGGATCGGTATTGCAAAATGTCAATAAATTTCGGTATTCTTGGTAATTTGTAAAGTTTAAAATTAAGGTTGTAGAGTGTAGATTTATCGCGAAAATACTCAAAATACATTATTATTTACATTTTATTGCATGGGATGAGGAGGAGGGCACGATGGAAATTATGATTGAAAATTAAGTAGTGAATCTAAAAGGTTTAGAAACACTGAAATAGGGAATTTTTTGCAATATGGTGTAGAATTTTATAGTCTGTACACTCTCACTGATGATAAATGTTTTTATTTGACTTTTGATGAGTTTTCGTCATCATCACAATAGATAAAGGATACGTTTTCTTCGAAATTGCTTACTTCGAGGTATATGTTTTCTATTTAATTCACTACCTCCTCCCTTGGATTGCTTCAGTTGTTTTGTATTAACCATTACACACTTTTAAAATATTTCTAAACAATTTTGCTATTATTTACCAGTATTTGTGGTTAGTATGTATAAGATATTGTTTATGGGCCCGTGATAGCCTATTGGTTAGGGCATCGACCTTCTGTCCAGATGGGTGGGTTTCAAGTCACAATGCCAACAAAGACCCATCGAGTACATTCGATATACGTGCCCATTAAATTTGTGGAATCGAAAGTCCTGTTGTCTGTCTTTGAGCAGTTACCATGTGTGTAATGGCCTGTAGAAATTTCCTTCCCCCTCCAGATCAATGTTAAAAATTGAGAGAGTGAATCCTCTGGTGGTGCCATCTATCGGTGGAGTTTAGAGCAAAAGTCGTACTTTCACCTTTATGGTGCTCCGATTAAACGAAAGACGCTCCCAATTGACTTATATTCGTACGGCTAACGGCATAGTGAGCTTAGATTTTCTAAGTGTCATAAGCAACAACAGATATTAATTATTTTCAAAATAAAAAAGAACTCATCCTTTTTTTTGCAGAATTTGCTCAAAACATAATTATGTCATTATTGATTTTTGTTTGAAATGAACAATGATCCTTAAAACAGAAGATCTATGTCATTTTTGAAGGAGAATAACTGCAATCCTTTCTAGATTTCTTTGATTTTTTATGATATTATGAATGATTAGAATCCTATTATTTTGTTAATTACTATATGATAAAATTATTTTAAAGTTTTGGATAAATGGTGATTAGAAAAATTCGAATTAATCTTAATCAAAATAATTTTATTAATATCGTTTTAATTAAGAACAAATTTTATTTTGTTTTCCTTAATGCTTTGATTTGGAATGCGGTATCATATTTCAAGGAATATTTATTTAAATGTTTGCATTATTCTTCCTGAAAAGTAATTTGTTTTAGAAAGCATTGTTTTGCCAGAAATATTTAACCTCTCCTGAGACCAATCGAAGGATATCATTCGAAACCTTTTCTAATAGTAGACCCCGTTTTGAAAATGCTCATACTGTATACTTTCAATGATTAAAATAGAGGTTATATTGGGCATTAGTACAACTCACAGTCGTCTGAAGTAAATGTCAACTATTGACAAAGAGTTCTTGCGATTATTTCCTTAAAATCAATATGTATTAAGTCTCAAATTTACATGACGAATTATATGAAATCATGCGTGTGTGAATATGTAATAGAAAAAACATTTATTTCACAGGAACAGTTTGATAATAAATACTTACAAGAGCTGTTTAAAGTTGTAGTTATGGAGGTCAATGCAAAGCCACATTGATTGATTGATGGAGTATTATCACATCTAGTAAAGATGCGATTTAAGTTGCAAGGCATATTGGCAACAGAGACGATAATTCGTGCAATAAGATACTTTTGTATTTGAATAAATCCCTGATACACTTATGATTAAAACGTTCCAAAATGAAGAAGTTCAAAGAGTTAAGGTCCTCACAGAGAGAAGGTTGTAGAACAAGTCCGGGTAAAAGTCATGATTTCGGTCACAGCCTTGCCAATTGGCGAAATTTTTTCCCCAAGCGGAGAAGGCGTAGGTATGGGAATTTGAATAGCAACTCATAATAGCTGCCAATCGAATCCTTAAAAATTATAACAATCATATAAGATATCGGTGTTTTTTCCAGATTTCTTATATGGTCGCCATTTTTAAATCACTAAGCCTAACAGTACATTAGAATACAGTAATCGTATTAAGAATTGATTAAAGTTTTCTTTTGAAAATATTTCAAAATTAGAATTGAAGGAAATGTGAGGAAATAAAGTATCAGAAATAATATAACTAATAAGAAATCGAATTTATTATCGTAATGAAAATTACTTTTAATAACATTTACTTTAAAATAAATAAAATGGAGAATTTGAGAATTGTGGTAAATGAATTTTTGTAATTATAAGATAGATGTTTAACAAAGTAATTTTAATAAATCCAATGATTTTAGATTGAATTCTGCTAGTCATTACAACATGCAAATAAAAATTTTCAAATTTAATTCAACGATTTTAGAATATGATTTTAGATAGAATTACTCAAGTCATTAGAACATTAAAGTAAAAAATTTTTAATTTCATTAAACGATTTTATACAAAATTATCCTGTCAAACATTTACGCTGAACAAATACTTTAATTTGGATTTTAAAAATATCACTTTTATACAAATATATATTTTTATACAATTCCTGAAATTTAAAAATTTTTGCGATATCTAGTATATTTAAAAAAAATCTGGAATAAACCTTAAAAATATTTATTTAATCGAACCAAAAGCAGAATAATAGAAAACTATTACACAAAAGAGAATTCAAAAATTTGGAAAGTATAATAAGTCTTAAGTTTCATTTATAATTAATTATTTAAATATTTTATAAATACAATTCTATGCCTGCAGAAAATAGTTACAATGAAATTCTTACCTTCAGTTTTCTTCTCTTGTTGTTGTCTTATGTCTAGGCTGGCATTATAGGGTGCGCTGCTCCACTTTTCCAACTGTACCATATTTTGGTTTAAAGTCCGACTTCCTCGGTACACACATGTTTTCTTCTCTAATTGGATAATGATTTTTCAGGCAGATAAATTTATTTTATGCAGAAAAACAAAAATAAGTTTGAAAATGGCACAAATTCGAATTACTGCGATGTTTGAAGCGCTGTATCTATATTTGACGATTAATTCCTTTTGGGAATCAATTAGGCAAGGGGGCAAAATCACCAAATTTTACCATATTCGGCTATTCTTTCCCCTTGGTAAGCTATGACCGTAATATTCACCTTAGCCCATATCCGTTGATCTAATTCCCATTTTTATAAAAATTATTACGAACAACAATGAGAAAGTATGCTGAAACTCCATGCATGAACCACATATTGTTCTATAATGTTACAAAAACATCCTGTAGGATATCATACAGGATAAGAGCAGAAAACAAGATATTTTGAGTCAGTCATGTGTTCAAACTGATAATTCAGCCCCAACAAATGGTTTCCAAGAGCTTCTGTCTGCATGTGAAATACCTTATTGTTTTTGATAATACTAAGGCAATCACAAAATTTTAAAACAAGGAAAAAATCAAATTATACATTCATAAATATTACACAAGCTAAATCTCTTTAAATAAATCTTTACATAAGCTATATACCTTCAAAGATTTTGTCGTATCATTGATTGAATACCGATTTCTTTTCAACAGTCTTTTAATTAAGAATGTTACATTTCAATGGGTATTGGAGTGAACAAAAATAAATTTATTCCTCCTCTTTACTTTCTTTAGAAGAATATTTTGTTGTCTTCCTCTTCTCTTACAAAACAAAAAATATAACAATTTACGTTAAAAGGAATAATTTTTGGAATTTCAAAATTTTCTATATCTCAGATGATCTTATTTGAAATAGACACATTATTCTAAATTAGACTTAGAACGTTAGACTTTTCAGTGGACACCTGAAATGCATGTCTTTTGAATCCGGCCTTAAAGTCTTTCCAACGTGTCCCAAGTGCCATCTGGTGCCGGCTTCCCCGTATCATATTCTCGATTGCTTGGGGCTCACTTTAGTGGATGTTCGCAACCTCTCCTGGTGTTTGATTTTGCTGGGGTACTTGGAATCATGGATTTGATCTAGCTGCCGCCAGATCCTGAAGGATTGGACATAACAACAGACTTAGAACGAAACAAACTTAAGGGAAATGAATTCGGCACTTGGACTCTAAATAAAAGAAACATTTTTGAAGAATATTTCGAGAAGAAAATAATGAGGAATTGGCCCGTTATATTAAAACTTAAAGTTTTCAATTTTCTTTTAAGCACCGTGAAAATTGCCAACTGAGCAATATGTTCTCTTTACATTCTCCTGAAATAATCAACCCCTTATTTTACAAACAAGAATAAGATTTAAATGGAAAATTTAAAATAAATTTATTTTAAGTCAAACTTGCACAAACACAATTTTAACTAATTTTAGTTTAATTTATATTTAGGCTCAATTTTCTTTTAAATTGAGCAATACGTAAAATGGATTATAAAATATATGATTGTTCTTACAAGATTACATTTTATTTTTGGAATAAATTTTATTAAGAACGCGTTTTCCCCCTATCAGCAAAGATGCCTTTCAAATGATAATTTCGATATTAATTGCTTAATTGATCAGATATATAAATTATTTTATCAAAATGCTTTACTTTTCAATTTATGTTATTATCTACAAAAAATTATTTTTGTAGCCAGATTTACAATAATTATTTACTTATAAGGTTATACATAAAAATTACTTATTTTTGTAATTAATAAAAAAAATTTAAAAATTAGATATTTTTCTTTTTATTTCTCAGGTGAAAAATCATATTTTATTGCATTACACAAACATGTGTACTAAAAAGTTTTTATAATATTAAATATATTATTTGACGTTTTATTGAATCGTTTTAGCGACAGCATAATTTTAAAATAAGAAAATATGTAATTGTGTATTCTTTATTAAAGTAAGAATATCCTTTATCATGGTAATTAAATAAATATTAAAAAATCTGCTTAAAATTAATAAAAATAAATTCTATGGATATGATAACTGAAAATGCCCTTCTTATGAAAAAAATTAACAAACAATTTCAGTAATTTTTTAACTATAAATATATTAATCTGTTTTTTTTATGAATTTTTTCTCATCAAAATATTTAGCATTAATAGTAAAAATACTATTTATTCACTTAAGGAAGACATTAAAACAAAGATAAGAAGAAAGAGTAATTTAGGAAATTATTGTATAAAACTTTTCAAATAATTGCACATTAGAATAGTGCTATGACAAAAAATAAAAAAATAAACTTACTTTATAATTCACAAAAAACAAAGAACTAAGTTGATTCATATTCATTTTGTTATTATTAAATGAAAAAACTGGTCTAAAATAAAATCAAGATAAAAAAATAAAAGCTAAGTAAAACTCCTTTTTTGAATCTTATAATTTTTATATTGCAAATGATTTTTTTATTTGCTCCCTATAAGCTTTCCTATTGAAAGCTGTTTATCATTGAATATTATTTATTTTTTAAAATACAATAATAAATAACTTGCGTGAAAAATATAATATTTTTATCATATTTTCCAAGTTTTTTAGGTTTTTTCTGAAGATTTAATTTAATAGTGAAATTAAAAGAACTTATATATTTTTGTTATCAGAAATACTTTTATAAACATAATTTTAAATTTTTTTTGAAATGCCATAAATACCTTTTGTACAATAGTTTTGTACTTTTGGGACAGACTGTAGCCTCTTTTTGTTTTTTCGCTTTCAGATATCAACTTCATTTTTATTCCATAGTGTAAATTTTATCTTCAATGAGTTAAGCATTTCATATATAATCCTTCCAAACTTATAATAATGAAACTTAATCATGTGGTTTCAGAATTTTTAAATCACACTCTGAGAATCATGAGTAAAAAAATATATTTTACTCCTGATTTATCAACTGATTGTTTGTTGCTCAGCTGTCATTTTTTGCACACGAGGGCTAATTTGACCGGGACCTACAGTTTAAGTGGATTTCGAACCACTGCAAACATTCATGCCCAAGGTGGGATTCGAACCCACGAACTGTTGAGCCGAGTGCAAGAGCGCTAACCTTTCGGCTGCCAGCTTGGCGATTTATCAACTGAAACACTTATATATTTGCAGTTGTAGGATGCTTCCTTCTTAGGCTTAAAGTACATATTAAAATAGTGCATATACATATTTTTATGTATTTGAAACCATAAAAAAAAGTTTTTAAATATTTATTCTAAACTTATTCTTCATTTTATCCGACAGCATTTAACTGAATATTTTTTTGGTGTTCATTTATTAGCAAAAATAATGGAGTTAGGTCTCGAACATTCGAGGAACAGAACTTCCTTATTGAATATTTCCAAGAGTTCCCACTCCACTGTCTTGATTGAGCAAAGGCGTCCACAACCAATCACTTTCCTGGAAAATTCAATAATCCCGTCTATTCTCCTGGTGGAAAAGGGATTACCCCAGGAATGCCTTTCTTGCTTCTTCGTGCGAATGGATTCTCTGGACTTTTTCCGCTAAACAATACATCACGCAGAAATACTTCTTCCTCCGATTCTTCATTTTCTCCACATACTTTTGTGGATTATTTGGCGAGCAGCTTTTATTCTCTCGGCACAATTCCTGACAAATTGATATTGACTCTACCACTTTTCCAGCAGCAATTATTGTGTAATTAGGAATACAATGTTCTGAAATTTATGATGTTTAAGATATATTAATAATTTATTACGTAATATGAATTATAAATACACAATTTATTAAGTTATTTTAAGTTAGAAGTTATTAATTAAAAATATGAAAAGACATTTTTATTCATTTATAACAAATGATTATGTCAAAACAACCTACTATAATATTAAAGGAATATTCGGGCGTTATAAGTTATTATAATATTTAATTAATATTTATCGCATGTCCTTTTTAGTTTTATATTTAAATATTTTTATTGTTTTATAATTAAGCTTTTATATAAAACTCTATTCGTTTTATTTTTAAATTTTTATGTACCTTTTGAAGATGTTCATGGCAGGAAATCATGTGAAGAGAGATTCTTTAAGACAAATTATCAGACACTCTTCATAGCGAAATCTTCTTTATTAAAAATTATACAGAAGTTAAAAGATTATGTTGCGATGAAGTTTTTACCAAATAAATATATATATATAGAACTTTGCACGTGAGCTGTGAGGAGAATGTGAACTTTGACGCGAAGTGAGAAACTTTGACATTACCCGATGGCAGTGATCACAAATCATAAATTATATATTTTAGTTCACAAGAATTCTCAAACTCATCTTATTTTGCTTCACAAGAATTCTCAAAATCATTCCATATTTTGGTTCACAAGAATATTCAAAATCATTTTATATTTTGGTTCACAAGAATTCTCAAAATGAATCCATATTTTGGTTTACAGGAATTCTAAAAATCATTTCATATTTTGGTTCACAAGATTTCTCAAAATCATTTCATATTTTGGTTCACAAGAATTCTCAAAATCATTTCATATTTTGGTTCACAAGAATTCTCAAGATCATTTCATATTTTGATTAACAATAATTCTTAAAATCATTTCATGCTATTCGTGTCACATCAAAAGTAATTTGGAAATGCAATAAGATCAAATAAGAAACTAACTTTAGTAACACATCATTTTCTAATATTATTTTGTCAGCATTCACAAACTGACATAACTATGTCATTTTCAAGAAAAGAATATAGAAAAAAGGTGCTGTAAAAGAAAAAAGGTCCTTTTTCTTCAATTTCATAAAGGAAAAGAGTGCTGTAAAGCAACTTTTTCCAAAATTTTTTGAAAAAAATTGCATCATTTCTTAGTTTTAAATTTTCAACAGCTTTGGATGCATAATAACTTTAAGAAGAGGATACAGGTTCTAGAGTCTGAATGTACATATTATGTTGGCTTTATTAAGGTGGAAGACATTCACCTTGGTCAAAAAAGAGTCCTTTGTTGACCTCAAATTTTGTTGCTGATCATACACAATCAAACGAAGAAGCTATAGAGCAAACTGTCACAATCAAATTTGAGATTCCTTGGAGCCAAAATCAGTTTACCGAAGAGTTCTGATTTAGTTTATAGAAAGCAATAACAGACTTGTTTTTGCTTGAAAAGGAATGAACGCTGAAAATATCCCTCATTCATTTTGAATAAATAATATTAAAAAAGTGATGAGTTAATGGTATATGTTGAAATCAGCATGCGTAGATATAGGGATCTGCAAGTCTTTTAGCATGAGAACTTGGTACCCAAAAATATTGAAATCTGAAGTTGTACCTTATTCTATAGCTATTTGTTATTCCCTTTGTATCTATAATGCAAAAATTTATATAGTTCATTTTATTGAAAGTTGGAAGTGTATGGAGTAATTAGAAAGTTTTTCTGAATGAACACTGATACAACATACTTAGGACAAATGAAGACGCATTAATACAAGAAAAAAACTTTATTTTACTGTCTAGAAATTATACTTCTTCAAGAAAAAATAACTATCACCCAATCTAATTGGTGACTTCCACACATCCATGCAAAGCAACGCAAAAAATAGTAGATCCAGAGGATTATGAGCGCATTAGATGCTTTTCATTATTTTCAAACAATACTTTTTTTATAATTTTTATTTTTAAAACATAATTTTATTCTTTATCATTCCAAATAATAAAAACTTCCGTAATAGTTATCGTCTTTTCTTCTTTATTAGGCTGTGTTATATGTGTACTCTTTATTTTATCGATATGGATTGTTGTAGCACAACTGTTTTCTACAATTCATTGTTTATTCCTTTAATGTTTCAACTGTAAATTAATCCTTTGATTTTAGTAATAAAGAACTACGTACAAAATTTAAGACAAATTTTCTCGAATATTTATGTAAAAATGCTTTTATAATTTCAGTTTTCATTGAGAAACATTTTTTAATTAGAAAGGAACATTTTTAACTTACTTAATAAATACTGTAATATTCATATAAATATGTGTGTGGGGGTGGGTCTTCCTTTTGCTCGGAGAAATGTAGAAACATTCTGCGAGCAATACGAGGAGATATTGACTCAAAATATATATGGAACATCCAAAAAAACTGAAATCCAGCACTGTAAAAGTATACAAACTGAATACCAAATAAATTTCACTTGTATGTTTCAGAAGATCCGTATTTCGCTATTTAAGCAATCAAATTTTTCAATAGTACTGACAAGACAACTTTTATAATCGATTGCGATATATTATACAGATCTACAGCACTGTGCATTGTCCTCCCAGAAATTTTCTTCATATATATCAGCTGTCAGCTCTTACGATGCTTTTTCGATAATTTTGGTTTGATGTCATTGGATCCACTCCACACTGGAACTGGAAGATAGGAATTGAGATTTCTCATCAGAGATAAAAATGTTTTCCACTCATTGAAATTATAATTAGTGTTTCAGCTAATGGCTTGTTTTTGTTCAATAAATCTGAATTGATATTCTGCTGTTCTGTCAACACCAAATCTCTATTTGTATATTTAGAGTGACGAGTAAATGTGAAATGCATGAACTAACTATGATACACAACTAAAAAAATATTTACTCAAAATTTGACTTATAAAACTATTATAATTCAATCATTCATTACTATGGGGAGTAATTGAAGAAACACGACCTAAGTATGTTAAACTATGTAACGAAGACTAACACATATTATTATAACTTGTAAAAAATAAATGGATTATCAATTTATTATCATATCATCATCTTATCAGATTAATAAAAATAGAAATAAATTTCACCCTAGAACAGAAAATATAATGTAATATTAAATAAAAATCTTGATATTAAATTTGCAATAAAATAGTCTTAATTGTAGGAAATTAAATATATATCTCATTAAATTCAATGAAAAACACATTCTTTAAAAAAATATGCTATAACTTCGAATAAACAGACTAATACATTTTTTTCACTAGTGCAATAATTTAGTAATATATACTAATATTATTGTATGATTTTCTCTATTAATCGTCTATTTGTTTTGACTTAACACAAACTATAACCAAGACTAACTCATGTTATTGTAACTTGAATTTGTATTCAATCTTTCACACTCGATCTAAAAGTTGAGAGAACAAGAAGAAACAAATATTTTCCTTTCAAAGTCATTTCAAACACAGTTTCTGACTGTTTCAGTTACGGAATTATTTCTTGAATATTATGGCATAGTCTTTCTCGCATATCTTCTCCTAAAAACATTATTTGTTTACATATAACAATATTTGGCTAAAACATTTCAAATGATAAAATAAATTATTATATATAATAATTATTACATATAATAATTATTAAATAAGCAATTATTACTTAATTGAATATTTTTTGCTGTATACTAATTGTTGTATACCTCAAAATAAAAGAATTTATTCATTAAATGTATATATATATATATCTTATTTTTCTCCTTTCCTGAAAGCAATAAATTAAATGAATTCAACTTCAACCTATGACATGTAAGCCTCCATTAAATATTTTCCATTCTTAGCAAGAAAGTAAAGTATAAAGAAAAATATATAAAGAAAAAAATTAATCATATTTATCTGTTGATAATAAAAATGAGAAATAAAGTTTCAGGCATAACAAAGATTTAAGAAAATCAGTTTTATTTCACCTAAAGAGTAAGCCTAATGAGCAATTTATTTAACTTAACAACACATTTTTAAATGAAAAAAGTTTAATATAATTAAATCTAAAATCATTTACAGCAAACATTTCTTTAAAACTACCTCACAAAGAATTCTTTTATAACAACATCATGAGAATCAATAAATATGTCTAAAATTTTATTCATGTCTTTTCAAGCAATAGAGGAAATTAGAATTTCTTGATGTTTTTTCTTTTCTTTGCATGGCTGGGAAATATTCAATATACTCATATTTCTCCAACATCATATAGTTAATGTCAATTTCCAACTCTATTTATATTACAAATTCATTATTATACATTTTAATGAAATTCTTCGTGTTTAAATTTTGAAATCTAAAATTTACAAATTTTAATGCAACTAACAAAAGAAAAACATCGATTTTATAAAACGTTTTCAGCTCTCGAAGGCTACGTCTATTTGCAAATATTAATTTAAAAAATCAAAAATTTTAATTCATGAAACATTCTACACTAAAATAGTTTTATTTCATGAACATAAGAGTAAATGTTTGTAAAAACTAACTTTTAAATTTTTGTATAATGTGTATTTAAATCATACCCCCTCAACAACTCCAAAATTTTAAATATATTCTAACAAAACTTCAAGCTGAATCTTCCAAACGTTTAAGCCAACTGACACATATATATGTTACTTACTTGAAGAACCAAGCATAGCACGTATCACGTACATTATGTGATAAATGATGCAGAATGTCGGGACTCGGTACTTCCGCGTCGATGCTTACACAAATGCATCGACGTCGTTTGGAGTTATAACATATTATGATTGATGCTTTTAAACAAGCAACTTAAGCACAAGTTTCTATTTGAATACGTTACAAACTTTTATGCTGGTGGAAAAAGGTCAGAAAGAATTATTTTGGATGAAATATTTACAGTTAAGCATTATATACATATATATATATATATATATATATATATATATATATATATATATATATATATATATATATATATATATATATATATATATATATATATTTATATATAAGTATAATTAGAAATGTCCAAAGCATAATTTAAATACAGGAATAAACACAAAAATTATATCCTTAACAATACATTAAGTGTGAAAGAAGCTTCAATAGAATTATTAAAATTTCAGTCTCCATTTCATTGAAAATATCTATCTTCACAGTTTTTCTATGCGGTGCAAACAAACAGTTAAATCTACTACAACGAATTCTCATCAAGTGTTAACTTTTGATCTCTTATTTCCATTTCTAACGAGACTTTTGTTTTATGATCTACAGTTAAAGATTTCCTACTTTGCTCGTGACTACCCGAAAAACAAAAATTCCTTTACTACTTGGCATAAACTAATCAAGTTGAAATAGTTTATGTGACACTGCATGCACTGACATGTGTGGAAAAAAATGTAAACGAACAAACTTGATTCATTCGATTCAATTTCGAGATAGGACCTTCCTTATTTTCGTTCTTTTCTTCTTCGTTATTACCACACCAAAACTTAATTTATTTTGTTTTTAGAAAAGTAAAAACCATCTGGGAAACTAATAATTAATGGACAAAATCCCTTGGTTCGAATCCCGGTTCTTGAATGGAGGTACTTTCTCCCTCTGTCTATATTCTTTCTTTATCCTTTCCTTGTATGAATGGGTTGTGAATGGTTTTCTATCCTATAAACATGTATCTATGGCATGTGTGTACTGAGGAAGTCGGACTCCACTCCAAAATATGGTTCAGTTGGAAAAGTGAAGCAGCGCACCTCATAATGCTAGCCTAGCTAGCACAAGGCAACAACAATGGACACAAACGATGGAAAAACAAAGCTCAATTTCTTTGAAGAGTTGATTTTGGAAAAAACTTGAAGAAAACAATTTTAATAAATAATATTTTAATAATTATATTAAAGTATTACATGAAGGAATTCTTAAAATAAAATAGAAAATTTAAAAAAATTGGTATTAAAACCGAGATTACTATTTTGATAATAATGTGATTCTCTCTATTGGAGTCTTTCTTATATGCAAAGTACTAAAATAGATATACATTATGTCTATAAGTAGACAAATATGCATACGTACACAAACAGTACACAAATATTAATATTTATGTGTAAATATATATATGTATTTTTAGGTATAGATGAAAATGTTTTTGAAAAGTAATTTATCACTACTACATACATTTTAAAGCACTTTAATTAAAATTACTTTAATCTTTTATAAAATAATAATTAATTATAATTATGTTTAGCATCATTTCTAAAAGTATGAATTTCTAAAAGCAGTAAACTAGAAATTTTTTCTCGATTTTAAAAACTATATAAATTTATAATCATCACCATCAACATGTTCAAATTTTGGCTTATATAAACTTCAATTGATTTAATTGTAATTTATAAAAAGGAAGAAATATGTTAGCTTAGAAACTTAATGTAAATAAATTAATAAAAAAATTGCAATAGAACATAGAGGATACAGCAGAAATTTATGACTGCAAACAATCAGAATTTTTTATTTAATTATTTTTTATATATTCCCACATATTATCTATCCGATTCTAGTAAGACAGATATATATACCGTTTCTTTAGCTCATATCTCACTTTCTAATAAAATGTAAAAACATAATTTTCTCTGAAAGCAACAAATAATATTTAAATTTTAAATATTTCAGTAATATTCATATAATATTTAATTTTCAAATGTTTTTTAAAGAAAAACCGATTTAATTTACAATAAGGGGAAAATAAGTCTTCAATGAAAATATGCATTATGAATAATATACTCATAAAAATCTCTTCAAATTTACACACTTTGTCTTATTAATTTTCAAATATCACTGAAAAGGTTGCACCGAATAAATTACAATTCAAAATAAATATATTTCTTTATTTATTGTATTATTTACGCTTGGAAAAAGGAAAGTAGGCTCAATATCCGAAATGACTGAATAAATTTCAGATTTTTTTAATTTAGCGAGATAAACAGATCAAAAACTATTTCTGTAGACACTTATTATTATTGTTATAAAAAGAACTTTAGAGATTATGAAGGTGCATTTCTTACTAATCATCACATTTCCCTATTTATTTTGTTTCCTTATATATTTTATCTAAAATTATTTTCGCTTCATTTCAACTCAAAATGAAAATAATTTCACTCGCAGTATTCATGGTTGTAAATATGTCACATTAATTTTTATATTTTTAAATATTTTGTAAAATGAACATGTGCTATTTTCTTTATCCAACAATGTAACGAATTATTTTAGTATTAAGCATTTTTCTTTTAATATTAAAGAGTGGTATTTATTTACACTTGATACAGAAAATTAGTTTAAGGTTCAAGCTTGCTTAAGTGATCGATCGACTTAAAAAACACCGACTCATTTTGAAATTATGAATACGAAATTGCTTAACTTTGCTTAATTTAATAAAATTGTCTTCAAACACTCGTATATAAACTTATCAAATAAACAATTGTTAACTGAATTTGTTTTCAGAAGAAAATAAATCATAAAAGTAAGATACAATTGAATTAGAACTTAGCACACATATTTATATAAAATAAGATCTCTTTGGTATAGTACAGCAAACGAAGAATGGCATTTGCAAATATCATTACAATAACATCTAAATTTTTTAGCATATTAAATATTTTTCCTAATACAAATAAATATTAAAATTTATACACCAAAAAGTAAAATTTAATTCCTTTAAAACTCCTAGTAATTGCCTTTGAAAGGAAAATAAACGAAACATTTGTCACTTAGTATCTTTAACATTTTTAAATATATCATAAAAGTGAAATGATAATCAAATTACGGATGACATTTGTATCACATTAGATTAGATTATACCATTTGTTATAAGGATTATTGTGATATTTAATTTTTATAAGGACTTGTATTAATAAAAGTTTGCTGTAAATTATATAAAAACATTGACTACAAAAATAAATTAAAATTTCGTTACATAAGCAATGATTTTTTGCCAAAGGAAAAAGACATGCAAAAATTATAAAATACAAATAAAAATGATTTTTCTATACTTTATAATTTGATTGTCCCGGAAATATGAAATAATATAGACCATATCTCATCCAAACAAATTTATTAAATTTATATTTAATCATCTCGGTATGGATCCTTATAGGGACACTACGGATATGCAAAGAAATATGCTATGTTTAGCTCCAAAGGCTTGTATCCAAATAAATATAGAATTTAATATTTAATTGATATATAACACTGAAAATATTCCTTTATACTTTAAAACAAATCGAGTGTAACGTCTATCAACTGTAAATACTCGATAAAAATTTATGTTTTTAAAATTACTATTTTCACAAGAAAATAAATCAGTAAAAAGCTATTATATATGCAAAAATCCATTGCTTAAAGACAGTTAAAAAATATGTCACTTATTTTAATTTATGAGATCATTTGGCTTTATGTACCACTTAAATTTACATAAGACTATATGCAAATTATTAGAAACACAAACACTTATACTGAATATGCTATTATTGTTTTATTTGTATTAAAAAATATTTATTTTATATGAAAAATATTATATATATATATATATATATATATATATATATATATATATATATATATATATATATATATATATATATATGTAATTCTGCTATTTTATGAAATTATCTTGTACAATAGCAATAGTTATAATGTGTTTTTTCGCCAAATTATTAATACTGAATGTCAACACGGTAACAAATATCTCCAGCGGAAAAAATGTAAACACTTTAAAATTATTTATTTCCCAAACGGCAAATTCTTGATATTTGATCTTAATTATTCAAATATTCTACTTCGTCAATACATATTTTTTTTTAGTTTTAAATTCACTGATAATATTTACATTTTGTAAAATAAGTACCAATATTTTTTAAATTATTTAAATTTATTTTAGATGCATTTATAATATAAAAATAAATTATTGTTGCAACAAACATGTTAAAATCAGATAAAAATGCTGCATACTTTGCATTTATCATACTATTTTGTATATTCACGTTCAAAATATGCACTCTATTTGTATGAAATATTGCTGAAAAATTCATTCAGTGACAAATAATTCCTCAAGGAATGGATGACATGTTGACTTGATGAATGAATTTCATGCTCTAGAAAATGTAGTATCTCCATAGAACTGCCAAAGTTTGTTTACTGTAAGTAAATCTACAAAATATCAAAATGCGGTAGCAAACCGTTTTTCATGGAACGAGCTTTCGAGAAAGAGTCTGTCATGGTGAGAATTCCTATGTATCACTTATTTTAGACCTATTTTGTAGGTTGAATTTTGTTAACACTTCTTTCTTCTTCAAAGATTACATGCTGAAGCTTCAAATTTTACTATTACTAGCTGAATACGTAAAATAAATATTTTGCTGTAGAGGTTATATAAATACATACACAGTCTTTTAAAATATAAGGCGAATATTTATATAACTCTTTAATAGAATTATTAATATAGTAAAATTGTTCCAATAAATAAATTTTTATGATTTTTTATTAACAAATAAACATTATTCAGATACTTCAAATTTTCAATTTTAATAATGAATTTGATTTATGATCATATGATCATCATAAAAGTCACCTGATAAGTAAATTTTTATGATTTTTTATTAACAACTAATCTTTATTTAAATGCTTCTTATTTTCAATTTTAATAATGAATTTGATTTATAAAGCAGTTGCTTATCACAAAAATTACATAAAATTTATTTTAAGTATGATAATATTTATCATACTGTTTTTAATCCTAATTATTAACGTTTATTCATAACCATATATTCCTCATTATGCTGAATATGAGTAGTTTATATTCTACATGCGAATATCATCCGAATATCATCGGAATAATATTTCATATTTTTCTATAGATGAAAATATATTCTATTATTGATAATCAACTAATTTTCATGTCATATGTTAAGTTTTCTAAAATATGTAAATAATTTGTACCAATGATACATTAAGAAAATGAATATTTCACTCATATGTTTTGCTTATCAGTTTTGACATCTTATATTGTTATAAAAAGCATATGAATAATTTACAAGTTTTATATAAATTAAGATACATGAATCTTGTTAATAAACATCATTCAATATAAAAAATATCTATATTGTAATTGAGGCAATTAGGTACTTTTTTAAATCAAGAAACATTGTACTTTTATTATTTAAAAAAGTTATTTTCAGCATATTTTTAAGATTAATTTAAAGTATACTAAAGTTTGTTCACTCTAAACTATACAAGTTAGTGCCGTGTTAGGTTTCCGGGAAAAGACGTCGTTCTATTGACCGGGAGATTTTGAGTTCGATACTTAATTCAACAGAAGATAGTCATTGTATGTTAAAAGATATGAAGAGTTCAATGTCTCTATGTTGGTGTGATTTAAGGAGAGATTACCAAATGAAGTATGAACAATTCACTTAAGCGTGGGTCAAAATTAGGGAGCGGTTGGTAATTTTAATTTGCTTCGATCGACATAAACAGGTAGCAGGAAATCTACTGCAATAACCTTATGTAATTAACATAAAATTATATTAAAAATAAATTGTAACACTTTAAAAATTATCAAAAAAATCTTTTTTTCAAATATTATGTAATTAACTGTTACTAAAATGCGATATTTAAAACATTAAAAATTTGTAGTCAATAAAAAGAAATATTTTGCTCTTGATATTAATTAATATAGATTACCTTAAAATGTGTTACTTACTAAAAAGTTGCTTAAAGTTGATGCTTTACAAATTTGATTCAAATATTATAAGCATTTCAGTGTAGTTAATCTCCACTCTTAAATGAAATATATTATTTTCTATCATGCTTTAAAAAAACAAAGTTTCATTTCTCTTGTGAAAATTCAGTTTCATTTAAAAAAATATTTTGTGAATGTGCCGTAATGACTCTAGTTTAGAATTTAATTTATAAATTATAAATAGTTATAAGGATAGAGTAAAAATAACTATGCCTGGCAATTTTTTTTATTAGAAAAAGCAATTTTTTAAATAAATTTCAATTTCTTCGTTTATTTATTTTCATTTATGCAATTTTTAAAAAGTTATGAATACAATCTTTAAATGAGCCAAAAAGATATAATATGATAATTTCTCTGTAACACTATTGATTATTTTGGTACTCCCAATTCAATTATACTAAATATTAATAAAATAACCAGGACTTATATCTTCATCAAAATTTTTGTAACAAAATTCGCAATATCACATAAAATTTATAGTTCTGAATGCTGCAACTCATAACTCAAATATTTATAAGAGTGTGATAGTATTATTAATCATTATTAATCAACTTCTGTGAACATCTGGATTTATATAAAATTGTAACCATGCATAAAATCAGATGTTTTTATTATTCTGTCTATATTTGCTTACTTTCATAAAGAAATTTTTAATTTAAATTAATTCTCTAGTTTAATTTATGAAACCTAAATTTGGAGTAAAATAAAAAAAGCACTTAATGAAAACCTTTATCTATAAAAGATTTTACAGTAGTGATATAATAGTATGATTCTTTGTTGTCGTTAAAATAAATATTATCTAATGATGATATAGTGCTTCGAAAAAACTTGTACTTATATCATTTTTTGATTTTATTAAAATAATAGCAGCACATTTTCTAAAATTATGCACTTTCTATAATCATCATAACTCCTCAAGATTTTGCAATTTGCTGATACGAATACTTTTGAATTTTCCTACAACGTAAAGAGGGAAAAAAACTATTTAATAAAGCTATTAAATAAAAATGTTTTGTCTTAAGCAGTGAAAAATGTATTCAAATTTTTACTTTTTATCATAGTGTAGAAAGAATTTATACATTGCATATTACAAAGTAATGAATGTGCATTAAAGGATAAACTTTTCAATGCATATATGCACATAATAGACATATATATATATATATATATATAGATATGCATATATATATATATATATATATATATATATATATATATATATATATATATATATATATATATATATATATATATATATATATATATATATATATATATATATATATATATGTATATTGGCAGGAGTAGGTAGGTTCTTTATCTCTTTCCTTTTAGATATGATAAAGCTATACTATTCATTAAAATTTCATGATTATCAATTTACCTTTGTTGAGAGTGCGTGATTGGATTTTGTAAATAAATACATAAAATTTTAATAGTTGCATTTTTCTGTTATTTAAATTATCAAACCATTTATTTCTTAATTCTGATTTTTTACTGATTTACTGGCGTCATGTTTTGCATACAAATATGTAGATTGAGTGCAAATCTTTGTTATTTTTGTAAATAACTCATAATTTATACGTTCAGAAAATACAAATATCTCTCAGTATCGATTTTTAATATACATTATACCATTTCTGCCAAATTGAATTGTTGAAGTGGAATTTTCTAAATATTTACGTGCATAAAATATTTGTCAAATATTTGGAAGCAAATTAAATATTTCGATCGAGTTATTTCCTCCAAGTACATTCCTAAGAATACATTAGAAGGGAAATCGTAAATGGACAATTTAGACAATTTATATCGTTAAAGAGACACGCCTGTGGCCCCCCATAAACTAAGTTATAATCATACGTCACTTCCTTTATGAAATATTTTTAAACTAAAAGCTTTGATTCTGTCAACATGCTTGAATGTAACAGTGAAATTTGAAAAAAGAATTATAATGAAACATTATTCTCATTTTAAGAAATATCATTTAATTAGCTGTCATCGTAAAAAATATTTTTATAAGTCTTAGAATACTAGATTTTGTTTATTGTCATAGTAAAAGATTTATATTTATAGATATTAATGATATCCGCATCATTAAATATCATCTCTATATATAAAATGATGTAATATTTATTCATTCTCGAAACAAAATATGAAACTCAAATTTTTATGCTCAATTCTAATTCAGTTTTTTACTCACCTGTTATAAGTTTGATTTAATAATTATTTACGAAATTATTGTATCAAATGATTTTTAAATCATATAAATTTTTTCTTAACACTTTATTAGTAAATTTAATTATAATTTTAGAATATTAGCTGCATTTAAATGATAAAAGTAGAATACTAAAAAATATGTATTAATTTGAAACTGTTCTCAAAATATTGTTAAATGTAACAAATCAATAGTCTAAAAGCTAGATTTAAATTGAAAATTTTTTCATTAAATTATCTTTTATTTTGCTTCAAAAACATATTAAATAAGCAGTGGAAGTTTTGATAAATTATTTTCATTCCTCATAATTTTTTTTGTAATTTGTAATGATTATATACAGATGATGGAATGGTATCTGCAGATTTATTTCACTAAAACGCAACAAGCAAGTTCATTTTACAAACCTTTTTCTCAATTAAAAAAGATTCTCTCTCTCTCATTTCCGTAATTTTAAAATAATACTTAAATTTAAAATTACAGGAAAGCTTTGGATATTAAAATTATATAAAATAATGTGAAACCAAGCAAATGTACATTATGACATAAATTATATTAAGTCACAATTTCTAAAAACTATCTTTATTTGTAATATTACTTGATTTTGAAGAAATTGATTCCAAAGACATTAATTGCTAGTGTATGATGCGTATTTTTGATAAAGCAAATTAAAATATTATGTTTTGTTTTAAAAAATAAAAACTACTTAACAACGAAAAATCATTTTAAGGTTATCTTATGATACTATTTACTAATAATCTATTAGTTTGCAAGATTTGGTCAGTATCGTGCATAATTAAACAGTGTAGATATGAACTTTTGAATAAAAATGAGCAAATAATGAGCAAGCTGAACCAGCGATATGCAAAGGTATTAATAACAACACTTTAAGAATTATAAGGCAAAAAAAATTTTAAAATAAATGTTAAGTCGAGAGGGTTTATAATCCTATCCACTGGTCTTGGAAATAATGTTTTATTGTATATATTTCTTCTACGAATTAATAAAATTATTTTCATTGAATTTTATACAAAAAAAATTAAAAACAGTCAAAAGCATTTAAAAAATTTAAAACTTTAACTTTTTTAATATATTAACAGTAAAATATTTATCTAAATGCAAAAAGTATCGAATTTTATATATGTTATATGTTTCATGATATAATTTATTAGTTCAAATCTAAATTAATCATATTTGATGAAATTTTATAAACATTATTATTATTATTCAACAATTTTTCCACAGTTCAAAAATGTTAAACTAAAATTTAATTAAAGTATTTCTCTGAAAAATCTAATATTGTACATTTAAATTCTAATGAATATATCACAAAATTCTGTTAGGTTTGAATATAAATATTTTCAGCAATATATTCCTGTTTCAAATTCATTTAAAATTTAGTAAAATCTGAAAATTAAAATTATATATATAGTATGGATATATGCATATATATATGATATATATATATATATCTATATATATATATATATATATATATATATATATATATATATATATAAAGCTATTCCATCGAATAATAAAATACTCGTCCAGAAGACTCAAATTTGTTTTTTGATTCAACTCAGTAAAAATCCCCCAAGAAAAGCTTAAAACAATTATTTTACTGTTATTTGAATTTAAATCTTTGAAAGAAAAAAATTTAATACCCAATTCAAGATTTTTGGATAAAATATTTTGTTTGTTCAATGCAGTGTAGCTAATGTATAGTTAGTTTAATATTTTATAAAATATTTTATGGGAAGAAACTTTATACATGACACTTTTATCTTTGTAAAGGAAATAAAATTATAATGTTTTCATTTATTTTTACAGCTGAAAACCAGGAAAATATTAGCAGATTTTGTCTTTTGGTACAATGCAGTCAAATCAAATTAATGTATTCAAAATTTCGTTTTAATACAATTTTTGCTTCCGAACACTTTTTCAATGGATTCATTATGGACTAGTAATATAGGCATTCTTTTTAGAATGGAATATCCCGGATTCACTCACAGCCATTGTTGAAAAACGGGAAAAGGAAATTGCATTTCTGCATTTATGTCTCTAAAAATGGAGGCACGTAAGCGATTTTTTTTAATTGTCTAAGCCTACGGCCCAATGTCTAAGAAAAGTCTTAAAGGAATATTTTCTGCCAAATATCACATACAACAGTTTTTCGCCTTTTAGTGTATCTTATACACAGTTTCAAACTATTGTGTTAATCAAAATCTAAATGATTCATAAAAATACTTGTTACGCTCAGATTCAGAGTTATGTAGAAATAAAGAGGCAAATTTAAATATAAATTTTGTAGCTGTATTTTAAAGTTTAAATCAACATAATGATGAACAAAAACATCATATCTATGAAGCTACTTTCTTAATTCATATGTTACGTTACAATATAAAATTCATTAATATATAAAAATTCACATGTAAATGAATACCGATAAAGTGAAATCTTATATATAAAGAATCTAAATGTGTGTAATGAAAATATTTGGATTCAACAAGTTTTTCTTATTAAATCCTGTATCCATAATTTTATAATATACTTTATATAAATTTGTTCTTTTAAAAAAGATAAATTTCCATTATTTTTCATAACATTTCAACAAACATTTGTTATCTCCATAACAAAGTAATTTAAAATGTGTGTAAAATCATTCAGTTAAATGAAATTTAAATACAAATTCAATTTTCTATTTATAATCCACTATATTCAATATTTATTTAATCAATTTTATGAATTTTTAAAGTCCATCGATTTTTGGAAACTTTTTAATTAAAGTTTCTCAAAGACGTCAATGAGAAAGAAATCCCCAATTTTCAATGTAAAGATTTAAATTAAAAAATAATTCTTATATACACCGAAAGATGGCGCAGTAAATTCACACAGCTTCCCTTAAGATCACTAATGTGAAGCATCACTTGCCGCGGACACTGATTGGAGGGTGACCACATGCTTCCTCACTGAGCTGCTGGAACTGGAACTGCTGGCCAGCTCAGGTGTGATCTCTTCACTTGACCGTGCTTCAAAATTACGAGGCGGTTGATGATATACGAGTAATCCAAACCCAATGTGCAGTCCAGAACTCACCTGCTCCATTATGTGTATATATGCATTGAAAAGTTTATCCCCTTTAAGGTACATTCATCACTTTGTAATATGCAATATATATATAAATTCTTTCTACACTATGATAAAAAGTAAAATTTGAATACATTTTTCGCTGCTTAAGACAAAACATTTTTATTTAATAGCTTTATTAAATAGGTTTTTTTTCTCTTTACATTGTAGGAAAATTCAAAAGTATTCGTATCAGCAAATTGCAAAATCTTGAGGAGTTATGATGATTAAAAAAAGTCACTATTATTTAAATTTAGATCCAAAGTTAAAATTAAATTTTTAGAATCGGGATTCAACTTTATATTCTTTAACAAAAAGAGATAACTTAGATAAATTGTTTCGACTTGTAAATATTTGCCTTAAAAATGTATAGTATATGCTAGTAAAATTAAACTCATGATTAAAATTAAGTTTTTTTTAAGCATTTTATTTTTTGAATCAATAGAGATAATGATATATATAATTTAAATATTTATACATATTTTTTAACTTAGCGTTTAAAAAATATAATTATATATTTCTAATCTCGAAACCAAAAATGCTAATCAAAAGAGTTGAATTTGATAATCAGAAGAATTACATTTACTTCAAGATTTTAAATAGTTTTTCTAATGTTGATATTAAAAATAAATTAAACCCCTTTTTACTATTAATGAATATTCATTATTTTTTATAGCTTATTGCTTGCAAAAGTATCTTATTACTTATGATCATTCCTCCCAAGAATTGTACATGATGATCAATAATTTTAAATAATAAACGAGAAAGATAAGCAAGATTCATTTGTGTTCCAACAAAGAGACATTCGACAATATTTTGCAAATACTGATCATCATATTGATTACTGAAAAAATGCTCTATGAAAGGATAAAATTAGGTATACTTTTCACTTTTGATTTTACATTTTAAATACTTACGGGCACAATAGCTTACATTATAAAAAGAATTAGCATACAGATTTTTTATTTGACCGCTAATTAAATGTATGAAAGTGACATACATCAACATTATGAAATATATTTTTCACAAAATTATCTTTCAAAAGCCTACTTCATATCATATAATAATATCATCATTACAATAATATATTCAGAAAAATTTCAGAGTAAAAGTTATTAGTATTGTACACAAAAAGTAGATGATTCTACTGATTCTTCGTTAAGCAAGAAATTCCATAAATTATAAAAGTATTTTTACTTTAAATCTGAAATGTGTTTACGATTTTATAATACTAATGCAAATGTTTATTTAAGAATTTATTTAAAACAATACACAGTAATTTTTACATAACTAATCTTTTACAATAATTAATTCTTATAATTTTAACATCTTAAGCAAATTTAATAATGAAAATAGTTCAAAATCAAAAAATCATACATATGTAATCAATTTATTTCCAAAACCACATTTGTATTGAAATGTGTATAACTATATAAATACACAAAAATTATATATGGATGTATGGTATCTTAAAAATACCTGGTTACCTTTTTCTATTGTTAAATAAAAAAGATCGCACGGAAAGGCATATGTCAGACAGGCATGTTCTTCTCAAAATAACCAAACTTTCCATTCTCAGTGGCTATTTTTGGTCTTCATAGCTTACTTTACTTAAGGCATTTCCCTCTTGAATTCACTTCACTTAGAGAAACATTTTTGTGATTGAAAAGAACTAAAGAGCAAAAGAATATAACAAGAAAAACTAACAAGACTTTATAAACATTTCCAAGAAAATTTTTTTTCGAACATAATAAGTGAATTTAAAAACACTCAGTCAAACGAAATATAAAATTTTTTTTATAGATTACATTTTCTCCAACTGAAATGAAAGCTATTTTGGAACTTAGCTTTAAGATATATATTTGCCTTCTTTCAGTGCATCTTAGAAGATTAAAAATATGTCAGAGGTAGTTTCAGTCTTCTTATATTTGTGTAAAGAAATATTAAGAAAGAATATAAAAAAATTCTAACATTTATATAAATAAATGTCAGTTTTTGGATATACTGTTGACAGTTGTTAAAATATTATATTATGATTAATGATTACGCTTATTATTCTTATGATTAATGGTTCGTTTACAACGAAATACTAAAAATAATTAAACAATTTCATTAGTTTAATAAAAGTTGGTAAGATTTGAATATTCCCAATTTTTAATTCCATACGTTAATTTGAGATACAGTTTTAGGTAATAAATTCCCTGACATGCTATTAAAATATAAGTCAATCAATCATTTCGTCAATAATGATTTTAATAAAAACTTTTTAAATTGATCTAAATAAGTGATTGTTGGATAAGAAAGTAAATTATCCAATTTGTTTATCGAATGAGAAACGTATTAAATATGGTGAAACAGTTTTCCAAAAACTTACCCTACAACGACTTGCACGCATTCTATTTCTGATCCTAGTTAGATTAAGGGACTTATTAGAGTTTGCTGTTGCTCATTTAAAATGGAATTCTAGCGACATCACAAAAATAATTTTAAAATCATCTGTAAAAGTGTAATGTTGATCAATATCTATCCCTTTCTCACTAGTTTCAATGTCAGATGTGTCGCGTTTTGAAATTACATGTTTAAGTATAATTATTATAAATTGGAATTATGTCTACACCGCAAATTTTTTCAAACGGAACTAGTAGGATATATTGGCAACTTTTTTTCGTTGCTAAGAAATTCTAATGCTCTTGCCACTTAAAAACACCGTATATATGACACAAAAACGACGGAAAACACGGGTAGAAACCAAACCTGGCAACAAAAAAGTCCAAAAAAGCAACAAAAATTCATATTGGCAACAGTAAAGTGAAAACCAGAAATACTTTAATCAAAACAAAGGATGGCAGATTTGGCGAGAAATCTCTTGGGGAAAGTATATCATATTCCTTTCCAACATAATTGTTACAAAAATATTTAAATATTACCAATAAATCACTTGGAAAAAAATAAAATTTTAATCATACTTTTTGAAACAATTTTATCAAAAATTAAAATATTTTTATTTGAAATAAATTTGTGATACTAAATATCTACATTTTTTAATGATTTTCCAATTTCTGAAGGAATTATCTATTATATTTTACTTTATGATTTGATACTAGATAATGATGTTTATTTTTGAAGAAAGAAAATAAAAAGAAGTAAATACCAGAACATAATATGAAAATTGTTTATTTTTCATCGATTTTACGACGGTAATAATGGAAAGAATAAACTCCCAAAATTGTAGGTCAAGACATTTATTAATTGTTGTTCCAAATGCTGATAAATAAATCAATATTTTCAAACATTTCTTTCGAAAAGAGGAGAAAGTATTGATTTTCAGATAAAATTGATATAATATTTACTTTCCTCGCTCAATTTAAAGCACTTCAGTTAATTTATCATAAACATTTTATTTAATCTATCATTGGCTTACTTTTATAAATTGGTTTCGATAATCAAAGTTAAACTTGAATGTTTATCATTATGATAAATCCTCTCGTATAAATTTAATAAATATCTCTAACACTCTAATTATCAGCAAATATAGATTTTGCAAACAATTTAAAATCAATATTGTGAGTGCACGAAGAAATCACCAAAAATTGCAAAAATTATAGAATCCAATCAAGATCTATCATAATAACAAAAAAGCAGATTTAGATAAATTTGTTCATGTTGTTTAAGCTTATATTGAACCATAATGTTTTCAGATAAATGTGTATTTAGATAATAACACATTATCACTAATTAATTGAGCATAGATTTATATATTTCCCAAAAATTTCGTAGTCTCTGTTAATATTAGAGAATGACCAGCTTGCTAACTACATGAATTGTATGGGTGGCAAATGGGTTACATTATACATGTATACAACGTATAGTTATGTATTCCTATCATGAATATATACATAAATAATAACCAGAAAGATAAAGACATACTGTTACAAAACGAAAGATGCGTCGATATTTGGATGGGGAACAAAAAATGAGACAAATAGAAAAAGATTTTAGAAGAAATTCAGTAAGTTATAAACATAAAATATGTCCATTTATGATTGTCTACAATGCGCAAAGTTGAACTAAGTGCATACAGAACTTTGATCTTCAAGCTAAAATTTACAGTCAAGAGAATAATTATTGAGTTTCCTTTTTAATCTTCTTATTGTTTTAAGTACAATTGAGAATTGCAATTGTATTTAAAACAAGAAAGATTAAGGATATATATATATATAGTATATATATATATATATATATATATATATATATATATATATATATATATATATATATATATATATATATATATATATATATATATATATATATTATAACGTTGTCGTAATCTCGCAATTGGTCTTGGTGTTAGGAAGTAGCCCCAAGAGTTTCTTAGCGTCAGATGGACATTTACTACATTAAGAAGATTGATTTCCCAAATGGTACCCTATAACTAACTAGTACCAGAATAAAATCATGAGATGTGGTTTGCGATACCATGGGTAAGACAGATAATAACTCAAGAAGAGACAAAAAGTCCTTCACAGAAAATGCGATTCATCTGTAATAAATTGGAATCACCTGTCATATGATTCCTTAATGGGTTTTTAATAATTCCTAGAACAGCACTTTCTTAACCCAGCACTTTTCTTTTTTATCCCATGCAGAAATGCCTGTTCGACTGGAAGCAGGTGATTCATAAATTGCGTACGAGGAATGCTCGAGAAATTTCTGGAGTGACTGATGAAAAGGGTCAGAAGGATATTTATAGAGAGGAGCCACCAGAAATTGGGATTTCTGCTTGCTGTTTTACCTGAGTACCTGATCCTCAGAAGTCTCCGGAGGAGTCACCCTGAGTCCTTGGCCGAAGTTTCCGGGGGAAACCTCTGATTTTAGTCTCGGGGCGGCCCGAATGAGAGCAGCCCCTCCTGATACCCCGCCAAATGTCCAGTGATTTCAAAGAACGTTCCTAGAACGGTAAATCTCGCTTCTTCTAAACCCAGCAAGTCGATCAAAGATTCTTATGGACAACCTGCATGGACCTTGCAGATAATCATCACGATTCATAATTCATTGCAAATATTCAGCAGAATAATGTATAGATATAAATGTTTTATCTCAAGGTATTGCAATTCAGTGAGCCTGCTTATTTATAGGCCCAACCTACTCATTGTCTCAGCCCAAGTTGAATACGCCTATATATATATATATATATATATATATATATATATATATATATATATATATATATATATATATATATATATAATATATATATATATATATATATATATATATATGTGTGTATATATATATATATATATATATATATATATATATATATATATATATATATATATATATATATATATATATATATATATATATATATATATATATATATATCCATATATATATATATATATCCATATATATATATATATATATATATATATACTTAAGTGCTTTTGATCCATTTTTTTATTTTCAATTTTAGTAAGGGACAACTCATGTTTTCATTTTTAGTAACTTAACTTTTTAGATAAAAAAAGCAAACATGAATGCAAATTAAATTTGTATAATTACTTATACTACTGATTCAGTTGGAAATGTGGAGCAAAACGCACCGCATATTGCCAGCTTAGCTGACACAAGAAAACAACAACTTCAAAAAATTTTTAAATTTCTTTTTATTTAGATAAAAGTTAATAATTGCACGTCTATAAACAATTGCGTTTTAAATATTATTTTTGCAATTAATGTATGCTAGCTTGTTTGTCCTTCAACAATCATTTTATTTTTAAAAGAAGGCTTATTAAATAGGTTTTCAGCTTAAAGTGGTTTCCAAACTGCTACAAATACCCAAGATTAACGTGCGACTTGAACTCTTGCAAAAACAATTTCTTATTACATATGTGACGATAAAACAGACGAATTTTCAAAAGAAGGCTTATTAAATAGGTTTTAAGCTTAAAGTGGTTTATAAACTGCTACAAATATCCAAGATTAACGTGCGACTTGAACTCTTGCAAAAACAATTTCTTATTACATATGTGACGATAAAACAGACGAATTTTCAAAAGAAGGCTTATTAAATAGGTTTTCAGCTTAAAGTGGTTTCCAAACTGCTACAAATATCCAAGATTAACGTGCGACTTGAACTCTTGCAAAAACAATTTCTCATTACATATGTGACAATAAAACAGACGAATTCTTTTTAAAAAGAAACTAAATACGGAGAAATCATTCATTAAAAAATATATTCACTTTAAATAAACATATATATTATCTTTTTTCTTAAAAAAATATTTTTTCATTAACTGAGCTTGATATATAACTTATTCTTCACATAAGCTTATGTATTTCTACAATACATTTAAATTACAATATTTGCACCAAACAAATAGTATCGAATTCTCTAACTATAATATCCTCAAAATATATCATCTCCATTTTTAATATAACTTAATGGTTTAATGAAGCATAAAATTAACATTCATAAATTAGCAGATATGCTTAAATAAGAATGTATTTTTAAGACAGATATAATAAAATTCAATATCCCTCTAAAAATTAAAAAATTTTACCCCAAAATTATCAGAAATAAAATTTTTGGTTTTAGAAATAAATTACTCTTTAAAAAGATTCATATTTTGTATTCTGTTTTAGAACTTGTTTTATATTACTTTAACATTTTAGATTTCAATGCTTTTAAGGAACAAATTACTGCAGAGAATAAAATAAGATGAAATAAATCAATAGCAATAATATCTAATCTTAGAAAATAACAATCCTTTGAGAAATGCGAATAATTCATAAATAAAAAGCGTTTTCTAGCGCATGTGCAATAACTAACACTTATTAACTGTTATCTGAATGCATTGCTACAGACATTGAATTTCTAAGTTATTAATCATAAAATGCTTAGTTAATATTAATTTATATAATATTTACAAAGCTCATATTTAATTTAATAGTTTAATGTTTAAAAATAAATAATTTCAGCAATTTATAAATATCAAAATAGAATGACATAGTTTTTGGATTAAGAAAAGATGCATTCCTCTAAACATTTAAATTCGAAATAAGTATACCTACTCATGTGTTTTAAAATTTAACAATTGTTACAAGACACTAATTTTACAAAAGAAAACGTCCACTATATTCTCACTTGAGAATAAATTTTCTCAGCTGAACTTTGCTCATTTGCCATTTAACTTTATCCACTTCTTGGTTTTTGAAGAGCACACTTAATTAAGCATGAAATGTAAAAGAAAACTTGTTGTTGAATGAAGTCACAACAAGTCCTGATTAACTTGAAATACTCTAAATACGAACCAAAAGGCAAAATTTAAACGCGACTGCTTTTACAAGCGGAAAAGCATTTATCCCCAGCTGAACAGCATCAGAACTAAAGTTTAGTTGCAAGCGAAGAGACACAAGGCTTAATTAAAGTAGCACCAGCTCATAACAGAGACACAGAAGCAAGAGAGATTCGGGAATCTCTTGTCGAAGAGGCTCATTTGCATCTGCCACTTAATTAGCTTTCAAAACATGAACGCAATCAACGTTCCATACAGGTGTGCTGCGAAGGAAAGTGGTTCAAATCGACATGAAATCGGATCGTAAAACAGAACTTCATCAGCAAAAACTAGAAGATATTTGGTAACTCGTAATGTCTGCTTATTTGAAATAAAAAATGAAATATATAATGTTCTTTATAATCAGTTAGAATTAGTATAGTTAAAAACTAATTGATTTTTGCAAAATCATTATGTCTGCTTACTTAAAATAAAAGAAAGATAAAATATTCTTTATAATCAATTAAAATTATTAGAATTAAAAACTAGTAGATTTTTGCAAACTCATAATGTGTCTACTTATTTAAAATAAAAGGAAGAAAGGTGTTCTTTATAATCAATTAGAAATATTAGAATTAAAAACTAGTAGATATTTGCAAACTCATTATGTCTGCTTATTTAAAATAAAATAAAGAAAGATAAAATATTCTTTATAATCAATTGAAATTATTAGAATTAAATATTCTAATATTTTTCATTGTTTGTAGAGAACATTTATTTAATTTTTTTCCATTACAGTGTAAGCAATATATTTTTTAATCAACAAGAACTAATCTAAACTATCTAACTCATTATGCTGCACATATCTTATAATGAAGAGATTTTTTTTAACTTAAAACAAACAGGCATACAGTTTACAATTTATTTGACTAAAACACATATTGTGAGTCATAAATATAAAAAACTATATATATTTTTCCTTCGAGAGGTTGGTTTTTAATTCTGTATGTGAATTTTTACTCAGGCATTTAAAAATAATTTAATTACCATTATTTTTAATTATAATGGAATTAATTCACTGCTGATGAGCATATTTCTTAGCTGGAATAATACTAAATGGAAAAAAGCATTTAAATTTTACAATTATTTTAAATAAAGAACTTATTGGACGATAAAAATTACTGAATATAATATAAAGACCATTTTTTATTTATATCAATAAAATTACTTTTACCAAATTTTAAAATGAGTTTTTCCCTAATTTTATGCGAAAAACCATTCGAGGAAGTTACATTATAATCGACTACGTTAAAGATTTTGTACTTTAAACGTTTTGTTATTCATTACAATTTCGTAAGTTAAATGTATCATTCCATTGAACTATGCTTTCGATTAAAATTATTGATGTATACATGCGCACTTAAAATTGTTCATATTAACTGGATTGTATATATATTGTTCCAGAAAAAAATTGCTTCTTATACATAGAGAGATTGTGAAAACATTTTACTCATATAAAATTATATTAACACACACACACTCACATATATATACTAGCTAATATTGCTACAATAGTAACAATTAAAACTATTCTGAAATAATTTTTAAAAATTAATTAACATGAAAAGAGCTTATAATGCAGTGTTTCAAACACAAAAATTATTTTGATTATATTTTTCATAATATGTTTATCGATAAGCAGGCTTTGCAAAATTCACCGAATTCAAGATGCATTTGAAAAACTAATTTTTGTGAACACACTTAAATCTACTCAGTTAACAAAAACAGTTTGAATTTGTTTTCCTGGTGAATACCAGGTAATGATACAATTTCCATTAACAAGGATGTCGATTATACAGTTATATATCATGTGACATTAGAATGCTCTGTTGTTGTTATTATTATTTATAATACTTGGACTAACAGAGCCGTTGCCTTTGTTAGTCAGAAAAGTGCGTCTTTTGTTTTAATCAGAGCACCACGAAGGTGAAAGTACATCTTTGCTCTAAGACTCCTCCGATAGATGGCGCCACCAGAGAATCCAATCCCTCAATTTTGAATATCATCAGGAGGGGGAGGAAATTTTCTCTGAGCCATTACACCCATTATAACTGCTCAACGACCAACCACAGGACTTTCGATTGAACACATTTAAAGAGCATATATGTCTCATGTACTCAGTGGGTCTTTGGCGGCAATGGTAATCGAACACAGTCCTTCCAGACGGAAGACCGATGCTTTAAGCACTGTACTACTCGGCCCCATTGGAATGCTGTTGTCCTTGTCTTGTCCTATTTGGTCAACAGAGATGATTATCAAGTCCATGAACCTATGCGGGCCATGTTGAAGGCTGTGCAGCTTCAGGAGTTTTAAGATCAAGAGGGATCAAAGCCATACTTTTACTTCAAGCCTGCAAAGTATTTAGCTGAAATATCATATAAGCCATCATACTTTAAAAGAAGAGACGAAGCAGAAGGTCCTTAGAATGTGTGCTTGCCACATTTTAATATTTCACTTGGTGGACATTGCGACGCGTTTTATTTTACATAGAACTCACTACCTTCCGATAATAAAAGAAAACGCCTAAATCAATCAGGCCACCCCTATCCTACATGAGAATAATCATATTGTGCTAATAAATGCTTGTTAAAATATATAACTAAGGAACCAGTTTTCTAAAAGTACACCATGAATTTTAAAAGTTCGATTAAAATGATACATTTTGTTGCATAATAAGGATAATTATGTAACATAAGAATATAAAAAACATGTTTCATCAATTTAAGTTGACTTTGCTCTCTAAATAAGATTGAAAATGAATGACCTGTTTTTCAAATTTCTACTTTGAGTGTGTTCTTAGTTTTCTATTGTCTTTTTGATGGTTTGTTAGGATATTAAATATTTTTTGATCGACGTAAATTGTTTTGATCGGAATCAAAATGATATAAAAATATTACTAGATATTTTTAGTGATTTTTATTATTTCTTTTGAAATTATGTGAGTATATATATATTTTTTTAATTTTAGTTATCCCTTAATCCCTTATTTCCTTAAATATTTAAATTTCACTGTAGATCTCTATACCTTAAAAGCATATTAATTTTATAAGATTTTTATTAAAAAATACTATAGTTTAAAAGAAAACGAAATCTTATTGAAGTAAACAATTATGGAATACGTAAGGGGATATATTGCCATAAACTTCATCTAATTAGTTAATACCGCATTAGCCTGTGCCACATTAAAAATAGCTCATTTCTAAATAAATTAATTACAACTTTAAAATTATCCAATTAATGGCACTTTAAAATACTTAAGGCTTCCAGTTTATTTCTATAAATTTCAGATTTTTCAAGGAAAAAGCATTCTTTTCGTAATTTGATTATTACATTTAATCAAATTTTCCAGAAATATGTTTCAAGCCGCTTATTTGTATAATACATTTTTCTCTAAATAAAATCCTTAAAATAAATTTCGTTTTTTTTAGAAATCAAGATGTTTTTAAATTAATCGATTAATGCATAGCTATATTTCGAAAATTTCTATGGTCCTTTTTTACTTATACCTGAATATTTATTTTTTTCATCAGGTGCAACTAATTTGTTTCAAATTATATGAGAGAAAACACTTTAGATTCTCAAAAGTTTTCTGAAGAAATTTCATAATTTAATTAATTTTAAAGCAATAAACTTCCATTAATATATCCTAATTAATTAATATCAAAGAGATTAAGTGCAAAAGTTTTCCATTTGTTTAACTGGAGAAAATTTAATTCATTTTGGAATTTTCATGTATTCATTCATTTTAATTCTGTTTTACGAAAAATAATGAAAAACAAGAAATTACGAAATTCAAATTTAGATAACTGATTTCGATTGATGGATCGCATTTTGATTGATACATCTTAATCATCAAGATGGTATAACACATATATTAAAAATAAAAGAATTTGAAAGTTTTCTTCTTATTGTGTTTCATAACTTCCTGGTTTTGACATTTATTTTTGAGTTGAAATGCTCTGAAAATAATAAATATTAAATACTCTATGCTTGTTTACAAAAATTATTTATATTAATAAACCTAAAACAATACCTTTTATTTTTTGGGCAGATAAATATTCTTACCCTATCAAAACATTTATTTCTATAAATTAACATAGATATTTTCTTTTATTGCGTCCTAACATATTATTAAATAAAATAAATTATACTTGAAAAGCCCTTTATTTTCATAGTCTGAAATTTTCAATGGAACCGCATGAGGTTATTTGTGGGGAATGATACTTGAATATGCTTTTGTTGTCATCAAACATAGTTCCCATTATTTGGAAAGAAAAGATATTCTGTTTGTTCGTTCATACAAACTAACTAACAATGAGACTTTTCAAAACAGACGTATCCACATTTTATTTTCTTGTCAGAAACATAATATTATAATTCAATATGTATATACATTAAAACCATAAAATCATAAGTGAAACAGAGATTCAATATTACTTGAAACTGGAAGTTCTGACTGATACCTTATGATCACCTCAAATTGAATTATTTCTGCATTTCTATGATTTTGTACATGTATAGTTTTGTTATCAGATTTCATGGTTGAAAACTAGAATTAATATTAAATTCTATATTCAATTTTATTAATAAAGTTTTTATTTTGATTAGGCTCTCATAATGAGTGATCTTAAAACTTCATGAAATTTTAATATGAGTTTGTTTGTGATTTTATGGGTTGATTTCAGTAGTTACATTGATGTTACAACTTAAGCTCTTGTAATTTTCATCAATTTCAGAATTAAATTATAATATACACACAAACATGCATATATACTGGATAACAATTATAACGATTGTTAAACTACATGAAACGAAACCGCCATAACTTCTGAATGATTTGCGTAATGAAGTTCAAACTTCGTGATTGGCCGTAGCACATGAGGGGAATCAGTATCCGCATGCAGCTTGCTGCTGTCGACAATTTGCAAGTAAAAAAATGTCAAGGTACAGTATGTCCTAGCGTATATCATTTGCCAAGGCTTGAAGTGCAAACAATAACAGACCAACTGCTGTTAAAAGGAAAATTGTGACCTAGTACAAGCTGAAGACAAACCGTCCAAATGTACTAGCAATCAAGAATTTGCTATACAAGTTCGAGGGAACTGATATTATTTCTATTGACAGTTTCGATCATCAAACAAGTGGGAAAACTCTTGAGAACATCAAGAATATTCGCTCTGAATTTTAAACCAAGCTTAGAAAAAATCAATGAGACGAATTGCACAGTAGGTAAGAATCATCTGGGCTATTTTGCAACAAATTGTTGTGCAAGACTTGCATCTTTTCCCATGCAAAATTCAAATCCCTCAGCCAATAATCCCAATGAGCATGGAACAACGGTATTGCCAACATTGCTACCGAGGAAACTGACTAATACGAATTTGATTTGAATATGATTTAGTTTAGTGACGAAGTCCACATTCAATGAATGAGTTCATTAAAAAGCGAAATTGACACATTCGAGGAACTTAAAAACCGCATTTTCCAATTGTAGCCTTTCCAACCTCGAAGCTGAGTTCCGTTAAATATCACGGAATAATCAATGTAATATCTGTAAACAGCATGATGACTAATGAATGATTCGCAATGATTTTGGAAAAGGATTTCCTCATCATTATCCCAAACCCCTGATGTTGACAAAATGTGGTTCATGCAAGGCAAATCTTGATCGATCCCATTGTGTTAAGGATGTGTTTAATGTCCTAGAGTCGCCGAAGGGATAGTCCGCGAGAAAATTTCGCTGATCCTAAGAAAAATGTTGACTATACTTACTCAACATGTTATGTTATTTCTTAATATGCATTGAAACACAATTCAATTCATAACAATACGGGAAAAGTTATAAAAATGCTATTTCATAGAATAAGGACATTTTATATTATAACGTCACGGATAAATACACTATACTGCTTTAGTTGCACTGTTTTCACTACATGTTTTGTGTCTTCTCGTTTCGCACTCTTCTAATGTTTCACTCTCCTGTATGTGGCATGTGTATATCAGTGGAAGCATTTGAAGTTGGGCTGACAGACGTATTGAATTCAATATAAAATTGATTTAATGCATTAATTGGGTTATTAAGCAAGTTTTGGTGTATATTTTGTATATTGATTAAGACAGGTATGAAAACGTTGGAACAGGAAGAGGAGAGAAGAATAAACGCAAAGTATCAAGAAAATATCCTTTCTACGACTTAAATTTTGGATTTATTGACGAACCTGACAGTGAGCTAAGTCCACGACCTCTCTGTGTTGTATGTTCTAAAGTTAATCTAACTATGCATTAAAGACTTCCAAACTTGAAAGACATGTGAATTCAAGACATTCGGTTTTAGCAACAAAAATTGCCAGAATGTTTTAATAGAATGGATAAAAATATGTGAAAGCAAGTTATTGTCTTAAGGTAAATGACTATGAAAAATAAATCATTACAAAAAACTTCCTATCCCATGTCAAATCAGATCGCGAAATGCAAGAAGCCTTACACGATTGGAGAAGAATTAATTAATCCAGGATGTTTAAGGCTTGTGTGGACAGATTTTGAGAATATAGGCTGTTCAGAAAAGTAATTCTATGTCTGCTAATGCAATCAGTGGTAGAATCTAAAATAAAGCCAAAGACATTGAAAATCAGATAATAAAAATGGTGAAAAATTCATCAATTTATTCAATACAACTAGAAAAATCGACGGACATTACAAACAAAGCACTGCTTCTTTGTTTTGTGAGGTTTGAGTATGAAGTAGAATTATGTGAACTACATTATTTGCCTAATTTTCTAGATCAAACAACTAGCTCTGAGATGTTTGAGGCTTTTAATAGTTATTTCTAGGAACATGTAATTGACTGGAAAAAATGTATTATTGAGGTATGCAAATATGACTGGATATCTTTCAGGATTTATTGCAAAAATGAAAAATGTTGGTCACCCACACATTTTGTCTACACACTGCATTATGCATTACAGTGAAAAAAATGTCCTCAGAGCTATACGAAGAATTATCAAATGTCATTGAAATTATATAAAAAAAATTCAACATATAAGCACTCAATTCTCGAATATTTGAGGTACTTTATGAAGAAGTGGTTTCCTCCTCTTTGTCATTCTAAGGTGAGATGGTAGTCGAGTGGCAAAGTACTGACCCGACTATTCAATTTGCGAGAAGAAGTGAAATTATTTTGCCAGGAACAAAATTATCTGAAATGGCATAGATTCTTGTCTGACAAGGAATAGCTAGCAAATGCTTTTTCCTGCATGGCATAGATTTTTCCTATCAAATGAATTAAATATCATCTTATAAGGACAACTTAAGAACGTGTTCACACTATGAAGTAAAATGGATACGTTTCAAAAGAAAATATTTCTGTTTCAAATGCGGTTGGTTGAAGACGAGCTGCAAATTTTTTTCTAATTTTGATGAATAGATGAAGGAAAATAATGTTAACCAGCAAGCAGTAACCCCAGTTAAAAAGCAGTTCGAATCACTCACTGAATCATTTGCTCGTTATTACCCAAAGAATGAAGATCCCATATTTTGTAACAAGTGGATGATGGATTCGTTTGTGCAGTAAAAATTCAGGATAATAATTGAAACATGCCTCTAAAAGAAAGCCTTATCGAAATATCATCCGACGAAACTCTCAAATTTAAATTTCATTCATCCTTATCAATATCTCATTTTTGGCTTTCCATAAAATAGGAACACTTTTTCTTATTAAATAGGGTATGGAAAAATTCTGATTTGGTTCTTTACAACTAATTTATGTGAAAAGGCCTTTTCATCTGTCACAGCCATCAAAACACCGTACCCACATCAGCTTGAAATAAATACAGTTTTCTATCTTACAGTAACAAAACTGAATCCAAATATGCATAATCTTATTTCAAGTAAAAAGGAACATCCCTCCCACAAATAAAGTATAATGCTCTTAAAGTTTGATATACTTAAACAATTTACAATTGTTTTGTTTTGACATATTTTGTTTATTTCATTATGGTTTATTAATGAAGCTTTTATAATTTAGTCACAATTAATAACTTCATTTTATTAACTATCTTCATTTTACGTGTTCTTAAATGACAATATTTTTATAAATATACTTAACACTTAAAAAATCTTATTAGTGGTCCGCGTGATTTAAATTATGAATTTACTGGTGCTTGAGATCAAAATTTTTGGCGACCACTGTCCTAAAGGATCAATTTAGAGGCTGAATTTAGATTCGGGATTATCTAGATATCACAGGAATAGGACTCGCTTTCCCATCCTATTCTCTGGATCTGAACGCATGTAGAAATAAATTAAAAACTAGATGTACAGAAATAAGTCCAAAACCATATTTTTGAGCTAAAAACTGCCATTCAAGAAATCATCAACAGCATCGATTTTCTGACATTTCTGCATGTCATGCAGGAATTTGTTATACATCAGCGCCACATCATAGCCAATGACATCAGGCATCTTTAGTATGTCATAAACTAAATCGGAATGTCTGGGAGACGTATACATGTTAAATAAAGAATGTACACTCAGTGGTTATTAAATAGTTTACGTTTTATATTATTTAGTTCAATAACTTTCATCTTGTATATGTATGCATTTATATGTAAATATTTATGTTGTTACTTAAGACACTTGGACCAGCCAAGCTCGCTATGTCGTTGACTATGAGAATTTAAGTCAGTAGGGTGCGTCTTTCGTTTAACTATCATTACAAAGGTAAAAGTACAACTTTACTCTAAGAATCCTCCGATAGATGGCCCCACCAAAGAATCCACTCCTTCAATTTTGACATTGATCTGGAGGGGGAGGAAATTTTCTCCAGACCATTATACCCATGATAACTGCTCAACGACCAACCACATGACTTTTGATGCCACAGATTTAACGAGCACGTATATCGCATGTACATTTTGGGTCTTTTGCGGCATTGGGAATCGAACCCCACCTTTCCGTACGGAAGGCCGATGCCCTAACCGCTAGGCTATCACTGCCCGTAAATATTGATAATGTATTCATTATAACTTTATTTTATTATGTATTATACATATGTGTCTGTAATAATGAAAAATTAAAAGATATTACCATATGATTAATTATTGCTTTCATATTCTTTTTCAAAGTAGATATATCCTATTATTGATAAAAATAATAATTATTGATCAGTTATCCAGCATTCTATTCTAAGAAATACACTTAAAAATAAAGTTTTTACTCAGTCATTACAGAAAAACGAGAGCAATCTTAAAAATAATTAAAATCAAAGCTTCACTTTTGATTTTGAAAAGTTTCTTTGATATTTTGGCAAAAGTGTTCCATTTAAAAGAAAACATGTTTGTTTGTATTAATAATGCCTAATCTTTTAATGGGTTATTTTCTTCCACTTAATATTTTGAAGCAAATTATAACAATCGTAACTTTTGAATAAAGATTCAGAAATATTGTTTTTTAATAGAAAAACAAGTGGGGAAAATTATTACATATCCATATGATATAAGCAATCATTCTGATTTTTTTAAGAGCTGCTTAAGTCACTGATTATGGCACGATCGAGGTTATTCCTCGCTTAAGCACAACACAGTTCTGACCTCATAAAAAACATTACATAATAATAAAACAAAGAGGAAATTTATGAAAGAATACTTTACAGATACCCAGTGTGTGTTTTCGTGTTCGCTTTCTAGGATTTATTACAGAACATTTGAAAATTTTTAGTAAATAAATCTTTTATAATTTTTAAGAAGACTTATAGTAAATATCTTATCTAAATACCAAAGAATGAATTTTTTAGGAAAATAGGGCTGAAATTTGTAAATCATTAACTATTTCTTAAGAAACTCAGAAAAAAATGAATTCAAATTTAAGTACAAATCTTTATAAAGGCTTAATATAAGCAGAAATTCTTAAAAATTCGCACTAATGTGTACTTATATTTTATCTGAAAAAGAGAAGTGATTCAATGTGTTTTTATTAAACCTCTGTATCATCTCAATAATTAAGGAAGGAAGCGTAAATTGTATAAGACATGATAAAAAAAAACATCTAAAAATAATAATTTAAGTAAAAATAATAATGTATGAGTAATTTAAATAAAACCACCGGGCAATATCCGCTTACATCAGTGATTTAATGGGGCATAGTTTTAAACTGTGCACGTAATGCATCATGTCAATGTAATTTCATGTCTAAATATTTTCTTCAGCATGTCAATATTCTATAACATGGACAAAATTCTACCCCATGAACATAAGGGTATTTTTAGTTTCTTATCTGATTACAAATATAACATTATAATGTTTAAATGTTTCTGCTTTTGAATATAAAATCGTATTAAAGAAGTACAAACAAATTAAATAAAATATCTCAAATTTCGGCAAAGTAATATTATTTCCATCGTTCTTAGTTCAATAGTTTTAAACAAGCAACTTAAATATGTAATAGATAAGTCTTTTGTAGTTTCCGAATATAACTTATATGATTCTTTTTCCAAGTATAAATAATTTATAACACAATCTGTGATTATCAAATCTAAAGCTAAATATTTAAGTATTTTTCCGAGTAGATATGTTTATTAATAATAGATTCGAAACTTTTGATCTCAAATGATATTCCAATTATATATCAAAAATCAATTAAAACAGAATATAGGAAAAGGAAGTAAATAAATTAAAGAATTCTGTAATTAATCCAAAACAGCTGATATTATACGGAGAATAGAATGACATTTGTAGCCTATAACAACGCATGAACTTTTACGGAATATTAATCTAATGAATGAGATAAATCAGTAAGTTGTATCAAACTATCTTGCAAATGAGGACCGGCAGAAAACTCCCAAGCACTCACCTCTTTAAATGTGGTTCAAGGAAACAGAAATATATCATCCATTTCTTATTGTTCAGCAACAACTATGATAAACAAGAAATGTTTATAGACTTCCTTACATACGTTCGTACTTTAAGCAAATATCTATTTAGTTTGATCTTAAGCAATGTAATAAGTTACAACTTTTATGTGAACTACTTTAACTTTCATACCATAAAACTTTGCTCAACGTAATCCATTTTTAAGCATGTCAGGCGAAACATTATTAAGTTATTTTTCGTTGAGAAGAAAGATACGCAATTTTTGAAGCTAACGTAATATAATAACCACGTAAATGTAATTTGTTAGCTAGTATATTAAAATTTCTTTCCCAAAAACTTCGTAAAAAAAAAGGTTGTCATTTTTGTAAGTAGAATCGATCTAATTTCGGAATATCACAAAAAGTAATTTTCTCCCTAGTGGAAAAGTAATAAACTTCAAGAAAATATATATAAATATGACCATTACTGTTACTACAGAGTCAATACATTACATATCATTGGGTTGTATGATAAAACAGTTGATACAAAAAAATAGAACCTGATAAAAAAGTGTATATAACAGAAATAATCTACAGCACATACACATATTTTATATGATAATTTAAAACCTTTATTTAGTTTCTTTAGATATATTTTAATGAAAATATGATTTATATAGTATAGAGTCTAAATACAATGATTCCTAAGAGTTAGCAAAATATCAAATTGCTATACAATGATAGTTTATTTTACGATAAAAATGAACATTTTATAATTATTCAATAACATTTATTAATTACTCTTAACAGAATTGCATTAGATTTTTTAAGATCAAATATTAAATTTATTTTTACAAAAATTGTAAGACAAAACGTTGCACAACATTATAATTCAAAAGTCAAACTATAACCTAGAAATCGAAACAACTATATAAAAATTTATTATTAATCAAAATAGTCATCAATTATTAATTCAGTTAATCATTATTTAATAGGATATCTTTTACAATTAGTGGATATAAAATTTACTAGAATATTGTTTTTATTTTAACATTCCTTAACTAATATAGTTTTTTAGCAGTTTCAGTTTTTATTTCATGTTTTCAAAATCATATAAAGTCTCATATGTAGGATTTTTTCACCTTTATATCAGCACAACAACGACACCCATTGGATGTACCTTCGCAGCCCTAAAAGTGAAGGGGTCTTCGTAATTTACAAGCAAGGACCAAGCAGAAGACCCCCAGAATTGGCTTGCCACTCCTAAAAGTATCACTTTGTATGGAAGACATTGCCAAACAGCAAAGTTTTAACGAGCCTCAGCCGCAATTAGTGAACACGGCGAATCTTTGGTTGGATCGCGATTTCGAATTCATTATTTTCGGATAACGAGTGCCTTAACCAACCAGACCAACACGACCTCTATTTTCAAATTCTAGATCTCTCCAACTGTACTCTATTGTTTCTAAAACAAATTACTTGAGATTTATTAAATCAGATCTATTATTTTCGAACCATGATTGAGGTGGTGATACTAGAATGTCTAAGAAGACATCACAGATAAGCATTATATTTTAGGACTGTTATCTTGATAAAAAAAAAAGAAACAAAGATTTCCGACGAACAAATTTTGAGTTAATACTTTTTAATTGTTTTTTTTTTACAATATTTAAATTAAGAACATGATTTACAATGCCATCAATAAATATCCAAATATTTAAGCACAAACTTTCATTCCCCAGAGAAGACACCTCCACTACCATACTTCCTCGATCCATTTATATTCTATGGCTTAATTTCCATGGATTAGTTTTGACTTCTTCATATGTCCATCGGAACATAAAATGTTGAATTAACATCTATCAACAAATATAATATCATTTTAATATAATTGTAGCTTGTTTAGTAGTGAATTTATAAAAAAAAACTTAAAAACTCTCTAACTTTTACTTTTATAGAAATTTTGCTTCGCGAGTAAAAATTTTTATAATGCAAGCAACCTGACTGTTCGTCATATCGTTTGGAAAGAAATTCAAGCAAAAAATTTTTTATTAAATTGTGTGGAAATTTTTACAGTACTTAAGCATGGAATATTTCAAATTGATTTGTCAGCCCAATATATTTGAAAATAATTCATTTTCGAAAGTTGTAAGTTGTTCAACGAGTCCTTTAAGTAAAACAAATGAAATAGGCAAATAAATATTAAAAGCAAGCGATTTATTAAATGTCACCAAAACTATACATGCAGAAAAGTAGGCATTACGTAATTTAATATAATTATTTAAAAGTATTTCGATGTATAATCAAATTTGTCACGTCTTTTTCTCACATCTCTGAGACTTTTATTTTTATGAAAAATAATCCAATTTCCTAAAGAAAATTCCATTTTACTTAGTAGCAAATGAACATAGAAAGGAAAATTATTGGATTTAGTGTCTACATCTAATTCCAAGCCTCAACATGATTTCTATAAATTTCTTGGTTCAACATTTTTAGGTTCAACTGTATTTATATGAAAGTATTTGCTATAAAATCTATATAATTTAAAAAGAATTATACAATTTTTCCGAAATAATATTCACTAATAAATTCTTCTTTTCATAATTTTACTTCCAAAAATAATATTTTTTGTCAGTTTCTGAAGCTATGATCAAATTTTTTTTTAATTATGTATAATTGTTTTGCGATACAATTATTGTCTCTTTTCATTAAATTGGATCAATGATTATATCATCTTTTGCCATTTTCCTATCTGCAATTAAAGTAATTAAATATTGTTTTTTGTTACTATAAAATTTTACCGAAGTCACGTGATTTTGCAATGCTTTTTTAAAGTATACAAAGAAAATCAACATTTTTATTTGAATTTAAAATATTGTCTTAGGTTTAAATAAATTGTAGTTTTTTCATGTTAAAAAAACTTTAAAATTTTCTTGGGTAGACATTTATGAACATTTAACACTTAACACAAAAAATTTCTTTGTAAATCATTCAATGAATCAAAGGCATTTGATAACACTATAATTAGTTTATAGCTATAATTAATGTTACGATAGATTCAAATACAAAGATAAAGAGTAGTTATATAGATATGTTTATGGAATAAATATAGAGACCACTCTTGTAGAATTGTGAAAATTTAATTTGTTTATTACAGAGTAAGATTAAATTTAACGTTATCTAATGATGTTAGGTCTATTTATGTTTGATATATATTCACATAATAAATGTAATTTCTCTCTGGTATACCCAAACACACATACCTACACAAAAATGATGAAAGAATTTTCAATAAAAATAATGACACACTTTATTATTGAATTTTAACTCTGTAATAAAGTCTCGTTGTTGTTACTTATGACACTTGGACAAGCCAAGCTCGCTATGCCTTGGCTATGCGAATTTGAATTAAATCAAGTGGGAGCATCTTTCGTTTAATCAGAGCACCATGAAGGTGAAAGTACGACTTTTGCTCTTCAAATCCACCGATAGGTGCCGACACCAAAGAATTCACTCCCTCAATTCTGACATATGTCTTGAGGGGGAGGAAATTTTCCCCCCCCAGACCATTACACCTACGGTAACTGCTCAACGACCGACCACAGGAGTTTCGATTCCGCGGATTTAACGATCACGTATATCGAATGTATTTGGCGGGTCCTTGGTGGTAATGGACATCAAAAACCACCCTATAGTAAAATGTGTCAATATTAATGTTCCATCACTGATTGACTGTATAAGTGATGTAAAATTTATGAATTGCTTAAACTATTCACTACGTATTTAAGCAATTTGTAGTTATATAATCTTGAATATTATTCTTGCTTAAACATAAGTATTAGCAACACTGTATTGTGCTTTATAAAGCTGTAACACACCTAAAAACATTAAATCTTTGTATTGCTTCAAAATAAAAATTTCTAAAGCTATAATTAATACAAAAATGAGATTAATAATGCTTTTCACAACTGAATTAATTCAATATTTAATTATATTCTTCGATATATCACTCCAAATCAATATTTATATAAGAAAGTGAAATTTGATTTTTCCAACATATATAATAAATGATTACTGGTCAATAAATATCTATTTTTTTTCTAAAGAAAATTTTTAAATATTCTGAATTTTAGTAATTTTATTTTTCATATTTGTTTTGCATTTTTAAATTTTGGCGCAAGCAAGTGCTAAAAATTTATCTAGATTATAAAAAAAGCACTTATTGAAATAAATTACCAATTTGACATGTCCTTGAAAATAATTACTCTTTGTGAAGTTCCGTTGTATTGTGGTCAGGCCCTTACTCTTCAAGCGTGAAATTAAGGTCTTATTATTAGCTCCCTTTAGAGATAACTGGATGGTTAATTAAAAAAGAACGTTAAAAGAAATATCTGTTCTCTATTATCTGTTACAAAGTTGAAGTTAATTGATATTCAAGTTATTTCCGTTAAAATTTATAATTCTTAAGTTTTCCTTATCATTTTACATCATCATATTTTTAAAATCTTTCCTTCTATAAAGTTTTATTTTTTTTTCAATTTGACATCAAATTTTGAATGCATTTTTGTACCCTTGTGTTTTATAATATATTATATTATTGAGTACTTTTGAATACTTACTTTTGAATTTCAATTACGTATTGCTCTTCTGCTTTTCACTGTTCTTGTTTTTATACGAGTTAATTTTTTATAACAGATACTTTTAACACATACCAAAGTTGATTTTACATTCATCAAAAGCACAATCCGTTGTTTTTCTTATAAAAGTTTTCATAATCTACAAGTCTTTACGATTTTTTTGTTTAAACGTACTTTATACTTTTTTATGTTTTCACTTTTTTTACTTCGAAGTAAAACACAGTAATAGATATTTCGTTTAATTACAATAAGAATGATTCCCGATTAAAGAGATTTTCATTTCTTTTGCAAATGTATAATTTACTCCGGAATTATTTTTGTATATCTCTGTTGGCGCCAGCGCTTTGAAAGTTGGCTAATTTTTCCGTACGCCAAATGCACCTACAACCCCAAAAGCCGTGGAATAAACACTTCACTTTGGTAGTAGTTCGTACATCCACTCCTTCTTCTTTGTTAGCTTGTTAGAAAGCGGATTTTATCCCAATTGTTAATTGCTGAATAAAACTTGAATAAAATTTGAATCGCATGGAATTATTCTAAACACATTACACTACAATCTCGCACTGAATTTAGAATAAGTGTGAAAGCAAACACTATTTGAAAAGAACTGTTATCCTGCAAATAAAAAAATATGAAACTAGAAGAAAAAGAGCTTTTAAATTACCTATTTTCTAAGACAGAACCAATAAGCAATATACACAGGACACAATTCTCAGATTTTCTGGTATCATTTAGCATTATATCAACTTTAATTTATTTAGGAGTAGCAGAAGTAAGAATCAGAAGATGAAACAATAGCTCTAAAAAGTCATCAATAGTTAGTTGCACAACCATTAAAGACAGTACAAGCGAATAATAAGCATAATATGTCAGGATGTCTATATAAAGACATAATTGAAAAACTTCAATAAAACATTAATAATCAAAACCCAAAGATTCAATATTAATAATAAGGAGTAACATGCCAGTTCAGGGAAATCTTTAAGAGTGAAGAGTAAGAGTAAGATTTTTTTATCCAAATAAAACAGAAAAAATGATTTCTTGAAAAGAACACAAGTCAGCTGTTAAGAATTTTAAGAAATGCATGTAATCATGTTGAATAAACATACGCATATGAAGAAGTGCATTGGTAATCGACAGAAAAAAGTACTATCTCACAGTATGCACCTGAGTTACAATAATAAATATCATATATATATATATATATATATATATATATATATATATATATATATATATATATATATATATATATATATATATATATATATATATATATATATATATATATATATATATATAATCAGATTTTAGATACTTACGAAGGAAACTTCATCACTGAAATTGTGTTTTGTTGGCCGTTATAGGACAAGAAAGTATTCTATAAGATTTAATATAAGATTTTCTATATTCAAACAATTAGATTATATTTTTGCAAAATACCAGATTTTTAGCAAGTATCTGGATACCACATTTGAGGATAAGTTATAGAGTCCAGTGCAAAACAACAAAAGTGTTCCAAATATGTTTACATGTATTTAATAAATATATTAGGTTGGGAAATGAGTTCGTAGCATTTTTACCAAAGAATTTTATTTAAACAAAAAACAATAATTATACCAATAAGTTAATCAGTTATATATTCGCTGTAGCTATTTGCAACCTCTTCCCATCTCTCAACCAATTTGTTGATGCCGTTCCACCAAAAATCGCCTGGACTGGTCTCAAAGAGGTTGTTGAGCCACTTTTAAAGGACCTCTTGTTGGACTGGGAAATGCTCGAAAAGAATGCCACACTCAACAAGGAGCTCTACATTGCCCAGCTGCACCGCGTGAATGAAGCTCTTCGGCTGAAAAGACATGTTCGACATGGTTAAACAATACTCCTTCATGACAACGCCAGACCCCATGCTGCACACGTCGTCAAAACCACGCTCCCAGAACTCGAATGGGAGGTCCTTCACCATCCGCCGTATTCTCCGGACTTTGCACCGACCGATTACCATCTTTTCCGCTCCTTGTCAAACCATATGAAGGGCGTTACCTTCAATAACAAAGAGGATCTTAAAAACCGGCTCAACAACTTCTTTGACACCAGACCAGGTGCTTTTCGTCTATAAGGCATCAACAAATTGGTCGAGAGTTGAGAAGAGGTTGTAAACAGCAACGGCGAATATATAATTGATTAACTTATTGAAGTAATTGTTGTTTTTAAATGAAAGTCTTTGGTAATAAAGCTACGAACTTATTTCCCAACCGAATATATATATATATATATATATATATATATATATATATATATATATATATATATATATATATATATATATATATATATATATATATATTTAAAAAAGAGAACACCAGTAAATATTCACACTTGTACCAATTATTTTATTCAAACATAAACGCCGAATCGAAACTAAAAGATTTTTTGTAATATTAATGAGAAAAATATTTTGAGAAATATTATTGTAAGAGGAAAGACGTGTATTACAGAATATATAAGGCGATCGTATAAAATGTGTTTTTGTTATTACTTATGACACTTGGACAAGCCAAGCTCGCTATGCCATTGTCTATGCGAATTTAAGTTAATAAGGTGCGTCTTTCTTTTAACCAGAGCACTACGAAGGTGAAAGTACGACTTTACTCTAAGCTCCTCCGATAGATGGCACTATAAGACGATTCACTCCCTCAATTTCAACATTGATTTGAAGGGAGGGGAAATCGTATAAAATGTTAAATATTTTTCTTGATACATGAATTCAACATTTCAAGTAACCGATTTAAAATATAACAGACTTATCTTAATATATGAGTTTGTGATACGTATGAAGTTGTTAGCCGAAATGTAACTGATAGTTAACTAAACAGCTTATCATTTACAGAAAAGTCAAACTGTCATGAGGAATATAGGCATTTTCCGATTATTAAAATTATGAAAAACAAGAATGTTTAGCGATAGTTAAATTAATTGAAGTAGGAGCAAATCATTACTAGAAAGTAACTTATAATAAATGTTCGACATTAATTCATATATTGATAAGTAAATTAAATTTTCATTCAAAATGATAATTTTAAATATAATTAATAAATAAATTTTAAATATAACTAATATTTTTAAATAGAAAATATAACCAAGCCTTGTTTATATGTTTTTCATGAATGACATTCTTTGTAATATTTTACAAATTTGAGATTTTTTTAATTATAAGCAAAGTGAAAATCTAAACAATTATAATTCATTTCAGACTTTTGATTAACTTTTGCAATATACACAAATATTAATTAAAATTAATTTATTACAATTTCAATTACAAATATTTGTTAATTTAATAAAAATATTATAAGTATTATCACAAATATTAATCAGAATGCTTTTTACATTCTCAATATATAAATACTAATGTGTTTAATACAAATATTATTGTGATTGATATATTTGTATACTGTAATTTACTGGTATGTATTGGGTACGAATCCTACATTAAATGTAATTCATAATGTATTTTTTAAAAACGTATTATTTTTTTATTTGATGTTTTTTATTGTGAAACCGTATCAATTTTTCAATACTCATGTTGAATGTTGTGAGAAGTTGTGAAAAATATTTAAAATATTGAAGTTGATTTACAGAAACTTTAAAATTATTTTTAATTTATATTTTAATACATATTAGAATTTCAATTTCTATGCTTATTCTATTTTCCAATGCATATTGTTTTATTTTCCAATACTTATTATATTCTATTTTCCAATACTCTTATTATATAATTTTTCTATTCTTATTATAATTAAAATATATACAATATAAAAACTACAGACATTTCATTATCGGTTTTTATATTACAATCTAAAACAATGTACCAGTAAAAAATAAAAAAATATTTACATAAAGGCCTTAAAAGTATCTTAACCTTTAATTTCTAATATTATATAGCATTTTTATTTACAAAAATATAGGATTATTTTTCGTTACTTTCTTATATTTAATAAAAAAATATTCTAATTAGTTCTCGTAACAAAATATTTTTGCATAAAAAATATCCCTTTTTTATTTAAAACAAAGCAAAAAATCTTTGTTTCATAAAAGTATTTTAAGCAATAAATTATGAAAAGAATCCAGTTTTATTGATAATGATAACTATTTTAGTATGTTAGAAAACTCTTTTCCATGTATAACTAACTATTATTTTCAATGTCAATTTATTTTATCATTTTAAAATTTTAAAAATAAAGTAAAAATAATCATTCAGGAAATTCAACTCTCTTTTCATATTAAAGCGAAATCTCTTTGGTTAAAAAGTAAAATAATTGAAGGATCGTTATAAATTATTCAAACCATTTTCTATTCCTTGACTTAAATTTTTCTCATGCAAATGTTATACCTAGTTTCCTTTATCTATACATTTTAGAAAAGATCTTTTTCTTCAAGAAAATGCAGTGTTTTACATTAAACTAAGAACTTTTCAGTGTTGAAAATGTTTTTAAATTTTCAAATAAATACAATGTTTTATGAAATGTATAAAAAAACTCTTATAGTTTACATCACTTTTTTGTTGGCAACAAAAGCTGTAGCTTTGGCAAATTGATATACATCGCAATTATAATTTTAAATTTAAATTATGTGTAATACTTGTTTCATTTAAAATCATATAATCTATTAAAATTGCATTCCAAACATTTTTAGCTATTTAAATATTCTCATCCATTTTAATTAGATTGATAGGATTAAGTTTTTCTTGTTTAGAGAAACTTAAATAACATAAAATGAACTGACTCTAATAATTTTAAAAATCAAGATGTTGCTCTACCAATTTTTTTAGATTTATGATAAAAGTATTAAGGAAAAACAGTGTCGGTTCTATATTTAACGATAATCAACATTTATGTTCAGTATAACCATTTAACATTTCCTTTGAATTTATCATAACTTATTTACAGAATTTCACAATATGGTTACAAAAAATTTTTTTATCTTAAGTGAAATGGTATTTATAATACTAAGAACACAATTTTAACAGAAAAAATTAAAAATATAATCATTTTTTTCTTTAATTATAAAATCTCACAAATAATTTAAAATTCTTTTTTCGTACCAGAAAAGTATTTAACATTTAATAAAATTCACATAAGTTAATGTCAATTATCATTCTCTTTGCCATTAACAGAATTAATGTCACCAAAAATAAAATTTGGTTTCAAGTTAAGAAACTTTATATGTTCCTTTAAAATCTGTTATTTTGTTAATGTATACTTTCCGACTTTGAAAGTGCAACACTAAGAAGGAGTTGCCAGAAAGTGACTAAAATCGGCCTACAGAGAGCGATAGTAACGAACGATAATCATCTGTATTTCGAAATGATATGCATACTACAGAGAGAGAACAGGGTCAGGTCAGTAGGTTGTAGGGCAACTGTGAACAAAACAACACGTCTAGGCCCAGAGTCCATGAGTGTAAGGATGGCGTCCTGAAGAATGACTCTCCATCCCCTGTCAACCGTTTGCCAAAGTGTGTCTTCTGAAGGATAGGGTCAGCAAATGGTGTCCAATCATATCCCAAACGTGTTTAATTGGTGAGAGATCTGGTCAGCACGGTGGCCAGGGAAGCAGCTGTACACCCTGTTGGCTGATGCCAGCAATTTGCAGTTGGACGTTATCGTGCTGATAAAGGGCATTGGGCACCCTAGGGGTAGAGGTATGGAAGATTCACCGTCGCAGCACATCATTCACGTAACGTTGGGCTATCATAGTGCTGGGAATACAAACTATAGGTCATCTGAAATCGTACGCAATGGTGCCCCAAGCCATGATATCACGTTGTCGCAGGGTGGGACGCTCAACAATTTCTGCAGGGTTGAACCTGTCTCCACATTGATGCCCCCACTCGTACTCGGTGACTATCACTGAAGAAGCAGAAGCGTGACTCATCTGAGAAGATTATCCTCTGTCATTCCATCATCCACATCGCTCTAATCAGGAATCATTCCAGACGTTTGCGTCTATGCAGGGGTAAATGACAGTCTTTTTAACGGACACCATAGTGCAAGGCAGTAGCAACCAATCGACCGCCAATGATTCTGCTCGATATGGAAGCATTCAGGATGTCTTGCACATGCTGCAGAATTTAGGTAGATTTGCTTTGCGGGGACTCCATCGCCTCCAGTCGACCCGTCGATCCACGAGTGCTGACGTCACTCTAGCTGCCCAGGAACCTCGCAAACCTTCCACAGTTCCGTTTCCTGCCATTCTCAACACAATCGGTGCACTGTGGTCGTGTCTAGGCGCTATTACAGGCATCATTTGTGACAAGAACAAACTTTCAGCGATTATTTTTCAGGCAGCAATAATGGCGCGAATATTGCCTTCTCTGCCGATTTCTCAGCTTATCCTACGTGCACAGGAGAACTGCGCTTTTCACATGATTAACATAACTGGGAAAGGCACCTCTACACTGAAATTTGCATAATTTTCTGGCCACTCCTTCTTTGTGTTGCATTTTCAATGTAGAGCAGTGTATTATCTCCGTTTTCATTTTAATTTTATTATTATTAATCTATAATAGGGTTAGTGATTGCATAGTAATACAGTCTATTCAATATTGCTTAAGAAAACTTCGTTCTATTTATCAATGTAAAATATTGCCAATCTAATGCAATGTGTTAAGGTGATATAGCTTTTAATTCTAATTAAAAATAAGCTGTTTCTTTAATTTTTTCTATGACATTAACAAACAAAATAAAACTGCTGAAACACTTAATGAACAAATGAAAGCCTCCATAAATTAATTGTCTTGAATAGAAAATATTTTTAGATAGTTTTCCATGAAAGCTGATAATATGACAAAGATGATTTTTCATTGAGTACTTTTAAATAGTTAATTCTAAAACTCGTAATTAACATTTCCTTTTTACTTGCTTTTAATTATTGTTTAAGTGTGTTCAGATAGTCAACCCTTCCGTTATACTTAGATTTACAGATTAATTTATTTTTATTTTCAACATGAAGAAAACCATCGAGCTCTTCTCATTCTCAATATAATATATAAACCTATTATATTAAGTTGACTATCTTACATAATTTACATAACATAAATATAAATTTTTAAATGAAAATAGTAAGGTTTTTAATAATAAAATACAAAATTAATTGCATACAATAAGAAAATATTTATCTCTAAACTTCAACCTGTATGCATTCTTTCGAGTTTACTGAATTTATTCATAATTCAATTAAATTACACATTTGAGAACAATTTTTCCTTCTTTACCATAAACGAAACCACATTTTAATAACATTTCTTACAAATAATTTCAGAAAATGGTTCCTTTTTAGAAAAAGTTTTATATTATGATAGACCATCAAAATAAGAAAATGTGCTGATATAATTAAATGGTTTTTCTCAACCAAAGTTTTTTTAAGATTAAAATAATTGAAATTTTAGGAATCAAAAATTAATTGAAAAATTCATTTTGACTAATGTTAAAACCTTTTCAATTATCATTTAGTTTTTTATCACTAAAAATAGATTTTAATTGATTTCCTTATTTGTAGTTTTTATAAATATCCTATGATTTATGAGACACAATACTTAACGAGTCTTCTAAATTTTAAAATAAAAAAATCTTACCAAACATTAATTTTAAAAATATGATGTAAATAATAAAATTGTAATTATTAAAGTTATATCAACATTATGATATTTGACTATAATCATTAATATATCTTCTTGCTACGATAATTTTACAAAAGTTCAAAATGCAAACATCATTATTTATTTCTTATTTCAAGATGTATAATATTACAAAAAAATAAGCTCTTTGTACTTTAAGTATTTATACTATGCGACTAATTTGTTCTAAGAATAGTGTTGGTCTTGCAAAACTCCATCTTGAATGCTGATTAGTCAAATGCAAGTGTTAATGTTAAAAATGTTCTAAGAATTTTCTGCAATTAAAATCAGATAACATTATATTAGTTTAAATTAAAGTAAAAGAAGATTTGATATATTTATATGAAAAGAGGTGTTGTCTAGAA